>CM040426.1:74340876-75540876 GCA_022702705.1 Papilionanthe hookeriana x Papilionanthe teres | reverse complement strand
TCTTTTTATTATTGTTTTTGATTACTTTTCTAGATATTTGAATAAGCTTTATGATGAAAATCCTACTCATAATTACAATCATAAATGTGGCTTGAGTATTTCTCACTTATGCTTTGCTGATGACCATATTTTGTTTTCTAATTCGAATAAAAGGTCTGTAAAGAAGATCTGGCATCTTATTATTCATCTTCAAAATGCATCTGGTTTATGTTTTAATACTTCTAAATGTTTTTTCTATTGCTCTAAATTTGTTTCCAATGTTAAAATTCATTGGATAACTGAGTATAATAATTGTCATAAGGCTGATTTACCTATTAAATATCTTGGCTTTATTCTGGATAAGAAAGCTAAAAGAACAATTCTTTTTAATGATTTGATGGATAAGATTAGAAGGAAACTGCACTCTTGAGAGAATAAATTTTTTTCTTTTGGTGAGCGTATTAATCTTTTTAGGAGTATTCTTACTTCTTTACCCTTGTATATTCTGCAAGTTATGAATATGCATATTACTGTTATTAAGAAATTAGAGGTTATGTTTAATAGCTTTTTGTGGGATGGTTGTGGCAAGAAAAGCTTACATTTGAAAAGTTGGGAAAATGTTTGTAAACCCACAACCTGTGGTGGTTTGGGTTTTAGTAAACTTTCTGATACTATTAAGTATAATTTTATGAAACTATGGATTCATTTCAAACATAATAATTCTATTTGAGCTTTTCTTCTCAATGCCAAATATTGTGGCAATTCTCATCCTTTAACAATTGCTACTTCTAAATCTGACTCTTATATTTAGAAAGAAACAATGAAATACTCTACTCATGTTGAACATTCTATATGTTGGGATATTGGCCAGGGTGATGTTTCTTTTTGGTTTGATGACAGGACCACTAATTGTACTTTAGCCAATTTTTATGGTGGGACTCATGATATTAATATTATGGTTAAAGATTTGTGGGTTAATTCTTTTTGCAATACAACTCAGCTGAGTAATATGGTTCATTATCAGAATGTTGTTTTTATTTCAAATGTTCCTATTAATACCTCTAAAAGAGATATTCCTAAAATTAAAGGGAGGTTAGGGGATTCTATTACTAAAAATTTTGCCTCTAAAGAGGTGTTTCCCCCAGGACTTGATCTTTTCAGGATCTAGAACAAGTGACTTAAGCCTTATATTTCCTTCTTTAATTGGAGACTGTTTCATAACTGCATTCCAATGGATGATATTCTGAAGCTTAAAAGATTGAGAATTGTTTCTAAATGCTATTTATGTAAGAATAGTGAAGAATATGTTCTGAATTTATTTGGTAATTGCAGCTTTTCATTTGATATTTGGAATAATATTTTTCCTCTTTGTGATAGATCTGACTCGTTTTCTGGTTATAATGCTGTTATTGATATCTTCAGGGATTGGAATATTAGGAGGCATTCTTTTTTAAGTTATATTCCTTCTATTGTCATTTGGTTTATTTGGTTAACTCGTAATAATGTTAAATTTGATGGTAGTCAGGTTTCTTCTAAACAGGTTATCTACCAATTTTTTTCTTATTTTAATAAATGCTTAACTGCTTTGGATAATCAGCTGAATAGCAATAATTGCTTAATTATTATTGCTAATAAGCTTAATATAAGGTTATAGTTTTCGGTTAAGAGTTTCAATTCAGTTGTGTGGCTTAAACCACCTGCTCCTTTCATTAAGATCAATACTGATGGCTCTTGGAAATCTTTGGTTGTTGGGATTGGAGGTATTTGTAGAGACTGGAATGGTAGTATGCTATATTTGTTTGTTGCTCCTCTACTAGCTTTATCCTCTTTAATAGCTGAAGCTAAAGCTATTACTTTTGCACTACTTATTGCAAAAAAATGAGATGGTTTAATATTATTTTGGAAATGGACTCATTATACCTTTAGAATATTTGCAGCTCTAACCTTAATTGCTACTGGAGTATTATATTGCAGGTTAAAAGAATTAAAACAATTGCTGTTGAACTTAATATTGTTTGGAATCATACTAAAAGAGATGGAGACAAGATGGTGGATTGGATTGCTAAGCTTGGATCGAAATTAAGGAAACCTGTTGTGTCTAACAATTTACCTGATTGCTTATCTCATTTAGTTTCTTTAGAGTATTAGTCTTTGTTTCTTTGTGTCGTGTTTTTTGTTGGTCGTGTCGTGTGGAGTTGTATTTTTCTTTTTAGGAAAAAGGACCTTGTTTTTTATTTTTTTGAGGATTTTGTAGGGTGTGTGAGTTAGGGGTCTTTTTCCCGGTTTTATATTTTTCTTATTTTTTAGTAATAAAATTAAAGTCATAGTGCTCTTTTACTAAAAAATGAAAAAATAATAATAATTAGAATATTAATAATTTGATTGTTTAAATTAATTAATAATGTAGGAGGTGGTAGCCTACCTAATTGCTCCGTTGCTTTAGAATTTTGTTTTCTTCTTCCAAAAATAGCAAGTGTTCAAAGTCATATAAATACAATTTTTAGCCATATATAAAAGAGAAATTTATTCCATACAGACGCAGCCTTGCATACATAATCCCCGAATAATCAGTGAATAACCTGTGAATAATATTAAAATGAAACTGCTGGGGTTATTGACAGGTTATTATGAAGTTATTGCAGCGTGATTTGAGCAATAACCTCTCAATAACCTCATAATACCCCGAATAACAGATAAAAAATATAAAATGAAACCGCAGAAGTTTTTGAGGCGTTATTAGGAGGTTATTCGCAAATTAAAGAGACATTTGATTATATACCCCACAATTCTTATATATTTACACATCTCATAACTAAATTACATATTTAAATACATATCACTCATATTTTTTAATATTATATCAAAATTATAACTGTTATTAATTTTTCAAAAAATAAAAATGTATTTTTAAGCATAAATTCATGACACAAAGGGTGTTGGTATGTAAATACAAAAAAGATTCATTATATAATAATATTAACAATATGTTTTATCTGCCATGCATGTGGGACAGGTCACTCCGTTGGAAATACAGATTTCCAACGGATATAATTATGAATGTCAACATTCACCGCCAAACCAGCTACGTGGGCCACTCACTTATATGCCGCTATGCACAAGATTCTCTTTGGGTGTCAGCTCTAATTTATTAAAAAGTAGCTCTGAACCAGGTTAAAAATAAGCTGATCATTGAAAAATTATGATGATTATTATAAATTTTTTAAAGAAAAAAATTAATATTAAAATTAGAAAATTATTACCACACCTAATCAAAACGGGTAGAAAAACTCAATTTTCAGCGGCAATTTTTTGAAAAAGCTGTCAAAATGCAGTTTACCCGAACAGATAAAATTAAAGTGTGGTGCCGCACCACCGCTCAATCGCCGCCCCAAATGGATTAAATAAATAGGATTAAATAAATAGAAAATTTTTGAAGTGCGAAAAAAATATCGCTCGATGGCAGGTGGAGAAGGAAATCAAATTAGCATGGTAAGTAAAGTTGTAATCAAGCTGCGTTGTGTCAAATATGTCATGATTTGGATTTGGCATTACCGAATTATAAATTGTTCGTGTTCAGTTCCAACTTGAGAAAAGCTTTCATATGTATGTCTATACTTGATTCGCATAAAAATGTTAATGATCGTGCTTGATTTGTACTTGATTTGTCTATATTAATTAAAAGTTAAGATGTGAACCTAATTTTTCATTTAAAATTAAAATTTTAATTTTTACATAATTTTTCATATAAAAATCGTAAACAATTTAAAATCTTAATGAGTATTTCATTTTATGCATAAAATTTTTTATAAATAATTTTATAAATCTATATAAATAAGTAATTGGCTAGATTTCAATATGGCGTCTAATTAATTTTTTTAAAGTAAATAAAATAATATATAAGTTATAAATAAAATTATTTTTATAATCAAATAGTATAAATAAATACTGATAAATTAATTAGTTAAAATAAAAAAAATACATTAATTTTATGTTCATATTGATATTAAATATATTATCAATATATTATAAATAATTAAAATTTATTTAAATAATATATCATATAAGTATAGAATATTTAACGAGTTGCAAAACAAAAATTGAGTTTGTTCTTGAACATTAACAAATAAGTTAGACTATGTATATAGTTGATTCCTTTAAGGTTAAAGTTTTTTAAAAATGTATGTTTTGTCTATTTACTCGTTTAAATAAACATGATAGAGCGAGTTCAAGTTGCTCATCAAGTGCACCCTATGTATAAGTTAGTGAAGCTAACTCCTCATCATGTCTGGGCTTGGCTCGCTAAGTGGCTTGTAAACCGAGCTCGATAAGCTAACAAGTCAAATTCAAGTCAGCCCTAATTCAACTTGATAGCTCGTGAATCAACTAGTTTAAAAACTAGTGAATAAAAATATACTCAAATACATATTAAAATTCAATATTTTTTAAATTATCAAAATTATTTAAAAATTATATTTTTTATTTGACATCAAGTTTTGTTATTATTATTTATCTCCTAATAAAGCATACAACGAACGTATTGAAGGAACTAATGAAAAAGGGAGTACCTGCAGAGAGGAGATCATGGTAACGCCCATCTCCTGGTTAGCTTTATCCTTGAGCCGCGCGACGGCCCCGCCGGAGAAATGGAAGAAACACTCCCTCGTCACCGGAAGTGGATCCCGAACAATAAACTCAGATTCATCTCGGAACGGAAGCTCGAGCGGAGGAGGAGTTGAGGGATGAAACCAGTGCTGAATCACCGGCAGGCCAGCATCACCAATATTCGCACTGGCAGACCGTGTCAGCGCCGACCATGTATTAATGAAATGCCAAAACGACGCCCCATCGGCCACCGAGTGATTCAGCGAGCAGGCAAGAAAGAGAGACCCGTCGGCGAGGATATTGGCCTGCGCCGCCAGCAGGGGAAAGGTATGCCCATCGTGGTTCACGAGGTTGTCGAGTGGGAAGAGGGATCTGACGGCTGGGGGGATGAAGAGGGAGGAGTTGAAGTCGGAGGATGAGAGGTGAGGGGCGGAGGAGTGGATGAACTCGGCGCCGGCGTCGTTGGCGTGGATGAAGATGGAGTAGGTGGGGTGGTGGGTGGTGGAGAGGCGGCCGGCTAAGGGGTAGAATAGATCGAGGGTTTGGGAGAAGGAGGAGAGGAGGAGGGGGATGAGGAGGTTGTGGTCGGGGATTGGTGGAGGGAAAAGGATGCCCTTTTGAATGTAGTGAATGGAGAGAAGGTTTAGATCCCATTGGTTCAGATGGATTTGGCGGATGCGGGATTTCGCGGCGGCGGCGGCGGCAGCGGGTGGTGGGGATGGCCGGATTGTGTGACGAGAGATGATGCGGACTTTCTCAGCTTCAGATTCCGACATGGCTGCCTTTTCTGTGTTGCTGCTACAACATCTTGAAAAATTTTTCCATTAGGACTCCATTAGGACTCCGCTCTACGCCACTCATCCTCCGAGCCGGTCCCATTTTTATTTTTATTTTAAAAAAAAAATTTTTTTGATCGCTGCCACGATGTGCTGCAGCGATCGGATTCTGCACGTAGCTCAACGTGCGAAGTCCTGATGAAAAAATTCTTCCTAACATCTTAAAGAACGGGAGAAAGTAATGTTAAAAACGAAAACTGTCTCATGACTTTGAACCGAAAAAGGAAAAAAATAATAATAATAATAATAAGCATAGCGACAATGTACGCAATATTGCGTACGTACTTCTTTCTAATAACCAGTGAATAACCTCTATAGTTGTGTATTTTCGGGATTATTGGGAGGTTATTTGGTAGTTATTGCAGCATTAATTCCAAAAATCTTCCAATAACCCCCTAATAACGCTATAATAACTTTCGTGGTTTCACTTTTATATTTTTTTATCTGTTATGTTTTTGAGTCATTAACTCAAATAACGCTGAAATAATTCCTAATAACCTTCCAATAACCTCTGCCGTTCCATTTTGGTGATATTTATATCGTTATTATGAGTTATTGTTATGTTATTTGAGATTACGTACGCATAGCTATATACGTTGTTCGTATGTAATAATTTCGCTATCATGACACGCCGACTCTTAAATTTATTTTGATATATCTTTGTATTTATTGTGCACTGACTTGTGCAGCATATTAAGACCAACCAAAACCTATAGATAGAAGAGGCCACCTCAAGGTACACGGATCAAAACAAAGGATCAAAATTCTTTGAAGTTATCCTTTGCTTAATAAAGTTAGAGTTCTCTCTTTTCCCCCTTTTTCTTATATATTTTTCTAGTTCTCTTCTCCGTTTTATAACTTTTTTTGAGGTGACGTGACTCCAAAAACATTCCAAGGTTCAACAAATACCACACTTTAAAATAGCGGACCATAAAATTCGGGTCCGTGATGAACCACCATAGATTCTAACTAGACCTAGGTCCTTCAAAATAAACCCAGCAAAGGTTGTGTTAAGTCTAGGATTGGCTAAGTTTAGGCTAGACTTAGGTTCAGTTAAGTCTAGAATTGGCTAAGTTTCGGCGAGAGCTAGGTTGGGTTAGGTTTAAGTTTTGTTTTAGCCAAGTAAGTTTGGGTTAGGTAGAGTTTGGGGTTCGGGGCGACCTGAGTCAGACCCAAACCCAAGCCTAATTCAAAGCCTTTGAGATTGATTATCTTAACCTAGAATCAACTTAAAATTTTAATTAAAAAATAATTGAAGTAAAAGAAGGGAGGAGAGGAGGCTGCCCAAATGAAGAGGAGGAAGAAGCTTGTTGGAATCCCTTCTTTGTTCTCTGTTTTTATAGTCCCAGAGTTCGGATAGATCACTGCATGGATGCTCTTCCAGAAGTTGCCTATCTATAGTCCCGGAAGGCAGTGGCAAAGCCCTCTAGAGATGTCTAATAAGGTGGCGAGCCGATGGTAAGGATCAGTTTGGCGGTTGAAGAGCAATGGATCTCCGCTGGTGAAAGGACATGGCGATTCGTGGCCTGACCTGTAGATGGAGGCCACAGATCGCTAACATGTGAAGTCAGCTTGCCTGAGCATGGTCATGCTTGAGGAACTTTCGGGTGTGGTAACGCCTGGGCCGGCGTGACCACATCGAGGTACTTTCACGCGTGGTCGTGCCCAGGCATTATATGACCACGCCAGGCCAAAGATGGGCATTTTTTTAGATTTTGGTCAATCTGGCTGCTCCGCACCAGAGGAAAATATTCACATAAGTCCTATGTGAACAAAAATAAGGTCAACAATTAAATGTGAATTAACATAAATGTGGTTATATAAAGGAAGTTATAGGGACCTTGGATAAAATTGAGTCGTTAGGAGAGCTCCAAACGGACCTATGGCTACTACAGCGGAAATATAGGTAATAAATGTCTTAAATTTACCTCTAATGGTTCCAAAATTGTTGCAAAATCACTGTGGTTGTTTTTTGCCACAGACTTTTTGATAATAGTTTATAATTGTTGTTGTTGTAATGCAATCGCATTAACCGATAGAAAGAATAATGATTAAAACCACTCCAATTTGGTTAAGAGTTGAAATACAATAACATAAGTTACTTCAAATTGTGGTGGTTAAAACTATCATAGCTTTATATTATTTCAATCTAATGTTCATTTTGTTTGTTTAAATGAAAATTTTGAACTTCCAACTAGTAATGTATATTTTCCTGTCAAATATCATGAGACACGACCCAATCCAACAATAATATAAGTATCAATCAGTTCTAATAAATTAAGATCATTTTTTATGCAATAAGCCCAAGTTTTCCTAGGTCTTCCTCTGTCTTTTTTAACATAAGTTGTATCTAAAACATCTACTCTCCTAATCGAGTCATCAGGTGGTCGGCGTTTAATGTGACCAAACCATCTAAAGCGACTCTCTCTAATTTTATCCGTCACTGGTGCAACACCAACCCTATTACGGATATATTCTTTTCGCATTTTGTCTCTAAGTGTAAAGCCACTCATCCACCTAATCATTCTCATCTCGGCAACACTTAACTTAGCATTATGCTTCTCTTTTAAAGGCCAGCATTCAGCACCATAGAGCGTTGCAGGTCTCACCACCATCTTATAAAATTTTCCTTTCAGTCTAAGCGGTACTTTTCTATCACACAATAGGTCGTACACATTCATCCACTTCAACCAACCAACTTGAATTCTACTATTAACATCCCCATCTATATCACCATCGCTTTGAACAATGGACCCGAGATATCTAAATCGTTCACACCATTTAATAACTTGATCACCCAAAGTTACCCTTTTGTCACTAGAGCTACTATCACTAAAATTACATTCCATGATTTTCCAGCCAGTTTTTGTTGTATTTTATGTAGTGAATGTCACAAAGGACAAGAGGTATTGAGATCGACTTCAACAAATAGGTTTGACATATGCTCAGGTCGTGATAAAGAAGCTTACAGATTCTGCTCTAGTGGCTGCAGGTTTGACTTGAATGAACAAAAGAAATACAACTCTTGGCTTTGATGAATGCAGGATGAAATTTTGACGTTCGGCTTCGACAATCAAAAAGGGAACTATTGTTGCTTGGCTTCGACGAATATTAGATGCACCTTAGATGCTCAATTCCGATGAATGTTAGAAGGAGCTTTGACACGACATAATAAGAGGCAGCTACGACTATGAGGTATAATTAGGGCGAGACAGACATTTATAATTTTCTACTTCTCTTGTCCGGCTCTTTCACAAATCATGTTCAGCTAATGCCTAATGAGGTGTTGATGTGTTTCATGGATGTGTTCAGATCTAAAAAAAAATCATACATATTTCTCTACTTCTCTTGCATGGCACATACCAAAAAAATAATAATAATGCAATAATATAAATATCGAAGACCCACATCAGACACAATAAATATTGAAGAAATGTAACAATATACCATTGTTTCCTAAAATTTTAAAATATTGTATAGTTATTATAAAAATTTTTAAATTATGAATTGCATTATATTATTTCAATTATTTATTAAATAAAATATACTTAATTTTATTAAATGTCTTTAACTCAATTGAAGAAATGCCTCCATGATCTCATATATTGTAAATTTTAATATGAAAAAAAGTAGCACATTTTTAAAAAATAAAGGTAAAATTACATATGCACCACACAATTCTTATGTATTTACGTAACTCACCCATAAAGTTTCATTTTTACATAGATAACACTTTAACTATGGATGAAAAGATGGATTTGACAATTGAAACGTGATAATGAGTACTAATTTTCATATGGTACATGTAAATATGAAAGTTTTAGTGTTATATCAGTAAATCAATAAAAATTCAGAGCTGTGTATCTAAAGGTGTGTTTGGGGCAGTTTATTCGCTGCTGAGGTATTTTGATAACATTATCTCATTATTTAGAAAGTGAGTTTGAGTAGTTTATCCGAAAATGCAGTAAGTTTTTTACACTAAACGTGAAACGCGGGTCGAATCCTGTGGTTTACATTTCTAGATAAACAGCTTAAATGGGCACCCTAAATGCTCCAAAAATACAATATAAGCAATACAAAAATGACAGAAAAATGAGAAACCTTAAAAGAAAAACAAAGTCAACATCAAATTTCTACCAAAAAACTCCTCATATAAAATTTATTTGCTCACTTCAAGCCTTGCTTCCTAAAACTAAAAAATCTGGTCATTAATTAACCAGTCCCCAACCCCACAGCCTCCATAAACTCCCCATCCTCAACCAATGCATTCAGCGCCGCCGCCGACAAACAGACTTCCAAAGCCATGCTCCCTCCCCCCTCCTTCCCTTCATAAACCGTCACCTTCCCATCCAACTTATTCCCATTGCCGCTCCTCACCTCCGCCGGCGGCCCCCATCCAAAATCGTTCCCAAACACATCAAACCTCGGCGAGCTCCCCGTAACCAGAGACGTTCCATTCAGCTCCTTTATCTTCATCATCTCCGGTTTCTTCGCCCAATTTTCCAACCATTTTATTGCATTTTCCTCCGTGGCCGAAGCCACTACCTTGTTCAGTTGTAACGCCGCCCAACCCAACCCGTTTTCGGCAAGTTCGCCGGCCCGAACCGTCACCGGAACACCAATCGCGGTGTTGCCCATATAGGTTTTCGGGAGTGGTGGTTTGATACGGTGGCGGTGGCCCACGATCACCACGTAGGTGGTCTCTACGTCTGGTTTGAGTCCTCTTACACGGGTGGCCGCGCGCCACATATGGGCAAGCAAAGCCTGCATGAATAAATTTAGGATTTTTTAAATTTAGGAATTTTTTTCTTTAAGACTATCAAAAATGCTCGTTGTTCACTATTCATGAATAATTTTTTGCTTTCAGTTTATAAGCAAATCAAACACGAACAATTTATAAATACATATTACTCGTAATTTTAATATTATATCAAAATTATCACAATTATTAATTTTTCAAAAAATAAAAATGCATTTTTAAGCATAAATTAATGGACAAAGGGTGTTGGATATGTAAATACAAAAGAAGGGTGTGGCATGTATGTAAATTGCATTATATAATAATAGTAACAACATGTCTTATCTACCATGCATGTGGGACAGGTCTGTACTTCCAACGGACACAATTATGAATATCAACATTCACTACCAAACCGGCTAAGTGCGCCACTCACTTATGTGCAACAGCTCTAATTTATTAAAAAGGTAAATCTGAAGCTGGTTAAAAATAAGCTCCTGATTAAAAATTTCTAATAATTATAATAAGATTTTTTTTAAGGAAAAATTATACTGTAGTTAGAAAATTATCACCGCACCTAGTCAAGATCGGTAGAAAAACTCAATGTTCAACAGCGGATTTTTGAAAAAAATTGTCAAAACGTAGTTTACCCGAATAAATAAAATTGAAGTGTGGTGATGCAGCACTACCACTGCATCGCCGACCCAAATAGATTAGTTAAAAATAATATGTTTTTTTTCTCTTTACAATATATATATATTTATTTATTTATTTTATTTTATTTTTTTACTGGTTGTAAAAAAAATAATTGGATTCTATACTCCAGTAATTTAGGGTTTCTTAGCCTATAAATACGATTAAAAAAATAAAAAATTTTGAAGTACAAAAAAAATATTGCTCAATCGTGCATGGAGAAGAAAGTCAAATTAGCATAGTAAGTAGAGTTGTAATCAAGCTGAGTTGTGCCAAATATATCATGAGTCGAATTTGGCATGACCAATCATAAATTGTTCATGTTTAGTTCGAACTTGATAAAAACTTTCACATGTATATCTATACTTGATTCGCATAAAAATGTTAATGTTCATGCTTGATTTATACTTAGTTTGTTTATCTTAATTAAAAATTAAAAATTCAGATGAGGTCCTAATTTTTCATTGAAAATTAAAAATTTTAATTTTTATATGATTATTTGTATAAAATTTGTAAACAATTTATAATCTAAAATAAGTATTTCATTTTTTTTATAAAATTTTTAATAAAAAATTTTACAAATCTATATAAATAAGTAATTGACTAGATTTTAAATTGGCATCTAATTATTTTATTTAAAGTAAATAAAATAATATACAAATTATAAATAAACTATTTTTATAATCAAGTAGCATAAATAAATACTAATAAATTAATTAGTTAAAATAAAAAAAACATTAAATTTATGTTCATATTCACATTAAATATATTATCAATATATTTTAAATAATTAAATTTTATTTAAATAATATATCATATAAATATAAAATATTTAATAAGTTGTATAAAAAAAAATGAGTTCGTTCCTGTTGGACTATATATAGATTTGGTTCATCTAGACTTAAAGTTTTTTAAAAATTTATGAATCTGTCTATTTACTCGTTTAAATAAACATGATATAGCGACTTCAAGTTGTTCATCAAGTGCATTGGTTCATTAACAACCTGAAATGTAAGTTAGGGTCCGTTTGGAACAGCTTATTTGGTGCAGCAGCGTTTTGAAAACGCACGTGTCCTGTTTGGTTAAACTGCGTTTTGGTAGCTTATGTGTTTTCAAAACGCAGAAAACAGCTTTTTCACACCGCACCTATCTAGGTGCAATGACAGCTTTCTGGTTGTTGTCTAGCTTTTCCAAAAAAATAAAATTTTGTAATAGCCTTCACACCAAACTTATCAGCAGATTATTAATAAACTGCAGCTGCCCCAAACAGACCCTTAGTCAAGCTAACTTCTCACCATGCTTGGGCTTAACTCGCTAAGTGGCTTGTGAACTGAGTTCGATAAGCTAACAAGACAAACACAAAACAACAATGATTCATCTTGATAGCTCGTGAATTAACTATTTTAAAAACTAGTAAATGAAAATATACTCAAAATATATTAAAATTCAATATTTTTTAAATTATCAAAATTATTTAAAAAATATATTTTTTATTTGATATCAAGTTTTATTATTTTTATTTATCTCCTAAGTAGTCATTATATTTGTAAAGCATAAAACGAACATATTGAAGGAACTAATGAAAAAGGGAGTACCTGCAGAGAGGAGATCATGGTAACGCCCATCTCCTGGTTAGCTTTATCCTTGAGCCGCGCGACGGCCCCGCCGGAGAAATGGAAGAAACACTCCCTCGTCGCCGGAAGTGGATCCCGAACAATGAACTCAGATTCATCTCGGAACGGAAGCTCGAGCGGAGGAGGAGTTGAGGGATGAAACCAGTGCTGAATCACCGGCAGGCCAGCATCACCAATATTCGCACCGGCAGACCGCGTCAGCGCCGACCATGTATTAATGAAATGCCAAAACGACGCCCCATCGGCCACCGAGTGATTCAGCGAGCAGGCAAGAAAGAGAGACCCGTCGGCGAGGATATTGGCTTGCGCCGCCAGCAGGGGAAAGGTATGCCCGTCGTGGTTCACGAGGTTGTCGAGTGGGAAGAGGGATCTGACGCCTGGGGGGATGAAGAGGGAGGAGGTGAAGTCGGAGGAGGTGAGGTGAGGGGCGGAGGAGTGGATGAACTCGGCGCCGGCGTCGTTGGCGTGGATGAAGATGGAGTAGGTGGGGTGGTGGGTGGTGGAGAGGCGGCCGGCTAAGGGGTAGAATAGATCGAGGGTTTGGGAGAAGGAGGAGAGGAGGAGGGGGATGAGGAGGTTGTGGTCGGGGATTGGTGGAGGGAAAAGGAGGCCCTTTTGAATGTAGTGAATGGAGAGAAGGTTAAGATCCCATTGGTTCAGATAGATTTGGCGGATGCGGGATTTCGCGGAGGCGGCGGAGGGTGGTGGGGATGGGCGGATTGTGTGACGGGAGAGAATGCGGACTTTCTCAGCTTCAGATTCCGACATGGCTGCCTTCTCTTTGTTGCTGCTACAACATCTTAAAGGACGAGAGAAGGTAATGTTAAAAAATAAAAACTGTATTTTCATTTATGACTTGGGTCATCACTCCGAACGGAAAAAGGAAAATAAATAATAATAAAAAAAAATTAATAGGAAAGCTGATTTCGCCCCCAACCTGATGGAAAATTATTGTATACGGATAATATACGCAGTGCTGTGTATGTACTCACCTTTAATAACGGGCGAATAACCTCCTCAGTTATTTATTTTTAGGATTATTGGGAGGTTATTGAAATGTTATTGCAGCATTAATTCTAAAAATCTTCTAATAACCCCTAATAACGCTCCAATAACCTCCGCAATTTCAGTTTTATTTTTTTTATCTGTTATTCGGGGTTTTGTGATGTTATTGAGACATTAACTCAAATAACACATAAATAACTTTCTAATTGCATTCCAATAACGTCCACTGTTCCATTTTGTTGTTATTCATAGGGTTATTTTTGCTTATTGGGATGTTAATTGAGATTACGTACACAGCAATGCGTACGATGTCCGTATACAATAATTTTCCTACCCTGATTGTTAAATTTATTTTAATATAAATTTGTATTAATAAAGTCCAATGTTCTAAAGTTTGTCCGCCTATACATGAATAGAAAATTTTTTGTAAGTTATTCTAAAACTACACATGTTGAAATAAAAAGGAAGAAGAGGCCCTTGACCAAATTATCTAAATGTTTGTGAGGAAAATTATCACTAAGAACAAATCCAAAAATAACAATAAAACAAGGAGAAATAGTTGATCAAGAGACATGAAGGAGCTTCTAAAAATATTATATTATTTCTTTCAATCCAAATATAATAAACTATAGTCAATTCGTCCCGAGTTGGGTTCAAGAGAAGTAGTGAGCTGACAATCCCAAAGTGTTATTCATTTCGACGAGCTGATTTAGTATATCAACTGTATCAACAAGTAAGTCTGGTCAACCACTTCAATAGAAAAGCTTGCTTTGTTAAGGTGACAAACTATTTTGGCTAATCATTCTGGCCAGCTATTCAGTCTTATCAATCAGGAGTAAATAAAATCAGGTAGAATAAAGAGTTTTCTTCTCTGCAACGTTGCAAAGAAGGAAATGTTATATTTGCACAGATTTTTTTCCTTTTAGCTGAATAATTAAATTAGAAATATGTATTATTAAGCTACATAAAGTAGATTGAGCACTTTATTATGTACCTAAAATAAATTGTACAGACTATTATTTAGTGGAATAAAAGCAAAGGAAAAGGCATTCAGCTTATTTGCTCAAAATATTAACATGGTATCAAAGCCAAGTTGAATATTTAGGATCTGAATATTTGGAGTTTCAGAATTGCATCCACCTCGATCACTTCGTCCGCTTCATTTGCTTCGTTCGTTTATGCTTCGACAACACTAACTGCATCTTCGGCTTTAGTTGATTTAGATCAACGATTTGGATTTTTTTTTTTTTTTGATATCTTGACTCTCTTTGATTCTTTTGGTTGATTTCGATCAACGATTTTCGTAATCAATTTGTGAACGATAATTCTATTTAGAATGACTTATGAAATCTTAGCTATCAAATTTACGAGAAAAAATTATGTCGCGTGGGAATTTGAGCTCAGAATGTTTTTAAAAGGGAAGAAGCTTTGAAGCCATATTGATGAGTCTTCTCCAGCACCTAATGAGGCGAAAGATCTTGGTCAATGGGAAACAAAGAATGCTCGAGTTGATTTCTGGATTTTGGGATCTATTGAGGCTCATATGGTGAAAAATTATGATCCTTTGACACAACTAAAGAAATGTGGGAATATTTGAGTGCATTTACAATCAAGATAATTGTGTTAAACACTTTCAATTGGAACTTGACACGAATAATTATAGTCAGGGTAATCTTTTAATTGAACAATAATATTATGGCTCTCTAAATTTATGGAGCGAATATACTGGTATTATCTATGCTAAGGTGTCAAAGGAGAACTTAGCTAGTCTTCAGGCTATTCATGAAGAAAATCATTGAGATCAGTTTTTAATGAAACCTATACCTGAATTCTAAACTGTTTGTGTTGGGTTGTTGAACAGAGATCTGATTCCTTGTTTGGATGTTTGTTTTGGTGTATTACTGCGCTAAGAACAAAGATTGGCGACACAAACTGCTATTAGTACAACAGGATGATCAAAAGAAATAATTAATATGGCATATGCTGCTAAGACCAAAGGGAAGTGACTGGTACAGTTTTACAGCTGCAAGAATTTAATCATATTGCACGAAATTGTGAAAATAAGATGTGTACTTATTGCAAGCAAAAGGGTCTTATTTTTACGGAGTACCCTACACGACCCCAGAACAGCAAACCACAAGCATTCCATGCCACAATATCCGACACTCACAATCCTGGCTCGACATACACAGTTGTTGGCAATAATCAATCGACTCACACCAGATATGGTGCAATAGATGATTCTCTCTGCACTTTTTGCTCTCGGTCTTCAAGGCAAATATAAAACTATTACTTCTATTCCTTCTTCTTGGTTTGTTGATTCAAGCGCCACAAATAATATGACTGGCACAGTTGATTTCTTGCATAACCAACAAGCCAACACTGACACTCAACATATTCAGGTTACTGATGAAAATAATATTCCAATTACGACAGTTGGCAATATTAACTCCACCTTCAGACATGTCTTAGTTTCTCATAAATTATCTACTAATTTACTCTCTGTTGGTCAAATTATGGATAATAATTGTGACGTGCATTTTTATCGTGATGGTTGTATTGTACAGGATCACGTGTCGGGAAAGGTGATAGCCAAATAGCCTAAAGTTGGCAGGTTGTTTCCACTACAATTTAGTGATCTTCGAAATATGTCATTTGCTTGTTCAGTTGTTGAGAACAAGACGAGCATCTGGCTTAAAAAGACTAGGCCATCCAAATGATATAGTGTTGAAACATTTGCTTAAAAGTAGTATTTTTCATTCTACGGATAAGAGTTTAGTAGTTGACTGTTCTATTTGTAAACTTGGAAAAAGCAAGATATTGCCCTTTCCTATTTTAGGCAGTCATGCCAATACAGGTTTTGACACTATTCATAGTAATGTTTGGAGAATTACATCAGTTATTTCACATGCTAAATATAGATATTTTGTGACATTTATTGATGATTACAGTCGATTTACGTAGATCTATTTGTTGCGCTCCAGAGCATTAGTATTTATTGTATTTAAAACATTTGTAACATATATTGAAACTCAGTTCACCACTTGCATTAAAATGTTACGGTCTGTCAATGGTGGTGAATACATGTCTCATGAGTTTTGAGAATTTCTTCATAACAAAGGAATTATTTCACAACATCCATGTCCCTATACACCGTAGAAAAATGGAGTTATTGAACGAACAAATCGACATCTATTGGATACAGTGTGCACATTATTGATAGAATCTTATGTTCCAACTAAATTTTGGACTGAAGCATTATCTACTGCAGTTTATATCATTAACCGTTTACCATCTCAACAATTAAACTATAATTCTCCCAACAACCGAATTTTTGGTAAATGTCTTAATTATCATATGCTACATACTTTCGGATGTGTTTTCTTTATTCATCTACCTGCTCATGAATGTCATAAGTTGGCAGCTCAGTCAGTACGATGTGCCTTTACAGGGTACAGTCCTAATCATAAAATTTTCGTGTGTTATGATTCGGTTAATAGTCGGTGGCATATTTCTCAGAATGTGATTTTCTTTGAACATGAATATTACTTTGAGCATCATGTGTTTACACCAGATACAGTTACACTTCCACAATTTGATAATCCTTCTTCTGCTAAACGGTTCAAGCCGGACATTATCTATATATGACGCCTGCCCCCCTTCAACTTCAACCCTCCTCGACCCTGATCCAGAAATTGCTCCAATAAATCTTCGACGATCAACTCGACGAATCTGTCCCCTAGATAGATATGGGTATTCTGCAATTTTAACTAATACTACTATTCTTACATCTTACTTTCAGACTGCTAAACAAACTTGTTGGATCAAAGCCATGTAAGAGAAACTTTAGGCACTTCAAGATAATCACACTTAGGATATTGTTTCATGTCCTAAAAGTGTTAAACCCATTGGTTGCAAATGTGTTTAGTCTTTTAAACTTTAAACTGATGGCTCTCTTGACATCTATAATGCAAGATTGGTAGCTCTTGGCAATCGATAACAATACAAAATTGATTATGAAGAAACATTTACACTTGTGGCTAAGATGACAATTGTTCGGCTAGTGTTATTTATTATTGCATTTAGAGACTGGTTTATTACAGCAAATGGACCTTAAGAATGCATGTTGACCTTATTTTGGGTGAGATCTAATCTTCCTTTTAGTACTTATGATCTAGTCATAAGACTTTCCCTTGACTATCTGATGCGACTTTTTTTTATATGCAAGGATTTATGAATAATATATATATAATAATTTTTATAAAGTCACAATGATCCAACACAAGTATAAGTATCGTATCAAGTAATACAGGGCTCTAATGGAGTCTCATTTATCGATCCCACAGGGAAGCGAGGTAAGAGATTCTTAGTCAAATTCTAGTCTACTACTAGCAGTCTTAGTTTGGAAGGTTGATATAAGTGATTTTTCTAACAACTACTTCTAAATGCACATGATTATATATAAGAATAATAACTACTCCCTAATGCAAATATTAATACTAAAGATAACCCTTTTTAGGAAAATTGGTTTGGAGAATTTTGAGATAATAAAAACTATTATTCTCATGTAACGAGTTGAATAATGTATAAGAATGAGATACATTAAATGTTGTACGTGCCAAATAGGAGCTATCTTATTCTTTACCCTCTTTCGAGTACCCCCTCTTCAGAGTGCTATAAAAAACATTGGCAAATCCTAGGCTTAGTCCCTAAATCCAAGGTTATGATGGGAGAATACTGGCTCTCACTTCAAAGCTCCAACTGCCCTTCAACTGATGGCTAACCCTAGCTTTAGTTACCAAACTTTAGGACCAAATTGGGGATCTCAGCCTGTCACCCTGAAACCTCCAATTCAACGCCCATGAAACCATATTTCCCTATTTATTTTCACTTAATCCCCATGAACTATGCAATTCATTAACGGACATTGAATGTAGTTCCACTTTGTTGAGAATTACACTGCCCTTTCGGGTCAATGCAATTACAACAAATTTTAACACTACAACGAGCTCTTTTTGTAATGTAAATGAAGTGCAAGTACAAAACCATCACATTTATAATTAAAACTTCTTTTAGCAATCATCTCAATATCCTAAACATGAATCCCACTCATTGCAAAAGAAAGTAGAGTGAAAACAATGACATAATTTTCTTATGCCACTATTTCCAAACAAGAAGCAAGAGTAAGAGAAAGACATCACAAAGCACGAAGAAAGCACAACAGAAAACTTAATTTCAAATCAAATCCACAAAATAAGTGTTTACAAAATCATAAGATAATGAAGAACACAATACTTAGTTTTTTCCCCTTAAAAGAAAGATAAAAATCTCTCACATAAAGTCTCTCACGGATCTATGCAATGTTAAGAAACGAACACGAACAGTGACTTCACGAACAATTTCAAACACGAGTTATTTTCAAAGAAACTAAATTTCAAAAGAACTAAACACGAACACAAGCTCTGTTCGTTCGTCTTTGATTCGTTTACACCCTATCCACAATAAGACTAACGTTTTTTCTCTAAATGTGAACGTGATCTAAGCACAATTAGTAGAATATCCTAAATCAGAACATAACATTCATGACTTTTAAGACATGTACTTTATTGTCACTAACATTTACATTTCTAAAAATGTTGGACGCGTATATTTTATGCATTTTTGCTTTTTTCAATCTTTCAGATGGTAATAACATTTCATTTTTTTTAGAATACGAGGAAATAGCACATTCTTTATTCCAATGTCAACTTAATCTCGTCGGGCTTGTAGATAATCCTTTGCTTTATCACCATTAAGTTGGATCCACAAGAATGTATTACAAATATTTTTGTATATGCATCACATCTAAATTTTGTAGAAATTTATGACTCTCCCAATAAAGCAAACAAATGAAACTATATTTCTTCTTCCATTTTATTGCATCAACCAAGTTCATTTTTTCTAAAAGTTATGTACTTTCTTTTTAGAATTCTTTGGGCTTTCTTATTAGATTTACAAAAAAATCAATTGTAAATTTTGAACTTGTGATAAGATTCGAGTTCTAGTGATTCCATTAGGGGCAAATGCTAATTCTTTTGTGCTATCGAAGTGTTGTTTCTGCTAATAAACCATATGACTTGCAGGCAACTACTTTGATGACCCATATAATTATTATTTTTTACACTTTGATAGCCAAAATGATTCTATATTCTCGCCACAATACGAGCAAGCAAATCTATCTTTGATACCCCTCCACACATGTTGCATGTAATGTAAAATTTTATCTAGTTGCAACATCATAAGACTGCATATCATGCCATAAATCAGACAGCCAGAGGTTGTGAAGCAAATTTGTCTTATCCCAAAGATAAATTATATGAGACAAAAAGCATTAGCCAAATATTGTATATGGTACTCATAAGCTTAAAAGGATTGAACCCATCAGCCACTAAACTAAGACATATTTTATTGATCTGAAGCCAAATCCTGATATTGTAAATGGAATAATTTCCAAGCTTCTCCGTCAGCAGGATGTCGTATCAATGAATTTTTATTTCTCTTTGGATTGTCATGTAACGTCTTCAGCAAATTTTTTTGATTTCCAGTAGTATGAGATTTAATGAAAAATATTGCACAATTTTAACTGACTTCAATTTATTTATTTTTTTTTCCTTGTGTACGTCAACCGTACGCAGGAGTTGCGTATGTAATAGAGTACACAGGGGTTACACGGGGGTTATAAGAGGGTTATAACTCTCTTGTACCCTCTATGTAACTCCCCTGTAACTTTGTAACCTACAAATGGATGAAATAGAAACGCGCGGGTTACAAGTGAGTTACACGGGAGTTATAAGGAGGTTATAACATGCTTGTAACACCCTTGTAAGCCCCGTTTAACCCCCATGTAATGTATTAATTACGCAGCTCCTGCGTACGGTTGACGTATGCAATTTTTTTCCATTGGCAACAATTCTCCCTCAAGAAATGCGTCAAGAAATAACTCTAATAAATTATCAAATAATCTGGCAACCCAAAAGTGTAAAAACTTCCAAAATAAATATTAAATAAGAGATAATTTTGAATGATACTTACACCCAGGATTGAATAAATTTCTTCATCAGGGTTCACTAGTATTTTGTGCTTCACAAAACACCTTATAATTTTAATTATTTAAAATATGATAAATTCTTATAATGTATAACTATTTTTAAAATATCATAAATTTTTTATAGAAAATTATTTTAAATTATTTTATAATTCGAACAATAACGAACCGAACACGAACGAATGCATCACTATTCGTGTTTGGTTCGTTTAACAAACCGAACGAAAAAAATAGTTCGTGTTCTTCTCGTTTGCTTATCGAACGAATCAAACACGAACTTCTTGACGAACCGAACACAAACTGTTCGCGAACAACGAGCTTTTTTGACAGCTCTACTCGCGAAACGTATTAGATTACAATTTTTCATGAATTAAAAAAATATAAATTGATTTTATATATCTTTAACATGAATTAATTTTCAAATAGGTGTTCATAAACATAAAGGGCATACAAGACTGGATAGATTATCTATGAAATACTCTTAAAAATGCAAACAAACTATATAAAACCAAACTATAAAAAGATTTAAAACCGATTCAAAAATAAATAACAAAGAGAGTATTTTCTTTTAAATTAATTTTATTATGAACAAGTCAGAACTCATAAAACTAATTTACACTTAATTGTGTTAAAACTTTGTAATATGTTATATTATGTGATTGTCATTTTCTTCAGAATAATGTCTCATAAATTTATCTAACTTGTAAGCATTCTGATGTGTGATAAAGTTGTCTAAATTTTTTTTGCATTTTTTTATTATTTATTTTATTTTTGTTTTTCCAAATAGTTTATATGCAATTGCAGGATACATATATTTATGAGAGCTATAAAGACACATCATAAGATATTGGAGTGAAATATAAGGAATCTACTTCAAACCCTAAGCCCTGAGCCACCAGGTCATCATGCTCTATCTTGAGTGGTGCACGGGAGTCACCTTTGGGTGAGCCCCTTGCCAATTAAATGTGCACACACCATTTTGGGCACGCTAACGCCATCCAAATGCCTGTAAAACCGAGCGCCAAGTGCATAGGTGCCCATAACCTGTGGCCCAGGCACCACACCAAGTGCATACGCGCCACCTTTTAAAGGTGCCCATAGTAAACTTAGTGTTTTTTTGCCATCTTTGGGGCGGATCAGTGCCCCCTTCAACTAGGGGCATCACTTCTTCTTATGCCAAGGCGTTGTCTCTAGGATCCATGAGTGATGTAGACTCAGAGAGCGTGAGACATTGGTGTTGTATGGAAGAACTCCGGTGCCAGACAAACCAACTTAGGGAGTTATGATAAATTTGTCCCAATGGCGATTCGTTGTTGTGATCTTTGTCTACAAAAGGGTTAATTTTGAATGAAAAAGAGCTTCACTTCTTCACAACAGAATAACGCACAACCACTAGGGTGAGACAAATAGAAAGAAGAAAAGATTGGAGGGGTCACTCAAAAATATTTGCTGCGGACTTTCGTTGGAGAAATCTTAGGAGGGTGTGAGAGGTTGTGAGAGTTCTTCCAACAGAGAAAAAATGTAAGAGAGCATTATGTGCTCAAATTGATGGTAAAGAATTGTAATTTCATGTGATTTAGTGAATAATCGTATTGAGATTGTTCTAAATTTGTTACTCTAGACTTTGAAATGAAATTTATGTTTTCTTCATCACTTCCTCCTCTAAATTAGATTTAATACAAATTAGAATTGTCCTTATCATGTGATTGGTGTAAATTGCTCTTAAATTGATCTTTTAGCCTGTAATTTACTTCTAACTCGGTCGCTTAGGAAGTTAAGATGGGTTGTGATTTAGTACTGCGGAAGTAGGCTTGTGGAAAAATAAAGTTAATCAATGTTATTCTAAGAAAATATGTATATTATTGTTAGGATAGTGTGATCATATATAAAAATTTGTAAACACTTCAAGTTTTTGTCTGGTTAAGGGACTAACTGTAATATGAAACCCCAATATTCATACGACCACCGGACAGGGCTAAAAAATACCGTTTTTCCTAGCTGTTAATTTTATTTGAATCATTTAGATATGATTTGCATGGAACCAATTCAGAGGGCTCGTATTCACTTGTTCAACCTAAAAATTAGTTATAGGATTTACTTTTTACAAATATTAGGATTAAAAATTTAAAAATCACCAATTTTTGAACCTTCAAGCTACACTCAAAACCGGATAATTAGAGCTCTTTTAAACTTTTGAAGTTCACTCGTTACTCGTAAGATTGATAAACGGACTCTGTTTCATATATTACTTGGTTGATATGTATACTTGCGTGTATCACCGACATTTCACAACACTTAATTTGCATTAAAATTTTGACATCATTGTAAGAAAATGACGTTGAATTTTTAATTTTAAGAATTTATTAGTTGAATCGTTAGGATTTAGATTTGAAATTATTATGTTGTATTTCTTTTGTAGCTTATGTAATGCTTTTGTGTTAAAAAAACAATATATTTTTGTTATTCCTATTGTAATCTTTTATGTCTTGTTATGTTTTACTTCATTTTTTAATGTGAATATTGCCTAGTTTGGGGTTGTATGTACAGGACTCAGCTCAGCTAGCTGAACTTGTGCCTTATGAATCTAAATTGGAGAGAACCGTTTAAACAGAAAAAACTTTAAAAAAACAAAAAAATATAAAAATATAAAAAAAATAAAAAAAATATTAAAACCGCAACATTAAAGTAGATTAAATTATAATAAATATTTTAATCATAATTTTTTAAAAATAATAAAATAATTATTGTGAGACAAAATTATATGTTTAAAAAAATTGTTTGAAAAACTAAATCATGAAAAAAAAAAGAATATAAATCAGGATTTATTTAAAAAAATTGATGCCCCGATTCTCTTATTTTTTCTCTATAAAAATTGAAATTTGGTGGTCCAACTTGTTATGAAAATAACGATGAACACAACGTAAATCGACACAAATCAGAAGAACACAAGAGATTTAACGAGGTTCGGAAAAGAATTGTCTACGTCCTCGGGAGCGAGCCGATGAATTTCACTATTTCAGAGGAGTTACATATCCAGAGGATTACACATCTATTTATAGAAAAACCCTATGGATAAATTATAAACACGCCCTCGCTCCCCCCAACCCACTAACTTCCAAGAGACACTCCTTTTTCACCAGGAGTCACACATCTTCACCGAGAAACTCCCTCAGTAGATATGAGTCATACTTAACAATTCTCCACCTTGGCGAATATCAAGCACCTTAGGAGAAATGTTTCACTCGGTATATGTGTCTACCAAACAAATCTCCACCTTAGCAAATATTCAGCCCCTTAGGAAAAATACATCTAACAATCTCCACCTTCCTTAGGAGAAAATTTCCACCTTGTGAATATCCAGCCCTTTAGGAGAAATAGATCATGGAGTTTCTTACACCAGTGGGTTCGACAACCAAACCATCTAACCTGGCTTGGTTAAAGTTTCTGCTGCAATTTCATCATATGATCCGACAGAGTGTACTCCACCTACAACTGTACTCCCCGACAGCTGATAGATAAGTACCATCGATTTCGGCCCGCAATGCCTTCAAAATTCCTTGTCGTGCCAACAAATCTTTCACCTTTGTCTGTCACAATCCGAAGTTCCCGGTTCCACCGAACTTCACTATCTCGAATTTTGCACCAGAAATTGCCATCATAATTTAATCCTGCAACATATTTTTCTGCCTTGGTTCGAGAAACAAAAGAGAATACTCCGCAAATAAATTTAAATAAACCTGAAATTTTCTCTGTCAAATGCAACAACTTTCCCGCGATTCTCCCGTGATTCGTCAATCAAATTTTCCACACGAAGCACAATTCCTGTTCGTACCAGTAACCTCAGTCAATTGTTGTTTCCGCGAGCCACGAATCCCTTCGCACCTGTTCGAAGCAAACCTCCACGAAACTCCTGTTCACGAAATAATCGTGCCTACTCGCCACCTGCACCCTGCCGAACTCCACCTGTCGCAAAATCTCCTGCGACGAACCGGTGAATTTAACTGGTTAAACACCTCAATTTCCCGCAAAACGAGGCTCCTGTTCGCGGTGGACAGCCTCTGTTTCCCGCGGATTATTGAACCGGTCGAACTCCTCTGTAGGAATTAATATTCCTTCTCTGCAGCAGCGGAAACAGTCTGATTTCCTCTCCCTTCTTAGCTTTCAGCCAAACCTGGGATTAATTAAGCAGTTGCCAGCACAGCCAACAACTGACTGAAGAAAATTTGAGGGAATATTCCTGTGGTAGAAATCCCAGATTCCCTTTACCTGGAATGAATGAATTCTTCCCTAGCCCAAGGTGATTAATCCTCCCACCTCCTTCCCAGTAGTTTCATTTCTCTCCGCAAGGAATATTCTCCTAGTATAAATGGAAGATTTCTTCATTCCTTCCACTCCCTCCTTCCCTGCTATCAGGAACTGCCCGAACTGCCGCGACTCCTGCCTCCAGACACGACTCGCCAACCGCCGCAACCATTCCAACGTTGCAGACTCCCTGCCCGCGAACAGCCCGGCCGCCGCCGTTCCCCGGCGCCGACTGGCTTCCGGCGAACCGGAGTCGCCTGCTTCGCGCCGCAAACCTCCACGGCATGCTCCGCGCTGTTGTCGCGAACTTGTTTTGCGTCGCGATGCTTGGAACCCCCAGGTCGGACTCCCTTCGCGATCTCCCAGGCTTCCGCGAACTGCCGCGATCTCCTCCGCAAACTCCTGCGCGAAACCTACCTGGCTCCCACGCGAGCCTGCTTCGTCCGAATCGCAGTCCAACACAACTCTCAGCTCAAATTAGGGGTGTAAATGAGTCAAGCTGGCTATTGAGTCGGCTCAAGCTCAACTCAAATAGTGGCTGATGAACTGAGCTCAATGAGCTAACAATCTATGTTCGAGTCAGCCCCGACTAGACTCGTTTACTCATGTACTGACTCGTTTAAAAAAATATTAATATAAAATATACTCAAAATATGTAAAATTTCAAAATCTTATAAATTTTTACAAAATATTTAAAAACTAATATTTAGTATTATTTAGCACTTAACTGTTTATATTAATTGATATATTATTATAAAATTAGTTTAAATTAATATTATTTTTTTTCTTCGTAATAAATAAACCGACTTATGATCGAATTTAGGATCTGTTTGGGGCAGCTTGTGCGTTTCAGGATAAGCAGCTTGTTCTGAAACGTGACACACGGGTCAGCCGCAGGGGTCGACCCGCGACCTGCGTTTAGTGTAAAAAATCCAAACCTAGCAAATAATGTTTTTAAAAACGCGTTAACTAAATGATTAGATGACATTTTCAAAAACATCACCGCACTTATAAACCATCTTAAACGGACTCTTAAATCTTTGATTTTAAGCTTGATAACGGATTTAGCTTGACTCAACTATTTACACTATAATTCCAACGTTACAAACATGAAATCAATGCAACCTCATCAACAAATCCGAATGCTGCCACGTGTCATCTGTAAAGAACGGCGAGATCGGATGGAGAGAGCTTGTCCAGACCGATGTAAAAAGGTCAAAGCTAGGGTTTCTCATTTTCTCGTGCATATGGCACTGCCGCCGCCGTGAGGAACAGGCGCGGTGCCGTTCAGGGCTGCCTCCCATTCTTCCTCTCCTATCTATCTAAACTTTTTTTTCCTTCTCTCTCTAGATCTATCACTTCTTCTCCAATCCATAAAAAGCAAAAAACCCCGAGAAAATCAGAAAAAAATTATCTATCTAGGGTTAGCTACTGATAGAGGAAGGTTTGCTATCTTATACGGGCTACGTATTTTTTCTTGTAATTGCAGAATAGGAAAAGCAGAAAAAAAAGAAAGAAAAAAGAGGAAAAAAAGGTGCAGGTAAGGTTATAAGTGGTCGAGCAGATGTCGCAGATCCAGGTACCGCACCAAGGACCTGTGTCAGGCCCTAGCGCGGCGACGCCGAACGGCGGCGGAGGTGCTTCGCAGTTCCCTTCGACGTCGCTTTACGTGGGGGACCTTGATGTGAACGTTACCGACTCTCAGCTGTTCGATTTGTTTAGCCAGGTTGGGCGGGTAGTTTCGGTGCGCGTCTGTAGGGATATTAATACCGGGCGATCCCTTGGCTACGCTTATGTCAACTACAGCAACCCGCTCGATGGTAAATTATTTTTCTAGATTTTAGAGGAATTCTCTTTGTTGTTCTTCTTCTTCTTCTTCTTTGTTGCATGCATGTAGTTTCAAATTGAGATTTTGAGTTCGCGTCGCGTCAATTTTGGTGAGATGAGTATTCTTCTTTTTCTTATTCTTCTTTTATGTAATTGCAAGCTGGGATAGGTTGTTTTTTTATGTTAATTTCGGTGAAATATGTAGTAGCTTCTTCTTAGCACTATAAACATTCTCTTTCTGATTAAGAAGAAGAAGAAGAAACTACATATTACACTCAAGCATTCCAAGCAGTGATTCTTTAATCATGTCAGTTTTCTAAAGAAGTAGATGCTAGAAGTTAGGATGAGAAGCTTAGATGAAGCGGACGATGGAAGTTAGTAGAGAAATATATTGTGATGTATTCTTATTTAGCACTGCTGTATTTTTGAAAATTTCCAAAAGAGGATAAGTTTTAAAATTTATCGCTTGCTCATCTCGAACCCATTTTTTCAACTATTTCATCTATGTTACTTGCTTGATTCAGTTTTCGATAATTTTGTAAAAGTGCAAAGTCAAGCAGAATGTGTTGTTCAATTTGATCATTTCAATATTACTTATATATCATCTCTATATGTTTCTGTTTGCACTATATATTAAAACATTTGGTGAGTATTGATCAAGCCTGCTTTCCAAGATTTAGTCAAGCTTGTTATATTGTACTTGTTTCTTTATAGGCAAATTGAGGTGCTTCCCTTCCACTCAAAGCGTTGAAGAGCCCACTCAATCATCTAAAATATTCTTTGCAATCCAGTTGCTTTTTTTTAGAGTACATATGGTTTTAATTCTTTATAGTTTCTCCTTGTGATAATGTTGCTTCATCTTCATTAATTTTATTTCTTTATTATTGTACACTTCTAATGACGAATTTGTTTTCATTGTAAATTGAATTAAGTAGTGCTGATTTCTTCTTTTCTTCTTGCTTTTATTTTTTAGCTTGCATGGTGTTTATACCATAACTTTTTCTTCCTTAGAATTGTATTTTTCATTGTCTTTTTTTTTTTTGGATGAATTTTTACTTCTTTTAAATTTTACCTTTGGTGCATAATACACTATGTACATGTTAAGCAATGCTCTTATTTGAATTAATATTACAGTTTAATTTTATCGCATGTAATTTGACTAAATGAAGCAGTATTAAATTGGGTACCACTGCTGCATACTGTGTTCGAAAGTAAGAAAAAAGAAAAGAAAAGAAAAAAAAAGCAGTTAAAAACACCCATTGCTATTTGAATCTGTTAAATGCATGATATACCTTCAGTTGATTGGTTCTTGTTTTAACCTGTGTACTCCTTGCTTAAAATGCTTGGAGAATATTTCTGAGCTGCCCTTTATACATTTATATCTCTAACTGATTGTCAGATTTTGCTGTATATTTAAGAGTGGAGTTTGTGAAGAGGATGGGTTTAATAATGACTGCACTTGTTGAAAAAAAATGCATTTGTTGGGACCACACAAACAGTTTGATGACATGTTTCTATTTTTGAAATCGGCTTTCTAGATACAAGCTTGATATCCATCACTTGTATTTGGTTTTTCATTGAATTATATTTTTGGAAATTGTTGATGTGACTAATATCATTACTTTAGGAAATTTAGTGAACATAAATTCACTGTAAATTAAATTGCAGTAATGAAGGGACATCCAACGAAGTTAAGGTGGAGTTCATTTGAAGTTAAGGTTTATGCTGGAGCTTGCAGGCTAAATCATTAAAATAACGGAACAGGCAGATATATGCTTAGAAGTTTGAATACTGGATTTGGTGTAATGGAAGTGTGTCCATAGTCAAAGTGGATGAAACTTTAGCCCTTTCTAGCTAATTAGGTATGTGGAATCTGATCGAGGAATGATATGGAACTTAGGTTCTTGATCAGGAGAGATTTTGGGCTATAAATGTCAGGAATGAGGTGGAGAGGAGAGACCTATGGTTGATTCTTAATCATTTGGAGGTGAAATTAGTGATTGTTAAATAAGTGAAGTAAGAGGACTAAATCTTGCTTCTCCCAAAGAAAGAGGAGTAAATCTCTCCCTAAGAATATTTTAATGATAGCTAAATTCCAATGAATTCATTCTTTAAAATATGTCCAATATGTTCAAGAAAATTTGTTAGTAAAAACTAATAGAACATTTATTGTATTTTATATGTCAAACAATGACTAACATAATTATCCATTGGAACATGCACTTGTAGCATTCAAGTAAATTTGTTATTGAAAGCTAACAAAATGCTTAACAATGTTTTGTAATAGCCTAAAACAACGGAGCATCCTTACTTACATAATCGTTAACTCTAAATGGTGGTCTATTATGAACTTATCTGGTTTTCAGCTTGCTCTATTCATCTTCGGTGAACATAATGCTCTAGGTTTGAGCCCTACCCTGGTGGACTATCTTTTGTAAAACCTTCATGCAGTTAGAGCTATCAAAACGGCTCGTTGTTCGCGAACAGCTCATGTTCGGCTTGTGAAGAAGCTTGTGTTCGGCTCGTTCGCTAAGTTAAAAAGCCTTAACGAGCCGAACACGAACAAAGATTTGTTCGTTCGTGTTCGGCTCTTTTTGGCTTGAAATAGTATTCATCAATTATACAATATATACATGCATTATATATATATATATATATATATATATATATATATATATATATGGATGAATTGTATTTTTAAAAAAATTAAAAGACTTATAATCAATTAAAATTATTAATTAAGTAAATAGAATAAAAATTATTAAACTAGGTTCAAATGATGTTTTAATGTATAAACAATAATTCTTAAATCTTGCCCCAACCTTTAACATCTAATGGTGACGTGATTAGGGTTGTCAAAACGACTCATTGTCCGTGAACAGCTCGTGTTCGACTCGCTAAACAAACGAGCCGAACACGAACACACTTTATGGGTTCGAAGGCTCAGCTCATGTTCGGCTCGTTTAAACCCCTACATGCAGTGATTAATGTAGTTTCCTATGAATGTGTAATTAGCCCGTGTTCTTGTTTCCTATAACGTTATTGTTGTCAGCCAAAGATATTGTAGCCATCCTAATTAATGTGGCTAGAACAATTGTTGTAGTTTGTTCAGATGATTTGGTTAATGAAGAGATGAAGCAAGGCAATTTGCATAATTTTGTTTTTGATGTTGCATTAAACCAAGACATAATCAACAAGATGATTTTGTTTGACCCATCATAGTTTAGACCTATTGAATGGTCAACTATAGTTCTAGAGATCCTCTTAAATTTTGCTGGCCTCACTCTCATCTGAGAGAGAATTTGCTCTTGCAAATTAAAATCATACTATAATTACAATGGAGTCCTTATAAAGTTGCTATTGATGTGAACTTGCTGATGTAGTTGACCTATTGATGTTATTCGTCCGTGTAATTTAGTCGAGCATTATTTTTGGTTGACACATTTTTTAAATCCTCAAGGTCTTTCTCCCTTATATTTGTAGTCTTCCATCTTTCCTCGCAACTCATCTTCTTCGTCTTGAATATCATACTACTATAATAATTGAATACCTATATTTAATCTAACTTGTTCAATTGCTCTCGCGTTTTGTTCGGCTACTCTTTTCCATGTCACCAAGTCAAATTGTCATCATGTGAAACTCATCTTGTATTAACACTATGTTTTTAATCAAGGCAAAAAACTCACTCATTTGTGAATGCCTTGAGATAATGTGCTTCCTAAACAATACCTTTGCAATCATTGTCTCTTCGATATCTATGAAATGTTATGATCTTACCTTGCTGTACATGGAAATGTACATGAGCTTGCAACTTGCTTTTAACTAAATTTTCAGTGCTTTCATCGATTGTAGTCTCCTCAATTTCTTCAAAGATTAAAGAAAGTTTTTATGCTATGATATGAAATGATTTGAAAATTGTGTTGAGGTGGCCAAGTGTTCATCCTACTTAAACTCACTCTGCTACCTTTGGTTACTATTTTTACTGAATTTGACTTTGTTCTGGAGCTTGTAAGCTTAATCGGGTAGATTTATTTTGTTAAATATACTGGATTAATATTACTCTCTTGTGCAACTTAGTTTTTATGGTTTAGGGTGTAGCTGTGGCTATGATGGGATTTTGGAAGTTTTGATTCACTGTTTAAGGGCAAAAGAGCCTATGGCCAATATGGATTAAGGCTCTTTTTCTTAGTGGTCGAAATAGTAGCAATCAATCAGTGCTTATATGGAGCTTGATTGTGGGAGTTAGGATTAACTAAGGCTTGTTGCTTGGAGAGGTTTAGGGCTTGACAGTAACGTTCATTATAGTGAGATTTCCATTGTTTGTGGGAGAAGAGGTTATTTTGTCGGAGGGCAAGAATCATTATTGCTATAGGATTGTGCTTCTTCTCTTTCTAGTAAAACAATTATAATAATCTTAGTTGTAGAAAGGGCTGATGGAATCATTCATTTCAGTTTACTTTGAAAGTCTGACCAAAAGATAAAAATAAACTTGACAATGTTTCTTAAGGCCCTAATTGGGATCGCTTTTGGTTTTTGGTTTTTATTTTTATTTTTATTTTATTTTGTTAGTTTTTACTTAAAATGAAACATGTTTGATATATTATAACATGGTTATTTTCAAAAGCATTCAAAACATTTTTTAGGTGTTCTGAGTATTTTTAAAATTAATTAATTTGTTTTTGAAAAAAAAAAACACAAGCATGCAAAAAATGCATTAAACAAACATATTTTTAAAATACAAGCAAAAATAAAAACAAAAAATAAAAGTAATTCCAATTAAGCCTTAAATAATCTAAACTGAGGAAGTAACTAAACAACTACAATAAACAACCATTATGTGGTACCTTTTGGAGTTGGCACCCCTTATTTCTAGCTGATGTTTTGAAATGTATGGTTTGCGGGCTTAAGTTGACCTACACTTTTTTGTGTTACTTTTGCTATCTAAGGTTTTGATCCAACTCACTTTTTAGCATTAGTTGTATCTGGGTTTTGCCTTTATTTCTGTTCTAGCGTTAGATTTAATTAAAGATCATGCACTTATCCTGTGTTGATGTAGCTGGTCTGGATATTATAGGCAACCCCATGAAAGGTGGCTCACTAAACCAGCCAAAATGTCATAGCGACCCCAAAATAACGGGGTTCATTTTATTGTTGTAGCAGACCTAACTGATGTAATAGACCCAAATGGCGCAAACTATATTTCATTTGTATTCTCAATTAGATTATATTGTTTTTAACTGTATTGAATCTTGAATATGTTGGGCTTATTAACACTTATAATTAGTTTCATAGCAACATATTATTTATATCTAGTTTCTAATAAATGTTTTATTTCCATTTATCATTTTTTCCGTGTGATAGATTTATAACTTTTTTTTTTTATATATCTGAGCTATATTTTCTCTGTTTGCTCTCCTGTCTCCTTTTGCTTGAAAAGCTTCAATAGCATCATAAGATGTCAGAATGTTAAGCATTCTTACGTTATTTCTCACATGTGTTGCAGCGGCAAGGGCGTTGGAGGTGCTAAATTATGCCCTCCTCAATGATAAGCCTATTCGCGCGATGCATTCAAATCGTGACCCTAGCGCTCGCAAAAGTGGGGAAGCTAACATATTTATTAAGGTATGTGTATTTGACTTTTTCATCCTTTCTTCTACTGGTTTTCTGATTGGCTGGTTGTTAGACCTATTTACTTCATTTCTTTCTAAAAGATCCTATTGTAAATAATATATATTTTTTTCTTTTCAGAACCTAGACAAGGCAATAGACAACAAAGCTCTTTATGACACATTTTCTGCGTTTGGCACCATTCTTTCGTGCAAGATTGCCACGGATGTTTCTGGTCAGTCTAAAGGATATGGTTTTGTTCAGTTTGATCGAGAGGAAGCAGCAAAAAATGCAATCGAACAGCTAAACGGCATGCTTTTGAATGATAAACAAGTCTATGTAGGACCTTTCCTCCGGCAGCATGAAAGGGACAATTCTGCAAATAAGACAAAATTTAATAATGTCTTTGTGAAAAACCTTTCTGAATCTGTGACAGAGGAGGACTTGAGGAAAATTTTTTCTGAATATGGGAGAACTACGAGTGTTGTGGTGATGAAGGAGCCGGATGGCAAATCTAAATGCTTCGGGTTTGTCAATTTTGAGAATCCAGATGATGCTGCTCTGGCTGTTCAGGAACTAAATGGGAAGAAATTTGATGATAAAGAGTGGTTTGTTGGCAGAGCACAGAAGAAATCTGAAAGAGAACAGGAACTGAAAGGGAGATTTGAACAGAGTATGAAGGAAACTGCAGAAAAATATCCAGGGGTAAACTTGTATTTGAAAAATTTGGATGATAGCATTGGGGACGAGAAGTTAAAAGAGCTTTTTTCAGAGTTTGGTTCTATTACTTCTTGCAAGGTTCTTTTAATTTTGAAGAATCCAAATAATTATGTTTTAAGTATCATAAATCTTTGCGGCACATATGTTGAACATATTAGTCTGACAGGTCATGCGAGATCCTAATGGAATAAGCAAGGGGTCTGGATTTGTTGCTTTCTCAACTCCTGAAGAAGCATCTCGTGCTGTGCGTATCTTTTCTCAATTTGTTTTCATGCTAAATATTTTCTTTTATTATTAATTTTCTCCTTATTACAGCTTACAGAGATGAATGGGAAAATGGTTGGTATCAAACCTCTTTATGTCGCACTCGCACAACGTAAAGAAGAGAGGCGAGCAAGGTTGCAGGTAATTAATGTTAAACATGGAATAAAATATTCCATATGTTGATGACTATGGATTTTAGTTGGTTCCGAGTCACGTGCAATATAGACTTTTTTTAGTATTATTTTTGACAAACATATAGGCTATAAAAAATCCTCTTAGAATGGAGAAAGGCTAACCTGGTATCCAGATAAAAATGCAACATGGATGCGGGCTATTTCTTAAAAATGCGTTTATGCATATATGCATAGTTGAGAATATTAGCATTTATAAATAATTATATAGATTACTAATGCAGCCATTCATCTATGTTAAATTGCTAATGTACCTGTGCAGATACAAATACGGTTTTATTTGCTTTTATAGTGATTCCATGTATATATTGAGAAAATGACACTCCATTAAACACAAAAAAAAACAGTAAAAAGAAATACGTTAAATTAGATACTAGTAATGATATATTGATATATGACATTAATAATTGTTCAACTATTATTTTTCAATATTTAAAATGGAGTATCCAAATTTTTGTTATGTCTGACAAGCAACATTCAATCTCTGGTTGTAGATGGTAATTTTGAGGGTTGATGTTAGTTTGAGGGTCAATTTAAATTAAAAAAAACTATTGAAAATGGGGCTTTTAGAAAATAAAATTAATACCTTGTGATCTTTCAATAGAATCAAAGGATGGTGAAATGTAAAAGCTGATCCCAAATATTTGGGATAATTATTATGTTTAGAGTTCATGCATGACTTGGCTAATCCGTCGATATCGGAAATTTTATAGGCTGCAATATACCGTTGATCACTAAGTGGGGCCTGATCTCTTAGTTACCAGACAAACATCATGTGCTTTCAAATTTGTCTTCCTTATTTGAATTTTGTTTTTCTCGTTCAACAGTGCTCATTCAGTGCATGCCTCTTGTTCTTTGAAGTTGCACGTTCAACTGCTCAATTTTGCAGAGTTTTCTGATGATGTATTTGATATGCTTTCGTGAATTTCTTTGTTCATTTCTAACCTCGTGCAAAAAGCATACATGTCTAGATGTTATTTTTATTCTGTAATTTCTATTTAAAATTAGGATTTGAATGTTCCCATGCCCGTTGCTCTATCGAAGAGGTTGCCCATGTTTCTAACTTTTTACAGCTAGAATTGACAATTTTTACTGTTTTGCAGGCACAATTTTCACAAATGCGGCCAGTGCCAATGCCTCCTAATGTTGGTCCTCGTGTTCCCATTTATCCCCCTGGTACTCCTGGGATTGGGCAACAACTATTTTATGGTCAAGCTCCGCCTGCCCTTATTCCCCCGCAGGTGAAATAAATTTTAATTTTATCATCCAAGCCCTTAGTAATGTAAAGTTGAATGAGCTGCATTACGTAATGAGAGCTGCATTACTATTGAAAGGGAGAATTTTGTTGGCATTTATATGGCGAACGTTTTAGCTATCCTTAGTTTTGGGAAAAATGGCCTAACTTGAATTTAATGATGGTTCACCAAAATCGAGCATGTTTCATTTTATATTTTGTTTAATTTTTAGCGACTGTTATAACATTATTTTGATTTATTATGATATTATAAGGGACTCATATATACATTTGCATGCTTGGGGCCATTTTCATCCTTATGCACATGAATATTACATGGAATAAGTGTTGTTGGTGCGTTATTAATATCATGTATGCACTGGTAATTACTATCCTTTTTTCTAGAGGTAGAGATTGGAGAGGGCTTCCACTTTTTTACTTTCATGCGGGCTTTGATTCGCCCAATCAAATTAATGACACGGAACTTCTGAATTAATATATTGTGTGTGCTGATTATACTTTCGGTTTTTTTTTTTTCTTCTTGTGCTGTATGGCTTTGTTTCACCATGTCAGGTGTTTGGTTTATTTATTTTTGAAACCTGAATAGTGGCAATGGTCTTCAGTCATTTTTTTAGGTTCATTTTAATCCTAGAGTCTATAAAGTGTCAATTAAGTCCCTGATTTTTTTAATAGGGCCTAAAATAGTCCTCCCTACTTCAACCCATACTAAAAGAGTTTAGGGACTGATTTGACATTGTTGAGATTTATATTTTATTTTGAATGTTCTAATTGTAAATATGAAATATAGATGAAGTATAGGTGTTATTTGTAAAAGAATTATAAGGCTCTATAAAAGCCCAACTCATGAACGAAGGAAAAAACGCTTTAACAAATTAATCATTTCTTCATGGTATTAAAGCCTTCGCGGCGGTTCATGTATTGTTCGTCGTCTTCCAGCGAGCTCTAATCCCGTAGAGTTCGGTCACGAAGCGGCGAGATTGGATCCAGAGTCGTCACCTTTTTCTCCTCAATCACTGACTTCTTTTTGGTCTCTTGTGCCCTCGGAAAGGGATCAAGTGGCGCGGCTCAGGAGGCGAGGTAGGGAGGAACAGGATTGCGCGAATGGGAAGGCAAAGACGAGATCACTGCTCTTTGGGAAGGCAACAACATGATCGCAACTGCTGGGAAGGCGACGAAGAGAACGCGGCTTGCTGGGAAGGCAACCTACAGATTACAGCGTGAACACTCGAAATATGATCGCTATTGTAGCAAGCTAGGAAGTCGAAGATGCGCTCAGGCGAGCCCTAGGACTGAATCAACGACAACTTTCGTCTTTGGATTGCTGTAGAGTGGTTTGAGTAGCTCGGTGCAGGACAGGGCATAGTGCGCTTGAAATCAAAACTTTGCATGAGAGAAATTTGGTTCTTCATGCGTGAGAGACCGATGAAGGTTGAGGAATAGTTAAATTGATGTTACGAGAGGAGAGTTATATGAGGCTACACTCTGAGCCAAGTGGTCTTCTAGGTACGCTATAAGCTTTGGCTGCATTGAGCTCAGATATGATATTTTCTCAGGAGGAGAATTGCAGGTGCTTCACATGTTCTTACGCATCGACATAAAATGAAGTAGCTGAAATGAAGAATAGACTCTTTTTAGAGGTAGCTTGAAGCATGATGATCATGATGAATGTTTCAAAGCACTTGTGGGGACAAACAATTTTGATAGCTGCTCAATTGATCAGCAGAATGTCATCGAGAGTGTTGGATTGAAAGCCTTCTCGTCAGATGCTGAAAGGAGGTAACAGCTGAATCCTCCAATTGAAGGTTTTTGGTTGTGTTTGCTTTTTGAATAACAATAGATCATCAGTAGGGAAATTGGATTCTAGAGCTATAAAGTATGTTTTCGTGGGTTATTTTTTTACCCAAAAGGGGTATGTTTGTTTGAGCTTGATAGAAAGAGACTGTTTGAATATGGTTGTGTCCTTTATAGAGTTCAAACCGCACTGCGCTCAAGAGATGACCTCACCCTTCAGTGACTCATCAGGTACTGGAGGTATGAGGCATTTGGAGGAGAGTAGTGTGGTCAGAGATTGGTGCATGTGGGAGCGAAGCCTTGTCCCGTTGTGTGGGAAGGATCAACTGAGGAAGAGCCAAAAATGAGGAAAATGAGTCTGAAGGTGGAGGGATTCAAGCCAAAGAGAGTTGAGAGTGCATACGAGGAGGAGACAAAATGAGAGAATAGTGTCTGGTTGTGTCACTCATTCCATCAAGTCCGGGAATAGTGTCTATCGTGTCACTCGTGTCATCAAGTCTCGTCCTGGTCTACACCAAATCCTGAGATACTTACATCTTCCACTTCAAAATTTAATTATCTAGGTGATATGATTCCTCTCTCTTCTTCACCCACCCCATGGCTTTAAGGAGGACCACTTGCAGTAATGCAAGTTGTTTTATTGATCGTTATTCTCTTGATTGTTTTAGTTTCTTATATGATATTGCTCAGTTTGTCTCATACTCTTAACATATCATCTGTGCACGGAGTATTCATTGCATCTTTAGACAATGCTCTATATCAAAGTATTGACAGGTAGCTCAGGAGGATCCAAAATGAAAAACCGCTATATTGGAGAAACTTGGTGCTCTTGATAAAAACAGGACGTGGGAGATATTACCATTATCATCGGGGAAAATAGCTATTGGGTGCAAGTGGATATTCACAGTAAAACAAAATCTATAAGGAAAAGTGGAGTGTTACAAGGCACGATTGGTGACGAAAGGGTACAGTCAGACATTTGACATTAAGACATTAAATATGACGAGAAAGTTGCTCTAATAGCAAAGATGAGCACAGTGAGTACACTGGTTTCTTTGGCAGTGAATGGTGAGTAGAAGTTACCCCAACTCGATGTGAAGAATGCTTTTCGTCTTGGTGAGTTACTGGAAGAGGTTTTTATGGACTTACCACTAAGATTTAGTACAGTTCAGACAGTGGGCAAGGTGTGCAGGCTCAGGAAGTCGCTTTATGGCTTAAAACAATCTTCTCGATCCAGGTTTGATAAGTTTAGAAAATCTATGGTGGGCATGAGATATTAGCATATCAATGTCGATCATACTGTGTTCTTTCGTCTAAATGATGTTCATATCACTATGCTTGCTGTGTATGTTGATAATTATCACTAGTGATGATGAGACAAACGCTGCTTAAGTAAAAGTTAGAACGAGCAAATATTTTGAGATGAAGGGCCTTGGACAACTCAGATACTTCATTGGTATTGAGGTGGCTCGTGAACCAGAGGGGATGATCTTGTGTCAGAGAAAGTATGTAATAGATCTCATAGAAACTTGCAACATAGGAAGCAAGCTTGCAATCTCTCCAATTGATTAGAAGACTAAGCTTAGTGCAGAGGCGGGAGAGTTAATTGATCGTAAGAGATATCAGAGATTGGTGGGTCATCTGATCTATCTGATTCATACGCCTCTCGACATCTCATTTGCAGTGAGCATGGTGAACTGCTATATGCATGATCCAAGGAATGGTCATATGGACGCAGTGTATTAGATTTGAGGTGCCTGAAGAGTGCACCGGGGAAGGGACTTATCTTCAGGAAGAACGTGCTCGTAGACATTGAGGACTATTGTGATGCTGTTGAGCGAGTTGTGCAAATGATAGAAGATCCACCACATGATACTGCGTGTTCGTAGGTCGCAACTTGGCCTCTTGGAAGGGCAAGAAACAATCTGTAGCAAGGTCAGCAGCAGAGGCAGTACATGGCTATGGCCTTAGGAATTGTCGAGATGATGTGTCCAAGAGCCTTATTGGTTGAGCTTAAGGTGGATCAAGGAACTCAAATGAAGTTGTGGTGTGATAACAAGTTAGCAATCAGCATTGCCAACAACCCGGTTAAACACGATAGAACCAAACATGTGGAGATTGATAGCTTCTTCTTGAAGGAAAAGGTGAATAACAATCTACTGGAGCTAATTCATATGACCACTGTTGAGCAAGTCGTTGACTACCTCACTAAAGGATTTAGTTCATTAGATCATCTAGATTATGTGACAAGATGGGCTTGGTGGATAACTTTTGCTCATCTTGTGGGGTGAGTGTTGAGATTTGTATCTTATTTTGAGTGGTCTAATTGTAAATATGAAATATAGAAGAAGTCTGGAGGTTATTTGTAAAATGATTATAAGCTCTATAGAAGCCCAACTCATGAATTAAGGAAATAATTGCTTTACCAAATTAATCATTTCTTCAAACACTTGATAGACTCAGAAACTAAAATGACCTCATATAAATATTGAAGGGACTATTTTTACACTTTACTCTTCTTGGGGTGAGTGTTGAGATTTGTATCTTATTTTGAGTGGTCTAATTGTAAATATGAAATATAGAAGAAGTCTAGAGGTTATTTGTAAAAGGATTATAAGCTCTATAGAAGCCCAACTCATGAATTAAGGAAATAATCGTTTACCAAATTAATCATTTCTTCAAACACTTAATAGACTCAGAAACTAAAATGACCCCATATAAATATTGAAGTGACTATTTTTACACTTTACTCTCTTGAAACTTAGGTAGGATATCAAGTGAGTTTCCTTAATCAGCGTTATGCACTGACAAATACTTCTCTTGCAGCCTGGGTTTGGTTATCAGCAGCAGCTTGTTCCTGGGATGAGGCCTAGTGGAGCTCCTATGCCAAATTTTTTTGTGCCCATGGTTCAACAAGGCCAGCAGGTCCAGCGCCCTCCTGGGGGTAGACGTGGTGGAGCAGGATCCATTCAGCAATCACAGCAACCAATGCCTCTACTCCAGCAACAGGTGGGTCTTCATATTTTCTTTAATAGAAAGTTTTCTTATATTCTTTGGCTAGATATTTTTTTGTTAGTAGATACCTTTTTAGTCCCTGAGTTTTCAAGTGGCCCAATTCAGTTCTTCGGTTATTAAAAATTGATCCCAATTTACCCATCATGTAGAAAGCATTACATAAAAATGGTTCCAATTTAGTCCCTCAATTTTATAGATTTGATCTCAGTTTAGTCTGTGAAGCATCAATTTTTTTAAGTCGTGGGACTAAATTGGACCAATGTAAATGTTTTGGGACTAAATTGCTCACATATAAATAGATCGGGGGATCATTTGGGGTTTAACCCTATTATTAATATTTTGTGATAGGCCTAATCTTGTTAATGAATCGGGATATTACTTCTTTCTTGCGACAGGCTTTAGTTCTTCTTAGTTTTTAGTTTCTCTTCTGCCTGGAAGCTACCGAGGTCAAATTCTTCCTTTTATTTCAAGTATGTGGGCTTTTCTGTGTTTATGCGTGTATTAGGTGAAAGATAGGAACGGCGAGCTTGCTTTATTATAAAGAGATACTGGATTTTCTATAATGCTTTTGCTTTTATGATGAACTAACTAATTGTAGAGCCTTGCGACTGTATCTTTGAATCTCTTGAAATCAAAGGTGTAACCAGTTTCCTTTGGATGCACCACAGATGCTTCCAATGGGAGGACGCTTGTACAGATACCCACCAGGTCGAAACATGCCCGATGTTCCAATGCCAGGTGTCGGAGGAATGCTTTCTGTCCCTTATGATATGGGAGGAATGCACCTGCGTGAGGCCCCCATATCGCAGCCTATTCCCATAGGGACTTTAGCTTCCGCTCTCGCAAATGCGTCGCCTGAGCAGCAGAGGATGGTATGTTTCAAGATGAAAGCTGATACGCCATTTATAGTGCCACCTTTTCCAGTGCCATATTTTGAACCAGGGTTATTGTTACAAACATAATTTCTATTTATCTGACACCTAAAGTTTAGTTTTTACATTTATACCTCCCAAATCATTCATATTACATAAAAAATAGCACTGTTTTGACTTTTAAAAAGTGAAATACACCATTTAATGCATAGTTAAGGCGGTATTTATTTAAAAAATGAAGAACCTTTTGCTATTTTTCTTGCTCAAGAGAATTCTCTTTTCCATTTCTTTGTAGTACTGATATATCAAGTGAGCTTAGTTTGGTTCATTATTGCCATCTATTTTTGACTTAGTATTATGTCTCATCCTTCGCACTATTATCAGCGGCATTTACATCCAAACAACCCCATTCCTATGTATTTTCATATCTAACACCTAAAATTTACATTTTACATTTATACCACCCAAATCTTTCACATCTTATGAAAAATACCACCATTTTAACTTTTTAAAAATGCATCCAATTCACCTTTTCATACACAGATAAGGCGGCATGCATGTCAAAATTAAACTTTAGGTGTTAAGACTTTGACATACATAAGAATTGAGTGGGTTATGTACGTTTAAATCTTCCCTTTATGTTATTCTGTTGTCTATTTATCTCAACTTTCCTTACTGCAGATGCTTGGAGAAAGCTTGTACCCACTTGTGGAGCAGCTAGAGCGCGACCATGCCGCGAAAGTGACGGGAATGCTGTTGGAGATGGACCAGACTGAGGTGCTGCATTTGCTGGAGTCTCCGGATTCCTTGAAAGCCAAAGTTGCGGAGGCGATGGAGGTTTTGAGGAATGTCGCCCAGCATCATCAGCAGTCGAGTAATACGCCTACCGATCAGCTGTCTTCGCTGTCTCTCGACTGATAAGCCTTCAGCTATTTTTCATGGCAAGGCAGCTAAAACTTTGGTTGGTGATTTTGTTATTTTTTTGAGTGGAATGAATGAGTGGAACTATATATACTTTTTTGTTTGTTGTGTATTGTTTGGTTCTATTTTCTATGTGAGATTATGACTGATTATTGTGGTGTGTAAACTTGTTACTTGTTTTATGTTTGTGGTGGTAAACTCTCTGTGGAGACCAATATTTATCGTTGGTTTTATCCTTCGCTGCTGTGATAATTGATTATTTGGTGGTGTTTTGCTATTGCTTATCAAGATTATTTATTTCATACTTATTTAATTTAAGTAACTAGTATATATTATTTTAAATATTATATATATTATAATGCTGTGTTAAAAATGTTCTTATCGTATATTTTCAATAAACAGGTAATTAGTTTGTCCATGCTCTTGTAGTCATGTAGCTGCATTCTGGCATGAAAACTGCATAGACAAATGGTGAAACGAAGGAGAAAAATGTCAGAATAGTTAATTTGTCATTGTCATTGTATATATTCGATTATTATAGTTATGTTATAAATTTTTCATAATATATTTTTATATAATTTTAGGCCTATAGTGTATATTTTCGACATTATTATTGTATTATAAGTAATTGAGCATTAACAAATTTTGTCATTTGTCATAATTCTAGATGTGGCATGAATGCCAAAGCTTCTTTTTAGCAATAAACTTTAAAACGTGAATTAAAAATTATTCAAGGCTGATTTTAATAAATTTATAGTCAAATGAACTCAAACCAAGTGGCTCGCAAAGACATTAAAATTAGTCTAATTTGTGTCAGATCAAGCTTGTTTTGAGTCATTAGATCACTTTTGGAAGTTTAGGATGGTTAGTTGAAAGGTCATATGGATTTCAAAACTTATAAGATTATAGTCGAATCAAGTGTCTTGATTAGATGATATCAAAGAGCTTAATATCATTCAATTCTGATATAATTCAAGCACTAAAATAGCCACAATATGCGGTGTGATTGTGAGAATCTCTCTGAATCATTCGATAGAGTTGTTTGAATTTTTTTCTTAATTACAAGGGATGTGCTTCTAAACTCTATAATGAAGAGGGATCTATGCCTTAAACTTAAACTAATTAGAGTTGGATTAGGAGAAGAAAGAACCAACTTCCAATGCAATCTGGACCGAAGACCCGACGAACGCTTCCCGTTTTGACAACGAAGATCGCTGCACAACACTCGTGAACTAAAATATACATGCATAATAACAATGCAAGACTAAATGGTACAAAAAAATAAATATTGAACTAAATAAGTTTCAGTTCATTAATATTAAGCATACAACAATGACAAAGTCATTGCCACACTAAGTGGGGCCGACTAAATGAAGTATTTTTCTCTTTTATATTCTGTTGAGTGTCAAATTTTCTTTTTATGCTAAGAAATTAAGATCGTTTTTCTTAAAATATGCCCAAGTCTTTTCAGGTCTACCTCTTTTTAACACTAGTTAAATTTAAAACATCCACTCTCCAAACAGGATCAGCAGATGGTTGACATTTAACGTGACTAAACCATCTAAGGTGACACTCTATAATCATGTATGTTATTGTAGCTACTCCAACACTTCCATAGATTCATTCATTTCACATTTTCTCTAAGTGTAAAGCCTCTCATCCACTCGAGCATTCCCATCACAACAACAATTAACTTAATTTTATGCTTCTCTTTTACATGCAAAACTATGCACCATAAAGCATTACCAGTCTCACCACCATCTTATAAAATTTTCTTTAAGTTTAAGCAATACTTTTCTATCACACAATATACTCGATATACTCCATCACTTCAACCATCCAACTTGAATTCTGCTAATAACAACCCCATCTATATCACTATCACTTTGAACAATATGCTTGAGATATTTAAAATGATCACTTCTTTTTAATGGTTTGATCACTGATTATTACTTTTCATTTCTCATTTCTTGATAAAATTATGCATATATCTTTTACCCTCTTTAGTATCTAATATATTATAAAGATCATTAAAAACATAATTCTTATCATCATGAATTATTCTTAAACCCTCTACAGGCTAACTATATTTTTTTCCAATTCTCCAAATTCTTATATTTAAAGTAATTTTTATCACATAACTTCATTTTTTTGTAAGTATTATTCTATATCAACTATTTTATTAGTAAGAAAGTTTTTCTTTTGATTCCCAAAATAAATCTTTTGCAACTTGTTTAATACAACTCAATATTTTATACGACATAATATGAACATCTTCATAAACATTCAAAATATTAAGATTTTGAAGTTTAGTCATAAAAATAATTTTATGTCCTTTAAGCGTCCTTATCTACTTTTTAAATGTCCTCATCTAATTTTATGATAAAATTTCATTGTATTTTTATCTTTCTATTCTTCATCTTAAAATCTAAAATTAATAATTGATATTGGGTACTCACATTTTTACTTAGATGACGTTATAATCTTTATAATTTTGAAAATATGTTTTTTCTCAAAAAGATAATCATTTAGTGGTTTATTAGAACTGTTCTTGTAAATGATAATATACTCATCTTATTTCTTAATAAATAAATGAATGTTAAAGTTAAGATTCAAATTCTAAAATAATAATACCCTTTTATGGCAATGGTGCCAAAAACTTAAGCTAATTTTGCGATAAATTATTCCATGCGGAGTACGTACCCAGGCACTGGGTGCGGATTTTTTGGGTACTGGAGGGGTACTGGAGGGTATGGATGGGTATGGATGTGTATTGGATATTGGGTATTGGCTGTTAGGTGAGTATTGATGGGTATTGGAGAGTACTGGATAGGTATTAGAGGGTATTGGATGGGTATTAGCGGGAGATGCGTGCGGATGCGTACGTTCTCTGTATGGAATAATGGCTCCAACTTTGCACATGCAAGCACAAGTTCAATTGTCGATCAAGTATATAGTTTATTTAAGTATGAGATCATTCTCACTCAAATAAATTATAAATCTTTAAAATGAAGTTAAAGCAATAGCTCAAAATCCTAATTCCTATTAAAAAGTAATTTTTTAAAAAAATTGATTTTTATATTTTCTAACATAAAAAAATTTCTAAGATACAAAGTTCTTACAAATTTTCAATTTAAAATATCAAATTTGGTGATCTGATTTCATTTAGAAGTTATCGTCAATTAGGAACAAAAATAATTTAATGTCTCCATCGATAGCTAGAAACCCTAATTTCAAAAATCTATGATACAAACTTGACTTGGCTTTGCACGAGTAAATATTTGTGTGTGTGCATACCAAATAATATAATATATTTAAATATGAGATTTTTTTTACAAAGATAAATTATTAATTTATTAAAGTAGTTTTAAGCAATAGCTTAAAGCCTAAATTTTTACTTAAAACTAAATTTTTTGAAAAGATAATTTTTAGGTTTCTAAAATAATGAAATTTAAAAGATACAAAGCTCCTATACATTTGCGGTTTTAAATATCAAATTATGTAAAATGCTTTGATTTAAAAACTTTCTATCAATCAATAATAAAAATGCTTTAAAGCCTCTATAAATATCTATAAACTCTCATTTTACAAATCACTAATGTGATATGTTTGTGTAATTAGTGAAAGCCAAAATCATTTTTTTTTCTTTTTCATTTTCCTAAGTGTGCTTGGATTCAAAAGTAATATGCCTATTCCTATAAATTCTAATTATGAATCTTTCTTATGCCGATTAAGACTATGCCGATTAAGACTATGTCGATATTATAATCTACATTAAGGGTAAAAGAGAAGAGTTGCCACCACTATCACTAAATGAAATTAGAAGAAACATAAATCATTTTTTTTTCGTTCTTTTATGTTTTATTATTTTTAAAGGAGTTTGACATCTTTTCCATCGTCGTATACTTTCATTTTCGAAAAAGTCTCTCTTCCAGATCATATGAATGATCAGGAGAAGAGAGGAACTGGAAATGAAGAACATACAACAAAGACTGCAAACAAGAAAAAAACGTGAAGAGCTTATGTATAATAAATCTCGCTAGGATGGGTCAAGTATGTCCTCCCAAACAAGCAAGAGTGAAAGCAACTTCGATCAATCAATGAATAAATACATAACTAGGTACCCACAACCAGAGATTCAAGTATGTTTGTCTATTCTGAGGTCTAGAGTGCTCATAGGGAGACAAATCTCATTTGCCTAATTACATCTTGGGTGTACCTAAAAATACTCATGATCCGAATGAGTTTTTTTTTATATTAGCAGTGACGATTAACACACAGCTATTAAACGACAGTTATTTCATAGGGGAATACTCTAATGCTTTCAATCCTCCCGCTAAGTCACCGGCGGAGAGTGAGTCTATCATGGGCCCACATTGGTAACCGACTCATCAACATATGGAGCATACGAGATAACAAAATTATCCGGACGAGGAATCTCGTCAAACCACATATGGGCCATAAGAGTTTAGGGAAAATCGTCGTATTCCAAACGGAAGACAACTCATTGACAATCAGGTCGTCGAGATGATAATTATGAAGGCAAAATGAGCGACATCAATAGGGGTAGTCAAAAGGAAGGAAGGAGTAATCCCTATAAGCTAAAGATAGTCAGATCAGGGTGCCACAGACCTATCATCCCAAACTTCTAGGACCCTAAGTATATCTAATCGTGAAGATCGTCGACCCAACCCATCCATAGATCCTCGGTAAGCTATCTGTGAATTGTGACATCCGCAAGAACTTCAGTAGGCCTAAGTCAAAGGAACGAAACTCTATATTACGACTATCAGGTGAAGCTCTAAGAGGCGATACTTATACCCACCAAAATGATGAGGATGTTATTGAAAAGAAAGAGATGAGGAGGTTCTGCTACAAAGATAGAAACACTCCTGACAAAAGGACTTACACCTCTTCTAGATCGGGGAGTTTTATAACTGCCTATGCTCACCAGACAACCACGAGTAGAAATCTATGCTGGGTCGGTCGGGTTGAAGAAAGGCAGGGGCTTCTCACCGGGACATGAAAAATGATTTAGTTATATAGAGCGGTCTTTAAATATTTTGGAGGCCCTATTAGTATGACATATGATATGACCATACAATGCAACCTGTTTAAAATCTCGTTCAAAGGCCTACCAGATAGTAAAAACAGATTTTGAAAAATTCTGACAATTTTAATCATAAATTTTATATTATCTCAATCTTTTAAGATTATGATTTTTGCAACAAAATTTATAATTTTAAAATCCTAAAGAGCCTAAATTGTAATTTTCGTAGTATCCGAGATCAACAAAAAACAAACTGGAAAATTAATCTGCGCATGCAAACATGACGAAAAAGCAAGAAAACATGTCAAATATAAAATAATATAAGGCAGGTGTCGCTAGGTCGGCGACATATCTCAAAAGAAAAAAGTGATCAGGCTTCGCGTGTACATGCGCGATCCTAGTTGTATACATAAATGTAATTTAGAATTAAGGTACGAGACACGAGCGAAAACATCATTATCCCTGTCATGTGGTTCCTCTAATATGTTGTCTCGGAATCCGTGTTTGTACCTTATTTCTAATACAAACTCTTATAGGACTCTAAGAATACATAGAAAAAAGAAAAAAAGATGACTATACATGAATGAAAACAACATTAGCTAGAAAGCCAATAAACATGCAATGTATAATAAGTCGTCTTTTTATCAGTCGAGCTAAATGGCACCTGCAAGCAAAAATGTAGTAAAATCATCACATGCTCTCCCCTATATGTGTGTGTGCATATATATAGTCACAACTCCCTATAGAAGAACATCATAATATACTACTATGCATATTAAACATGCAATCACACCAAAAATACACAAAAAATAATGATTAGCTAACACAAACAAATCAATAAAGAACAAGAGACATTAAAAAGACTACATAACATCATAAATTACAGCATAGCATACAATCTAATGAGAATGTGTCCAAAACAACATCTAAGTGCTTAGGACAAGTCTCCGAGTATGTATGAATTTGATGGGGTCGCCATACTGCCCCGTCCTAAAAATTCAAGAGATATGAAAAGTGTCATCCAGGATGGATTTAATGAAGCGATGGCTGGTCATACAAAATTATGGCGAATGTAATAAGTAAAAAACAATACATTTTTTAGTTTTAAAATAAAGATCATTAAATGATGACCTGCAACATGCAATGTGACAAGTGTAATTTTTTGTATCTCTAGCACAATCATACTCGCGTTAATCCCTATGTGATAACTCGCATTGCTCATCAGAATCGACCCGACTGTAGGACTTCCCTATTGACTATCCTAGATGACTAGTATTGGGTATCACACATACACCACAATGCACACCAAAATTAAAATGAATTTTTAAATGATCAACCACAAAAATGAAATCCAAAGAAAACCAAATTTGATACTTTTTTGGCTTGAACTTGCAGCCCGATCGGGGTGTGTTGAGAGGCATGTTGTCAGGATCATCTGTTGGATTTGGCTATCGATTAGGCGAAGTCATGTCGGTGTTTTTGTCTACCAGACGACCTCGAATAGGCCGACATATCTCATTTGCCACGCCGTGCGTGATTCAAATTTAAATTGGTGTGATCATCGACGAAGTTGTCCAAATGACTCTAGATGACGAAACAAACTCACGTCCACGTCCGAAACATCAATTTTAACCATAAATGACACTCTTTTTGCTACTGTTTTGCGTACAAAAAGTTTTAATTAAATTATATGTGTGTGTGTGTGTATATATATATATATATATATATATATATATATATATATATATCCTATTAAAAACCTAATTCACTCCTCTCTCTCCCAATTGGTCGAACTCCCTCGCTTGAAGCCTGCCGGACGGCGTTCCTCACCGGTGAACAAGGACCGCTGCCTCCTATCCTCGGCTGCTGGAGTTCCTACTCGAGGCTTCTCGCGCAAGGACCTCGATCTCTCCCTGCCTCGGCTAGTTCTTCCGACAGGCCGTTCGGTCCTTGCCGGCGGCGTTCCGCCTTCCTGCCTCGACGCTGGAATCCAACCCCCGCCGGCCCTAGATCTTTTTCTCCAGTCTCTTTTCTCAGCCTGAGTCCTATCTCACGGGCCTCCTTTCTGATCCAAGCACCACACATCGGCTTTGTAGACAGCCTAGAGCCTCCTGCAGTGAGCTTCCTCTACCTCATCGGTGCAGCCCCTCGGTCAGAGACTTTCCCTCGTGGTTTCTTCCTGCTATAACCGAAGCCCTCCTGCCGGTGGTTTATACTCTGTTGGTGGTCTTGCTCGTAGTGTGTGTAGCATTCTCTTAGGTTCGTGGCATTGCCGAAAGCTCTTTGCGGGGAGAAGCTCCACCACCCGTGGGAAAACAGCGTGGGAGTCTTCTCACCCCTTTCAAGGAGAGCTTCTTCGTGGACTTCGCCAGACAATGAGCAACGAACGCGATGGTATGACCTCCTCGGACCCTTCTCTTTCCTTCCTAGCTAGCTCTAGGCTTTAGGTTTGGCAGGCGCGTGGGTTCAATTGCCTAAACGGGGTGAGTCCGCCGGCCGACGTTACACTGTGCGACCACGTGCCTATGTGATGGATCGTCTTTTTTACCTAGAGAAAGCCTTAGGATAGGATGTACGTCCGTGACCTAACCCTTTGTAGAACCAAGTGTTTCCTCTCTTTGCAAATCCTGGCACAAATCCCTACGGTTCTGAGTCCCTATCTCTCCTTGCATTGATTTCCCCAAATTTTCTTAGAGAAGTTGGGAAATGGGGTTTTGCAAAGTGAGAAATAGCTTTGTAGCTAGCCCACTTTGCAAAGCCTCGAGGCATCGTGAAATTGGAAAAAACTTTGTAGCTAATCATTTCACAACAGCATGGAGAGTTTTGCTCTCGGAATCCCTAGGGAGAAACTTGACACATGTCTTGCTAAAGTAGGATGTGGCTATGCCGCAAATCCTATTATTCAAACCTTTATGTTCCTAAGTAAGGGTGTTAGTACAAGCATGGTTCGCTATCATGCGTATTAATTTACCTTGATTTACGTTGCATATTTTTGGTTGAAGCATGTTTGTTTTAGCTAGTCGCCTCGACCGGCCGCCCCAGTCAGGTTAGCATCTTACTCTGCCTCGACCAACCACTCCAGTGTTGTCGGAATGTCACTTTGCCTCGACCCGGTCGACATGTCACTTGCCTCGTCTGGCAGCCCCCAACTAGGTCAGCATCTCAGTTTGCACTGACCGACCGCTTCGGCCCCGCCGGCATGTAACTCTGCTTAGAATGTCCGTCTTGGCTAGGTCAACATTACTTGTGCCTTGATCGACCGTCCCGAGCCAATCGACATCAATTGGGTTTGACCAGTCGCCCCGACCTAGTCAATCGGGCACTTTTGGTTTGACCGGCGGCCCCAGCCCGGTTGATCGATTTTCTGCATAATGCATGTTGTGCATGTGCATGAGTTTGATTGCTTGCTTGTGTGATGCACTATACCTTGTATGTGCTTGTCATTTGCATGTTTGTCTGGTCGTTATTGAGGTTAGGTGTAATTTTTCCTAGTGGCGTTCTATGTGCTAGGTGACCGAGCACAACAACTCTAATTGTTATATGTGTTGCATGACGTGTTGCATGGTCGTCATCGTCTGCTTGGGTAGCATTTTGAGCATCCACCCACATACTCAACCCACTTATATGATTCTCGCAAGTGAGGATTATCATATTTAAGGCCGTTGCCTCCACAGTAAGTCCAATTTTTTGGCCCTTGCCTCCATGACACGCCCACATTTCAGGGTCACTGTCTCCATGGCATACCCAACACTTCTGTCATGTGACTGTCTGTTGCATTTGCATGCACACATGAATATTAAGTTAGGCTCGGTAGGTGAGTGACTCTGTCGGTCGCGATGCCTTAACGAGCATTGCTTGTCGGGTTGGTCTGGTGAGCATTAAAAGTTTAGTCACTGAGATTGACATGAGTATGATTGTGTTGAGGATCCAATAGATCTAACTCGTGTTACCCTGCATTTTACGGCCTGATTTTATATTTTTTCTACTTATTTCATCCATAATAATTTAAAAATTGTACGCATAGAAAACTAGGCCATATGTAAGACCAACTCTTCTTTTAAAATCCACATTGGGTGATACTCTTTAGATCCCTTGGATCTTTAGAGCGGGGTCAGTAACGCGACCCTGTCAAAGCCATAGTTTACTCGGGGATTGACCCTATACTTAGATGATTGTTATGACACTTTCTCGTTAGATGGTGTACTAGGCTAGGATTTAGGATGTTATGTAGTATTTTGAGATGCCTTTGGTTATTATTTTGTTATGTGTTGCTTGTGCTAGCCATGTGTCACCTTATTGCTTTTGGTATGTTAGTGTGTTTGACATGCATGACAGTATAGCAGGGCGTTCTTCTGCATGGTGTTGTGCCTACATACACACTCACACAGGTGCTGCTATGGGGAGCAAGTAATGATTTTTAATTCTTTGCTTGGAGGTGCTATTTAGCTCCCCCGATTACAAGACACGACCTATTTTGTGTTGCATGACTTTCCCCGCTAATGATTGTTTTCATGCAGGTTGAGTCTTTTATTTTCTCTTTTCAAATGTATATGGTAGATCTAGGCTAAGTCTGGATCGAAAATAATGAACAGGTACGGGTTTCGAGACCGATGACCCACCAAACTACGTGATGATGACCAGGAGCGGCAGATCGTGTCCCATATCTTAAGTCCAAAATTTATACATTCTTGTATAGACATAGGACCAGGCATGTTTACGCGGAGTCTGACCGTTTCTTCTGTTTTCCTGAGATCTGTTGCCAACCTAGTTGCGTTTTGGCTTCTTTTATTATTTTTGAGTGCTTTGCTCTTTTGTTGAGCGCTTGGGTATGCCTGAATGAAGCTTCATTGTTTATTTCTATGCATCTGAGATTTCACGAAAAATATAATATAAACTCTCTTAAACCTAAAAATTGTAATTTTTTCTACATAAAAATCCTAATAAAAGATTCAAGGTAAATAAAAATTTAGGATTAAAAGATTTAAAATTTTCAAAAAATACATTTACTTTTCTGCATAGCCGTCGAGACGGTTTTAATATGATTTGAATTGCATAGATATCACCCAAGCCATATAATATGACATCAACAATAATTAAGGACCCTCTAGATAACTAAATTCATATATGCATGTCCTGAGGAGGAGCCTGCATGCTTCTTCAATCCGACTGACCCAACATACCTTTTTCTAGATTGAAGATTGTCTAATACTTCAAGTGTGTTAGAAGACCCCCCGTTTCATACGGGATGTAAGTCCTTTTGTTAGAGCATTTCCAATTTTATAGCTGGACCTCCCTCTCCCTTTCTTTCATGCGGTATGCTCACCAATTCGGTGGGTATAATGCCACCTCTTTAAGCTGTAGCCGATAATCATAGGATAGAGTTTCGTTCCTCTGACCTTAGGGCTAGCAAGGTCTCCGCAGACAACACAATTCACGGATTGCTGACCGGGGATCTCAAGACGTGTTGGGTCGACCATCTTCATGATCAAGTAAACTTAGGGTCTTAGTGGCTTGGGAGTATGGGTCTGTGGTACCCCGACCTGACTACCTCTATCCCTATGGAATACTCATCCATTCTTTTGACTACTGTTAAGCCATATTGCTCGTGTTGCCTTCGTTGGTACCTTCTTGAAGGTCTGATGCCGATGAGCTGCTGTCTGTTTAGAATACGACAATTTGTCCTCTACCCTTATAGCCCAAACGTGCTTTGACATATCGAGATATCCCCGTCAATATGATTATTGTTATTTTGTAGGCTTTGTATGTCGATGAATCATTACCAACTTGGGATATGAGAGACTCAATCTCTGCCCGACGACTTAGCGTGAGTTTTGAAGCATCAAGACTTTCCCGTTCGGAATAACCACTCCTTTGTTGACATTTCTTCAGGTTCACGATAATACAAGTGAAACTCCTTTTATCGAGAGTATTCTTGGGCATCCCCAAGATGTAATTAATCAAGTGGGATAAGTATTGGGAGTGCACTTGACCTCAGAACAAACATCAACTCATGATTCTCTGGTTATGGTTAGCCTATATAGGTATTCTTTTGTGAATATTGGTTTAATGTGCCTCCTCCCGATCTTGTTTGGGCGGACATACTTTATATATTCTTGTGAACTTTATCGTGCGTAGGTTATTCATGTTTGTTTTTTTTATCTTGTCCGTCGTATTTATCACATGTCTGTCTTTTTTGATTCCTCTCTTCTTTGGGTTATTCATATGACTCATAAGTGAGATTTATTTAGAGAATGAAATTATACGACGATCGACAAGCTCACTACTCCAAAAATAAGAGGAAAGACGGGCAGAAACAACACACATGCAAATGCAAAACATATGATAAAAGTGGTGAAGGGTGTGTCGTGAAGGCAGTGACTCAGGAGCGAGTGTGTCGTAGAGGCGTTGACCTAAAAGGATGATTCTGTCATAGAGGTGGTGATGCAGAAAGATGGGCGTGCCGTGGAGGCAATGACCCAAAGGAATGGGTGTACCGTGGAGGGAGTGACCAGGAAGGGTGGGCGTGTCGTGGTGGCAGCGAGTCAAATGATGGGTGTGCCATGGCGACAGTGACCCGAAAGGGTGGGCGTGCCATGGAGGTAGCAATTTAAAAGAATGGGTGTGTCATGGAGGTAGTGACCTGAAAGGGTAGGCGCACTGTGGTGGCAGCGGCTCAAAAAATGGGTGTACGGTAGAGGCAGTAACCTAAATGAGTACCTACAACAGTCTGTAGCGGTGTTGTAGGAAGTGCAAGGATGTAACTCTCATTGGAGGGAATTATGCAACAGATTGGCTCGGTGACGAACCATCCCACATGATATGTGAATACGAGGGATAAATGCATTAGAAACACAAATTCAAGTGCAACATACGTAAATGCACAAGTCAAGAACCATGCAGGGTGCTATGTAAGCAAACATGCAGAAGTGGACAAGTGTAAGTGCAAACCACTTATGACTGGTGCTAAGTGACATGAAAATGCCACGAAACAAATGTGTAGTAATGTATCGTTGGCAGGCATAAGTACTCACCGTGAACATATGAGGTATATGCTCAAAGATGCACAACGAGGGTGCGAGTGATGAACGTGCTAGTTCAGAGTTATGCAATCAATACCAATGCACATGTAAGACACATTGTGCAAGTGGGATCAGCTGTTTGACCAGCTGGGTCAACCGACGTGATTGACCCGGGGTGGCCTGTAGGACCAACATGATCGGTCAACTGGGTCGGTGCTACCTATCAGACCAAAGTGCTCAATCGACCAGGTCGGTGCAGAGTGGTTGGTCTACCGAGCCAGTGCGATCGATTGGACAAAGTGAAAGCTAATCGTGCTAAGTAGGCCGACCGAGCCAAAAGCTGATCGTGCTAAGGAGGCTGGTCGAGCCAATGTGCTATCCCAACTGGGGCGTGCAGTCGGTTTAGATAATGTGTTATGCCAACTGGGCCGCGGTGGTCAGTCGAGGCAATGTGCTATGCTGACCGTTCCACGGCAACCAATCGAGGTAAGTTGTGATGCCTACTGGGCAAGGGAGGCCTGTTGAGGCAAAGTTTAACGTCAACCTGGCTGGGGAGGCCGGTTGAGGCAAAATGCGACGTCGACCGGGCTGGGGCTGCCGGTCGAGGCGAAAGTGCAATGTCGAACGGGGCGAGGGCGGGCGATCGAGACAAAATGTAATGTGCGAACAACATGATATGATGCAAGTGACCACAAAGAATAGTGAGCCATAATTATTTTAACGATCTCATATAGGAACCTAGGGTTTTAGCTATCGGTTTTGCGGCATAACCTCCTTTGACTTTGGCAAGGCGTGCTGGGAGCTTCATCTTAGGATTTTTCAAAAGGGAACTCTCTGTGGAATGGACTAGCTGAAAAGCTATTCCCATTCCACAACTCCTAATGAATTTGCGAAGTGAGCTAGCTACAAAGATTTTATCATTTCACAAAATCCAAGCATCTCAACCCGTTCAAGTAGCATTGGAAATACCCAAGCAAGGGGAAAATTGAGATTCTGACCTGCTTAGGTGTAGACCTAAGGCTTTTCACGGTAGACCACTCGGCTTCGCATGGGATGTGTCCAACGAAAGCTTCGTAATATAGGGCTTTCTCTAGGAAATCAACGATCAATCCAAAGGCGTGTGGTCATACCGACTTGTGTCATCCGACCAATTTGCATCGTGTGAGCGATCAAACCCACGACACCTAGCCTAAATCTGATCCTAAGGGTAGCTAAGAAAGAAAATACAAGTGTTGAGGATGTTATAACGTCGCAGTGGTTCGTCGAAGTTCAGTAGTTGCTGGGGAAGAAGCTCTATTTGTCATGAAGAGATTCTGGTGACGTTCTAAGTATCGAGCTCCGCTCCCCTTGGGTGAAGATCTCCTCGCAAGGAGTTTTTCGGTGTAGGCACAACACCCTGTCACTCTTCCTCTATGTTTTTGCGGGTGGAGATGGTGACAAGAAAGAGAATGCGACAGGAAGGAAAAGGAAGAAAAATGGAGAAACGGAGGAATAAGAAGAAGAATGAAGAAGCTCTGAGAACTCTCCAAAAAGTCTCCAAACACTCACTCCTCAAGCTCTCTTCCTGTTTCTCGAACTAAGACAATGACTGGAAGAAAAGGAATATGAGAGCAGGACGAAGATGAATGAAATGAAGAAGAGGAAGAAGAAGAAGTCGGATGAAGAAGCTCTCTCCGAACTCCCCAAACTCTCAAGCTCTCTATGATTGCGCTTCTGGCTCTTCCCAGTGAAAATGGCGCGCTCTCGCTCCATACTCACCCCGCAGGAAGATATTCTCAGTGGAATGACCAATTGCCTCCTTTTACAAGCGCCAAGGCAAGCTCAGAGGACAGTTTTGGTCTACAACCGGTCCAATGGTGTATCCCGATGATCAGAAGGTGTCCGGGTGAAAAAGCTGGGACCAACTAACTAAATTAGGTTGAATGTGTGGTGTGGCCATGCCGCAAATGGGGCGTGGCCACTCCTAGGTGTGGTCACGCCCATGTGGGCGTGGTCATGCCTAGCCTACTTGAGGTTGTTTCGAGTTTTCTGATAATTTGGGCCATGTGGCAAGATCTGTAAGGCCCTCGCTAAGAAAAAATGACATTTCGAACGCATTCGCACTGTCAATTCCGCCATCCAAAGTTATCTAAAGGATGATGCCGCATGAGGAAGTCAATTTAGGGATTGATTTATTCTCATTGCGCCGAACAAAATTCGTTCAGTCAGGTCCGTCCCATCAATGTAATGCCGGCCGGCCCTCGTCTTATCAACAACCAAAGCCTAGCAAATGATATTGGCCACATGTAAGAGGATCGAAGATGGATGTCTTGACCCTTGGAGAGTCATATGTGCATGAAGCATAACCTAAGGTCGTTTGAGCGGATATCATGTACTAACGACATCAAAAATTGATGCCAACACCATCAATCAATTTTAGTGTGTTATGAAAATTGATATTCAAAAATTGATTTTCAAATCATAAATTCAAAGGAGAAGCCCTTAGTTTGGCATGCTTTAATACACCAAGCACAAGATAACATGCATTTCACCATAATTATAAAAATTCATAAACAATTCAACAAAAAAGAAAATACAATATAGTAGAACGAGGATTTTGTAGATTCTATATAAAAGATTTATCTTCAAGTTCTTCTCATCCTCTTTCTTGCTTCTTTTTTTATTCACTCGGCAAAGTAGCATTTTTCACTCACTTCACACACTCTTCTATGGAATTGTTTTTTACTAGTTAAAATCAAAATCCATAGTTTTCTTACTCATTTTTTTCCCCAAATCCCAAGTGCAAGGGTCGTCTCCAACTAGAGTTTCTCAGGCTTTCTGGTTGGGGCTTGCATTCAAACAAAACCTATGCAAAAAAAAAAAAAAAAAAAAAAAATCAAAATCTTCATATCATTAATTTACCCACTTAATTATCTTCAATATCCTTGAGTTTAGTTTAAAGTTCTTCAATATATATTTATTTTTTTACTTTAAATTATCACAAGTTCAATAAACATGCTCCTAAAAATAATTTTGAAATGATTAGTCTGGGAGGAATATTTGAAATAAAGTATAAAAATTCACAATTCTTATGAATTTATATCCTAATCGAATGGTAGCCAATTTTCAAATCTATCCTCAAAAAAATATTTGCTATTGAAATAAGATCATGCATATCATCTGGTCTAGGTATAGGAAACTATACTTGATGGTACTCTTATTCATAGCTCTACCGTCTATGCACAATGTCCAAGTTCTCCATGTATATTTGTAATGATGAGAGGCACTTCTTGTGGGATGTTATCCAAAATTTTCCCTTTAATAAACATTAATACTCTATAACATGCATTATTTCCTAGGACATGTAAATCAACTACTCAAAAATACTAACTAAAACGTTGGTTATGTGCATTTCATACCCTTTCATGTTTGGGCAACTTAACCTATAAGGTCAAGTTATAAGGCATATTAAATTCTTTGAACTAAATGATAACCTCACCCATCTTACATGTGCATGTGATTCATTCAAACCAAATGCTACGAAGCACTGGTGAATCATGTAAGTATATGTGCCATCCAAATAGTACGTAGAAGTAACAGAACTACGCCAACGTATCAATCTCATGATGAAGTAGTGAACTCCTAAAGTTCGAAAGACTTATAATGTGATGATTTTGAGTCTATCTTGAAGGTTTGAAATTCCCCTTTTGGTAGTCACTCAAAGGGCACATGCTCTCCATATCTAACAAATAGACGCCAGGCTCCAATGTTGTAGGAGGTGCTTAGGCGCCAGACTTTCGGTTATTAGGCGCTTGGATGGTGCAAACGTGCCTAAAGAAGTGTGTACGCATCAAACAAGTGTTAGCATGCCCAAAGGTGGCGCATACGTACCACCAGGGCAGACATGGTGGTTTGATGGCTTGCTTTGGACTGATGTGTGAAGTAGCTTACTCCTATTTCACTCCAATATCTACTAAGCCCACATTAAAGCTTTCATAAGTACATGTATCCTACAATTTCATAAAATCACCTGAAAAAAATAAAAATAGGAACAAATAAAAGAAAAAATTGCAATACTATTTAACATTTTTATCACGTATTTTGCACACATCAGTGATCAGATTACACATTTTTTGGACCTTAAAATGGGTTAGTTAGCTACCCATTTTAGGCAAGATTATAGGTCAAATACAATCCATCTTATTTCATTACCAAGCGAGTTAGAAGTAGATTTGAGCCATTATATTGATGATAATCCCCGTTTTAGTTTAGGATAAGTGGGTGATCACTTCACTCTGCTAAAGTGCAAGTCCTCATTTTTGGGCTTCACCTTGATATTTTATGGGATTATAATATTGAAGTTCTAAATAAAATAAAAAATCAAAATAAATTTTAATCTTTTTGTAAAGCTCATTCGTATGCTAGTCTAAAGCACTATTGAGCTTTTATTAATTAATATTTCTTACCATTTTTTTTGGAATAAAACCAATTAAATTTCTAAAACAAACATCCTTAAAGCCTGAACTTTAAAATTGTTAGTCATAAGACTTATTATTTAACTCGAGAGTCTTTTTAGAAGATAAACTTTCTCGGAGTAAAATTAATCATAGAGGCATGCTTTTGCCTCATAAAAAAACACCTCGTCTTACCTAAGTTAGACATGAGAGAAATCTTTAATATTGTAGACCCAAAGTTTTTAAATCATCAAATATGTGATTGGTTTCATTATCAAATAAGTTTTTTCATTCTTTGAGATGATATTTTATTCCCAATGTTATATCTAATGACAAGAAAAATTTCAACACTTGCATATAATACAACACTTTCCACCAGTAGGCTAGCTAGTGAAGTACAGAGTTGGATAGAGGGGTGATTTTTTAGAAGAGGAAACTCCTAAAAAATGATAATTTATGTATATAAGATAATAAAAAAAAGAAATCAATAAGGGGAAAAGTGTGAAATAACATAAAATCTGTCAACTGCAGTAGAGCAAATATAAATTAGGTACTCCTAGCTCAAAGAGCATTGAGAGAACAAATAGAATGATGAAATAAGCAAACTAGACAATAACATCTTGACAAAACTCTCACCTATTTCCAAATGCTTCCTAACTTTCTCTCCTTATTCATATTTATTTTAGGATTTTTTTGAAAGATTTTAGACATAAAAAAATAAAACTATTTTCAAGTTATTCCTTAATAATTGCTCGAGTCGTTAAACTATCTTCTTGATAGCCCTTCTTGTTGTGCCCTGCCATCTTTGTCCATTTCGCAATCTTGTCTCTCTCTCATCTCTATCATACGATTTTTTTTTATAATTTCGTAGTACCCTATCTCTTGCTCCCTTTGCCACTATCCCCATGATTTATTTTTTATATGCTTCTCATGGCTTCCTTTATGCTACATGGACAATCCTATACGTCATCAATTTTTCTTCTAGCTCTTTTCCCTCGCTTGACCTCTTTATTTCCGATATCTCTTTCAATTTATACTCTTCCCTCGTGACAATCCTATACATCATCAATTTTTCTTCTAGCTCTTTTTCCTTGCTTGACCTTATCTCTTTCAATTTATACTCTTCCCTGGCTTCGTTTTCTTTGATCTTAACTCTCCTTTCAAGTTGAGTTTCAATTCCTAATACCTTGCAAATCCTATAAAGACATCAAAACTCTTAGAGTTATTTGACTACTTATAGGATTACTAAAGCATATTAATTTAAATTTGTGGGTTAAGTAGTAAAATTTTTATTATGATAAATATAAAAAATTTATTTTATCTTGATAAACAGTTTAACAATTTATTTTATGTGAAAATTACATACATAGCAGCCAATTCTTATGGATTTACCTATCTCACACCTAAGCTTTTATTTTTACACACATAACAATTTATCTATGGATGAAAAGATGAATTTGACTATTAAGATAATAATGAGTGCTAATTTTCTTATGATATTTGTAATTATGAAAGTTTAGGTATGAGATAGGTAAACATAAATTTGGGTGCTATGTATTTAATAATTTATATAATTGTGATAGCTTTTATGTTAATTTTGCCTATGTAATCTTAATTTTTGATTAGTTTAATTGTAATTAATCTAACATGTCCATTAATAAATAATTAATAATTACTAAGCTAATTAAATAATAATTATATTTTAATTCAATTAAATAAAAGTACAAATTGATTAATTCAAACTAATACAATTGAAATTAATAAAATTATTTTGAGGATTGCTTGAATTTTTTTCTTTATAAATCCATATTAATTTATTTTATTCCATATCCACATAATTAATTAATACATTTTCTCAACTATAATTGCATTAAATAAATTAATGATTCGCATAAAATAATCTCTCAATTAATCATTAATTAAAAATTTATAAAATTATTAAATAATTTTTAATTTAGCAAATTAATTCATAAATAATTTGAATTTATTTAACTTTATAGTTTTAACTAAATGATATTAATTATTATTTTTTGAAATTAATTATAAAAAAATTTCAATTCTAATATTATCGCCCATGATTAGCACATATACGCTCATTGTTCGTGAGCGATCTCGTGCTCAATTCTTTAAGAAGTTCAGTGTTCGATTCGTTTCATAAGTTAACAAGTCTACGAATATTTTTTTTTGTGTTTGATATATAAAAGAGCCGAACACGAATAAAATTTGTTCCTTTGTGTCCGATCCGTTTTAGCTCGAAATAGTACTCATTATATATATATATATATATATATATATATATATATATATATATATATATATATATATATATATATATATATCGATGTTTTTGTTTTTTTTTAATTAATTGTCTACACGATTTCAAAGATTTATATTCAATTATTAAAAACGACTCTTTCTTCGGCTCGTTTACACCCCCATCTGCATCCATGGTCCTTTTCCCTCCGCCGCGAAGGGACGAAATATTGCATCCGGACTCCGTAGGTGCGGAGGCGAATGACGTGGCGCCGCGTGGCAAGTGGGCCCCACTATAATACACTGCGATTGGCCAGTGTATGGGGTGGCGGGGCTCACTTGCCACGTGGCGCCCAGCCATTTGCCTCCGCATGCATGCGGAGTTCGGATGCAATATTTTATCCCGCAAAGGAGAGGAGTCGCGACGGTAGCTCGTCGGTGAAGCCATGAAGGGGATTGCTTTGTGCACATGAGATTAAAATGGCTGGCCTTTTCTACCGTTAGTCAGTTTTTAAATTAAATTCCGTATAAATCTTGCCACCCAGCAGCCACTTGCCTTTTAAATCTTGTTTTTTTTCCCCTAAACAGAGATTTCTGAAGTATGGGTAAGTGAAGCAAATGAGTTCTATTTCCCTAATTTCCTCCTCTTCTATGTTCTTATTAGATGATTTTTTTTCCTGTTTATTCTGATTAATTTTGTTTCGTGAAGATTGTAGCAAAGACAAGACTCGTAAGGAGAAGAGAAAGGAAAGCCGCTTGCATAAGCGACAGAAGCAGTTCGCATCATGGCTTGGTCAGCAGGTTATTGATATTTTGTTCAGCTTTTTTTCTTTTTGCGATTGGGGATTTTAACTTGTGGAGATTGTAGGTTAATTTGACAATTAAGACAAACATGCTGTAAGATGTAATAGAATTCTATTTCCTAAATCTATTTTCAACTATCAATCTTTATGTTTTTCTATCATGAGACGTTAGTAATGGGATGATTTGAAATTAATCTATGATTTTGTGGAAGCAGATCAGTAAAAGGGAGAAGGCTCAAAAGAAAAAGAGAAACCTCCTTGATTCAAAGCCAAATTCTAAAGGTATTGTTGTTGAGAAAATACATATGGGAAGGAACAGCTATTCAGAAAATGCTTTACCTGGTAACAAGACGGTGAAAAAGGGTTTGGAGAGGAGGCCAAAAAGCAAGTTCCATGAGTACTTGAAGATGGAGATGACCGAAGGCGTTATTAGTGCAGAGGAGGATCTGGAGATGGAACGGAGGCTGGCAAAGAAGCTAAAGCTGAAGAAAAGGAAATTAGGTGGTCTGAATGATGTATTAAATGTGTTAATTGAGGGGATTCCGTCTGAATTGGGCAGCAAGTTTGATTATTTTTCAGTCTCAGAAGATGATTATGATCATTATGCCTCGAAAATTAAAGTAGGTGAAAGGAAGCATAAGGAGTTATCTGTAAAAGATGACGTAGACAAGATTGAGAAGGAGGTTAAGAGTGTTGCCAAAGATAAGAAACAAAAGCAAGCATTTGTTAAGCATTTGGAGGAAAACGGCCCTGTTGAGAAGACAAATGATTCCGCTGAATATATTGATGCATCAAATGTCAAGGAACCTTCTAATGAGGAACTAAAACCAGATGTAAGTGTGAATAACACAGCCCCTCATTTAAGAGCTGGCACTAGATGTGAATCTGAAGAGTATGCCCATATTCGTCGTAGGGTGAGAGGTAATTGTTACTGATATTGCTCTTTTTTATTTGTTTTTGTAGTTCATGAGTTTTCCCTCCTTTGTTGCTCATTTCAATCTTATATTTTTCTCATGTTTCAGGATTATTGAATAAGATTTCTGAATCTAACTTGGAATCAATTGCAGGAGAAGTGGCTACAGTTTTTCAAGTAATACTATGCATATTGATTAAACCAAAAGCTTCTTTTATGCTTTTACTAAATGTTTTGTGCCAGATATTGTTGTGATTTTCTTAGTTGACCTGACATTTTTATAGTCAGTTACTCGCAATGTTTGTTGTCAAATAGTTGGTATGGAGATTGTGGCATCTTGCGTTATGGGACCACGTGGAAATGAACAGTAAGATCCCATTCCTCTTTTCATGTAAAGTGTAGCTTCATTTTTTACTGTTTTCCAAATCCTATATAATTTGGATATTATCAATAAAATTTTTTGTGTTTGCCTATTTAAATGAGAAAAAAGAGCTCTTTTTTAACTTGTTAACATTATTCAATTAACAAGTAATTCAAATTTTCCTGTTTGAGGAGTGACATGGAAATTTTCTGTATATGGTTTTGGCTTTTCATGTTTTTTCAAGATATAGGCAAAGAGGGACTATATCTAATGCTTGTTTTGCAGAGGTCATTGTAGGATGCTAGCTACTTGTTTTTGAGACCTTGATTGAATGCTTTATTTAGCTTTTATTGTTTAAAGCTATCGTTAAACTATAAGTTTTGAGAGTTAGCCATTTTTTTCTACCTTTAAAACCTAATCTCTCAGTCATAGCAACTATTCAAGGTAAGTTAATCTTAGAAAAAAATCAGGCTTAAGGAATTGATGAATTTTTATTTCCTTTTTTTTGTCATTTATGTAATCAGAATGAAACAAGTAATTCGGTCAAATGACTTATTGGCTTCATCTATAATATTTGGTTATACTGCTGAGCTTTGATTTAGTGGATTTTGGAGTGTTAATATTTGTGAGGTCTCCTAGGATTATCGGCAACAATTATCACGTTCCATTTCTTATGTAAATTGTTTTTGCATATTTCCTTGCTCAACATAGAATGGCTAATGGGTTACCGCCGCTCTATTCTTTTATACATTATCTCTAGTTAAGTTCGGAAATTATGCCAATTTTATAATCGGTTAGTATGCTACTTGGGTTGGATTATTAATTTACTGAACAAAATTGCTTCACTAATTTTAAATTCACAATTGAATTTGTTTAGGTTGAATAATTATTTTTTAAATGAAAAACAATTTTTATGAATTTTTATCATGTCTATGTGCATTTGCTGCATAGTTCATGTAGATAACTTGAAAGTCATCCCACTGATGTGAAGCTGCACCTTTTGGCTCTTGAAATATCATTGTTCATGTGAAGGAAAAACAAACCCACGCTTCCTTTTATTTTTACTATACAATCTAAATTTTGTGAACCTTACAACGAAGTGAGAGGTTGCCTGAAGGAGGTTCTGAACCTGATTCTACTAAAGAGATGACTTCTAAGGAGGGAGTTGGGTAGAAGCCAATTTTCAACCTCTAGCAGTTATTAATATTGAAAGAAATGAGAGCAGTTGGGTAGAAGCCAATTTTCAACCTCTAGCAGTTATTAATATTGATATGAATGAGAGCAGTTTTTTCATTCTATAGATCTCTAGAAAAAGTAAGCACACCATATATTGCACCATGAGGGGAACTTTGTTTATTCTATGATTGTTAACCTTGGGCCAGTGAGGCTAGTATAATTATAAGGTTGATTTATGAAAAGCAACCTTAGAAAAATTGATGCTTTGATTTTTATTATATAGATTTACCATTTAAGGCTAGTTTTTTTGTGGTCACAATGGAATTGGTCTTTGCAAATGTTTCAAAAGCCAGATACTTCTAAATGAGTAGTAGATGTATGGCTTTAAATGGTTAGCTGGTTCTGAGGTAATAAAGTGATTTGAAAAATTTTGTGTTTTTTATATTTCAAGCATTTCTCTTAATTATACTCATACATTATATTGCCATCTCGTTACACTATCTGGCCATGTACAAGATGTAATAAAGCTTACCTCCTTTAAATTATCAGAAAACTTAATATTCTTCACTATTAGGCAAACTAAGTGTTAACTTTCTTTTATTCATATGGATGGTTAAGGCTGCCATCCTTCTTCTTAGTCCCTTTTGATGCGTGCTGGAATATTCACGGCGGTAGAGTGGCGGATTATTGTCTTAGCTTTATACGAAAATTCAGCACACACACAGATGAAAAATAAGCGGTGACGACTCCAAAAGTTTTTACGTGGAAAACCCATAAAGGGAAAAACCACGTGCGCTTGCCAGTTATGAGAATCCACTATTGATTGATGTTATACGAAGTTCTGTTTCACAGACGGGAGAGAGTAATTATATGTTTCAGATTATAATGTCAACTGACGTGTTTGGTTTGTGGTGATTGACGATGATTGGAGGAGTTCCACGGTGACGAAGGTCGGCGGTAGTCGACGGCTGTTGGCGGTAGTCTTGCGTACAGTTTTTCTCGAGCGCTTCGACTCTATCTCAGCCCCCCCCCGCATGTGAGGGTTGGAGGTCTATTTATAGTGTTTTGGATGCAATTAATGCAGCCAGTTTGATCGGACGGTCCAGATGGCTCCCCCTAATCAAACGACGTTTAAGAGGTATTTGATGGCCATAATGATGTCAGAATTGAGTGATATTGGGCTCGTTGGATTCGTCTTGTCGAGACGCTCGGTTCGAGTATAGGCTTGCTAGTGTCGGCATTTTTTTGAGCTTCCAAATGTATCTGAAAATCCTTTAAGAATGAGATAATGACTTGATCTGAGCTTGATTTGACTTGGATGGATTAGCTTTTATATCATTAGTGTTCGTCTCATCGAATTGATCGGTTGACTATAAGTTTGCTGAAATCGGAGCTCTGGATGATTTTTTATCAAGATTTGAACTTTTCTTGCTCAAAGGATTGCATTGAGATTCGTGTTGTGCCTCAAGATTGGTGCTGGATAATGAAAATTTGTTGTTGTTGTATCACCTTTGATTATAGATAATTTAAAAAAAATATGTACTTAAGATTTCAGCACTTGGTGTTGTTATAAACAAGTCAGTGTAGTTCCTCATTTCCCCTAATCATGGGTAAATTTAAAGCAAAATATCCTTACTTAAGATGACAGCGATTGGATTTTTAATGAACAAGCAAAATGGATTTGTTTTAGCTTCCCACTCTTATATCATTCTTTTACCAGTAATGCTTTTTTACAACTAGGAAAGACGTGGTAGTTTTACTCCTTTGGGGGTCTTTTATGCAAAAATCAACTTACTTCGACTGTTTTTGCTGTTTTTTGAGTTTTGGGCGCGGGAATGTCTTTCATATGCAACATTGTTTAAGAAAACCTGTAGCCATTTTCAAATGTACTTGTATCTATCAAATTTTCTATGCCAAATTTGTTGTAATTGTTTTATCAAGGGCTATATAATTAGGTTTCAATTTTTAGTCATAGAATAAAGGAGACCTAACAATCATTCATTGGGTTTTATTTTCTTAATTTATTTGCAACAAATATCATTCAATTCTTCAGGTCTTTGTGTTGTTATGCTCTGCATCACATGAGCCGCTTCTCTTAAAATGTTCCTGTCAATATTAGAGCAATTTTGTGACATTCTCCTTGGATATTAGTCTCCATTTATGATAGATTAGAATGAGGAGGCACCAAACTTTCACAGAAGTTTCCTTAACCATATTATATTTTTTATTGTGAACATGCTTACACTTTTCATTCACTATTCAAAGGTGATAGCAAAGATTGTCTGAACACCAACCTTGCTTGCTAGTCCTGGCCGAAGTTCAAATTGGTCAAGTGGTTGATCAAATGGCACTCTATCCTAAAGATTTTTCATAAATGTTGTTGGCTCGTAGGGATGTTGACTTCCATTCATTTCAAATAATGATGATATATTAGGCAGATAATATAAAAACACGGTCAGATTTATAAATTGATCTTATGGAAGTTTATTTGGTGGAATTTTCAGCTAAACTTTAATAGATAGATCAAGGAAATTTGTGGAACGATTCTTGCCATACCTCCCATTACCGAATTTTCATCATACACAATTTCTAGCCTTGGATGCTCAATTTAATGAGGGCAGCTTCTGTGGCAGAGTTTTTGAGAATATGCAGAACAATATTAGATAGGTAGGCACTTTATACATAATTTTTTGAGCTTTATGATTTATTAATAATTTGATAATAACAATCTTTCTTTCATACTGCGTAGTAGTTTGGCTAATTGTATGATAGGTTTGCAATGCAAGAGGCTAATGGTGAGGATTATGAGCGAAGTGATGATTAATCTTGTAGTCTTGAACCATGCCCTCCTTGGAGACAATATGAATAGGACAATTCATTCAAACTATGAGATGATGCAATAAAGTACGAACCGTTTAAAGAAGATCAAGATTTAAGGTCATTGTCCCATCTTGCCCAAAAAAGTCAGTCATTGCTGCTTGCATGATTGTTTGGTGTTGCTTTATGGGGATATTGTATTAAAACTGTTGAATATAAAGTAGGAACATCTTTTGGCGTATTCTTTTCCTTTTTTGATCCATTTGATTTTTTTTTGGGATGTTTTGCCCTGCTGTTGATGTGTTTTATTGTGTATTGAAACCCAGTCACTGAAATATGTTTATTTATTTTTTGTTTTCCGATTGAATTTTTTCGGTACACTCATATTTTTTTGGGAGATGAATGAAAATGAAGTTAAACTTTGTCCTACGAAATCCAATCTGCCTATGTGGACTTGCAATCATACCTTCAATTCTTTTGGTTCTCTCACAGTGAGAAAACAGTAAGCAAGAAATGGAGTTCCATATTATGCTGAATAAAAGTTAGAATAAAAACTTGCTATCTTGTCATTCATATTTTTCATATGGTGTTTATTCTCTTTATTTTTCTGTCCTAAAAAAAGCAAAGTTTCACTTGGTTTCTATACTATGTTTCTATCCTGTATTACATTCTTTATATCAAACCGTTGAGGATGAAAGCTACACTTTCCATTTGAATTTTATTACTATAATACAATAACATTACTTTTCGTCTTATAGGCATGCTGCCGTCTTTGCAGCTTTTGTTGCTGGCATGGCCTGCTATGTTGGAATTGATTTCAGTGCAAAGCTATTAGCTTCTATTGCTAGATCATTTGAGGTACCTCAGTTATCTCCTTGAATCTTTATATAAGTTCTTATGTATACACTTGGAATACTGAATTTTTATGTTTAATATGTAACCTGACATTGTTGTTGATGGGTTATACAGTCCAGTTGGTTAGAATGCAGATTTGCAATTCACTGCTATCTGGATTCATTAAAACTGGGTATGTTAAACGGGTTTAGGAATGGATAAGAACTGTTTCTTGGGGCATAATTTGGATTGCAAGATTCTTTGCTGGATGTGTCGATTAGGGTTCTGGAGTGTGATGGAGCTGGGAGAGGGTGATGGGGAAATGAATGACATTGAGATGGTGGAGGGACGCTTTATGAGATAGGGAGAATAAAATACCCCAAGTTAAAATCAACATGAAAATATATGTATACAGCTAAAAATACTGCTAAACCCTGAACTTGATTAGGCAAAAATGAAGATATGACCGCGGAGATGGCGTATCAATAATTTGCCTATGCTGCAAGAGCTCTCTTCCATAAATTTTAAGTTAGAAGAACTAGAATTTTTTGGACCGTTGGAGTTAACTTGCCATTAGGTAACTAATTAGCAATTTTTGGAGATCTTTCCATCGAATAACAGTTATCTTAATATAACAGGTATATGGAGTTAGAAATAGCTGTATATATGATATGGAAACAACTCGATGAGATCCATACACTTTTCTTGTTGTAAAACAACCAAATGCAATGGAGGCTTGATGTAATCAATTTTAAATAAGAAAGTGCAACTAACAATCTTGTTAAAAGATAAAGTAGTACAAATACCATAGGTTTAATCTTTCTAAATATATTTGAAGTTTTTCAGGCTCCAATAGAATAACGGTGGTCATTGTTAGAGATGCCAAAACATCGAGATAATTTTTGTCAAAGTTCACAGACTGTCAATAGTCCTCATAGAGTTGGAGATCGCATTGCATTGGCTATCACAAATGTCACACAATTGTTGATCTTATTAGCGCATATTATGGTCAATTTGATCTTAATAACTACAAACATATTTAGTAAAAGGCCGAATGGTTTATTTGATCTTAATATAAGTGTTCAAGATAAAATTATGTAAAATTTTTAGATCTAGTAATGTTTATATTTTGAAAAATTTTTATTTTACCTTCATATATTAATGACTTTTGATATGATTTTTAATTAACAATTCAGAGATTTGTTATTAAGGCCGGCCCTTAAAATCGTAGTGATGATCTGCTAAATTAGTTCAAAAATTTTCATTTTTTGCTTAGTTTGTTTATGGGCATGACATTTATGGTTTAGTACAAGGCATGAATATGGCGAAGGCTAGGAAGTACATAGCGTAGATCACCTATGCCTACACTAGAAATTTGCTTGCTTATTGCCATATTGTGGACTAAGCACTAACCATTTTACGATAAGCTTTAGTGGCTATTGGTTAACTGCAGAGTGCATACAATATATTTTATGCTTTTAAGTTTTTTTTTGTTAAAGATAATTTTTAAAAATAGCTTTAATAATAAGTTCAAAATGTTCTTTAGCATAGTATAAAATATTGATAAATAATTAAAAATAACTTTTATTATTTACTTTAAATTTTAGACTCTTGTAGGTTTTTGAGCTTAAGCAAAAATACTCTAAAATAAAATAAATTTTCAAATCTAGATCGACCTTACATGTGAGGTTTGGTCCCTGTTATCATGAATGCTTAAATTAAGCTCAATTTTAGACCTTCCAATTTATGTTTGTGATCATCAAAATTGAGATAACCAAAATGTGAGCTTATGGGTTCAGCAATTTGCCCTTTTGATGATGAAAAACAAATCTACATGGAAAAACACTACAGAGTTAAGTTAACCAACACTTTAGATGTTGCATATGAAATTTAAAATTTTTGAAGTCTTATAAAAGCTGTAGATTACATGCATAAAATATTGGTAAAAAAATTGATTCAATTAACTATAAACCATTGTAAGTACAAACAAAACAACTTAGTAACTCCACAATTTTTTTATATTTTTCATTACTTTTCCCTATTTGTCATATCATAAGGTAGGGAGTGAGTAATCACACAGGGAATCAAACATCACCAAGAGGAAAAGAAAGCTAATTTCATTATGAAATTATCTTGACAACAATAGATATTAGGAGCATAAAGTGAGCTAACTATAATGTAAGCTTATGTTGTCAACTATTTACTCTTTTGATGAAATCTACTTGGGAAAACACTATAGGTTTAGATGTTGCATATAAAAACTTAAATTTTCTATAAGCGTTATAAAGGCTATAAATGTCATGCACAAAATATAAAAAATCATATATGGGTTAAATTATCGAGTTTATTAATTATAAAGAATGTAAAACATTTAAAGTACAACTAAACACCACCTCCTCGGCTTTTTCTTAAGTTCCATTACTTCTCTGTTATATAAAAAATTTGGGAGAAAAAAACACAAATGGATGAACATATCAAATATTACCAAAAGGAAACAAAAGCGAATATCATTACCAAATTATTTTCGTAACAGCAACATTTTAAGCATCAATCTTTATTTGAGGAAGAAATCCTTTGTTATCATCATTATCATAGTTTGGCGGTTGAACGCCGTTAGGGTATTTTTGAACCATCCAATGTGGCGATCTACACATCACATGATTTAAGCAATAATTGGAAGATTACAGCCTTAAAAAAATGATATAGGGCTAGCGCTAATGATGATTTAGCTTTACAACAATAACAAAACATTTATCCCACTAAGTGGGGTCGGCTACATGAATCTTTTTTCACCATTGCATCCTATTTTATGTTATATTCTCATTTAATTCCAATAGATTAATATCATTTTTTATATAATATGCTCAAGTCTTCTTAGGTCTACCTTTGCCTTTCTTAACATAAGTCGAATCTAAAACATCTACTCTTCTAATCGGATCATTAGATGGTCGATGTTTAATTTGACCAAATCATCTAAGACGACTCAATATAATTTTTTCCGTCAGTGGAGCTACACCAATCCTATCACGAATATATTTATTTCAATTTTTTCTCCAAGTGTAAAGCCACTCATCCACCTTAGCATGTTGATCTCGACAACACTTAACTTAGTTTTATGCTTCTCTTTTAAAGGCCAACATTTAGTGCCATAGAGCATTGCAGGTCTCACCACCATCTTATAAAATTTTCCTTTCAGTTTAAGTGGTACTTTTCTATCACACAATAGGCACAAAGCATTCCTCCACTTCAACCAACAAACTTGAATTCTACTAATAACATCCCCAACAATATCACCATCACTTTGAACAATAGACCTGAGATATCTAAAGCCTTCAAACTTTCTAATAAATTTATCACTCAAAGTTACATTTCTGTCACTAGAGCTACTATCACTAAAATTACATTCCATGTATTCAGGTTTAGTTCTACTCAAACTAAGGCCTTTAGACTCCAAAGTAGACCTTCATAATTCAAGTTTTTTGTGAGCTTTTTCTCTAGCCTTATCCACGAGAAGGATATCATCAACAAAAATGCATACACCAAGGTAACTCCTGTAATTGTCCGGTAAGACCATCCATAACTAAAGCAAAAGATATGGGCTTAAAGCTGATCCCTGATGTAAACCAATAGAAATAGGGAAATATTTGGTCAATCCTCCTTCTGTTCGAACACAAGTAACAGCTCTTGTATGCATATCTTTAATGACTTGAATATAAGGCATATCAACACCTTTCTTCTCAATAACTCTCCAAAGGATATCTCTTGAAACCTTATCGTAAGTTTTTTCTAAATCAATAAAAATCATATGTGGAACCTCCTTATTATCTCTGAACTTGTCCATCAAACCTCTCAATAAATGTATAGCTTCCATAGTAGACCTACATGACATAAATCCAAATTGATTATGAGAATTCTTTGTAATACGTCTTAACCTATGTTCAATTACTCTCTTTCATAATTTTAAAGCATGACTCATCAACTTAATTCCTCTATAATTTGAACACTCTTGTGCATTACCCTTTATTCTTAAAAATGGGGACCAAAATACTCTTCCTCCGCTCCTCAAGCATTTTTTTAGTTTTTAAAATGACATTAAAGAGTTTAGTAAGTCAAGAAACTCCAAAATCTTCTAAATATTTTCACACTTCAATTGAGATATCATCAGGTCTTACATACTTTCCACCTTTGGTTTTCTTTAAAGTCTCCTCAACTTTTTTATTAATTTGACGGTAAAAATAAAATATTTTATTATTATTAACGATATTAAGATCACTAAGGTTGATCTTATTTTCCTAAACTTCATTAAAAAGTTTATCAAAATAACTCATCCATCTATTTTGAATACCTTTTTCTAGGAAAAACATTTATTGATATTCATATTTAATACACATCTCTTAAGTTAAATCTTTACTTTTCTTTTCTCTTTGTTTGAGTATTTATACTTATATTTTTCACCCTCCTTAGTATCTAATCTATTATAAAAATCACTAAAAGCAGAACTTTTAGCGTCATAGATTGTTCTCTTAGACTCCTTATGGGTCGTTGATAGTTTTTCTAGTTCTCTAAGCTTTTACATTTAAACCAATTTTTATAACATAACTTTTTAAAGTTTATATTTTCTTGCACATTATTATTCCACTACGAACTATTTTTATTTATAGACTTTTTCTTTTGATTCTCCACTTATTTAATAGTGTGTTATTTTATCTCACATTGAATATGCTTCTTCATGACATTCCAAATTTGATATCTTGAATTTTACGCCTAAAAATAATTTGATGTGTCTAATAGGTACTCACATCTAATTCTACGACGATGATTCCTAGCATTCTTTATTTTACAACGCTTCATCTTAAAATTTAGAACTAATAATCGACGTTGAGGACTTGAATCCTCACTTGGAATGACCTTACAATCTTTATCTTCTTGACGATCTCTTCTTCTCATAAGAAAATAATCAATTTATGTTTTATTAGATTCATTCTTATAAGTAATAGTCTATTTTTTTGAATAAAGTATGAGCATAACAAAATAATATGCTAAAGTAAAATCTAATATGACTCCACCTTCTTCATTAATCACTTTAAAAACATAGCCACCGTAAATATTTCCAAAATATTTTACCACTCTTCCAACATGTTCATTTAAATATCTTCTAATAAAATTTTTTCCTTCAAGTTTGTATGAAATTTTCTAAGTCATTCTAGAATTTATCTTTAGAACCTATATTTAAACCTACTTGAGGAGCATGAGCAATTATAATATTAAAAATCTTAGTATCAACAATAATATTAAGGGCTATAATTTTATCTTCAACTCTATTAATTTTTACAATATTATCTTTCAAACTCTTATCTATAATTACACCTACACCATTCTAGTGCGACTCTTACCTAAATACCAAAGTTTAAAACATAGGTTATCAATCTCCTTAGCCTTTTCTTCAACTCATTTAGTTTCTTGGACACATGAGATATTTATCTTTTTGTGAATCATAATATTAACAAATTCCATTAATTTACCAGTGAGAGTACCTATATTTCAAGATTTTATTCTAATATTAGTTTCATGGACTAGCTTCTTTACCCACATCCATCCGTAATGTGAAAAACCTTGCTTATTTGACACTACACCTGAGCGTCGGTGTAGCGGCCCATTCACACTCTTCATTGTATTCATGTCATACAACGTATCGCTTCTAGGGACGCCATAACACTCACACAATGATCAAAAGAATTCATGTCATAATTTTTTTGATAAGTTTTACGCTGACAGCCGACTACCTAACACCACCCTCGACTTTTCACATCCGGGTTTGGCACCGACAATGACAGTGTTATTTCTAATTTGTGATGCTCATATATTCATGTTTTTATTTAGGAAAATTTACATATGTAGCATGCAATTCTTATGGATTTACATACCCCACACCTTAATTTTCATATTTACACGCATTGAAGTTTACTTATGCATGAAAAAGGTGTATTTGACTATTAAAAAATTGGAAGTAGTGCTATTTTTGATGTGATACAAAATAATTGAGTGATATACATGTAAATATGGAAGTTTTTGTGTGAGATACATAAATCCATAAGAATTGTGTGCTATGTATGTACATGCCCCTTTTCTTAATTATTTTGTGGATGACAATGATTTTTTTTAAATAAACTTTTATATTTTGAAAGTAATATTGATATTGGGATACTTAGACTGATTAAGAATGCCTTGGGGATAAAAGTATTTTTTTTTTACATTATTCTGAAATGTCTTCAAGAGAGAATATTAGAGAATTGTGTATTTCATATTTATAATTAATCAAATATAAAAATGTCCAGGATATGTGTTGTCTTATTAGTTGCAATTACATCGTATTACTCTGTCCAATTCATGTCATGTTTATGTTGTATCATGTCCGTCCTTCATAGTATTTAGTGTAAAGCTTTAATTGAGCTTAATGCAAGTATTAATGATAATGTGATTAGCGCACATCCTACCAATAAAGTTAGAAAAAGTTTCATTTTAATCTCATATGTTAAAAGTATCTGATTTGAGTTTTAGATTTGTTCAAGCATAGAATTGTAAAATATTTTAAAATATAATATATTGAATATTCCATAAAAATATTTTAAAAGTTTTATTTATTTTTAATATTCTGATATAACTCATTTTGAACATATTTTTAATGTTCTTTACAAAATCATCTTTAATAAAAATATTTAAAACTTGCAAAAAAATATTATGCACTTTGCCTAATCAAGTTCAGGGTTTAGGGACTTGCCTTAAAGGGTTTAGTCTCCAATTTGCAATGTGACAACATGACTCGTCGTAAATTGTTAGCATTTCCACAAACTAAATGCATATAAATTTTGCTTGAGAGTTTATAAATCTCTCAACTTGCTAACTACTTATTTGCTATCGAGTTGAATTTGGTGACAATTATTTTTTCTAGTCATTGTTTCCACCATTCACCCCATGTTTGGCAACCTAATTCGAGCTATTATGTCAATATGTGATAGCATGGTGCTCTGTTTTATATCAATATTGAAGAGAAAAGGGATCCTCACAAAATCATTTCATTCAATGTAAAATAATAAGTCGAGGATCAAATATGCATCTAAATGTGTTTTAAAATTCTTCATTCTTCACATCAAAAATTTTGTGTGGGTATGATATTCCATCTCTGCAAATTTATTTTTCTTTTTGTTTTGTGTTTGCCAAGTCCCTTGGAGGAGACTTAGGAATGCACTTGTCAATAAATTGGGTGATGGAACTCTTATTCTTGCACTAAGTAGTGTAATTCTAAATCAGGCAAATCATGTGAAAGTTATCTTTTTATCTCTATTTTTTCACAATATAATATTTAGAGATAGAACACTTGTATGTGGTTTTATCTTTAAATATCCATGCTCCTTCCCTAGGTTGACGGCATTATCCTTTCTTAGCTTGCTTTTATTAATTCTTGTCCTGTTGGCCAATTTATTCTAATTTAAAAAACCCAATAAAGGCTATTAGATATTCTCTAATATAACTAAATTTTAGACTAATATTCCCCATTGATCATCCTTTTTTTATCAAAAACTTGTTTAACCTAAAAGAGCTTGCATGTATTTTGTTTGAGTTAATTTGTGCCTCGTGCATTTTGATGCATTGTTATTCTTATTGGGATGTGTCTTTATTTTTGTAAACATATGCATTTGAGATGATTTTAGCATGTAAAACTTGTATCAGGGTTTGGCAGAGGAGTGGCTATGTTCTGCTTGCGCTAAACGCCGACATGAAGGACCTTTTATGGTCAATACCTCATTGAAGAAACATAAAGCACTCACAATGATGCTAGTAATGTCCATACAATTCTTAACTAGTGATACTATGACCAAATAGAATAGCAACACCTTGATGAAATTAAAGTTGCAGTTACCAACACAGCTATGAGATAGGAAAACAATTAAAAGTACGGATGCAACCATCGATTTAAATGGATTAGGTTCACCAGTATGAAATCTTGTGGTTTTACTTTTGGCTGTGGATCAGTATTAATACCCATTAGCCTTGTAATTTGTCAACTAATAGAAAGACTGCTACTAGGATAGAGCATTTGCTCTAAAACATCTTACACCAATCATCCACCTTTTTCAATTTCTAATGTCACTTAAATGCTAAAAATAGTATAAATATTAACCATTCAAATAGTTGGATGTGCTGTGTAAAATTTGTGAGGATATAAGTATATATAGATGCAATCTTTAGTACATAATTTTAGTATTCATTTTTTTAAAGTTATTTAGTTTGCTTAAGCTAGTTCATATTGGCTTGATTAATGAATGCAACTTGCTCACTTTTTTTACTAATATTTATATAGGTGTACATTGTTTCATTACATTATTATTTCCTATTGGTTAGTTTGCAGCTACTTTATAGGTTTGAGCATACTTTTACATGTGGAAGTCTGTTTTTTTGGATTTCGTGTTTTTTACTGTTAATAAATATGTTTTATTTTTCAGGATGAATACCAAAAAGGTGACAGCCTTTCACTGCGAAATATTTCATTACTACTATGTCACTTGTACATATTTGGTGTTTGTGCTAGGTATGCAATGTCTTTTGTTTGTGTGCGTTTTTTTTAATGTGTTCTTTTAGGTTCATTCAATGTTTGTTCTTTCTCATTTAATTCTTGGTCACAAGTTGATCCATCATTAATTTAATATCAATATCAAAATGATCATTGTTTTCCACAGGTGTAGTCCTGTCAGTTGTACATGTTCTACTCTTTTTAATAGTCTTTAAAGTTATTACGAGTTCAGATCATATCCCAAATTTTTAAGGGGATATTGATAAACATAGCTGGATTTTGTTGTATTGTGATAACCAAATTATTGGTGGTGTTACACTTTTACTTGTTTGTCAAATCATATTGTAACCGATTTATAACTATCATATAACGACTAGAGCTGTGGCATAAATGGATTAAGATTGAAATCCTATTATGACATTAAAAAGCTGATTTAGGTCTATTTGACTGATAAATGTCTGTTCTATTATTTTGATGTGTGTGTCAACTCAGGTACAAATGCCTCGCGAGCTTACTCACATATGCCTATCAAACTTGACTATGATCTGACATTGACCGACCATGATTTGATTGTAACTGAGGTGCTACCAGCCGACCCGAAAGAAAACACAACTATTATATAATTATCCAAATTAATTCTTAAAAACGTGATTAACAATTAATAATTTATGGTGTTTATTCTGGAACATGTTTTTTTTCTTATAAATTTTTGTTTCTGTCTGGAGATATCCTCTATATTGTTAAAAGCGTCAGGCATTATTATGGTTGTGTGAATTCGGAAGGTGTAAGTTGCCACCTTGTCTATAAACTTGCAAGTAAATGGTATTAAAAGTATTTTAATTATTTGGATATAAATTATAATCTTCATATTTAACTACGTTAGAGAAAAAAATACTAATTTATGAGTTTCATTGAATTTTTAGTTTAAAATCTTACAGGTAGATTGTCTTAAATAATGCACACAAAGTACATTCTTTACTAATTTAAGTAGTTAAATTATTTATGTTTAAAAAATGCCTGACAAATGGTGTAATGCTGTCTTGACTTGCATTAGTTTTATCATTGACATCATCAAATTTGTCCTCCGTTATTGCACTGTTAAGCCTTCTTTTTCTTTCTTTTTCTTGGCAAATTTATCTTCTTCTTTCTCGAGATTTAATATTTTAAATTTGAGTCTCCTGTGCTTACTTGTGTTCTTACATGCTTTCTAATGTACATCATTATTTCTCCAACTCTTGATATTTTTTTCACATCACCCCATGTTGATGCCTGATGCTGATATCAAAGTGCCATGGTCAAACAGAAAATATCTTCAATAATTAAAGTATGAGCACTAATCTCTTCAGTCAATACAAACAGCTTTCCTTAAAATTTGGCACCTTAATGGAATGTAATTATGTGTATAATGTATAATGGTGCCTGCTTGGAGTGTGTGGAGCCTCACCCAAGCACGTCAACTAGTGCTTAAGCTGCTTTTAACAACGCTGTGCCATCCCTGAGGATAGGATGAGCGTTCGGGCTGCCTTTAACAAAACTTACTCATGCGTCAAGATACTACAAATCTGGTTTTCCCAATAAATCTTTTCTAATCTGATTCATCCATTGTTGTTGTTGTTGTTATTTTCTTTTTTTTCCTGTATGCATTGACTTTATGTAAATTTATGTAAATATCTATTTCTGAAGTTCTTAGCCAAGCAACCCGCACCAATGCGTTTAATCATCAAAGTGGCTGTGAAGGAAGAGAATGAGATTTGCAAAGCATCTCAACTATTTTCTCAAAATACCTTACTAGTTGGAACTTTTCTATGGTTATGCTACCCATAATTTCAAATAAATATACTTGTAGATACTGATATTTCGATGTTGGATGCCTTATAACTTGCAATTCACTTAAGAAAGTTCACTTTATTTTTTACTCCAGTTACTATTTATGGAATTTAATGCTGCTGATTCATATTTTTTTTTCTGGTTAATTATTATATATAACTTTAATCGGTATCTTATTGGAAGTGCAGTGACGTGCCAGCTGCCATGATGTTGGGAGAAATTTTAGCTAATTCAAATTCTGGAGGAATTTAAGTAAAACTACATATTTGGAACTTTTTTAGCAAACACAGAAGCTCTTTGAAAAAATGGATAGCATAACCTTAGCATTGTGTCATTAAATTTAAGTTGTAAGGACATTAAGTAAAGCTAAGAAAGCAGCTGTTTCCATGACAGATACATGAAGTATTGTGTTCTGTAACCAATCCTATTTTCGATAAGCACATTGCCGGTCTCTTTTATTTAACATAAATTAAACCATTCAACAATAAAATCATGCATGCTTGTGTAAAATGACCTTATATTTTTCATAATCACTTTAAAAAAAGCTAGTTTAATATTAATACCAAATTTGTATGTTTATTGAGACCATCTTTTATTCTTTTATGGAAAAAACTGGCTTTTGTATTGCTTTTATTTAGCTTTAAATTATTCATTTAGTTCTTAAAGAGTCCTAAGTTTTAAGGCTTTTTGTATATAGAAGCTAAAATTGTAATCGCAAATTTTAAATTTCAGTTGCTAAGGGTTCGGGTGGGATCACTTTTTTTTTTGTTTTCTATTTTGTATTTTTGTTTTGTTTTGCTTATGTTTTGATATGAAATAAAACATGTATGTGTAATGATAATAAATTAAAATGTTTATAAGAACGTTCAAAATAAATTTTAGTTGTTTTTAGTGTTTTTAAAAACAAGATGACTTAATTTAAAAAAAATAATAAATAAAAACGCATGATAAAGTGAACAATTTTTTTTAAACAAAAAAAAAAGAAAAAGAAAAAAAAAATGATGCTAAACTGGCCCCAAGTTTATAGTTGCAATTTCAGATGCTTTGTATGTTAATAACCAAATATTTTATTATTTTTTTATTCATTTAAGTTTGGAGTATTTTACTGAGGTATTTTACGTCGCTAGTATCATATGTTTATATTTCACTGAACTTCTCACATTGTGGATATTGTTTTAAATATTGGCTTTTCCTGTTCTGCAGTGATTTAGTTTTTGACCTTCTTGATGTTTTGAACAAGCGCTTAACAGAGTTAGATGTGTCAACCATCTTGACAATTCTGCAATGTTAGTTTCTCTCACCTTTGCAATGTTAAACAATTTCCTTATTTACAAATCTTGTTAGGCATATACAAAACTATTTGAAAATCATTATGATTTACTGTTTTTCTGATTTACTGTTTTTCTTATTTGTTTTCCTTTTGACACAGTTGAGATAAGGATTTATTGTGCATAAGTTTTTTTTGGATGTTAATCTATTAACAAATTGAATAGGTTGTGGAATGAAGCTTAGAGGTGATGATCCAATTTCCATGAAATATTTTGTTGTTACAATCCAGAACAGAGTTAATGAAATGAAGTCTGATTCGAAGTGCACCAAAGAAGGGGAACCAAGGATAAATAGTAAAAGAGTAAGCTAGTCATCCAGATAGTTTTCCTATTATTACTTGTGTACATGTTTTGAGGTTTAATTCAATTGATCCGTAGATGGAATTCATGCTTGAGACTATATGTGATATAAAGAATAACAAGAAACGATCAAAAGAGGATCCAGCTCATCATATGCGGATAAAGAAATGGTTGCAAAAGGTTACTTTATTGTTTTGTTTTGACTTTTTGATTCAGATTTATTTGTTGTAGCAGAGTAAATTGTTTCTTCTCATATCTGGGTTCTCTATAGTGGAATTAATTGTTTTTTCAAATCTTAACTTTACCACATTTAAATAATCTACATGAAAATTTTGACTAATTTAATTTTTTTTTGTATGTCTGAATGCAATTTTTTCATGAATGTCATAGATTTTCTTTATTCTTGTATTTGTTTAGTTGTCTAATAAGCTGAGATGTTTATGCTCTGAAATGTTTCTGCAGTTACAAATACAAGATGTTCTTCTTCGAGGTCTCACATGGAGTAAGCTTCTTGATCCTGAGAAGAAAGGACAATGGTGGTATTCAGGGGAAATCAATATTAACGCAGTTAATTTTGAAGAAGTGGCAACTACCTCCAAAAAGGATGTACAAGAAGCTCAAAAACTAGTTCAGCTTGCGGCTTCACAAAGGATGAATACTGATGTCAGAAGGGCTATTTTTTGCATAATTATGAGTGGAGAAGACTATGTCGATGCTTTTGAGAAGATTTTGCGACTAGATTTGTCTGGGAAGCAGGTTTGTAATCTGGATGCGAATTCCTCTTGACTTATTTTCATTTATGCATTATTGTTTGTTTTTGCATGCATTACGTTACATTAGTTGTTCAGGATAGGGAAATCATGAGGGTTATTATTGACTGCTGCTTGCAAGAGAAGGTGTTCAACAAGTATTACACAGTTCTAGCTTCCAAATTTTGTAGCCATGATAAAAACCATAAGTTTACTTTGCAGGTGTGTTTACTCTATCTTTCCCGATCTTAATTTCTTTTAAATATATTGCAATCTTGAATATTTCTTTATATGTCCTTACTTGTTTAAAGTTACGTTAGATATTGTTGTCATCCTCTTACTGCAAGAGTTTTTTTCTTGAATTATATCCTCTTTGAGCTCATATAACATTAAATTGTAGGCGAATGCTACTTTTTAAGCCAAGTTCTTTAGAATTGTCTCACGCCGTAAGTATTCTCTATCCACACACTTTTGTCAGTTTTGGGTATAGGTACCTTGAGTGTCATTCCATAAATATTTCAACTAAGGGGAGTTTACATACCTACCAGACAATTCATATGTAATTACATATCTAAAACCTAAACTTTCATATTTACATGGATACCACTCAATTTTTTTTACATCACATCAATAATATCACAAAATTATTAACTTCTTAAAAGGACATACACTATGAGACCAAAGTGTTATTAGTATAAATATCACAATTTGGTTATTAGATATGTAAATACATAAGAATTGTGTGGTATGTTTGTAGATTTCCCTTTAATTAATTATAAATTGATTTTTTTAAGTTTTAACTTTATGTTGTTTTGTGTTGTAGGCATCATTTGAATCATGAAGCTCCTGGAGTACTTGTTATGAGTTTCTAGATAAAATAATTTTTTTATGGCTTCTTGCTTTAAATGTTATGCTCATATATTAACGTCTGAGTTTTTTTAATAAGCATCATGCAATGCAACTAAGATATTTCTAAATTTATGTAAATCAACACCATTAATTATAAATTTGTTCAATTTTCCTTTTTTACCTTTTTTATCCAGCTCGAGTCAAATTTAAATATTAAATTTGTGTGTTCTCTGTTGTTTGCTAAATAAACCTTATTAACTTATTATGATCTCTTATTATTATCATCATCCTTATTACCCTAATTTGTTAAATAGTTCATATTTTTATTTCTTTTAAAAATTGCATTATTGAATTATAAATTTAGAGACCTAACTACTATATGTGGGCGTGGCTAGGCAGCCATGTGGCAAGGTTATTTTTTTCATTTTGCCTTGAATTAGACAGAACTTGATGCCTTTTTTTTATGTTTACATTTTTTTTAATTTTGCTGTCTAATTTAACATAGTATTTTTGTTTATTCTTATTAATTTTTTTGTATTAGAATATAATGTTGATATAAAGTATTTATTTATTTTATTTTATTTTATTTACAATTGTTCAGAGCATTTGATTTTTTTTAATTTTACCTACCTATTTTAACAATACTATTTTATATGAACTCATCTTAATTATAAGTAATTTTCATAACTCGCATTAATCAATTGAAGCTGGCATAATCATCCATTACAGTTTTATAAAAAATATAATTGTATATGTCTTTAATGATATTATCTTACCACATAATGCTCTAAAGCAATTTCTCAATTTTGACTACCTAGCATAATGAAGAAGTTATGTTCATATTAAGTCAAAATTCTTGGATATAGTAGATCCAAGCTGACTAAATCCACTCTCCAAATTTGAAGTCTCCCTTTTGGCATTATAGGCTTATAATTGCAAATTCGTTATAGGCTTTTTTAAACTTATACCACTCAAATCTTTTATATCACATCAAACACTCTATTTTAACTTAAAAAGGTGAAATATACATTTTCATGCATTGTTAAGGTAACATATGTGTATAAATTGAAGTTACCAGGTGTTAAGATATATAAATCCATAGGATTTGAGTGGTATTTATGTAAATCTCTCTTTTTTTTCTTCTTTTTTCAGTATTGCATATGGGATCACTTGAAAGAGATTGATTCAATGGAGATGATCTGTTTGATGAACTTTGCAAGGTTCATCTCAGAGATGCTTTCATCTTTCTCCCTCTCCCTTGCGCTGCTCAAGACAGTCGATCTCATGAATCCATCACAGCTTACCCCAAGAAGAATTATGCTTTTCAGAATGCTTTTTGAGGCTCTGTTTGAGAACACGGATGCCCTTGTGTGGAACATATTCTCCCGTGTAGCTGCTGCTCCGGAGCTTGAAACTCTTAGAAGTGGCCTTCTCTTCTTCCTCAGTCACCATGTGGTGACTGCGAACTCAGAAAAAACTGTTGCTCACAAGTTCAGAATCGCAAAGAAAGCGCTTGGTAATGTAGCTGGAGTTCTTATGTAACTTTTATTTTGCTTTTACCCATTTGCTGGTGCAGTGAGGATTCTAATTTATGTTTCTGCTCATAAATGTTAGGATCACTGTTTTTCCTGTTGTAGTGAATATTAATTTTGTGAAAAAGGTAATGCAATTTGTAAAGAAAATGCTGCAGTATTTTCTTAAAAAATTATAACTTAATTTAGTCGTTCTGTATATGCCACGTCTCGTTGAATTTTTACTTCTCGGTTCTGTTACATGTAGAGATAAAATTGCTATTTCTATTTTTATCTGAAGTCCATATATGCATAGTTTTTAAGTTTAGTGGCTTGTAAGTCTGCATTAAAGTGAAAGAAAATTGAATGAATTCCTTTTCATGGTATTATTAAGCATCAAAAGTCATTATACAAAATGAGGTTTTAAAGGTGCATTCAGGGCGCCATTTTCGCAGCTTCTTGTCCCCAAAACGTCGAATGGTGTGTTTGGGAGGCTACATCTCGCAGGAATTTTGGCGGTGTCCGGCTGCGGAACGGCGAAAGCAAAAATGGCCGGGTGAGGTGCATTCTACGGTTTGAGCTCTGCTTTCTGTGATTCTCGTAGCCACCCCTCTACAATACCCGAAATCCCTTCCCTTTATCCCCGCAAATACGTTTCCTCGCCCTTGTCCCTCATTCTCTGTTGTCTTGTGGTTTTAGGGTAGAAACTCGGCTCCCTTATCCCTTCCATCCGTTCTCATTGTCGTCGACTCTTGTTGCCTATCTTTACATGTATCTCTCCTCTTTCTTTCCTCTTTGGTGGTGATTTGAAGGTTTTTTACCATTTACTTTTGGGTAGTTTGATGATTTAATAGTTTGTGTATTACCATCTTCTTGCTTTACTTGTTGGTGGTTTGATGATTTGTGTTTTACCATCTTATTATTTTGGTCTATCTGCTTTCCTTAGAAATCACATTGATCCAATAAAATCTGAAAGTTCAGCTGTTAGAAAAGTGAGATAAATTGCATCACATTAATTGCGTTTTATTACCTCTGCATCAATTTTGAGAAATCATTTTATCGCGGGAATATAAGCATTATCGGTTATTTTGAAAAAAAAAAAAAACATAGAGCTGATGGAAACTTTAAGTTTAAGTGTTTGATAAGTTATTTCATTTCAATTTTCTCTTCTTCAATCTAGAAAAAAATTTATGGATTGATTTATGAGCATTATTGATTCTTTCGTAAAAAATATAGCTAAAAATTTACTTTGAGCCGATGTACATATTGAAGTTTTGATGGGAAAATTATGAACAGTGTTGGTTATTTTGAATAATTATACATCATAAATTCGTTTGAGCTGATACAAACATGAAGTTTGGATGTTAGATAAGTTATTTTCTTTTACTTTCCTCTTATTTAATCAGGAAATGTGATTTATAGATAGATATATGATCACTGTTGGTTATTTTAAAAAATTATTTTGAACCTATATAAAATATCAAAGTTTTGGTGTTATACAAGTATTTTTGTTTCACTTACCTCTACTTCAGTTTGGGAAAAAAAAAAAAATTTCTGGAGAGATCACTAAATATTATTGGTTCTTTTTGGAAAATGTACATTGGAAATTGCTTTGAGCTAATGTAAACATCAAGTTCATATGTTAGATAAGTTAATTGATTTCACTTTTCCCTTCTTCAATTTAGAAATACATTTTGGAGAAAATTATGAGCACTGCTGGTTTTTTTTTTTTTTTTTTTTAATTATACATTGAGAGTTCTTTTGATATGATACAAACATAAAGTTTAGATGTTAGGAATTATTTACTTTCACTTCCACATTGTTAAATCAGAAAAAATAATGTATGGATAGATATATGAGCACTGTTTGTTATTTTTAAAAGTTGTTTTGAACCTAATATCAAAACTCTAATGTTAGACAAGTAATTTTGTTTCACTTACCTCTGGTTCAATCTAAAAAAATAATTTCCAAAGAATTATGAGCACCGTTTATTCTTTTAAAATAATATAAATGAGAGCAGATGTAAAGATCCAATTTATATATTAAATAAGTTATTCCATTTCACTTTTCTCTTCTTCAATCTGAAAAAATATTTTCGGAGAGAATTTTGACCATTGTTGGTTTATTTTTTTTTTTAATTATACATGAGAAATTCATTTGATGTGATGAAAACTTCAAATTTAGACGTTAGATAAGATATTTATTTTAACTTTTCTCTTCTTATGAATAAATATACGAGCATTGTTGGATATTTTGAAAAATTATTTTGAAGCTTTGTAAAATATCAAAGTTATGATGTTAGATGATACATTTTTTTTTCACTTAACTTTGTTTCAATCTAGAAAGACATATTCTCGATAGAATTATTAGCACTACTAGTTTTTTTGAAAATATATTTTTAAACTTTTGATTTGAATCAATGTAAGTATCAAAGTTTAAATCATAGATCAATTATATCATATAATTGACCTTTGCTTTAATCTTTAAGAAAATATTTTCTAGAAAGAATTACGGGGCACTGATGTATATATGGTAAATTGTTTTGAGTTCATGTAAACTTGAAGTTCTGATATTAGATAAGTTATTTCATTTCACTTCTATTTCGATCAGGAAAAATAAGTTATGAATAGATATATGAACAATATTGGTTATTTAAAAAAATTCCCTTTACCCTATCAAATTTTTTAGCTGGATAAATAATTGCTCTTCATTTTGCTCTTCTTCAATCTAGAAAATCATTTTATGAAGAGAACTATGGTCACAATTAGTTCTTTGAGAAATATATTCATGTAAAATTGATTTGAGTCGATGTTTGATATGTATTGATATATGAATTATGTGATTAAGCTTTGATTCTTGTTATTTATGTGCTTCTGGTGGTTTTGTTGGTTTGTGCTTTGGTTTTTGCGATGATTTTGAATTTTTCGGCTATGTGGCATTTCTTATTTAAATGTTATATAAACCAATGATAAATAATAAATATCAAAAGGCTCAATCGGTCACCAATTACCAATTCTAAAATTGACAAATAATATTTGCCACAAATATTACATGCTCTTAGATCACACGTGTCAGTGTTTGTCACAGATACTGTTGGTCTTAAAACACACTTTTTTTTAATTGTTTGTCATAGATACTACATGGTCATGAAGTATGAATGATAAAATTAGTGATCATAGATGAAACCTTCTTTGATTTATTGATCTCAGTGAGCTCTAAGGGTGCATTTGAGGCACTATTTTCGTCGATTATCGATCTAGTATGAATATATTATTTTTCATTGAATCTTATATTTTAAATTTTAGGTTTATAATTGAAGAAGAGGAAAGTAAAATGAAATAACTTATCTAATATATTAACTAGATGTTTACATTGGCTCAAAGAAGTTTCTCATGTATATTTTTTAAAAAGAACCAATAGTACTCTTATTCATATTAAATACAATCCGTCAATCAACCTTTAATGCGTTAACTCACATCAGGTCTGGGGGATGACGCGGTGTACAAATAAGTTCGAGTATCGTCTGGCTTAAGGAGACACTGTACCAACACGGGATTGGAACTCGAGACCTGAAGGAACTTACGACCTTCAAAGAGGCTGCTCTACCAAGAGGCCACGAAACGTGCACTAGTTGGTTATATATTTAAAATGAAATATATATATATATATTTGTTGTCTAAATTTTTTTGCATCATTTTGATACTAGTAATTAAATATTTTGGTGAAACATTTAGAACCAAAAGAAAATTTAAAATAAATTATGTTAATAATCTTAACTTGTCCATAAAATTTCCCTTTTACACTTTCATATTGCTTGAATTAAACCTCTAGATTAAAGCTAAAGTTTTTTTTTTTATTTTTATTAATTCAAAAGATATATGCAATGGAGGAACTCGTAATACATTTTATTATATTTTAAGATATGATAATGCTTGAATAAATGATTGAATATCTTCGGTTCACTTTGTGATCTCTTATTTATACGTCAGGTTTGGGCCATAACAGTACAATAAATACTATGCTTATGCAATATTAATGAAATTACATTATAGGACTTGGTAAGTATATGATGTGAAATGAATTTAACTACTTTATATATATTTTAGCTACAATGAATAAATTGACGAGTTTAAAGGGATGAGTTCACCATGTAGGTGTGTAAACGAGCTGAGTTTGAGCGAGTTGAACATGTGTTCGAGTTCGGCTCATATCTATATATATTTATATATATATTGAAATTTGCTCATGTTTGAAATGGCTTGTGAACAGTTCGTTTGTGTTCAAGTCGAAAAAAATTTGTGTTTGTATTTAGCTTTTATTGGATTGAAAGAAATTTCTCATATATATTATTTCAAAAGAATCAACTATGCTTATAATGTTCTGTGGAAATAAATTTTTAGATTGAAGCAGAGGTAAGTTAAATGAATTTTTTCTGTAACATTGAAGCGTGGATGTTTTAGATAAATTTATACAATATGGAGAAATAAACTTTCTCGCAGTGTTTCATCAAAAGAACATTTTATACGTAGGATAATCAATTATTGCTTACATTAATTAAATAAGATTATATAAAGCATGCTCGATTCATGCTTTTTGAATATGAACACTGAAACCTACCCTCAAATAAATAAGTTAGAATTTGAGATACCGCTCACACGAAAATCTCAATACCATTCAAGAACTCTTCATGATCTTATAAAAGAATTATTTTAAAATTTCTTATATTTGAAATTAAAAAATTATTATGAAGGTTGATTGAATTTTTTATTTATATATCCATATTAATTTGTTTTATTCCATATTAACTTATTTAATTAATAAATTATGTCAGTTATAATTACATCAAATAAATTTCAAATAAGGCAATCCATCAAATGAAGAAATTATTTTATATGGAGAGCGTATGCAACTTTGTGTGCGTACTCCTATAATCCCGCAATACTCCCATAATAATCTATCAATAACATGAAATAAAACTCAGGGAAGTTATTACGAGGTTATTGGGTTATTGAAATTAATACCCAATAACCTATCAATAACCCTGAATGAAGATTATTGAAGAGTCATGGTCTGTTTGGGGCAGCTGCAGCTTATTGAATAATCTGCTGATAAGTTGATTAAAAATAATCTGCCGATAAGCTAGGTGAGGTAACTATCACAAAATTTTATTTTTTTTAAAAAGTCAGACTGCAGTTAGAAAGCTACCACCGCGGTGTGAATAAGTTATTTTCTGCGTTTTGAAAACACATAAGCTGCCAAAATACAGTTTATCCAAATAGGACAGGTGCATTTTCAAAAAGCCACCGCACCAAATAATCTACCTCAAACGTACCCTTATCAGGCAAGATGCCTAAATACTATAGACATTCTGATTATCTGTGTGTATATTTAAATGCACAAAATCATCGGTGGATATCCGTATGATATCTCCTTCTTAACACTGTAGCGTTCCACCGTTCCCATTACCGGAGAAACCCTCTTCCCCTCCATGGACGCCACTCCCTCCTCTTACTACCAGCACACGCTGCCTCCTTCCAGTTCCCACTATCCGTATCACCACCCGCCGCCAGCCGATGAACCCCGGCCGACGTTCTTTCATTCTCAGCATCCGCTTCCACCTCCGGTCTCCCGCTACGCTCTCCCGCATCCCCCTCCCCCTCCCCCTGCCCATCACGATGAAGTCCGTACCCTCTTCATCGCTGGTCTTCCCGACGACTGCAAGTCCCGGGAGATATATAACCTCTTCCGAGAATACCCTGGCTACCTGTCGTCCCATCTTCGGAGCTCCACTGATTCCTCTCGAGTAATTATTGCTCTCCATCTCTGTCTCTTTTGTTTCTTTATGTTGTGGAGTTTGGAGTCTGAAACATCCTTTATGTGGTTGTGTATCGTGCTACTTCAACCTTTCAGTTGTGGGTGCATTGTTTTTTTTAGTGTGGTTTTCTTTTAATCACTTGGAAGTTCAGATGGTGAGTGTTTTGTTGAAAGATCTGTGTACTGTTTGGTGGAACTGTACATGGTGAGGGTAAAAGCTTGTTCATTGAATTTGAATATGGATGATATAGATACAATTCAGAGGGTTTTGATTTGGCAATATACTTCAACGAATGTTAAATTGATGACTTGTGATTTCTGATGCGTGAAATATCCTTTTTGTTTAATCTTCGGAAGCAAGTGTCTTCTGACTGTTGTCAATCCTCAGTACCAAACTTTTGCTTTTGCAAACTCTCTGTGATGTGAACCCAGTTGTAATTAGCTTAGTGAATAAAATAGGTTAATTAGTGAGAGTGATTAGCTTGTGATAATTTTGTAAGTCTATAAATAACCCCTATTGGGGATTATGGGGCATGAAGCATGATGAATGAATTTACATCTTTAAAAATATTATTTATAACAAATAGAAGACAGTAAGCTATATCTAACTTTGTTCCCTCAAACATTAGGGCTTATAGATAATCTTATATCCCTTGCTTTTCCCCTAGGACTCTTAACTATTGACTTAAGTTATAACAGTTAGAGGTTTTTGACAGTTTGTATGAGATCAGGTTATTATAGCATTGTTCTTTAATACAAGTTGCACATAAATAGAGGATAGCAAGGTATTGGAGGAGTAATTCTTTTTTTTGCACCAAAAAAATAAAAACAAAGTTAAAAGGGGAGTGCTTGAAATGATTGAGAGTGAAAATCCTCCAAGTCTAGCTGAACAAGTGGCTAGACGATTATCTGAGAAAATAGTTTCTACGATGCAATTGTTGAAGATGCAATTTTCAATGGTTTCACCAAATTATAATAACCCAATTGCTGCACAACAAATGCTCATGAAAGCAAATGTTGTTAACATGGGTTGAGATATAAGGATGAATATGTGATTGTCGCTATTTGAAATGAAGAAGAGCACGGCCTTTCAAGGTGGAAAGAAAGTGGTCATTTCTATTTATAATGGGACAATTAACACAAAGAAATTGGACTTGAGGATTGATGCACCAAAAACTGATATCATTACACAATTATAGAATTTGTGATAATAGTGGCCTTTTCTGATTGAACTTTGTTATTATGCTTTGGCATGGTGGAATGCACATCTAAAATGTATTGGTCATCAAGAAGTAACTTGAGGACAATTTAAGGGATCGATTTGTCATGAATTCTATTCTAAAGGTTCTGTAGAGGATCTATGGAAGAAATGAAAATATGAGGCAACCAGTAGTATAATCTTTGTAAGGGTACAATACAAAGTTTATGCGCTCAACTGTCAATTTGGGAGTAAATATTGTGAATATGAAAACATCAATGAAGTAAACCTCAAGGTTTTTCTCTTAATCTACAATTAAACTCCACTTATTCTTTATCGTTGATTGAATGGGCTTGTATGACGGCGATGACATAGAACAAAAAAACTTAGTATAGAGAAGAACTAATAACCATTATTAGAAGGGTCCTCTTTCTCTAAAAATAAATAGGGAATAAGGCATCTAATTATAGTATGACTATTCTTTCTTCTAAAAACAATACCTTTGGTAAGTTCTATGACCATTGTTAGAAACCTTGGTAAGTTCTATGACCATTGTTAGAAACCTACTAGCACAAAGGAGAAAGTTGGAAGGTACATCTTGAACTGTTGGATGAGAAAGAATAATGAACTACTTACATAGTGGACAACACAATAATGAGTCTTGTGGACAAGCCTTTTATCTTTTATCTGTAATGAAAATGCTAAAAGGGTATTTTTGTGGGGCATTCCTTTAATATAAACATGTGACATGAATTACTTTTAGAATACAGGTCAAGCAAGAGGTGAACAACATTATCATTGACACAAATGGTTAAAAGAACCTCATTTTTTGTCAATTTGTTTTAGAAATTAGGGTTGGATATCCGTCTAGGCTCTTGTCCTTCTGGGTTGGATCCTGAAAGGATTATAAATAAAGATGGACTGTCAGATTGGAATCATGTTCTTTATCACACTGGCTAGATTGACAATATCTAGTGTGATGCAGCTCCTTTGACATCTGATAGGTCATCTTTGGTTGCCTATACTTTTATGATAGATATGCAGCACTACATCAACAATCATACTAGTTCTTGTTCATAAAAAATGAAAGGACCTAGTTGAAGGACAACAATTCCATGATGAGACATGGTAACTATAGGCCAAGCATGAAATATTATCAGAACTCGCTAGAATTGCTTGTTCGTCTTGTTGAAGCACAATAGACAAGCCTAGCTCCCTCTGTTGTGGGTAAGAATGGTGACATGTATGTGCAAAAGTTGGTTGAAGAGCTCACTCCTTAAGGAGGCCCAAGGGTTTCCACTAGTGCGACAAATTAAGCATGACATTCAACTAATCTTAGACACATAGCTATTAAATCTTGTAATGTACCAAAATTCAAAATAAGTTAAAAAGCAGACTATGCTTTGGAATGGAGTGATCCAACTCAGAAGTTCTCCATTTGGATAACTAATTTTGGTGATTCTCAAGTAGGACGACACATGTGGATGATACATGCCAAATATTGTATCCTTAGAAAAGAATAGTGTAAAATCATTATCTTTTCCTACACATTGATGAACAGCTAGACTAACTAAAGCCTGCCAACATATTCTCTTAGCTATGTCTCAAATATGACCATCTTTAATCGCAAACAAATGATAATGGCACTGGGAAGATTGTGTGATATGAATGGATTGTGCAACACCCTTGCTTCCTTTATGCTACTGATGAAAGACATTATGTTTTGTACCATTATGACTTCATTTTTGTCAACCGAGATAATATATTGATCTTTATGAAGTCATGGGAGTACCATTCAGAACATGAGGAAGGTTTTTGACCTGATGCAACAGTGTTAACTCCACCTCTTGTAAATCTGCAAAGAAGTCTGTCTTTTATCTGAATTTGAGGTGAGCAACTGTATCTAGGAGTGGCCAAGATCACTCAAAATGAGTTACGTAAGTAGCTTCTTGGCCGTCTGTTGAGATTAGTGGACCGATTCTTATTTAATTCCTTTTGGTTTCTGCTGTGCTTTGCCTTCCTATAGAGGATCCTGCCGTTTCTCACTTCCCGCAATCGATGGCTTGCCTTAATGGGCTGAAGAAAATATAGAAGGTTTACGGGAAAAGCAATTGCAAGGCACGGATCTCCTTTGGATTCCTGTTAAGGCGTCAGCTGCAATTCTTCTCATGCCTTAATGGGCCATGGAAAGGCCTGCTATAAATTAACCGTAAATTAACAGCATCTAGTGCATCGCATGGATATGCTCCTCCAAATCCTCTTATGTGGCTTACTGTTTACGGGAATAAGTGCACATAATTCTTTTGGTGCTTTGTATTGCTTACAGAAGAAGATCAAGGAAGGAATCACAACTTCTTATGCTCCTCTTCCGTATTGGTGTTTTCTTCTTCACGTGGCTCTCGGGCAGAGAGAGGTAGAGAGAGAGAGAGGAAGAGAGAGTTATTCTTGTAAATGTTGAGGCGATCGACGGGTGTAATTCTCAAACTAATAAAATTCTCTGCAGCTCTGTGGACATAGGCAATTCGCGGGATCACGTAAATCTGTGTGCCTGCTTGTTTTGCGAATTTTCTCGTTCCGTTTTCCGCTTTATTGCCGTCGGTTTTTCACTAACACCTTAATCATTTGTTAGTACTTCTTTTCCCTTTATATGCCATTTCTAGAAAAAATTCCAAATTTTAATGGAGCCAATGGTATGAAAATGCTTTCCACTACCAAAGAGAAAAATAAGTGAGGCACCATTGCTAAACTTGCCTAACTTGCAAGGACCCATCAAATTGGAGGCAAATGCAAGTGTATATGTCTTGGCATGTCGCATAATATGCAGCCACATAGATAGGACAAGAAGAAATATCAGTGTATGTATCAAATATGTGTGTGAAGGTATAGAATTTCAGATTGTGATGCAATGCTTGATGCACAGAGAACCCCATTTTAATCTATGATGATGTAGTTTCTTATTTTTATGGTAAGCTATTTCTAATCTTTCTTTGGTTTACAGCCATATGCATTTGCTGTCTTCGCCGACCAGCAGTCTGCTGTTGCTGCAATGCATGCTTTGAATGTAAGAAGTTATTCAACCTCTTTTTATATGTATATGAATGATTCTTTTAGCTTTCATTTGCTTTGCTGGAACTTTACAAATCTAGAAAACGAAAGCATATGTTTTGTTTTTATTTGCTTGTCATAACAGCTACTCAGTTTAACTATGTTGAGATTTTACAACATCTGGAGAGTTTGTTGCTTTCCTTCACTGGATTTGAGCCATATTATCTGCAAGTAGAATCTATTTCCTAGGCTGCGTGGTAATTTCCCCAAACTGATACTAGGGTTTAATGTTTCCCCAAAAAGCTACACGAAATAGAACTAAGAAAAGCTTAAACATGATCTCTAATTAGCAATGTCCTGGTTTTTTTTTATGTCAATATATTGCACTAAGTACATGGAGCATTTTACCAACGGGGAGGTTGGGGTGGGATTGATGTGTAAAGATTTGTCCAATTGTGGAGGTACAATGTGCATGATTTAAACCCATAACCACCAAATTAGATGGAAATCTTAGTTTCTGTTAACTGAAATTCCACTTGCAAACCTGACCCTCATTGGTCTGCTTTTAACCTAACACGCCCAAAATTATAGTTTAGCCCAAAATTATAGTTTAGTTTGATGGAAATCTAATTTTGAAAATGTAACCAGTTGACTGCTTTTGAGTCTTTCATGTCATCATCTTACTCACTACTAAAGTGCTTTGCTTTATTTTTAACTAATGTTATTTTTTTTCATCTCATAGGGCTTGGTTTTTGATCTTGAGAATAATTCAACTCTTTACATTGAGCTTGCGAGGTCTAATTCCAAATCGACTAAACACCAAATAAAAGGTTAGTATTTCACATTTGTAAGTGCTGTTATGCTCTTTTGGGAGCTGTATGCCTTGCTTGAGAACAAATTGTCTTGTTCATCCCAGGCAAATGTCCTTCCAAACCCGCACATTTTTGCACCTATTATTTTTTTCAAGATACTCCTAGGAGCTTTTCAATATGCTTCCCAAAAACTTTTGAACTGCAAATAGTTCCACTATAAGCTTGTTTATATTTATAGAAACTGTAAAGTGTCATAACAATTAACAAGTTCCTGTTTGAGTTTTCAAGAAATTGCTTGGTACAATCAACTTTTCCACCTATTAGGTATCTCAGGTTTTCTGTTCTTATTTTCTTTTTGTCTCCGGTGATTACAACTTACTAATCACATGTAACACTCCTCAAGCTCATGTTGCACATGTCTGAACACTTTGCACACTAGCAGGTATTGGGAGCAATATATACACGCCTGGAAAGGGTAATTCTGCTTACAGCACGTATGATTATCCTTCTACACAAAGGTTAAGGCACACGTCTTAATGTTTAGCTTTTTTTATTTGAGTTTTATTTAAGTTAAATATGCAATATTTTAGATATGATCAAGTTTAATGATATAATTGATTGTCATTTAGAGAACGTGGTTAAGATGGAATATGGTCCTTGAACTTTATCATTTTGCTTTGCCTATTTTGTTATAAGCAGTTTGAGCCTTAGTTTGCTTTGTTCGTTTCTTGCAGTCATATTAGCTTTGACTATGATGAAGCTTATGAAGTGGAACCCAAAAAACCGGTGGGCTCTTTCTCCTTATTCACATTCCAATAACAAACTTGTTTTTGTTCTATATGGATGTGACTTTTTCTACAAATTATTTCAAGAATATTTTGTAGATGATTATTAGCTGAGTTCGAAGGTATAATAAATAAATAAATAAATAAATAAAGAGTTATAAGGTATAAGGTATATGCATATACCTGATGAAAAAAGGAAAGAATAAATGGTATATGCATATACTTTAGATTACAGTTTTTGAATGGGTAATGGCCTTTTATTTGGATAGCCCATATAGAACTTTTTTACTGGAAAGCATGATACAATCTTAAGTTCATTCCATTCCCTTGTCTGCCTCTGTAGGTTTATTTTCATAAGTCAATATCTGCAGATGTTTGTTTCTGCAGTTATGATTTATGCTATTGCTGCTTTCATTTCCCATTATTCAGTGTGCTTTTCTCTTTGTTGTAAGAATGATACTTGTTATTTTACACGGCACAAACAACTTTGTACGGGGAATTTGTTTCACCAAATTCAGAAATTTCTCTAGTTTCAAATTCACCTTTCGAGAACCTTGTGCAAGTGTGTGTGCGTGTTTTTTTTTTCTCTTGTGCATGCTAGTCCAAATTCCTACTGTTAATACTTTAATTATGTCTTCTTGGAATTGCAGACTTCTTCAAGAACTTATGCTCTTCAAAATAATCCTCCTTGCCCTACACTTTTTGTTGCTAATCTTGGTCCAGCTTGTTCTGAGCAAGAGCTGACTAGCATCTTTTCCAAGTCAGAGAAATTTATTATTTTATATGTAGTGTAAATGTTTTTAATACTATTTCACTTCAGTGAGTTCCGATAATCTTTGTTTTGCCATGTTAGATACCCAGGATTTTTAAAATTGTTGCTGCAAAAGAGAAACGGGGTTTCTGTTGCATTTGCTGACTTTCAGGTAATTGTTGTTATTCTATTTTTATTTATATATTCTTTCGTGAATATTTTAAGTTGTTTTTACTAGAAAAGTGCTTCTAGGTTTATAATTTGAATTATGTTAATGCTAAGTTGACCTTCTTGATATGTTTAATAATGATCAGCCTATAAACGCTTCCTTGGCTGATGCTATCCACCTTATTTTATTCTAAGAATTTGAATTTATGAAGCTTAAACATTTTGATATTAATTTGGCCTTCTGAGCATATATATATATATATATATGTGTGTGTGTCATGACTCGGCCTTGTGTTTAGAATTAACTAATATGAGAACTACGTTCGGACATTATTAACATTTTATTTTACTTTCCACAAAATTTTTCAGAAATTTCTTATATATAAAAGAGTCACTAATCCACAAAGTACAATAAAATTAAACTGTAAAAATAACATAATTTAGTATATCAATGTCTAAAGGAAAAAAAAAAAAAAAAAAAACTAAAAACACATGATAACTAGTACCTATTAGCTATATTCCTCTTCCTATAAATCAAATTTCTTCTACTAGACATATCAACCTATAGTTTTTCTTCTGAATGAAAATATTAACTTCACATATAAGTTTGATTTAATGATTTATTATAATATCATATGCATTAAATTATGATGTAAATGCTATTCATGGATGACAAAAAAATGCTGCTTATTACTTTATAAAATCTAAAAATTTCACTTAATTTTATTTGTTTCTGTTTCACTTTAAATACTTACCATTTTAACATCTTTAATAGTCATAACAAGATTATCGTCTTAAAAAAAAAATCTTACCTTATAAGTTTACGGCCAGCTGCCCTAGCTCACACACGAAATCCTTTTCACCTTCCTTTGGTTTCGGCTAGATCCAAAGCATGCGATTCATCTCCTTCCTCTTCTCCTTCGGTCTGTCTCACCCAAGAGCACATGCACGGGACCTCCTTATTTTGCACATGTTGAATGTAAGGATCGCCGACTTCGACTCCCTTTCTCTTCCGTCTATTCTTCTTCCTGTACGCTAACAAAGCCGCAAATCCCTTCACATCCCATTTATGCACGTCAAGACGACACGTCATCTTCTCCTTCGCGTACGGTAGCAATGCACGAAACCACTTCTTCTTCCTCTTTCACAGTTTTGATTCCAACTTAACCAATGTCACATAATAGTAGTGCCGGCTTCGACAATTCCAGGCAACTCACAACAAGCGACGAAGTCGACTTATCCTTTCTTAATCTAGGGCACGAAGTCGCTTATACACGAATTTGGTAACTTCCCCTCTTCTCCTTCTTTCTCGCCTCTGCACCGAAGTTGCTCTCCTTCTCTTACAGTCTTCCCCCTCATCTCTCAGTTTTCGATTCACTTGAATGGAGATACGACTGTCGTAACTGAAGGGTTGAAGAGATGTGTGATCTAACTGTCTTTTCGAATTATTATTATTATTATTTTATTTCAGTTATTACAATCTCCTCTTCTTGATAAAATTTCGTGCTTGAAATTTTAAAAGAGTTTATACAAAAATAAATGCACTTTAAACGAAAAGCTGTGGATATTTTTCTTGCATCTCAAAAACTTTCTCCCATCATTCTTATACCCGTGCTTCCATGAAATCTTCACGAATGAGATCTCTCTATTACGTAACTTCTTTACATTATAATCCATAATTCTTTCACGCTCTTCAGCATAAGTAGAATTATGCTGAATATCAACCGAGTCTGCTATCACCCTATTAGCTTCTTCTGAAATATTTTTTCGTGGTGAAGAAATATGGAAAACATTATGCACTCCCCGCATATGAGCTAGTAAAGCCAATATGTAAGCCACCTTCCCAATCCTTTCCACATTCTCAAATGGATCGACAAATTTGGGTTCAACTTTTCTGCTTTCCCAAAAAGTTGTACATTCTTCAATGGACTGACCTTCATAAAAACAAACTCTCCAACTTCAAACTTAACGGATTTTTGCTTAGCATCATAGTATTTTCTCTGCCTATCCTGCACTGCTTTCAGTCTATCTCTGATTAGTCTAATCTTCTCAGTAGTATCTTCAACTAAATTAGCTCCAATGATATTTCTTTCACCTGTTAGCCCAACATAGAGTTGTCCTGCACTTTCTTCCATACAAGGCTTCTTATAGAGTCATCTCAATGCTAGCCTAATAACTATTATTGTAAGCAAACTCTACTAAAGGTATATGTGATTCCCAACCTTCATCAAAGTCAATGACACATAATTTTAGTAGATCCTCCAAGATCTTAATAGTCCTCTCTGACTAAACATTTGTCTGAGGGTGAAATGCTATACTGAAAGTCAGTCGTGCCCAAAACTTCGTGAACCTTCCTCCACAATCTGGAATTAAACATGTTGACACGAGCGCTATCAGCCCCTTAATACGGGCGCTAAACTACACCCCGATTCGGGGTTGTTCAATCCCGCAGTTTGAAGGCTGCGAGATTTTAGGGGAGCGGGGAATCGCACGAAGCCGTGGATGTGGGAATCACGAAATTATCCGAATCAGGGGGAGGGGGCGACGCCTGTAGAAATTTCGGGAAGGGCTTTTCTAGTTCCTTTTCTCATCTTTTGTGTAGAAGTTTCTTTGGAGGCTATAAATAACCGTCCCTAGGTGTGTGTAGGAAGCAACTCTGGTTGTGTTGTCTTCATATCTTCTGTGTGAAGTCTATTTCTTCTTTTGTGGGTTATATTTAAGGAGATGTTGGTGCTCCGGCTGTATCCTTTTCTAAGGTGGTGATTTTATTCTTCTCTTCTATCTTCCCCAAATCTTCTCTTACCCACTTTTCAGCCGCGGAACTCTCCTTCCGTCACCCCAACACCCTGCCGCCTTTCGTACAAACTATTAGTGTTGTCCACCTACCTAACTTCGTTCAAATTGACCTCCTTCCCAAACCACCCCACTACCACTGGCTACCACTTACAATCCCTTCCACTTGTTTTTCTTATAGTTTCGCACCTTAACCTCGCTGCCACCAACACTGTTGTTGTCACCAACCTCGCTAACCATCCCGACCCACCTCGCCGATCACAACTTATTGGAATACACTAGGAGTGTTTGCTTGTGTCATTTTGTTTGTGTTGTTATTTTCTGTTCAAGTCGAGTTGTAATCTTATTTTAATATTAATGAAAATTTGCTTTTTGTGTTTATATTATTTTCCCAACTAGTTCTGTTACCATTTGATATTAGAGCTAGTTTCATCCTAGGATTTTTGAGAATCTGTCATAAACCAAACTTATTTCCCATCACCAAATATACCTTCCACGACCAAAACCCTAACCCCACTAAAATTCTTATTTCATATTCCTTAATCCCTAGTCATGCCTTCACGGAGATGAATGCTCGAGCATACCCGGGAAGAGTCAAGGAGGGAGCTTCGCCGTCTCCAACAGACACCTGCGAAGGAGGAAACCTTTGAGCCGAATCTCTAGAGTCGGAGGGGAAAAAGAAATGACGATCTGAATCCCTTCCATGGGGAGACTTTCAACGATGAAGAAGACAGGCCAGAGCGTTTCGTGATCCAATATCAGAGAAGGCCTAGAGAGGAATATTTGAGTCCCTCCCAAAGGGAGATTTCCTGAGATAGATACTCTTAGGAGGATCGAGAGACTATGGATCGAGGTGGATTTTCCTGAATTTGAAGGAGGCATGGTTTCAGATGAATTTCTTAAGTAATTGCAAATAGTTAAACGAATCTTCAAATATGAGGAGATACCGGAGGAAAGGCGAGTCAAGTTAGCCACCATTAAGCTGAAACACTTCCTTATGGTGTGAAAATGTGCAGAGATAGAGGAAAAGAGAATGCAGTGAAAAGATCACTAAGTGTGAATAGATGAATAAGGTAATGCAGAAAAAATACCTCCCCCACCCCCCCACTATTGCCAGGATATGTTTTTAAAATTCCACAACCTGCAGCAGAGGGATCTTTCAGTTGAAGAGTTCACTGCCCAATTTGATCACTTGCAGATGAAATACGAGCTGACGAAGCCAGATGAAAATATGATAGACAGATATCTCGGGGGTCTAGAGGATGTCTAATTGCAATCATACTAGATGCTAGGAGATGTCCAGACATTAGCCTTAAAGGTGGAAAAGCAACAGAAGTAGATCCGACAACAATCATCTTTCAAGCTACAACCTTCAGGCAAGCTGTCACCTAAATCTATCACAACTAATAGGGATATCTCGGGAGACACGGGCAAGCTCAGACAAAGGAATTTACACTACAAACCAAAGCGATAAGAAACATGATAAGGGCAACTCCAACACGGTGCTGACCAGGAAGTGTTACCGATGCGACGACTATGACCACATTGCCTCCAGCTGCCCTACGATCAGGATGGTCACTCACAGATCAAGTTGTCGTAGAAGAAATTAGTGATGAAGTGAAACTCGAGGAAAAAGGTGAGTATCAACTTCCCTTAATTGAAGGATAAGTGCTTCTGATTTGACGAATCCTCTAGGCTGAAGACACTAGGGATTCACAGTTGCTTCGCCACAACACATTCTACACTAAATGATATGCAGTCTAATCATCGACGACGGGAGCAACAAGAATCTGGCATTGACGCAGATGGTTGAGAAATTGGGACTGGCAACTCAGATGCATTCCCGGTCATATTCATTGACATGGCTGAAGAAGGAGAATCTGGTTAGCTTCGATCAAAGATGCTTGGTGGAATTTTTTATCGGAGGCCAGCTGCAATACCAAGTGTGGTGTGTCCATATAAATGATATCATCTTTGTTGGGACGACCTTGACAATATGACCAAAGGACTTAGCAGGACGGATATAAAAAGATATTTCTTCACCAATGATGAAAAATGCATCACCCTCCTTCCTTTGATGGAGTTCGAGCTCACAGGATCCATTTACAGCAGAGCAACATCAGGAACCGGTTTTAGTGATAACACCAGAAGGGAGGTCAAAGACACCTGCCCTCGATACAGGAAAGATACGTTTAAGGTTACGTTAGGGCGAAACTGTACAAGCAGCATCACCTTCGTGCGAAAAGGGTCTGACTACTCTCACTATACGCATAATTGAAGTGATCATAGGATACTTTGGGAAGATTTATCAGTATAGATATGGTCCACAGCCTTAGGAAGATCGATCGAAATGGACATTGCTCGCAAACTGGGGAAGTCCCTCAAATATCTCGGGCAACAGTGCTGTCGCCAATGGGATCCAGGATGGCTGATAACGAAACGAAAGCTTCGACTAATTAAGTTGAAGCTCCCCCAACCCCTGGAGACTAACGCAGTCGCTACCAGCGCCCTAATACGGGCCCTCGTTTCAGGGCACTTTGATCCTGTATGATCGAAGCCCGCGAGACTTTGTGGGTTCGGGGAATCATGCGAAGCTACGAAAGTGGGAAGAATTTCGAGGGCATGCAATGCGGGAGAATTCTCATGTAAAGACGTAAATCTCGAAATTTTGTAATACAGGGGTGGGCAATGCTAGTAGAAATTTTGTGAAGTGCTTTTCTGGTTCCTTCTCACCTCTTTTCCGTAGAAGTTTTTTTGGAGGTTATAAATAATCGTCCCTAGCTGTGTGTAGGAAGCAGTTCTAGCTGTGTTGGAGTCAATTTCTTCTTTGTGGGTTGTATCCGAGTAGATTGTAGCGCTTCGGCTGTATTCTTCTCCAGAGTGGTGATTGTATCATTCCCTTCTACTTTCTTTAAACCCTCTCCTCTTCATTCCTCAGCCGCTGAACTCTACCTCTATCACCCCAACACCTAGCCGCCCTCTTTCCCACAGACTATTACTATTGTCCACCTACCTAACTCTGTTCAAAATCCTCTTCAATCACCCCACTATTGTTGCTGACCACTTGACCACTTACAATCTTTCGCACTTGCTGTTCCTATAGTTCGACACCTTAACCTCGCTGCCACTAGCACTCTGTTGTTGTCATCAACCCCGCTAACCATCCCGACCCACCTCGCCAATATCCACCACTCATTTGAATACATTTAAGAGTGTTTGCTTGTGTCATTTTTTGTATGTGTTTTCATTTTCTGTTCAAATTAGGTTGTAACCCTATTTTAATATTAATGAAAGTTTGTTTTTTGTGTTTCCATTATTTTTATACTAGTTCCTGTATCACTTACTATCTCTGTCAGAGATAATAGACTTTGACACCCCATGCAATCTCACGATTTAATCTACATATAATTCGGCTAACTTCTCAACTAGATATATTTGTCTAATAGGCAAGAAATGATCAGATTTGATCAATATATTGACAATTACACATACCACATGCCAACCCTAGCGTGATCTTGGCATCCCAATAATAAAATTTATTGTAACTCCTAGTTCAACTCTGGAATCAATAAAGGCTATTAGTGCCTTCCAGTACGTTGATGCTCTGCCTTCACTGCTGTCATGAAGGACACCTAGTTATAAATTATGCACATTTCTCTTTAGCTTGACCACCAAAATGCTTCTTTGAGATCCTAATACATTCTATTAGGTGAATATTATATTTTCTAGAACTTTCTTTCTAAGGTCATCAACATCTTGAACATAAACCCTTCCTTTATACCTTAATAAACCATCATAATCTGGCTCTTACTTCCCTAAACAGTCTGTCTTAACCTGTTCCAGAACTTTCTGAATACTGCTATCTCTAGCTAAAAAAATTCTAATTCTGCCCTTCAAAGTTAACTGCACTGTCAATTGTTATGGTTGAGCCATGCTATAATCACCAAAATAGACTATAGATAGCTTCAATCTCTCTTGATCTTTAATTAACTACTCATGTTGAGTTAATAAATAGTTCAAATCACTTGAAGTTTTCCTACTCAGTGTATCTACCACCACATTATCCTTCCCTGGATATATCTAAATCATAATACTTAATAAATTCTAGTCATCTCATCTCCCTCAGATTCAATTTTTCCGTAGTAAAAATATGCTTCAAAATCTAGTGGTCAGTAAGAACTCCGCATCTAACTCGGTACAGAGAATGCCTTGATATCTTGATTGCAAATAAAACTGCAGACAGCTCCAAGTCATGCGTAGGATAGTTTTTTTTTCATGAATTTTCCAATTTTGTGATGCATATGCAATGACCTTACCATGTTGCATACGTTTATGGGTCAAACCCCTAAAAGTTACATCACTGAAAATCTAAAACCAATCAGAACTTGAAGGAATGGCCAAAACTAGAGCAAACATTAAACAAAACTTCAAATTTTGAAAAACGTCCTCACAACGATCGAATCGGTCAAACTTCAGTCTTTTGAGTCAATCTTGATAATGACATAGCAATCTGTGAAAACCTTCAGCAAACCTTTTATAATAACCATCATACCTAGAAACTCCCGACTTCAGTGGTAGTAGTAGGTCTTGGCCAAGATGCAATTGTCTTAAATTTATTATGATCCACAGATTTGTTGTCAATTTGCCCAGGAAAAACCTCAATTTTAATCCAAAATTCACATTTAGAAAATTTAGCATAAACTGTATTCTTCTTCAAAACCTGTAGTACAACATGTAAATGATTTGAATGACTGATTCCATCCCTCGAATACACTAAAATATCATTTATAAAGACGATCGACAAAGTATCTAAAAACTGTCTGAAGACTATTCATTAGGTCCATGAAAACTGCTAAAGCATTTGTTAGTCCAAATGACATCGCCACAAATTCATAATGCCAATATCTGTCCTGAATGCGGTTTTCATTATGTCTTCATCTCTAATCCCCAACTAGTGCTAGCTTAATCTCATATTAATCTTTGAAAATACGGAAACCCCTTCCAGCTGGTCAAACAAATCATCAATCCTCAGCAGTGTATATTTATTTTTAACTGTGATCTTATTCAACTCTCTACAACCAGTGCACATTTTGAAGATCCCATCATTTTTCTTCACATAGTATTGGAGCTCCCCAAGGTGAGGTGCTTGGCCTGATGAACTCCTTATCTAGTAACTTCTACAGTTGGCTCTTCACCTCCTGCAACTCTTTAGCTATCATTCTGTAGGGTGTCTTGGAAGTAGGCTCAGAACCTGGCAAGTGTTCAATATTGAAGTTAATCTCGCGTAATGACATTAGTCTTGCTAAATCATTAAGGAACACCCGTGAATATTCCCTTACCATTGGAATATCACCCAATGACTTCATTTCCTTAGAATTATTTGTTACTTGAGAAAAAAAATATTAAATTTCACCATTCAACAATTTAAAGCTTTCAAACAGGTGATTATCATAGAAACCATTCCTCTATCACCATAAAATTTAACTTTTGTCTCTCAGGGAGATTTATTTTGATACTCTTTTTATTGTAATCAATAGTTATAAAGTTTTTAGACATCCAATCCATGCCTAATCACATCAAATTCCACCAAGGGCAACACAATAAGTTGGGCGTCAAAATCCTTTTAAAAAATCATAAGCTTCTCCTCACATGATTTATTAATTTTCAAAAAAGCACTATTTGACATTCTAACCGATAGTATTACAGTCATCAAAAGGATATTCAATCAACATCAGTCTTGAATTATGCATGCAATTTAGTTTTAGAATTTTTTTTTCTTCTAAGTTAATGACGAAAGTACCCTTTAGTGTAATGGTTAATAGATGACAAGGTTACCATGGGGGAGGTATTTGGTATATTTTTTTTCAACCCTAAGGAGGCTATATGATACTCAAGTAAACCTTAAGGAGGCATATTATTATTGCCCATTTTGTTATAATAATAAGGATTATTAACGCTACATAATCTAATTAATCTCTTATAGTTTAATCCTTTTCTCTCTACTTGCCCTGTCATCTTTTCTAGCTTTGTAGACCCCAAATGGAGGTGGGAGGGTGCATTATGAAAATAAAAGGAGGTTATGGGGTAATGACTTTGGTGCCTTCCAGTGACTTTGTCAAATACTTGTGCCCCCATCAATTTATGATGGCGCTCATAGAAGTGGGAGGGTAATATATCCAAAATGAAATAGTGAAGAGCATTCAAATTTATGAGCTTTAGTTAATTTTGTGCACATGGGAGTTGCAACCAAAAAGACCTTAGCAATTTTAATTTTCCCATGTTCTTGCCATCTTTAATCAACACTTTCTTTGCAAGCACCATAAGTAGCTGTTACAATCATCAATTTTTTCCTTGATCTTTTTTCTAATATATTTATGCTAATTGTCTTTTAGAAATTTGTTTGATTATTCCATTCTTTTCATAATCTCTAAACACTGTGACATGCAAATAACTTATATTATGGTAATTAAATTTGAATATGTTTTATAAACATTTGCACAACTTATATTAAAAATATGGATTTTGTATCGATCCTATAGTATAATTTTACTGTGATTGGTAATTTGTTAGTTCACGTCACAACCACTTTATTATTGCTCCATGATATTTATGGTCGGTAATTATAATGTTAGTTTATACTCTATTATCAATTCCTGTAATGGTTAATCATATACCATTTCACCCTTAATGCATATAAAATTACAATTCTTTTATTGCTTGTTATAATTTTTTCCTTTTTGCAAAAATCTACTCCACAGTAGGGTTTTTTTTTTTTACCATAAAATTAAGTTGATTCTCTTTATTTTGGTATGGTTATTCTAAGCCTATGTTTCAGCACTATCATAAAATTTTTATAAGGCTATGAGTTTGATCTCTATTTAATTTCTTCTATGATAGTAAATATTTTTTGTTTTTGGTATTGGCATTGAAATATTTTTCTCCAATCATGTGGTATTCTTTTAGTGTTTAGGATTGTCAAAAAAGCTTTGTTAATCAAACTACTCAAACACCTTCCCTATTGTTGACAAGTGAGCTACCCGTCATTTAAAAAAAAAACTATGAATGATTCTTTCTTTAAGGCCCAACACTCACATTAAGATATGTTTCCAGCTCTAAACATCAATTTTTTTGGTTCAGTCTATTGTAATTTCCATCCTTCAACTCAATTTTACTCGGATGTTTTTTAAATTTATTATTATGAATTCTTAAAAATGTTATTTTAAATATTCATATCCATTGAATGAGTGACCCCTCATTGTCAACTGTAATCGAAAACTTGGTTGTTTAATTATTATTGCTTTGTTGAATTTCTGATGATTTAGTTAGGAGAGTAGCTATTTTAAATTAGACTTATGTTAAAAAAGGTAGTGGTAGACATAAAAAGACCTGGGCATGTTGTATAGAAAATGATCTTAATTTATTAGAATTAAATGAAAATATAACACTCAATAGGACACAATTTAGAGGAAGGATTCAGGTAGCCGGCCCCACGTAGTGGGGTAAAGGTTTGTTGTTATTGTTGTTTTTGTTGAATTTCTTCTAACATGTCATATCTTATGCACATTTCCTTTTTGATCAATTATTTTTAACTTTATTAGAGCTTCAACCCAATTTTCCACTTACTGTTCAACACATTTCCTAACATCATCTGATAATCAACCGATCATGATCCTTATCATCATTGTTAGCTCTATTCCAAGTATTTGCGATTTGGATTTTTGAAGTCTAATTTTCATTCATCTCTATTTAGTGTTGCATGCAGAGTGTTAGGCTTAGATTGCACAAATCTTGTGTGAAGTCTCTTTAAGTTTTCTTTTGAATGCAACTTTCTAATTTTTTTGGCTTTAATTTTATCCATCGAACTTATTGGAGCAGGTCCCACTCCTTTTTTTTTTTTTTTTTTTGCATGCCCAATCAATTAAAGTCTATATGTCTCTATATTCAATAAATGCTACTCATACTGACCCTTATTATAGTGATTTATTACTTACTATATTTTTTAGTTTCGTCTCACATCCATTTTTTGCATTCTTATTAGGAAATACTCAACTTATTTGTTAATGACATCTATATTGTCTATTACTAAAATACATATAATATAGCCGGCTTTATTGTAATTTTATTTAACTCAAAATAAATTGCATCAGGCCTACTTCATTTTGTTACATATTTTTAAAAAACACGTATATTTGGATTCCTATTACTAGTTTTCCATTTCAAATGGGCCCTTTCGTGATAGAATCATTTGAAATTTTTTGAAATTCTAAAATATCACATATAATTGCCATTGGAAGCAAAAGATCATGATTTGAGTTTTGTCTACACTTCACATACTTGTTGAGCACATTGCCAAGCACGCCAACAGTTTTTTTTTTTTCTTGATTTTTCCACATGAAAAATAGAATGGAATTGCATCAAATCCATCATCTCCTCTTTGGTGGCAAAAGCACACCAACCTTTTTCTCAATTATGGGGAAAATAAATGCTAGTCACGTTGCCTGAGTGGTTAAGAGCTTTGTCTTTCATCAAAGAGATCCTAGGTTAAAGTTCTTGCATATGCGGGATGCATGTGTTTGTGTGTATATGGAAAAAAAAAAGTTATAGGGAAAATGAAGTGGGAAGTTTAATTCAGAGATCAAGTAATATTGTACACAGCCTTTTGCTCTTTTATTGCTTCAAAGGTGCTTTTAAATTTTTTGTGATAAATCCTTTTGCTTTCAAATTTTTTAGGAGCAATATTATATCTATTGTATGATTCGTATGATATGTCTACAATCTGCTATTTTGTTCTATGCTTTTCTTTTGAAGGGGAAATCTAAGATTTGCTTTAATGTATCTTCTTTTGCAAGTTTTTTAAGGAGCAATTTTGTGCTCTCACAATGTTTGGGTACTTGTAATCTTAGTTCATTGATATTTATCTTGGGTATTGATATTTTTTTCATGTTTATTATAGAAATGCTGAAGACTTAGTTTCATTTAACTAAATAATTAAAAAAAATTAAATAGATAAATAAAACTAAGCAGATTATTTGCTATGCTAGAAGGGCATTTTTGGAAGTCAAGATAACCAACTTTTTTTTCATGTTTGATCACATCTGCTGATTTAATAACTAATTTTAATATGAATTAAATAATAAGTCTCACTTTGACATTCGAAATCTAAGCTGAGGACTCAAGTAATATTACTAAAAAACATTGCATACTCATAATTTTCCATTAACATTTTATCTTACTGTATATTTTAGGAACTCAGCAAAAAGAAGATGATTCGTGGAGGTGTTGAAGTTATCAATAGTTGTTATCCCTATGTCGAGTAGGGGTGCAAAGGAGTCGAGCTGACTCGAGCTCGACTCGTTAACAAGCCACGAGCCGAGCTTATCAAGCCACAAGCTCGAGTTCTAACTGGAGCTTGTTTATTAAACAAGCCTGAGCTCATCCCGGCTCGATTCGTTGGTTAGTCTACCACTATTCATTTCACTGCATTTTCCGATGATCTCCCGCCACCTCCTCTCCCTCCGGCTACCAATTCCTTCTCCAGAAAGCTCTCATGAAATTGATTTTTCAATTCGAGCTCGCGAGCTGACTGCTATCAGTACGAGCTTGCCATTTGAGGTCTACTTGAACTCGAGCTCACAATTTGCTAAACAAGCCGAGCCCGACTCGACTCATTTGCACCCCTAATGTCGAGTTCATCGCGTATCTATAATTTTGTCCTAGCAATGGCATTATTGTTTTGATTATTCTTTTTGTTTTCCAAGATTCACTCATAATCCGTCGTTGATTACAGATTTAAATATGATGCGTGTGAGTTTCTCAGACATTATGATGTCTATTTCCCTCTATCCTCAATTTCTAATAGTAAAGCCCATTTGACTTGGTTCACTCTGACATATGGCGACCAAGTCTTACTATTATCCACCTTATTTTTTGCTATTTTATTTCCCTTTTTGATGACCAAACTAGAGTTATTTGGGCTTGCCTGTTAAAATGTCGATGTGAGGTTTTATTCATATTCAAATTATTTCAGCAAGGGATAAAAATTCATTTCTTTCTTCAAATTAACACTCTTTGTATGGATAATTGTTTTGAATTTATACAATCTTTCTTTTTAATAATGTCGCTATGACATTAGACGTTAATTTTCATATCCATGTACATCTAATAGAGTAGTTGATTATAAGCATCATCTTCTTTTGGTTATTATTCGCTTTTTAATGCTTCGTATATATGTTTCTTACTAATTTAAGGAGAACTATTCTCAGTGCATGCCATTTAATTCCATTTCCTTTATGATTTTCAACGATGTTACTCCATTCTTTATTTTTCTTAATAGATTTTCTTTCCACCTCCTCATACTTGACCATCTTTTGTCCATTCCTTCTACCCAATTTATGGCAAATAATATCCTCTTGCCATCAATGCTTATTTTTGGGTCGTTTTTGCATATTATCAGTGTTACGATTTTTCTACTAGAATTTTTTTTTAATTTACTGATTATTTTTTGTGAGACGCCTCATTCAATCCCATATCATCCTCTACAACAACACTATCGGATGTACCTTCTCTGCATCTAGCCCGGACCCCACCTTCCCTTACAATTTCATACTTTTTAGCCTCAATCATTTTCTTCTATAGCACCTACTTTTTTCTCGTCCTCTATTATTGTGCATCTTATTGCCACTAAGTTATCATATATACATTTTTACAACGCTATCTGTAAAGATAAACATTAACATTTTGATCATCCTATACAAAACTATGTTTTATGGTCTCTCATATTTCTTGTTTGTTTGCCCTGTCTTTGTTTTTTGTCTATATTTCATAGACGTATGGAGAGGATCTGGTTGTTCGTAATTGGAAACAATCTATGGAAAATGAAATGAGTGCTGTTTTTAAATGGTCATGCATAGGAATTTGTTACATTTTTTTTGTTGAGGTTTGACTAATTTTTTTGTCAATTTTTGTTCACTTTTATGTTTCATCCTGAGGGATCTAGTGTGCACTTCAAAGCTTGCCTATTATCAAAAGGATATACTCCGAACAATTATGTTGATTACTTTGAGATTTTTTCACAACGTGCTAAAATAAACTTTGTACATCTCCCTCTATCTGTTATTGTTAATCAAGGATGGCCTATGTTATAAATGGATGTCAATTGTCATTCTTTATTAGGACCTTACCAAAGCACTTTATAGGGATAAGCGCTTGAGCATTTTATGCAAGGTGAGATTGAAATCTTTTAAACTTCAAGAAGTTTCATATGGAGTGAAACAATATCCTCATATTTTGTTCAACAAATTTTATATAGTTCTTTTTGACATTGGGCGATGAAGTAGTAGAATTGATTAGTTTATCTTTATTTAGGGTTGCTAGATCGGCTGAAATTAGACCTGACCCAAAATTGATCCGAAATTGGTTTACCTGAAGCCAACCCTAATATTAAATGGATTAGAAAGGCCAACCCGAACCCGACCCATATCCCATTTAACATAAGACATAACAACTTTTTAGAGCAATTTCGGGTCAATCTCAGGTCAATTTTGAGTTGGTCAATCAATTTTGGGTTAGCGTGTCTGATTCGTGTCAATTTTGGGTTGGCTGTATAACTTCAAACCTACCCAAAAAATTCAACAGGTTAGGATTTCTAGCCCAAACCCAACCTGAAATTATTCAGGTCAATTCAAACCCTGATTTTTCAAGTCGAGTTTGGCTTGAGTTAGCTTGTCAAGTCAATTTTTGACACCCCTAGCCTTTTTTTTTAACTTTCTTTCTTTATAATAACTAGTTTGGTTGCATATGTGGGCATCCTTCTCACTAGAAGTTATATATCTGGCATTTTTAAGACAAAATTATGTTTGTAGAAGATATTTGTTCTAAAGATTTTGGATGTCTAACATGTTTCATTTAACTTTTGTATAACAAAGAAGTCATTTCTCTCAATGAAACATACCGTAGATCTTAAAGAAATTGATTTTCATGGATATAAGCTGACTGATTTTACTGGAGTTATTGCATTCATCCTAGAACGATGTAAAATATGAAGGCCATATTTGATAGCCTTGTCAGTGATGATATGCAAAATCCAAAGTAAATAAATTGGGAAATAATCTTTAGAATTTGGAGATATAGAAATCTTCAAGATAAGGTCGGTTCTATCATAAACATGGTTTGAGGATTGATCTTTTTTCGATGCTAACTATGCCGTACCTGTTGAAGATAGAAAATCTCGCATCTTGGAAAAGGTAAGTAAATAGTTATAGCCAAATCAGAGTATTGCATACCATGCAATGACTCATTCCTCCTATCTATTGGTGTGGATTAAGACTCTTTGTTCAAGTATTTGGCTTCCTGTCACACAACCTATGATCCTTAACTATAATTATTAGACAACAATTTACATTGCGGGCAATCTTATACTTGATAAAATAATTGAAAATATCATCACTTCATTAGGGATGTAGTGTTGTTAAAGAAGATCATCACTCCTCACATATCAAGTGGAAGAATAATTGAGTGATATCTTTGACTGATATATTAGTTCTATCATTAACTTAGAACTTAAAGCCAAAGAACAGTTCTCACTTAAGATATGGCAGAACTAATTATTTTTTTATCAAAATTTTTTTAATACCCTTTTGCATTTATTTCCTTTTTGAATTTATTTTGCGTGTGATATCTATTAGATTTTTACGACAATCCCTAGTCGTTATTACTTACTATTTGCTATTTTTCTCTCATTATGTATTTCCTATTTTGTTTTATTTTATTTTATTGTCTTTCCTAATTTTTTTGTTATATTTTATTTCTTTCCTGTATTATATCTATTGTAATTGGGTTTATGTACCCCTCATTCTATTAATAATATTGCGCTGCTCTATTCCAAATCTACATGGTATCAGAGCCCGACTCTAAGTCCAGCAGCCGCTGGGACCTCCTAGCCGACGCCTTCTCAGTTGGTTCCGGCCGCCTCATGAACCTTCTGTCGGTCCCTGAGCAGCAGTCGGTGCCCTCTGATCTAGTTTTCGGTGCTTCGACAGGCTGCTTCCCTCTATCCAACACCCGATAGACGTTGGTTCTGCAGTCCTATGCGGTCGTTTCCTACAGCTCTGGATTCAAGCCCCCTTCCTGTTGTTTTCTGCAGCAACCGTTGTTTTCATGCAACCCTCTGTCGTAACCCTACCAGAATTCATCGATGGCTCAGAACCACGACTTCTCCTTTGGCTCAATCGGAATTATGACGGATTCCTCCAACTATGAACCACCTTTAAAGGGTGTTCTTGATTCCACCGGAGAATCAACCCCAATTTCCACTCTCTTGTAGATCGAAGTATCGGAAACCAACATGATTTTATTAATCACAACCCATAAACTAAATGGTAATAACTTTCTCCGATGGTCCTAAGCAGTGTCTTTGTTCTTCAAAAGACGTGGAAAGTTTGGTTCTCTCACAGGTATGATTTGTGAACCTCCAAAAACTAACCCGACTTATGGAGTTTTGGAAGTGTAGAACTCCATGGTCGTGTCATGGTTGATCAACTCCATGGAGACTTCGATTGGTCATTCATATAGTGCCCTTTAGACGGCTATTCATGATACCTACTTGGATGTAAGAAATTTCGGCCAACTCTATGAGGTATAAAAAAAGACCGGGAGGCAAAATAGGGACCGTGACTCGGTACTATATTGACCTTTTTGCACTATGGATGGAATGCGACCTATAATACGACTACACTTGGGATTCTTAGGTCGACCTATCCTATCAGAAGATTGTAGAAAAGGATTGCACGTTCCAAGTTTTGGCTGGCCTTAACAAAGAGCTGGATGAAGTTCGTTTCCGTATTCTTGGTCATTCCTCTTTCTTCCGCTCATGAAGTCTTCACCGAGATTCGTCGAGAAGAAAGCCTGAGATTTGCCATACTCGACACCTCTACTTATTTGTTGAATTGTCCGCCTTAATCTCAAAAAGTGCTCAGCCCTCATACACTTGTGATTATTCTCACAAACCCAATCACACTCGTGGCAAGTGTTTGAAATTTCACGATAAGCCGTCATACAAACCTTCGACCAAATTCTGTGCCACCAAGGTCTCACGACAACGTCTGAGCCTACCACAACTCAACCGACTCCTACCTGAAACATCCCTGAATCCCAAAAAAATCATATGGAGCAATTGATCAAACTTTTGGAACCAATCAAGTCTACACGGGTCCGTCGTCCTCCCACGTCCGACAAGGTACTCTGAGTGACATCTTCAGCATGACTCCAAATGGGGAGGTGAGTTTTCACAGTCAGACGTACTTCCTTTATTCTATGAAAAAATGTATCTTTTCACAGTCTATCACCGGCCTGCAGAGCGTTTGCCACCGCCTTAACGGAGAATCAGATCCCTGCTACTATTGAGGTTACTCTTGTTGATCCAGATTGTGGTAGTAATGGAAGAGATGAATGCCATTTAGCAGAACCATACATGGGACATTGTGGACTTTCCTCGGGATAACAAAGCTGTAGGGTGTCGATGAATTTTCATCACCAAGTTCAACTCTGATGGGTCTTTTGAACGCAAATGATACTCATAGATTTATAGAGTTGACTATGAGGAGACATTTGTTCTAGTGGCTAAGTTAAACACTATTCGGGTCCTGTTGTTACATGCAGTGAATTTGGATTGGCCTTTATTCCAACTGGATATCAAGAATGCATTCTTGAATAGAGAGCTGACAGAAGAGGTACATGTCTCTTTTTTCAAGCTTTGATTATGTTGCCTCCAGAGGACAGCTGTGCGGGCTACGAAAGTCTTTCTATGGGCTAAAGCAGATACCAAGGGTCTGGCTTGGCAAGTTCACAAAGTTGGTCGTTGGCCATGATTTTTTTCAGGGTCAATCGAATCACACCTTCTTTTTCGGTATTCATCTAATTGTCAAATAGCTAACCTTATTGTTTATGTTGATATTGTTCTTACAGATAACGGGATCTCCCAGTATTTGAGTCCTTAAAAGAGATTATTGCTACATCCTTCGAGGTTGACTTGGGATCTCTCTGATACTTCTTAGGCATGGAAGTGGCTCGGTCATCTTGGGGATTTGTCTTTCTCAATTCAAATATGTGATTGATCTCTTGACAAAGAATAACTTACTTCTTTGCAAACTTGTTGCTACTCTTATAGATCTAATGAAAAATTATCTGACATTTTCAATGTTGTGTTTGTCAACAAGACTTATTACCATTGTTTTAGGGAAAAATCATCTACCTCGGCTCGTACTTGCTTCGACATATGTCACATAGTTGGAATAGCGAGTCAATTTATGCATGACCCCTACGAGCACCATCTCCAAGTTGTCCACCGCATTCGCCGCTATTTAAAAGATACACCAGACTCAAAATTTATTTTTCTCCCGTCACATCTATTGGTCTATTGTTGTATATACATATGATGATTGTGTTGGATCTGTTCATGATCAGCGTTCCACGTTTGGGTATTGCTCATTTGTATGGTGCAATTGTGTCACATGGAAAAATAAGAAACAATCTACATTTGTCCAAAGCAGTACTGAAGCTGAATTCCGTTCTATGTCCTTAGAAATCTATGAAGTTCTTTAGAATCTCTACCATTAATAAGGCCACAATTAGTATTACTTACAATTCAATCCAACTTTATCGTACCAAGCATGTGAAGATTAATAGACACTTCATCAAGGAAAAGATCTAGTCCAAAAAGATTTTTATTCCATATGTGCCCTCGAGTGGTCATCTAGCAGACTTTTTCACCAAGAATCTTCATCGTTCTTTGTTTGATAACATCAAATCCAAGTTAAACATGACTGAAATCTATGCTTTAACTCGATGAACGTGTTAGATTATAACAACAATCCCTAAGGAGTTGTTACTTGTTATTTTCTCTTATTTCTTCATTATGTATTTCTTTTTTTATTATTATGCTTTATTTTTTTTCCTAGTTATTTTATTCCGTGTTATTTCTTTCCTTTATTACGCCGATTGTAATTTGATTTAAATACTCCTTCTATCAATAATATAATGTTGCTCTATTTCAAATCTCAACAATATCAAAAGCTTGATATCAATTTAGAATATGGATTTGTCATATTTAATATAATTTATTAAGCTATGTTATATTTATTTATTTTGGTTTGTATAAATTTATAAATCTATTTATTTTAGATTTTATTCAGCTATTTATCTTCGATACAATTGTTACCCTCTTATTTCATATGGTGATTACTGTGGTATATTCCTCCAATCATAGTTTTTTTCTTTTTCTTGTTAATCCTAAAATATTTATATGATGTTTAAATTACATATTTCTAAGATAAATCAACATAATCATATCATTACTAAGAATACATTCAACTTGATTAATATTTAAATACATGCAATATTTTCCCATATTGTTATATATCTATTCTCTGAAGTCATTATCTATCATATATAACCTTGTAAATGCAGGACATTGCTAGCTCAACTGAAGCCCTTAAAAGCCTGCAAGGAACCTCGTTAAACACCTCATCTGGGGACCCCCTGCGCATAGAGTATCCTTCTATCAACCTTTAGCCTTATGCCTATATTCTGAGTTTTAACTACATAGCCCTCAATTCCTATATGTTTACATATCTAACACCTAAACTTCAATTTTTACATTCATACCACCTTACCTCTGCTTGCAAAAGGCAATGGTGGTAATATAAAAAATAAAGTTTAGGTGTTAGATATGTAAATACATAGGAATTGGGTGGTATGTATGTAAATGCCCCTTAACCTAATTTAATTGTATTTAGGTATTCAAAATCACGCATGGGCTTGCGCAAAAGGGTCAGGTGATGAAGGAGCCTGGCAAGTCTTTCTCAGCTTTACCATCTCTACCATTTAACCTATATAAGCTTTTTTATCAAGTAACCGAGGTAGGTTCTATTGGCATTGAATTTGAATTGAATTTTGTGATCTGTTGAAATGTGTTTATGAATTAATTTGTGTGATTGTATGGATGTATATATAAATATTGTTGATTGTAGAATATCTTACAACTATAATAAGCTCATATTAGTTTGTTTTAGGTTTGAGCATGGATTGAGACTAATGTTCCTTATTATGAACTTGGGTTTATCACATTTAAGGGTCTGTTTGCTAATAAGCTGATTAAAATAATCTGCTGAGAAGTTAGGTGCGGTGGCTATTACAAATTATTATTTTTTAAAAGACAGATCGCAACCAGAAAGCTGCCACCACATCTATATAGGTGGGGTGTGAAAATGCTGTTTTCAGTGTTTTGAATATGCATAAGCTGCCAAAACACAGCTTTCCCAAACAGACCTGGTGCATTTTCAAACGTCACCGCACCAAATAAGCTGCCTCGAACGGGCTTATGCATTTACATATCTAACACCTGAAACTCAATTTTTAAATACATGCCATCTTCAGAATGCATGAAAAGGTACATTTCATTTATTTTCTAAGTTAAAATGATGGTGTTTTTTATGTGATATAAAAGATTTGGGTTCTATAAATGTAAAAGGTAAAGTTTAGATGTTAGATATGTAATACCTAAGTTGGTATATATATTTTGCCCCAAACATAAATTGTTCTGTTAAAGTATAAGGATAATTCAGTTTTACACTTGCTGATTGTAGTTGTCATTCTTTTATTAATAAATATGCTAAAACGTGCTCGAATGACTAGCATATTTGTTAGAAATAAAATGAAGAATTTTAAGGTGTTGAATTCGAGCAAACATCTTATTTGAAATTATGTGGTAAATAATATATTGAATTTATGTGTACGTTCAAATATTAGGTGTAGGCATTATGTTCGATATATTAGGGTTGTGAAAATTGAATCGGACATCAAATTAGAAGTGGTAATTTTTCAACTAAACTGGACGACATAATAAGTATTTAGATTATTTTGATATATTCTAATTAATAAAATAATAATTTATTAATGTCTTTTTTATCAATTTAATAAAAAATATTCAAATTTAAGATAAAATTTTTTTGGATATTTTGAATAATATTTTAAATTAAAAAGAATTAAGATATGATATATTTTTTAATTTAAATAGCTTATTTATTTTTGTTCAATCCAAATTAAAAGATTAAAATTGAATAATATTTGACTAGCTCTTTAAAAATTAAACTAGTTCATCGGTTCTCTGTTTTAACCCTAATTTTGGGGTTTAATTCTGGTTTTATGTAGAAACCAGAATTAAATTAGTCGAACAGGCCAATTTGATTTTAAAGTCATACAATATATTTCATCATTCATGTACATTGTAAAAGGTTTTTTAGACTATTTTTATAAAATTTTCGGAATAATGAGATATACTTTACATATTACAAAAAAATATCATTATTTTATATTTTTAAAAAATAAAATACATATTTTTAATGCAATTGTCTTCGAAATATGAATGAGTCGAACACGAGCAGTAATATTTTTTAAGAAGTTGAACATGAGCCAAATCCGAGCTTGTTCGTGGTTGGCTCTTGTACACCTCTACTTGAATCATAACTCTAAAGTGAGTCTGCACTAACGTTTGTAAAAGAGTTTTGAGATTTTATTTCTATGACAATTTTTTGAGTAATTTGAGTTATATTTTTAGCATATTCGACATTGACATTCGAAGATAGGGGATAACGGATACGCCCCTAAAAAATCATATTGATCCACATAAATCTCAACACACATTTTGAACCAAAGTTTCAAAAATTAAATTTGGAAATGTCTGCATTCTGAATTATAATGAAGTGAAAGTGTATTAAGGAGACGAACCAGATGACACCAAAAAAGATCCTGCTCGAGTTCAAGTGGGCTCAGATAATACACTTAAAACTATAGTCAGAAGTTTTGAAAGATTTATTTAGGGACTAAATGATCTTCAAAATATGATAAGTTTATAGTCAAATTCATTGTACGAATGAGCTAAATCCAATGAGCTCAAGATCACATAATTTCGATATCAATAAGGCACTTAAATGGTCATAAAACGTCATCTGATGAAAATGATCACTATGGTCATCTGATGTAGTGGTTCAGATTCATACAGTATTTAAACATGATGACATTCATTAATCCATCATTTTATTATCGTAAATATATGAGCACACAACACATAAATATCATTTTCTTTCAAATTTATAATTTTAATAGGGTTTGTTTGGTGCAACGACAAGGCTACGACGCGGCACCACACCGCTAAATTAGCTCATTTGGGCGGCAGTGCCACCGCGTCCTGCCGTGATTTACCCCGAACGCGGAACACACACAGTAAACAGCGGCTCAACTTTGTCATTTGGCATTTTACAGCCACTACCCTACCCAAAACATTTTGCCCGTGAAAGAACATGCCATGATCTTCTCCCCTCTCCTCTTCTTCTCTGACGGCTTTCTCCACTTCTCCGACGTATCTCGCATTACACATCATTTTCCTCTTCCTATGAGTTCCTCACGCTTCGTATCGTAGGGCTTCTTCCTTCTTTAGCATCGGTAATAACTGTTTTGTGTTGCATGAAAAGGTTTATTTTATTCTTAAAATTGTAAAGACTATGATATTTTTCATATGATGTTAAAGAATTGAATGACATGTGGATGTTTTTTTTTTTTTTTTTCTTCACACAGCTGCAAAAAAATAAATAGTCACATTCACATAGACAATGTAATTCTGCATTAAAGCTGAGAATTTGCAGCTGAAAAATTGAGAAGCTGCAGCTGCCCCCAAATAGAGCCTAAAAACAATTAGCATATATTAATCTAAATTAAAAATAAGATAGAGCTTGGGCGTGAAGGCCCCACCCATTAGAGACTGATCATCTCAGCCGTCCAGATTTAGATCTTGATGGGAGCGGGGCAGAGACGCTACGCGGTGGAGGGTGCCGACCTGTCTCCGTCCTAACTCCGGTTCCCTCTTCGAAGATAGAAGAGATCGACAAAGGTCCTTCCATTTCACCTTAATCGCGCTCTCTCATGTCGATACAAGGTCGGCTTCTGGACGTCACAGGTAATCTTCTCTTCCTTCTCGCTGCCGATCGGCCGAAAACCCTAATTCGTTCTATCCATTCTTCTTGCTGAAAACGGAAATTTATGGGTGATCCTTTTTCCGGCCGGAAGTTGTGGGATGCAGCAAGCTGAAGGATACCGAGTGGATTTCTCGCCAGGATCCATACGTTTGCCTTGAGTATGCCACCACCAAGTTCCGCACCCGCACATGTACTGGTCGGTATACTCCTCTATCCCCTTCAAGCTCAGATCGTCTCTCTTTCTGCTATTGTGCTTAATGATTGAAATTTCTTGGGGGAAGATGGTGGGAAGCACCCTACATTCCAGGAGAAGACCGTCATCCCCTTAATCGAAGGCCTGTCCGAGATCTCCGTCGCCGTCTGGAATAGCAATACCATCACATCTGACGACTTCATCGGAAGCGGCCGGTAAACCCTAATATCCTCTATCTCTCTCACTCTTTCTCTTTCTCTTTCTCTCTCTCTCTGACACATCCCCCATCCCTTTAGGATTCTGCTAAATAAGGTCCTCTCCCAGGGCTACGACGACTCCTCTTGGACGCTTCAGACTAAAGCCGGCAAGTAAGACTTCACAACTGTTACCACAAACACTACGAATTCCATGCCAAAAATAACCATGATAACTTCGATTCTGCCTCGACTACTTTACAGATTCGCCGGAGAAGTGAAGCTAATCATGCACTTTGCCGGCGCCTATGTAAGTTACTTGTCAAATCTCTTCAAGTTTCAAAATCTTAACTCTGAACTAAAATCTTCGATCTTCCCTGCATCGTCATCATTAGCAGCAGCAGCAGCAGCAGCAGCAGCACGGCTACCAACAACACAAGCCCCAGGAATCAAATTATCCGACGAGCACACTGCAGCCTTACATGCCTATGGCTCCACCTGCTTCTTCATCCTATGCTACGCCTCCCCTCTACCCTTCAACGATGAACCAGTACTCTGCCCCAAGTTCAGGTTACCCGCAAGCTCCATATCCATCTTCCACTTACCCTCCTTCGCCATACCCACCTACTTCTTATCCACCTGCCCCGTATCCGCCTCAACCATACCCTCATACCCCAGGAAATCCCTACAACGTTCCAGGTAATACGAAAATTTGAAAGTTGGGACCTTTCTCTGTTATCTTTTGTTGCTATGGTTAAGCTTCAAGCTCACAATGAGGTATTTTGCATTCAGGGGCTTACCCGGGAACTTATCCTCCGCCATCTTATTGAAGGATGCGTGGATGATGATACTGGTTTGGCCAGTGTGCGAAGTAGACATGGATTGAAGATATGCTCGGTTTGCAGAAGCCTGTTCCAGTGTTTTAACTGCTTGTTTTAGTTCTCTGAATTTCTCTGCAATGAATTCGGGTGCTTGCTCTACAACATTTAAATTGACGTAGTAAAAGGGTAAAGTCTCCATTTTTTACCACCAATTTGTGATCTGCTTTGAACAAACTAATTGTTCACGTGCTTGAAACAAACTAATTGGTAACGTTGATATGCCATCAACATATTTTCATCATAGGCATTACACAATTCTTAAGCCATTGCAACAATCTCGAGATAATTTTTAGCAAGAAATGGTTGAACACCAATTAAAAATCATAAAAAATTTTGATTTTAGTAAACTTATAGTCAAACGCTCCAGTTCGACGAGATAGATATGATGTCATCAAAGTTGGTCCAATCCAAGTCAAATCAAACGCAAATTGAGCATTAAATCTTTTTTTTTTTGTTTCTAGTGCCCAAATATAAGGTCAAATGGATTTCAAATATGACAATCTTATGTAGAATTGAGTGTCTCAATAAGATGAATCTAATGAGCTCAAGAGTGCTCAATTATGATATCATCAAGGTACTAAATGTTTACTAAACGTTATCCGCTTAAGAGAATCTCTCTGGGTCGCCCGATAGAGTAGTGTGGATTCTTTCCTTCTGTGTAGGGGGACATCTCCATGATTCTATGAACATAACCCTAACCCCTCTTTGAGAGGGGTCCAGGATCGAGATCTGAGCCTGAAGAAGGACCTGGAGAAGGAGCCAATTAGCCCAATATCGTTTATGCATCGAAGATCTATTGAACGCTTCCTGCTTCTATGGCAACCCGCAATCGTTCGCCGACCGACGACGACCATCATTTGCCACCTCCTGCTACTTGCAACAAAACTCCCTGCAGAATCTCAACATATACCATGTAATTGTGGCATACGTTGTAAAGTAATGAAGCAACAGACGATGCAACAATACACTCAAAAGATGTGTAATGACACTACCTTGAAGACAATGCAGGAATGCATCCTGAAGATGATGTAATGGTGAAACTCTAAAGACAATGTAGTGACGCACTTTGAAGCTAGTGTAATAATCACCCTAAGTATAGGGTAACTCCATGTTATGGTCTTTGTGATCAACTACAACTTACATGACCCATAGCTCACAGAGTTCTCGATTTCAGTCCCTGCGGCTTCTGAATGTCATCGCAACTCACTACTACAGCTTAGTGACCAATTACGACCTATTTGGCTCACAGCTCATGCAACTCCTGATCTTGGCCTCTATGGCCCACCAATGTCATCGTAGCTCACAAATATAACCTACGTGATCAACTGCGGTCTACATAACTTACAGCTCATGCAGCTTCTGACTGCGGCTCATGCAACTTCTTACTGTGGCTCCTGTAGCCTACAGACGTCATCATAACTCACCACTATAGCAAACGCGACCAACTGCAATCTACATGGCTCGCAGCTCGTGCAACTACTAATTTTGATCTCCTCAGCCTACAAACGTCATCGCAACTTCCACTGTTGTCTATGTGATCAACTACGGCTTGCGTGGCTCACAGCTTGTGCAACTCTCGACTTTGGCTCATGTGGCCTATAGAGTAACACTACAACCTTCTTGACCAACTAAAACCTACGTGGTTCCCAGCCCGTATGGCTTCCAACTCTGGCCTCTGTGATCTATAGACGTCATTGCAATTTACACTACGACCTACATGAACAAATACAGTCTATGTGGCTAAAGGCTCCCGCAAAACCCTATTATTTTGCCTTTATTGCCAACCGATGCTCTTGAAACATCCATTTATGACCACATAGCCAGCTACTGCCACCACATTCAACAAAGAGCTCTGCAGCAAGCTGATGCTACAATCATTATCTACAGCATTCATGGCAGGCTACTGCCTTCATATCCATCAATTATGGGTATAGCGGTATATCAACTTTGCAACTCCATTATCCCTAATTCTAAACAAAAGTGGACCGATATACTCACAATTACTTAGTGGATTATTTCAATTACGCCAAGCTCTATGATTTTTTCCACTTTCTAAGGCTTTCTACATAAAATTGAGTTATCTCATTCTGCTTCTCTTTTATCTGTTTGTGTGTGGTGAACTTTGTTCAGCGTTAACGACATGTTTGGGGCAGCCTTTTTGGTGTGGTGTGGTTTGAAAACGCAGGTGGACCTGTTTGGATAGTGCGGTGTGGTGGCTTTTCCTAAAAAGCTACTTAAACGCAGGTTTCGAGCTCTGCCCGGGACCGTAGTTTCTTCTCAATTTTATTACCCCTCTTCCCTTCACAATCATTTCATCTGTGGCTCCCTCTCTCGTGTTTCTTCTGCTCTAGGTTCCTCTCTCGATTGCTCTCGCGCCTCTCTCGATCACTCTCGCTCCCTAGGTACCTCTCTCGTTTCTCACACGCCTCCTCGCACCTCTCTACGATGTGTATGGTTGTCTTTCTTCTCTATCTTCCCTCTGATGTTTGGTTATTGTGCTCTGTATGTAAATTATGTGCTCATTTTTGATAGAATGATTTTCTTTTTGCGATTTGCCGCTTTATCATTAACGGTTGATTGTTAGAATATTGTGGATTTTGAGATTTGTGGCTATCTCATTTACCTCCTCTGATTTTTTGATTTGGGATTGTGGATTTTGCGATTTGGGATGGTGCTTATCATTGTGTTTGTGATAAAAATGGACGAAAAAATGTTTGTTTATTCTTCACCTCCACTGATTTTTTAATGGGATTTTGAAAAATGGGTGGAGGGTGTTTTATTTGTTGATAGCAATGTTTCGGTTGTTCTGTATGTAATCCGATCAAATGATTACAGATTTTTTTTTACTTCCTCCACGGATTTTTAAGTGGAATTTTGAAAAATGGATGAAAGATGGTGCTTTATTTGATGATAGCAATGTTTCGATTGCTCTATATGCAACCCGATTAAATTTGATTATAAAGTGTTTCTTACATTTACCTCCACTAATTTCTGAGTGGGAATTTGAAAAATGGATGAAAGAGTGCTTGATTTGTTGATGATAATGTTTTCAGTATGTATCTTTCTCAATTCAAAAATATTGGATTGGTTAGCTTTGATGTTTGAGTAAGAATTTAAAAAATGGATGAAACAGGGTGCTTGATTTGTAGATAGCAATGTTTTGAGTGTCTTGTATGCAATTGCCTCAAATAAAAAATATGGTGTGTTATTAGTGTTGATGTTTGTAGTGTTGTTGGTGTTGGTGTTGATGTTGTTGTTGAGGTAGTGGTGTGTTGTGGTGTTGATGTTGGTGGCTTTGTTGGAAATGTGGTGGTGGTTATGATATGTTGATGTTGGCGTTGTGGTGGTTGTGCAATGTGTTGGTGTTGTGGTAGTGATGTGGTGTGGTGGTGGTGTTGGTAATTATTTTCTTTTAATTGGCAATGCTAGTTTTTTTTGTGTTGTGGTATCTTAAATGATACTTTATGCTTTTTATGACAAATATTTATGTTGATTAATTCTTTTTACATTGGTAACATAATGGTTAAAACAAATGGAATCGGTTCATCTGCTATGTGAAATAAAGATGTCAAACTAATATTTTGTGATCTCTATATCAAGGAGATGGAATTCGAAAATAGGTCAACAACCTATTTTAACAAAGAGGGCTTACAAAATATTACAAAAAAGTTCAACGAAAGTACATGAATGGAATACAATATGATGTAATTGAAAAATTAATGAGATCAATTAAAAAATGTCTGTAAATTTTGGAAAGATTTGAAACGAGGATCTAATGGCTTAGGTTGGAATCTGCAAAAGAGAATAATTGATACTTCAGAAGAATGGTGGGCCGAGAAATTGGAGGTGATAATTGATATGAGGATCCACAGGTCGAGAGATTGGATGTTGATTAATTCCTCTCCTATTTCAATGTTATGGCTTTTGAGGTTCTTTTGGATGGTTTTTTTGGTGATATGCATATGTGAAAAATATGCGAGCTAGGTATTACGTGGTTTAAAGACAAACAATAACTATTTTATTAATAAGATCTATTGTCTTCTTGTAATGATAGATTTGTTAGTGTATACTCTGTCTCTGAGACCTCACAATTTCAGAAAACTTGAATTGATTACTTCTAATATTTTTTGTTACTAATGTTGCATCGAAGGATTTGTGTTTTGAACTTTTAGAAAAAATAAGTTTGAGGACTTTTGATACTTCTAGAGCCCCGTACTCTAATGTGGACTACAATGTTCTTTGCTTATTTTGCGACAGCCACATAGCTGTGGATAACAGTTCTACAGATGTCCAAGGAAAAAGAGATAGAGAACCATCACTTATTTAGATGGGCATATCAGTTTGAGAATTTCATCGCCGATAGCGATCAGGCGCAGAGAGTTTCGTTAGAGAATGAATTATCTCGTGACATTAACCAACTATATTTTAAAAATAATATTATCATATTATTAAATATAATTTTAATAGTCTCTTTTTTTTTATTGTTGTGTTACTCGCTAATTTGAGAGGTTTTTGTTTTTATTTTGTAACATTCAAATTGGTATTTACTTTCAAGTATGGAATGTGTCAGAAGGATTAATTATATTATAAACAATATTATAGTATATGTGCAGAAAGGTCATTTATTCAGAAATAGTTGCAACATAGTTATTTTAAAATCGTAAAAAACAAACAGACAGTCAGTTTCTCCATAACATATTCTTCATAACAGCTTCCTAGCAAAGCTACTACGCAACGGCTTTTTAATAAGTTGCACTGCCTCAAACAAACTCTGTTGCTAAATTATTCTTTTATCATCGCTGACCTTTCGACACACATCAAAGGTCTTTGTATTTTTTAAATATATACAACACTAGTATTATGTATTTTCTTGTCTAACACCTAAACATTTATATTTACATGCATAATGCTCAAATCTTTAACATCACATAAAACGATATCACAATCACCATCTTCTTAAAAAGAGATATTATTTTCCTGTATAAGTTTGTAACCCCAATGTGTTGTAATTGTAAATATCAAATTTTGAATGTTTAGATGTGTAAATACATAATAATTATGTGTTATGCATCTATATTTCCTTACTTTTTATCAACCTTGGACTTAAAAAGTAAATAAAAAATGGACTATGCAAAACACATATATAATTCCCATGCTTTAAGGATTAGTGTATGAAAATACATCTAATTCAGTGGTAGTTGGTATATTGCAACATGTTCAAGTTTGTCCTTTATTCAATTGCAATTTGGACATCTCTTTAAGAACAAAAAACAGTGAAAGTGGATATTATATGTTTATACACTGAAAATATAACTTTCAACTAAAAGTGAAGAAAGGATAAGCTCATTACATATTATCCTAGCATGAATTTAAAGATGATCATTATAGATGTGAAGAGGGAATACAATATTAATGTCCTATGATATGGCATTGTGATGTTGTTAGAAGATTATTATTTATGTAAGATGGCCCTTAGAATTTTCCTTTAGAAATCTTAATTATATCTTTTTATGCTAGACATGCAAAATTCAAGGATATAGTGTTAAGAGTAGATGAATAGTTTTTAGTATATATTATAGAAATATTTTGCTTGTAATAGTGGCACAAGTTCCATTACTCATTTATTTAATAAAAATTGTAATAGTGAACCAAGAAGTGATAAATGTATTGTATAATTAGGTTGAAGGTGTAAATAGACTTGCAATACTTTATGGAATGTTGGCTAGTAAGAGAGAAGCATACAATTAAGTTAAATGTTGCTCGGATGTGTATGCTCAACGGATCAGTGACTTTACACTGAGTGATAAAATGTGAAACGAATATATATCCATCAAAGGTTTGGAGTAGCTCCAGTGGCACATAAGATTAGAAAGTGTCGTCTTAGATGGTTTGGTCACATTAAACGTTGACAATCTGATGAACCAATTATGAGAGTAGATGTTTTAGATTTGAATTATGTTATGAAAGGTAGCAGTACACATAAATAGACTTGGGCATTGTGTATCAAAAATGCACTTAATTTATTAGAATTAAATAAAAATATGACACTCAATAAGACACGATGAAGAAAAATGATATATGTAGCCGAACTTACTTAGTCGGATAAAGACTTGTTGTTGCTTTTGTTGTTATTGTTGTTGTTGAACTCGATGTTATGACAATCATCTTATATTTTTATATAATTAGTTGACAAAATATATCAATTACATTATATTGGGTAACAACAACAGTGATTACACTTAATGTATTGGCCCTAGATATCATGATCAATCAAAGCACGATCGAACAATCTTCGAATAATGATCAAACATTAAACAAACAACATGATCGAGTTTTATCGGTTCTACGATCAAATCTTCCAACATTTTTAATTACAATTGAATAATGATTGTGGATTTTTAATCCACTACCAAATAATGATTGTAACATCTTAATCTTTGTATGATGATTGAACCATCTTGAAATGATTGTCTTTAAATCACAATTAATCAAAGGATTGAATCATCTTCAAACTTATTCTATGCATTTGGACTATAAAAAGCTTCATCTAATCATCTCCTTTTGGAGATATTGTAGTCCTTGGAAAAAATTTTTGGCTTTTTTCCAAAAAATAAATAAAATTGTTAATTATTATGGGGATATAGAAAGTTTAATTTTCATTTTCCTTAATTTTTTCCTCTATCTGCTATTATAATAGATAAAATAAATAAATAACAAGTCAATTTATACCCTCTGTCATTGGACATTTTCTTGTCATCGGAAAATTCTTCTATTAAACAGCCAAACTAAACTGCTACGGTTAACTCCAGTTGGCAAATGGAATGTGGCCGCCGGCCAACTGCTGCATTTTTTTCTCTTCTTTTTGGACTATTTTGCAGTAACAATATTAAATTTAATTATATACAGCTAAAATGAGAATAAAATAACAAGTATAAAATTTAAAGTATTCTATTTTATTTTAAAGAGAATTCTAAGGATGTGAAATGTTGATTTATTGGTAAATTACACCCGAGAGAGAGAGAGAGAGGACTTTTTAGATATTTTAAATCAAAATATCTAAAAAGTCCGATCAGCCCAGATTTCTTCACTCGGCTTTTCTATGGTGGTTAGCTCAGGTGCCGATCTGTTTATGCAAGTCCGATCAGCTCAGATTTGGATCGTTCTTTTTGTTCTTCTCTACTCAGCAAGTCCTCCTTCTTGGCATGGATGACTACATCCGATCGAATAAGTGGAACCTCGTGATCTCATGTTGGTGGGTTCTTTTTTCTCGTATCTCCTTTCTGGATTGCTAGATCTCTTTAAGATTTATGCTGGCGCATTATTGATGTACATAAGAATATATATATATATATATATATATATATATATATATATATATATATATATATATATATATATATATATATATATATATAACTATGTATTTGCATATTTAGCTTCTAAACTTTATATTTGCAAAAATAATATTCAAATCTTTAATATCACTTCAAAAGTATCACTATTAATTATTTTTTAAAAATAAAAAATATATTTTCATTTCATAATTTTATGACTTCAAAATATTATAAATGGAACTATAAATATTTAGTTATTGGACATATATATATATATATATATATATATATATATATATATATATATATATATATATATAGACCGTCCTATAACTACGTAGGAGAGAACTACTTTTAAAAGCTTCTTGTAAAACTCACCGAAATGAAATAGGCTCCTGATATTTATATATGATATTAAAAATGGGAAAAATTATTCCATCCGGAGTCCGGATGTCCGGACGACGGCTGTGATCTCTGACCTCCGCTGTATCACAGTTGTCGTCCGGACACAGCTCTACATCCGGACTCCGGACGGAATAATTTTTCTTAAAAACGTCAGCGGTGAGCATGTAAATATAAATGCTGAAGTGTAAGATATCTTAATATATAAGAATTGTGTGATATGCATGTAAATATCACCACTAAAAATATTAAATTTTTATATGCTTCGCAGAATATCATGTGATGATATAATTTTTTTAGGTATATATCTTTTTTTTATGAAATAAATTACGTTTATGTCAGCAGCATTAAGTTAAAAAAAAAATTTAAACCATCATAGCAAAATAAATGGCGGTTTAAACCATCATAAGCAAAATAAATGGCGGTAAACTGTTATTTAAAATGATTTGTGACGTTTCTTTAGAATTTAGTGGTGGTTTTTTTTTTTTTAGTTAAAGGAGACTATTGCTCCCTACACGTTTCATAAAAAGAAAAAATATCAACCTGGGAAAGAGTTCCTATCTAAACACAAATCAAAACAACTCACGCAAGAAAAGAGGAATCTAAGGATCTCTTTCCAGAAAAAGAATAAAAATACAACACACACACGACCCAACCAAAGACAAAACAACAACAAAACTAAGCACAATCAGACAATACAATACCAATTAAATCATAAGGAATAAAAGGAGAAATGATAGGAGAGTTCAGCTGTAAACCAAATTTGGCTATCCAGTGAGCAGCTTTATTTCCATCTCGCTTAACATGCATCCAACGAATAGTAAAGTGTCATGACCAACCGGAAAATGCGTTTCATAAGTAAATTGAGCGTCCAATGATGAGGAATCCGCAAAGTACAATACTTCATAACAATGAAAGAATCGGTTTCGATAATAATATATTTTCATTCTCGATTAAGAGCAGTATACAAACAAAAAACAGCAATATCGACTTAACGAACTAAAGGAGAAGAAGAAAGAGATTTAGAAGCAAACCAATAAATGGGAAGCCCCAAAACATCACGAAAAATGCCCCCAACACTAGCACTCGTAGGCATCCAGCAACCATCACAATTAAGTTTAATAAATGGGAGAGCAGGTTTGGTCTATTTCACGAGAATCAGCAACGATGAAGCTTGCAGGAAGGAGCGATAATAGAAATGCTTAAAAGATCCCGATAAACCAGTAAGCTCTATCGCAAGCTAATTTAGAGCATCGAATCCAATTTAAGCATTTAATCAAATAACACAATATAAGACTAAAGGTATGATGAACAGAAACAGCTTTTCTATTGTGTTTACTATCATTTCTGGTAATCCAAAGGAATTAGATTACCACAGCAGGAACATTGAAGAAAAAATGCTTACCCAAATTGCGCCAATAATGAAAAATTTCTGTAAGGGAGTTGAAATCATTAGAGGGAAAAGGAAGATGCAGCTGAGTAAAAAGTTGCTTCCAAATAAAAGAGGTAAAGGAACAATTAATAAAAATATGCTCTAAAGTTTCCTCTTGAAGATGACAGAGATAGCAACGAGATAGGAGACGTAAACCTTTAAGCTTCATAATATCATTAGTAGGAATTATTTTATGAAAACAAGCCAAATAAAGAAAGAAATAGAAGGCTTGATCCATTTATTCCAATTCCAGCTAAGATCCAGCCCAGGAGGCTGATGAAAATTATCAGCAAAGGTTTTGGAAATAGAATCACCCAACTTACCTTTAGGTATAGGAACATCCTTCTTATCATTGGTTAGGGGAATATTAGCAATGTAATTAGCATCAATGATATTAAGAGAAGAGGAAAGCTTATCTATACACCAATCATTATCTTGCCAAAAGTCCTTGACTTTGACATCAATATCATAAGGGCCCCCATACCAATTAGAAAGAGGACCAAAACCAGTCCAGTCATCAAACCAAAAGGAGCAATCACCCTTACCTACATCCCAACTGAGTAAAACATCAGTCTGCTTAGCAACACTAAGCATGGCTTTCCAAATAAAAGAAGCCTTATTATAAACAGCCTTTAAAGGATGGAGCTGAGAACAATATTTATCCTTGAAATAAGAAGCCCAAAGAGAATTATCTTTACGAAAACGATACCAAAGCTTCATACAATTAATCTTTATAGAGTCACTAAGACTTCTGAAACCAAGACCACCTTTATCGGTGAAGCTACACGAACTTATTCCAGACTTTTCCAATGATAAGAGGAATGACCTTTACCATCCCAAAGAAACTTATTAAAAAGTCTTTCCATTTTCTGAATAAGGCCAGAAGGCATATTCATAACTTGAAGAGAGTAAAGGGGGAGAGAAGTGAGAATACTTTTAAGGAGAGTAACTCTACCTCCAAAAGAAAGAAAAGAATTCTCCCAAGTAAAAATTTTAGTCCTGATTTTCTCAAATAAAGTATTAAAAAGAGCAGTTTTATTTCTGCCCTTGTTAAGCAGAAAACCCAAATAAGAAAGAGGAAGAGAAGCATGCCTGCAACCAGTATAAGTACAAAGCCAATCCTTCTTGGCAACAGTGATCTTTTTATCACAATAAAAGGAGCATTTAGAGACATTAAAATAAAGCCCAGACATATTCTGGAAAATAGTAAGATCACTCCAAACCTTTTTTATAGAACGTTTATTAGCATTAGTGAAAATAATCAAGTCATCAGCAAAGCATAAATGAGAAATGCTAATATGACCTTTATGCTTATAATTTAAAGAAGGAAAACTGTGATATAAGCAATTTAATCTTCTAGAAAGGTAATCAAAAGCAAGGATGAATAAATAGGGAGAGATAGGATCCCCTTGCTTGATGCCCCTATAAGCTTGAAAGAAACCATAACTGTTGCCATTAATAAGGATAGAATAATAGTTATTCTTAAGAATTCTGGAAATTAAAGAACAAAAAGTATCATTAAAGCCAATAGCATGAAGCACATCCATAATGAAATCCCAACAAATCGTATCAAAAGCCTTTTGAATATCCATCTTAAAGAAAACATTACCATCTCTATGTCTAGAATCAATGTCCAAGATTAATTCTTGAACAAGTAAAGCATGATCATAGATATTTCTATCTTTCAAGAATTTAGTGGTGGTTTAAACAACTGATATAGGCCCAAAATTAAACTGGAGTTTGAGGTTTTCACTTAATATTTTCCTTACATTTGTTAACTTTGGATTGACATTGATCAGTTAAGCAAGACTTCTTAACTATTTATACAATACCAATAATTTAATCATATACTTTCATAGACAATTAATAAACTATTCTATGATTATTCATAAAAATAATATAAGTCATTCTATTAAGACTAACACTACATTTCATTGCAGTGCACCTCTCTGCTCACTATACCTTAAAAAATGTTAAATTCATAAATATTAATGATCATGCAACGCACGCATATATATCACAAGAGTCGAGGAGGTAGAGAAGCAGTTGATAAGATGAATAGAAAAAATATCCCCCCGACCTCTATTGAGGATGTTTTCTCTTATTTTATAGGTTCATGGTAGTCATGCCCAAAGAATGTTACATAAATAGCTACGCAAAGAGAAAGACTTTGGACATTTTGAAGTATGATATTGTGACTATTGATATAGCTAATGATGTCACAAAAATATGAGACTTATTGACTTGAATACATTTGCTTTCCCAAATTAATTAACCCTCCTCATTTTGCTCCCTATATACAGGATTAGAATCTTAAAGGAAGAAGTAGGTGCTGCTCACCTAAGAAAATGGAAGAAATAAGAGAGGATGAGGAAGATGAGGAGGAGGAAGAAGAAGCTAGGTGGTATGAGATCACTGACATTTTCGAATTCAGCAGTCATATTCCAATATGAAATATGTATGGAAGATGACAAAATTAAAAAATTTCATTACAGTTTTCTTAGCATAACATACTATGGAATCTATTTTTATATCAAAGATATGATGCAATAACATTAGACAATACATTCAATGAGATATTCAACAAGCATAAGAATAACTAATTGATCAATTTGTTGTTATTCAGTTGATTGTTGATGAACAATAAGCATCTCCAAAAACACAACAATAAATAAATAAACATTTTTTGCACTTGCGGAACCATATTTATGGGGTGTCTGATAGCACAGTTTTAATACGATTTAGGCATAAGAGTAAATCTGGCCAAACATCTAAAAAACCAAATTTAAAATATCTCAATGTTTCATCTCTCTTTCTCTCGTCCCTCTCTTTTACAATATAAATCCAGATTTATTAAATCCGATTGTGGGGCGGATTTAAAAATTCATTCCATATCGAGCCATCTATCTCCATCACTGATAAATCCGAATTTATTGGATTTGATAAATCTTATTTAACATATATAATTCAGTTAAAAGCAAAATAACAAATCAACTTTCTAAAGTGAAAGCCTTCACATATCAAACAAGAAATATATGTACAAAAATCTGAATGACATCTCCTCTCAAATTAAGAAAAATTATAGAAAAAGAAAAAACATACCAAATCTTTGTTTTGAAGAAGCAATCAAACGGATGAAACATTTTGACGAACACCTTTGCTTCGTCTTAGAAATCATCTTCCTCCTCTGAATCAGAAGACGATACTGAATTATCCGACATGAAACGAGCCGGCAAATTTGGAAACCTGGTCGTAATCCTCTTCTCTCTCCCAGACGCGGACTCGGACGTCTTTCCTGCCGGCGAGCGAATTGTCTCTCCTTCCACCGCCGGTTTCGCGGCAGCCTTCTTCTTCTGAAGAGTCCTGGTAATATCAATGCAAGCCTGATCCACCGTTGCCAGGAAATCTCTCACTATGACAAACAGCTGAAGCGGCTGCGTGGCTTTTTCCTTTGAAGTCCCCGGCTGATAGTACTCGGTCGTCCTCCTCACTTTCTCCATTACCAACCTCTGCTCATCCTTCACATTTCCTATCTCTTCAGCCGCTGCTTTCACGAACACCGTCATTTCTATCACAAACCCTCCTTCCTCTCCCTTCCAGCTCTCCACCAGCTTCTGGATCTCCGCCAAACGCGCCACCAAGGCGGCTGCGCTACCCGCGAGAGCGTCGTGATCGATCGCAGCCGCTTTCTTCACATTTGCGAACTCAGTGCTGAGCTCGCCGACGATTGGCAATCCCAGCATAATGTACTCATTCTCTCTCTCCTCCCTCGCCATCCGATGCGCTTCCTGCTCCGCCGGCTGCCGAATGCTCTGACTCCTGTTCAATGCAGCGCAACGCTTGCCTTCCGATCGGACGACCTCCTCAACCACGAAATGAAGTAGATTCGTCTTTCCATCAGTGCTCTTGATGTCCGAGAGCTTGCGAAGAGCGATGAGATCAAACGCCTGCGCATTTCCCCTCGCCGTGCCGGCGTTCATCCGGTTCCCAGCTTTGAGAATAGCTTCGAGCAGCTTGAGGAAGAGAGGGCGTGTGCGGAGCTCCTTGCAGGCGAGATCGAGGGTTTTGAGAGTGTCTTTGAGGATGAGGATTTCAGGTTCGTAGACAGAGGAGCGGAAATGGAGGGCAGAGACTCGTAGGAAAGAAGCGGGTACGGATTTAAGTATGTGAAACAGGAACGACTCGGCGTCTGCGAGGTGAGAGGGGTCGCCGGAAAATGAGAGGATTAGGGTTTCTTCGTCCTTGGTGAGGGAGATACGGGAGAGCTTCTCGAGTGTATCGTTATCGAGGCCATGGCCGTCGATCAAAGCGTCGAGGATGTCATGGCGGCTGACAGCGAGTGTGCGGAGGATGATGGCCGTGTTTTGTGATTTGCGGGGGTCGAGAAGGCGTATTTGTGCGGGACTCGGACAGGAGATGGTGGTGGAGCTTGCAGTAGAGGTGGCGGAGGGCCGGCGAGTGTGGTTGGTGGGGACGTAGCCGAATAGGGTTTCCAACAGCTCGTCGTCGAACCTGAGGAGAAGAAGACGACGGTTTATGTAAAAAACGGTTGATCGTTCCTTTGTGGATAGTGATAAAAATACTGCTTATTATCAAAAACAGAAGAATGCTTAATTGTATTCACAACATGAAGCAAAGATAGTGGCAACATCCCACATTCTTTAGATCTTATTGGAGCTCATGGGTTCCATTCTTATACTAATCTTTTTAACTGTGATGATAGTTTTCTGATGGTTATTGATAAGGATCTCTTTGCTGAAGAGGTCAATATTTTTGTTGGGACGGATCTTATTGTCATTCATAATCATAATGAGATTAAAAATGCTCTTTTCTCTATTAAGAGTAATAAGTCGGCTGATCCTGATGGTTATACTTCTGCTTTTTATAAAACATGTTGGGAGATTGTTGGTAATGATAATATTTTATGTGTTCAGGATTTTTTCAAATGAAGGGATCTTCTTAAATATTTTAAAGCTTCAAATTTGGTTCTTATTCCTAAGAACAAGAATGTTTTACATTTAGATAGTTTCAAACTTATAAGACTTAATACTGTGGTTTCTAAGATTATTTCTAAAATTGTGGTTAACATGTTTCAAGATCATCTCAATATTTTGATTTATAAGGAACAATCTGCTTTTATCAAAGGCAGATCTATTGTAGAGAATGCTCTGATTGCCCAAGAGTAGGTTTTGGAGCTTGATAAAAAGTGTAGAAATGGTAATATTATTTTTAAAATGGATATTAAAAAAGTCGATGATACTATCAGGTGGGATTTCATTCTGGAGGATTTCAACGCCAAAGATTTTAATCAGGCTTCTTGTCTTCTTTTCAATAGAATTCTTGAGAATAATTAATATTTTGTATTAATAAATGGTAATAAAGGTGGTTTCTTCAAGTCTTCTAGGGGGGTCAAGCAGAGAGACCATCTTTCTCATATTATCTTTATTATGACTTGATTACTTATCTAGATATCTCAACAGGATTTTCTCTAATTATCCCAGTATGTATTATGCTATTAAGGGTAATTTTAGGATTTCACATCTTGATTATGTTGATGATTTCGTGATCTTCTCTAATGCTGATAGGAGGTCTATCAAAAGATTATGGGATGGTCTTAATCAAATATAAGATGTTTCAGATTTGATGTTTAATTCAAATAAATGCATTTTTGGAGCTTGATTTTCTCTAATGCTAATAAGAGGTCTATCAAAAGATTATGAGATGGTCTTAATCATTAACAAGATGCTTCCTCTTTGGTAAACCCCTGGCCTTGTTTTTGGAGCTCGATAAAACATGTAGAAATGGTAATATTATTTTTAAAATTGATATTAAAAAAACCTATGATACTAGCAGATGGGATTTCATTCTGAAGGTTTTCAAGGCCAGAGATTATAATCAGGCTTCTTATCTTCTTATCAAGAGAATTCTTGAGAATAATTACTATTATGCATTGATAAATTGTAATAAATGTGGTTTCTTCAAGTATTCTAGGGGGATCAAGCACGAAGACCCTCCTTCTCCTGGTATTTTTATTATGGCTTTTGACTACTTATCTAGATATCTCAACATGATGTTCTCTAATTATCTCAGTCTGTATTATGCTATCAAGGGTAATTTTGGGATTTCTCATCTTGCTTATGCTGATGATTTGATGATTTTCTCTAATGCTAATAAGAGATCTATCAAAGTCATTTACAAGATGCTTCCACTATGGTATTTAATTCAACTAAATGCAGTTTCTATTGCTCTAAATGGATTTCTACTACGAAAAAAAATTGAGTACAAGACTATACTAAGTGTATTAAAGGGGTTTTGCATATTACTTATCTTGGCTTCAATCTTGATAAAGGTAGAAGAAAAGTTCATCTTTTTTATAGTCTTATTGATAAGATCAATAAGAGTATTATGTCTTGGGAGAATTTACTTTTGTCATTTGGAGTTAAAGTTAATTTACTTAAAAGTGTGCTTACTTCTATACCTCTGTATACTCTTCTTTTTATGAAAATTTCTAATACTTTAATTAAAAAATATGAGAATATCTTTGATAAATTCCATTGGGCGGGTAAAGATCATAAAATTCATTGGATGAGTTGGTTGAAAATGTGTAAACCTACTCATTATGGTGGTCTGGGTCTAGAAGCATTAATGATTCTATGAAAATCATATCTATAAAATTATGATTTTAATTCATAAATGGTAATTCCCTCTAGTCCAGTTTGATGAGAAATAAATGTTGTGGTAATTATCATCCTCTGTTCATTACTCAAAATCCTTCTAACTCTCTTTTTTGGAAGGAAATGCTTAAAATTGCTAGACTTACTGAGGATATTGTATGTTGGGATGTTGGAAATGGGATTTGTAGTTTCTAATATGATATTTGGTTAGGGAAAGCTCCTTTGGCTAATTCTTATATGAGCCCCTTTGAGGTGAATTTGTTGTCAAAGATTGTTGGAGTAATAATACTTGGGTTTTACATAAGTTGAGAAATTTGGTTAGTATGGAAGATGTTAATCTGATTGCTAAGTTTCCTATCACTTTTGGTAATGATAAAATAAAGCTTAAAGGGCAATGTGGAAGCTCTATTTCTAAAACTTTTATTAATTCTTTGCAATTTTATAATGGTTTGGATTTAAATTGGGCTTGGAATTATTTTGTTAAACCGTCTCAATCCTTTTTCTTTTCGAGACTTTTTCATCTTATTATCCTACGAATGATATTCTTAAGATGAAAGGTTTGGCATTATCCTCTATATGATTTATGTGTAATCAGAGCAAGGAAAATGTGGAGCAACTTAATTGTTCTTCTGCTAAAGACATTTGGTCCAAGGATTTTACTCTTTTGATAAAAGGATCAAAGAAGTCTTTACGAATTCCATTGTTGGTTATACTAAATGCTGGAGAAATTATGGTGGAGGTTTTTTTTTTTTTGCTTCTATTCATGTTGTAGTCTTCTGCTTTCTTTGGATTGCTAGGAATGAGACTAAGCATACGGGTAATCTGACTTCTAAGTTCTCCTGTTTTTTTTACATTTGAAATTTTATTTTTAAAACGCTTGGATATGGCAGATTTAAGAAACCGGTGTGTATGGACCCGTTGAAGGTATTTAATAAGTATAATATTACTATTCCTATGAATTATAAGCCGGTGACTAATCTGGTTTTGTGGAAAAAACTTAAGACAGACATTTTGAAATTCAATACGGATGGTAGTTGGAATAATTTGCTCGCCAGTATTTGAGGTGTGTGCTGGAATTCTAATGTTGCTTGTTTGTTGTGGTATTCTGCGTCAGTTTAAGCTGCTTCTCCTATATGGACTGAAGTCGAGGCGGTTATTGTAGCTCTGAATTTGGCTATCAGTTAAGGTTGGGATAATATTGAGATCAAAATGGATTCTATGAGGTTGTGGAACTATTGTAATAGGAAAAAGAAGTATCATTGGCTTTTGATAGTTCATATGAAAAAAAAATTGCTTTACTTGATCATTTGCAGGTACAGCGGCTGTTTATTCATCGTGAAGGCAATCAGTATGCTAATTGAGTTGCGAGAAGAGGTTTAGATTCTAAAGAGTTTAACTTTTCTACTATTTTTCTGTCTGAACTTTTTTGTTTGATTAAAAAATATTGTCTGAGGTTATCATTTATTTTGAGTGAGTTATACGTGTGTGGAGTTTAGTAGAACTATTGATCACATTCCTATAAAACTATTTTTCTACATGAAAGAAAATTTCCTACCGAATTTTAATAAAAAAAAATGTCAGCAAAACTAAAGCTAATCCAAATAATATATTAAATAAATAAACACTTAATTCTTTATAAGCCAACTTCCCAGGCCAAGTCACCGAATGATGGCATTAATAAAATCATATTTAAAATAATAGCACATTAATAGCTCATCCATCCAGTTTAAAAAATTTAAAGTATTTAAATGCAATTGTATTATCAAAACAAATCACAGCCGTCAAAACAATAGAGAAAGCGGCGGAGAACACGTACCCGGTAGATCCGTCGGTAATTTTATCCCACACCATCGAATGCCCGGCATTCGCCGGCGTTACCTTGTCCCAATGCAGCGGCTTAAAAATCAGCCTATCCTTCCCTCCTTCCGGCACCAGCGGCGGCCTCGACAAACTCGCCGGAGCCGGAGTTACTCCACCCTTTCTGGCTGCAGGCGGCGGCGGTGGCGGCGCAGTACCCCTCTTAACCGGCAGAGCCGGTGGCGGCGGTGGTGGGGGCTTCACCATCGGGGCCGGAGGAGGAGGCGGCGCCGGTGGTGGCGGTGGTGGGGCCTTCATACCTTTTACGCCGCCCGACACAACAGACGACGAATCGATCATCTCAGAGGGCAGCAACGGAATCTCTTGGCTGCCGCGCTCTTCTTTCCGCAGCTTCCGATGTGGGAGACCGTCCTCCTCATCCGAAGCTCGTTTCAGTGAGCTATTGCAGAGATAGCAGCCCTTCGGGGCGGCTTCGTTGATGTTCTGACAGTAAAAGACGTTGTTGAGATTTGGATCGATTTTGGCGAGGTGGAAAGGGGGCAAGGGGTTGGCAACGTATATTTGGGGCTGGGGATTCCGGCGCTTGGAAAGGAAGCGGTGGATGGAGAAGAAGAGAAGGGAGGAGAGAGTGAAGCTGATGACGGCGGTGATGATGACGGCGGTGGCGATTTTTCCGGCGTCGGAGTTTGAGGTAGCGTTAGAGGGGATAGATGTTTGGCTTTGTTGGGTGGGGGTATTTGATTGGAGGAGATGGCGGGGTATGGGAGAGGAGAGGGAAGGGGGGAAGATGGAACAGAGGAGGAGGAGGGTGAGAGGAAGCCATGGATGGAGGTTTGAATCCATGCTTGAAGAAGGAGTTGGGATTGGATTGGAGAGAGAGCAGGGAGAGAACAGGGGAGAAGAGGAAGAGGTAGAGAAATGGGGGTGGAAGGAGGAGGAGGAGGAGGAAGGAGTAATGGAACTATGGAAGTAAGATTTGTTGTTTTGGTTTACTGGCTTTCTTTGCTGCTGACAATTTCAACGGGTTTGGTGTTCATGCCCATTGACTATTGCCTATTGCCTGTTGCCCAATGCCTCTGAAAAAAAAATATTACATGAGTCCTTAAGCAAGCTGCATCAGGATTGTATTTGTATCAGGATTTTAATAAAATTATCATGTTACACAGCGGACTCGTTAAATAAAAAAAAAAAAAAGTTATATATTTAATGAATGGTCCTGATGCAGTGAGCACGTTGCACATTTTTATTGAAATTCTGATGTAAAACTGTATCAGGACATTTATGTAATATTTTTTCATTCATATGCTTTTACTTTCTTCTTTCTCATTTTATGTAGTGATACAATTATCATATATTTTTGCTTGCTTCACACTCCCTTAGACATGTGTATTAATGTTATATATTTATTTAACATGTGGTTTTTATAATATATTATAAATTACATTATTCTAACATATATATATATATATATATATATATATATATATATATATATATATATATATATATATATATATATAATTAATGAATAGCAAATAATTAATAAATATAACAATACCCATTAATATACAATTAGATGAAGTCACTGTAATCTTAAATTAAAAGAGAAGTACATATGTACATGCATACCATAAAATTAGTTTAAACTCTGTCAAAAATATCATTAAAATTAATTTATCAACATACATCTTTTCATTGAGGTATTTTGATTTGATTTGGTCATTAGAATGTTATATGAATAAATACTGGAACTTAGGGTCTCGTGTTATGTACGGGTTATGCCTAAATTATACTAGCATTGAGTAGAATAGGAAGAAAGAAGAAAAGATGATGACCAGCCCACGAGAACATTGTCATTTTTTCCTATTTTTTTATATTTTGCTCTTATTTATAAATATTTTGTCTTCCTTTTTCATGTTCTAAAATAAAAATATAAAAAAAATATATAATGTTATGTCACATATTATAGTTTTTTGTCAAGTTTTGATGCTATATATTTTGTCATACAGCTTTATGTTGTGTCTTGTTATTGTAGTTAAATTCGGCAGTTCAGCAATTGAGCAGTTGTGCAATTTGACAATTGAGCAGTTCAGGTACCGCAGAGTTTAACAATTTAGCAATTCGATAACTGGCTATTTCGACAGCTGGGTAACAATTTGGTAGCTGAGCAATCCAACAGCTGTCCAATTTGGCAGTTAGGTAATTTGACAATTTGACGGTTGGGTAATTCAACAATTTGACAGATGGGCAGTTTGGTTGCTGAGTAGTTCAACAACTTGGAAGTCATTTTTAGGTTTGTACATTTATATAAGAATAAGAATTGAATGGCATGTGTAAATCTTCTAAAAATAAAATTGTGTTTTATTAAAAAATTAACAAAATTTCATGATATTATCATAATCATTTTTAATCTAAATCACTACTAATTACAAGCTATAACTACATCAATGTTTGTTATTTTCTCAATACCTCAATTTAACTATACGTGAGTTGATAAAAAATATTACGTCTAGAGTCCAGACACAAGCTGTGTCCGAATAACGGTTGTGATCCACTGGAAGTTTTTTTTCTTCTCCTCCTCTCCTTCCAGTGGATCGCAGCCATTGTCCGAATAAAACCTACGTTTGGACTTTAGAAGTAATATTTTTCCATGAATTATTAGTGTTGTGAAGAGTTTTTTACCTAAACATCACTCATTGCAAGCTGCCCGATACTTTATTCAATTAGTTGTTTATTTAGGACATCTACACCAACACATTTTGTTATATTAATTAAGGGTTTGTTTGGGGCAACTGCAGTTTATTGAACTGGCCTTTCCGGATTATGCTAAGCCATCGAGATTACCCTTTTCATGGGCACATATCTTTACGGCTAAGATGCTGATAAGCTGATTAAAAATAATCAGCTGATAAGCTAGGTGAGGTGGCTATTACAAAATTTTATTTTTTTTGGAAAAGTCAGACCGTAACCAGAAAGCTGCCAGCGCATCTAGATAGGTGCGATATGAAAAAGTTGTTTTCTGCATTTTGAAAACGCATAAGCTGCCTAGACGCAGTTTACCCAAATAAGCACCGGATAAACCGCCCCAAGCGAACCCTAAGCCTTGCAAAATTATATGGGGTATTTGCATACATACCACCCAATTCTACCGTATTTACATCTAAAATTTTCTTTTTTACATGTATATCACTCAAATGATTAATATCACATCTAACAAGCCACTAGTTTAACTTTGAAATGTAAAATACATATTTTCATGCATGTGTATGGTGATATATATATGTGAAAATTAAAATTACCACATCTCTATAACAACCAATCGTCGTCAAGCACTACTGTTGTCGTCAACCACCACTGACTATCATTGATCACCACCAATCTCTGTCGACCACCACTGATCAGAAACCGTCAGTCAATGTTGCAACTTAGAAAAAATCTAATAATAATTTTCTTTCTGTGAAGCATTGGGTCTCTGTAACCATCTACCTATAATGAATTCTTACAACTTGGTCAGGCCCTGTGGTTTTTTCCCTTTACAGGATTTTCAAAACCCACAGAAAAACTTCTAATGTCATTTCTGATTGTTTTCTTTCGTCTTAGTATACAATGCTAAGACGATAATCCATTACTCTACCGCCGCAAATTTTCTACAGACGCATCGGCACAAATGTTCAAGTGTTTTAAATTTAAAAATTAAATCAAGTTGATATTTTATTAAATTAAATATGTGGCTCGCATCTGTGCAAGGAAATGTTGTCATGCAATATTTTAATGGTGCTGAATCCAGCCCAGCTTGTATTTTATTTTTGTGAAAGTCAATCATAATTCAAATTAAATTAAATTAATTAATTATATATAAAAAAATCAATTAAACTTTGAAGTTACAGCTTCACTGCAAAATAAAAAAATAAAAAGAAAAATTAAAACGCCCTTTAAAAGGTTATTTTAAAATTTGTCTCATTTTTAATATTTACATGGAGTTTTTAGCTAAATGCTAATGCACAGCTAACATATAATATTTTTAAATAGTATAATCATGTTATCATTTTTTTTAATAATTTTATTTTAACTTATTTATTTTATTTTTTTTATTAATTATTAGGAAGTTTGGCAATAATTTTATGTTATTTTATAACATTGAAATTGATCACAATTGACTCAATCAAGAACAAGAATTTTGACTGATGAGTTTGAACTTCATGGAATGCTAATTTGATATATTTATTTTTTGGGGCATTTACATACATACCACGCAATTCCTATCTATTTACATATCTTACAACAATAATTTATAAAATCGTTGCACTCTCGCATTCTGGAATGATGAAGAAACGACTTTGCGGTTGATGTCTCATCAGGAGACAAAAGATGTATCAAACAGATGAGAATAGTTTTATCGTTGTTTTGTGGACGCGTTCTCAAATCAAGCCTAAGAATCAATTTTGAGGTGACCGCAACTATATGTAAAGATAATTGTAAAGCTATTGTGGTGAAAATAACTTTTAGAAAAATTGATAAGGGAATTACAAATATTTTCTTCTTCAAAAGAATCGAACAATAACTTTCTTACAGCTACCACATTTGAACAAATACAATTGCAAAAAAAACGTCTTTCCACCGCCATATATTTCTAAAATGTAGCAAAAAAATAGTTCTCCAAATAAATTATGGTGGCGGACTAAAACACGATGCAGGCAGAAAGCTGCTCCAAACAGGCCAAAAGTAAACAAGATACCGCAAGAAACTAATATTTGTATGGAAAATTTTAAGTTTAGTACATATATATCTAACAAAGTTATGATAAATGTATTACATGATCTAGCCTCAAAAGGCACTGAAGGAAGAAATCAGTGCAAAAATGTTAACAAGAATAAACCAGGTTTTGATAATACCCCCTCTATATTAAGAATTGTTAGCATTGTTCTCTACTCTCCATCAAATTAGTAATTCTCCATAGCCACAGGAACTTACTCAAAGCATGATAGAGAGAATTAGAGACTATGAGAGCCATAAATTAAATGAACCAATCAAATCCACAAAGAAATTCAACAGTCAATATGCCTCAAAATAAATTCAACATAATAGCAGCTAAGCAGAGCTGATTAAATACCATATTGAATCAAATGAGGCTGTTGATCTTCCAATATGTTATACTGGTTCCATGATTTATATCAGTCCCATTAGTTAGAATAAAAGTTAAGCTGGACACCAACATTGCAAAATAAATAAACTATAATGTAGGATGTATTGAAGTCTGGAGTTCTCTAAACTAAATATAGGATGAGATGCGCCAAAAAAAAAAAAAAACACATCAAAGAACATAATTTGCAAATTAATAAGTTTAAATTTTAACAAAGATTAGACAACTTTGATGCATAATGAGAAACAGGCATGTTTCATTCAAAAAAATTTGTTAAAAATTAGCTGAAATATGAAAATTCACAAGAAAATCTGAGAGTAAATATAAAATTCTGCAAAGATCAAGCTTCACATTATAAAAATGTATCTACTATGTATCAAATATGACATTTTTAAATCAGTAACGCATGCAAGGAGTTCATATCATTGTGTAAGGTTCTTAGTGTTTTCTTTTTCATCTTTGAGTTGGTGTACTTAGGAATTGAGAAAGGAATGATAGTGCACTTGACTAGTACACCATGCTTAACTTGTTCCTTCGTGAATATAATCCACTTCCAACACCATCCAACTATGACTTATAATTCCCGATTCCTCGTCTAGTCTAAACTTCTCGACGGGAACTATTCGAGTTCTCACTCTTCTATTCTGCTCACACTACCTAGTAAAGGGCTGACACTTCACTATTAAAATGTTTTCTTAGACTCTCGTCACCGTTGTCTTTCTCCTGTCCTGTGGTCAGTTCTCCTGTACTGTGTTCAGTATTCAGACTAGCGCCTGCTCTAGTTTTTGTTTTCTTTTAGTACTTCGCTTCGTCGAACCCCAGCATTGGAATGGCCAAGGTTGCAAGAAACCGATTGCTTGCAAGGCAACCGAACGGACATAGAAATGATCCGAAAGGCAAAGGATGCAATATCTTTTTCATCGACTTTAGTATGTTCCGGATTTTAATTAAGACATCGCGATCGACGGTTATGAGCCCTCTGGACAAGTCAACATAAATGACAGAGGAAATCGAAATCCTCAATTGGATCAAAGAATCGTGATTCCTATCATGCTGAAAGGCGAAAGATGAACGATGCTGGAGAACAATCAGACTCTAAGAAGGCCCGGGAAAGAAAGCGTGCCAATGCTAAAAACAAGAGAATGTTGCGGTGCGTTGCTACTGGGATACGAACTCTTTTTGGATCGTCGCGAAGCGAAGAAAAATGCAGAACACCCGAACTGCCCCAACTAAGGGGCGGACAAGGCTGAGCGTTTCCATGCGATAGTGCCCTGAGCGAACTTCATCGAGAAGCAGAGATAGAGGCTCTAGTGAACTATCCTTTTTTGTCCAACTTCAACTGGATGTCATCCTGGAAACGTCCTTTTGAAATTGACTTTCCTTTGTCCCGTATTTTGAGTGTTTTCTATTATTTTATATTTGACATATCATTCTTGAATGATATTTTTGTTTCAAGTTATTTGGCACCTTTTTACAACAAAGTTACAAAATCTTTCAAAACTTTGATAGTGGAGAAGACAAACATAAAACAAAAGAAGGCCCAATATTGGCAAATGATAAATTGTAACTAGGTAAATGAAACAATCCATAGCATGAAACAATCTAAGCTATAGATGGAGACCAATATTTCAACAAAAATAACTCAAGGAGACCATGCAGATGAATATGATGATTTCTATCTCTAACAGATCTGAAAATTGTGCCAATTGTACAAGTTTTTAATTGGACTTTCCATCACATTTGGTTCGCAATTTACAACCCAAAAAAGTGTTCCAAATTACTCCAAAGAAATCTAAAGCAAAAAACTAGTTGTAAAACTGTACATAAAAAATTTATCAATGTCGATTCTGAGAAGATTTAGCATTCAGAAGAGAATAACACAATAAGGAATGGTCCACTGATAGAAGAATATGAAAAGCACTTATCCGATCGAATGCAGTCGTTCGAGCCAAAGCCAGAAAGGCCAAAACCTGCCAAACCATGGAAGATGATCAAAAGATCTGAGTCTGAATCGTTCGGTCATAAACAAGATAAAAGGCATCCAAGCTACCATCACGAAGAAAGCCCCAATCCCTCAACATCTCCAATCATGTTGGGTATGTCCGGAAGTTTCCCTACCTATTATCAAAGGTCTACAACAAGACTAGATCAGTAGACCGACAATGCCGACCGAAACAGTCCTGCTTATCGAAGTCAACCAAGCTCAGTCGACCGAGCCAGAGAGCAGTCGACCGACGAGCTCATACATGTAAAATATTAAATATACCCCGCACAACCCACTTTAAAATAGAGGCAAAAATGTAATATCATCATATTATATCATCTCCCTTATAAATAGAAAGATCATTCCATGAATAAAACACAAAGTATTATTGTTCATTACTGTTCACTCATATCCCCCCCAAATTTACGCTCTATTCACTGAGTATGATTCACACACAAATCAAAATTCAACAGAAACTAATAGTTATCATTCTGATCTAAGACTCTATGGAACACTATACTAACAAGGAATTTTACAAGATTTTATAAATATATCTAATTATATTAATTATTATTTCTTTTTATAGGGAAAGTTGGAAATATTAATAAGCAAATAACAAAATTTCAATGAAAATTAACTCTAAACTTATAAGAAAATCATCAGTGTTCGATAAAAAAAATATAAAATTCCAACGATTTCAGCTTTCACTAACCATTCAAAAAAATAACTCAAAAAAATATAAATAATATTATTAAAATCATGGAATTTTAAACATAAGAGGAATATAATAAATTAAACATGTCCCAAATACATTTTTGGACAAAATAATATTTGATCATTAATTAAAAATCTAAATATTACAAAAGCATATAGTCATAAAACATGACTCCTTAAAATCAATGACTATAAGTCCAGAACTCATACAACTTGAAAAGATAAGCACAATTAGCAATAATAAACATGTTCTCAAAATTTTTAATTAAAAATAAAGTTTACACAAAAAATAACTACTGATCAATTTTAACTATAATTAACGATGGTTTGCGCCTAATGAACAACCACACATTATAAAAGCATAATAACAATCAAAATAATATAAAATATAATTATTCATTCTCATCATCTTCATGGTCGCCACTTAAATAATTAAAATGAAAATCACTTAACAAATCATTAAATAACACTAAATGTTATCATCAACTCATTAACAAATCAATCATAATACATATGGTAGACACTCAATCTCACGACATTAAAATTGCAATGAGAATATTAGAGAAAATGTTGGAGTAGCGCCTATCAAAATAGCATAGACAAAAGTTCGATTAAATTGTTTAGGAACGTACAACGGTAACTAAAAAATGAAATAACAGGAAGGTTTTATGTATGTAATATTTAGGAAAAATAGTAAGTGTTGGATAGTGTGTAGAAGAAAAGCAAAAAGACTAGTGCATAATAACATTAACTCATGTCATACACAACAATAATAAAAGAGATAAGAGGATTCAAAAAAGTCAACCGTAAGGATAACATATAAAAATTGAAATCAATTTATTCACTTTTAAGGATTCAGGCATCAAGAATTTAGAATGTTAAAATTTAATTCAATTATATTATAATTAATCAAAAGTCTACCATAGATGTTATACAGTTATTGAGAGGTTTGATGGAGAAGTTCAGAGATAATAAGGAGGATCTACATATGATTTTTATTGATTTAGAAAAAGCTTACGATAAGGTTCCAAGAGATATCCATTTGAGAGTTTTTGAGAGGAAATGTGATGATATGACCTATATTCAAGTCATTAAAGATATGTATAATAGAGTCGTTACTTGTGTTCGAATAAAAGGAGGATTGACGAAATATTTTTCTATTTCTATTGGATTACATCAATGATCGGCTTTAAGCCATTATCTTTTTGCCTTAGTTATGGATGGTCTTACTGAACATTTACAGGAGGATGTACCTTGGTGTATGCTTTTTGCTGATGATGTGCTGTCATAGAAAAGACGAGAGAGAAAGCTCAAGAAAAACTTGAATTATGGAGGTCTACATTGGAGTCGAAAGGTCTTCGTTTGAGTAGAACTAAAACGTAATACATGGAATGTAATTTTAGTAGTAGTAGCTCAAGCGACAAATATGTACTACGGGCGATCAAATTATTAAAAGGTGTGAACGCTTTAGATATCTCGGGTTTATTTGTCAAAGTGATGGTGCTACAGATGGGGATGTTATGTAGACTTCAAGTTGATTGATTAAAGTGGAAGAATGTTTCGTGCCTATTGTGTGATTAGACTAAGAGGAAAATTTTATAAGATGGTGGTGAGACCCGCATTGCTCTATGGTGTTGAATGTTCGTCTTTAAAAGAGAAGAAAAAAACTAAGTTAATTGTTGTTGAGATGAGAATGATTAGGTAGATGAGTGGCTTTACACTTAGAGATAAAACATGAAATGAATATATCCATGATAGGGTTGGTAGAGCTCCACTGAAGAACAAAATTAGAGAGAGTCGTCTTATATGGTTTGGTCACATTAAACGTCGACAATCTGATGATCTGATTAGGAGAGTAGATGTTTTAGATTCGACTTATGTTAAGAAAGGCGGAGGTAGAACTAGGAAGACCTAGGCATGTTGTATAAAAAATTATTTTAATTTATTAGAATTAAACGAAAATATGACACCAAAGAGGACACAATGGAGAAAAGGATTTACGTAGCCAACCCCAATAAGTGGGATAAAGGTTTTGTTGTTGTTGTTGTTTTGTATATTATAATTAATCAACAGATCCAGACAATTTTCTATAGAAACATACCAAACAAACATTAGAATTGCAAAAATAGCTCTATGAGGTAGAAGCAGACAAAGTCAATCGTATATTATCCTCCTCGTATTTCTGAACTACAAATTTCTGTCCTATCAAATGGTTTACTTCTCCTAGGGAGATCTGCCATGTCACAGAAATCTGACAAATTTTTTCGAATTCTTACAATTTTCTTCTTCTCATGAGGCCGCTCTCCCAATGCATTCATATCTATCTTCGTACCACAAGCCCGAGATGATTCTAAAACTGCATCGTACGCCCTTGCCGAAAGATTCAGACCCTCATTTACAGCCCTCAAGTACATTTCATATGCAAGCCTTGGTTTTTCATCTTGCGAAAGAGCTTCTATCAACATCTCATAAGTAATCTCATTCGGTTTGATGTTTTGAACCTTCATCCTATGGAACCACTCAAGAGCAGCCCCACTCAACCTCTTTCTAGCAAATCCAGTAATAATAGCATTGAAAGTTACTATCTTTGGCTCAAGCTTTGCTAATCTCATCTCCTTCATAATGGAATCCACCATCTCCGGCATTCCATTGCCGATGTAGATAGAATTGAGAATTGTGTAAGCATGCAGGTTAGGCTTAACGCCCACCTTGCACATATGCTCCCACACATGAAGTGCTTCGTCGTATAGCTTACCCTTCTCCAAGGCGCTTAGTAATGCTCCATAAGAAAGCACAGTGGGTCTCTCACCATGCTCAACCATCCTCTTAAAAATCTGCACAGCAGCAGAAGTTTCTGATGCTTTGGAGCAGGCAACAAGAACTGCATTCCATTCTCTAATTCCTGGCTTCAACCCTTTATCAAGCATTTTGTTTATTAATCTAACACCCCATCTCCAAATCCCCTTCTTTTTAGCAGCGTTGAGCAGTATGTTGAAGTGGGAGATGATCAATTCATGGGATAGATTATTGGGCTCAGGTCCCTCATCCAACAAATCCTCATAGATTTCAAGAGCTGCCCACCATTTCTTAGCCTTACCCATCAACCATATTACATGGTTGCATACAGATAAACTTATGTCACTCTTCATCTCTCTTATCCTCTGATAGAGTTCTCTAGCCACAGTATAATGGTCTTCACGGGTGCATGCCCAAATAAGCCGCTCATATTCTACTCTTCCCGGCCTTAACCTCACCTTGTCCATCTCAGTCAAAAGCTTGAAGACATGGGTAACTGCATTCTCTTCGTTTACGAGATTCTGCCGCATAACAAGATAACATATACGAATTGTGAAGTTTTCGAGCTTGGCAAATTCGGTTTTCCAGTCATTATTAGGATCATTTGACATATAACCCTTCTCATATTCCTCTCTGAACTTGACAAAGTATCCAATAGCACCAATTGGATCATTCATCTTTCTACAGATGAGCAAAACTGAAGAGTAAGTGGCAGAAGACGGAGATAATCCATTTCGCTTAATCTCATCCAGAACTTCGAGGGCCTTCTGAGGCTCTCCTTGATCTGTATAAGCTGACATCAGAGTATTATAAGTTACAATATTTGGAACAACTCCTTGTGACTTCATCTCTTCCATTAACTCAACAATCTTCTCAAACTGTGAAGCATGTTTCAGTGCACCTAGAAGACTGTTATAGATGAACAAATTGGGGGATATAGTACATCTCGGATCTTTTCCTTTCATCATCAGCCACTCAAAAACTGCAAAGGCAGGATCCACTCTTTTATCTAAACCAAAGCCTCTAATGATTGAAGAATAGACAGGAAGTGGTAGAGTCTCAAAATCCTTCAAGACTCCATCAACATCAAGAGCAGTTTTTGCATCCCATAATTTCTCAGCTAGTGCTCGCACATCCACCCTTTCCTTTTGAACAAATTCAATCCTATCGCCCTGAAAATTCTCCTCTTTTCGCACTGGAGAATCAAGTATGTAATCACTTTCTACATCCTCAATCTTATTTTCACTTTCCTGAGGATCATGAAGTAGAGCAAGAGAAAAAGCCGAAGGCATGCAAAAAGAACGCATCTTTGGAACGTAGTAGGTCGGCTTCCCGTAGTTGGTGAGCAACCCTTGTTTCAAACTTAGGATTGGAATCCTTAGACTGTAGAAAATTCCAAGAGAATCGCCATGGCCAAATCTCTTCTTACTCCTCCTCCAGGAAATATGAGGGCGAACTAGGTCGGAATCTAAGTAGGGCGAAGCCAAAAAAGACCCTTTCGGAAAGAAGTAGCTGAAAGATTGCATTTTTTTGGGGGAATGGACTTACGGCGGGGAAAGGAATACAAGTGAGCAAATCACCATTGATAAGTTGAGAAAAAGAACTACTGGAGAGTTGCGAGGCTGGGCAACGAAGAGGAAGGGCGTGGGCTCGTACCTTCTCTTCAAGAGTAAAGGTTGGGGCCGATTTCTTCGGGAGTTAGCGGAGCTTATCAATGGGGACTGTTGGAGCTATTTGAGTTAAAAAATTTGCATATCAAGACTGTAAGCAGCGTTGCGTATGATTTTTATAGTATATAGAGAGTTTCATGTGTTATTTCATGTAATCTCTATGTATCATTTATTTACCATCTCTGTTATTTTGGATGGTACATGGAGGGTATAAGCTGATGTGGTCTCCTGTTATTGGAGGGCGTACGCAGCGCTGCTTACGCCCTACGTATGCAAATTTTTTTCCTGTTTGAGGGCTAACCATCTCATCGTTGGGGGGATGCTTACTAGAAGCGGGGAGTCTCGGCAAGGAAACGAAGCACCGAAAGAGTAGAAATGATTTCATGCAGACAACTACTAATCTCTCAATAATTTTCATTCGGGTTATTGGGGATTTATTTATAGATTATTTGATATTAATTCCAATAGCACAATAATCTCTTAATAATTTTTAATTTCAATAACTTTTTCGAGCTCTATTTTGATATTATTTATAGATTATTATTGGCATATTGCGGGATTATTAGAGTGCACACGCAGAATTGCATACGTTCTTCTTCGTATGGAATAATTTCTCCCAAAGAGGTTTTAGAATTTTGGGGCAGTTTGATTGCAAGTAGAATTTATTAGTCCTCTGTATACGGATTTATGAAATTATGAGGGGTTAAATTTTAAAAATTATTTGACAATTTTAATAGGATTTATTAAATCTTGTGTTTTCCCACAAACTTCAACTTCTCTAAATCCTTTAAATCCAACTTTCTATGGGATTTATCACATCCCGGATTTAAACCAAAATGGATGCAGAACGAGATTTTTGCTTTGGCAACATAGAGTATATCCTGCATAAATCTTACTTAAAAGCGGCTGCCAAACAACCCCTTAGATCAATCAACCAAACTTTTGGTATCGTTCGGGACGGTGCATTTATCGTTCGGTTATTTGTGGGCAGGCCACGTAGAAGTGATTTCTTCCCTCGCATCATGTTGGGTTGTGTTCTGTGATGTTATTATGATTTATTTAAGATTTTATCCTTTGTTATTTTAAATAGGACATGTCATGTCCACAAAAAATCCTCGTGAAGCATCATGGTTTTCGTTTCGATGTATTTTCTATATGGATGTAGTTCATTTTCTTTAGTTTAATCTTTGATTCTTCTCACTCGCTACATGTGAGAACTTGAAGACCATCTTTCTCTCTCACTATCTCTATATGTAACTTATTTTTGCTTCGATTTAGAATGATCTTGCGTGTGATACTTTTATGAGATGTTAGCTATAAGATTTTAGGGTTTAGAGTTGTCATGTCTTCTTAATTGTTCGTAGTTTGCTTTGTTGAGCCTTTGATGTTACTTAGATTACTCAGTTGTGAAGCTTGGAATCAAATCAGATCATGTCTCCATTTATTGAGCATACTACACAATTCTGTTGTATTTACATTTCAAAAACCAAAATGGATAGTACCGTATTGTAAGAAAATATTGAGGGCTTAAAAAAAAAATTATAAGCATACCACACAATTCTGATGTATTCACATGTCTAACACCTAAATGTCACATTATTGCATAATATTGTAAGAAAATATAGAGAGTTTAAATAAAAAATTTTGGACAGTATGTACATTTTTAACACCTAAATTTCACATTACTACATAGTATTGTGAGCGAATATTAAGGGCTTGATAAAAAAAAAATTCAGAATTACCACAAAATTCCGATGCATTTGTGTTTCTAGCACTAAAATGTCACATTATTGCAAAGTATTGTAAGAAAATATGAATGATTTAAATAGAGAATTTAGAACATACCACATAATTCTAAGGTATATACATATTAAACGCTTACATGTTGTGTTACTACATAGTATGGTAAGAACTTATGAAGGGCTTAAACAGAGAATTTCGAGCATACAAGACAATTCTTATGTATTTATATATCAAACACCTAAATGTCATATTATTGAATAGTATTGTAAAAAAATATCGAAAGCTTAAACAGAAAATTTTAAACATACAATCTAGTTCTGATATATTTACATATCTATCACATAAATATCATAGTAAATTATTATAAGAAAATTTGGAGAACTTAAACAGAAAATTTTGGGCATGACACGTAATTCCAATGTTTTTACATGACTAACATAAATATTACAAGATTGGTTGACATTGTAAGAAATATTATTATTGCAGCTATGGATGTTAACGAAGAGTAGCGATGATGTAATAATATTATTATAGTTGTGTGTTTATTAAAAGAATATCACGAGACGTTTTGATATATGAGATCATGTATGACTTCATCATATATTGATGATAAATATATAGGAGAACTACTAGGAGGGCATCCAAGGAGATTTAACTGTATGTTTCGCATGTCACGAGAAACTTTTGTTGACATTTTGCAAGTATTGGAAACCAACTATAGTTTACGTGGTTCTTTTAGGACAACGAGCTGAGAAGTTATAAGCATCACTTTATATATATTGCTTTATAATGAGTCAATAAGGGCGGCATGCGAGCAATGTTAACAATCAACTAAGACAATTGGTAGGTATTTTGTTGTTGGTTAGTTTATCTACTAAAATGAAAAAAATCTATAGATTCAACATTTCATAAAAGTGCACCGTATATTTTGAAAGGTACTCAGATATATATTATAAGAAAGTCTATATGCTTAAACATATTGCTTTAATATCTCATTATTAGTATGCCAACTAATATTTAGAAAATATTTATGCATGTAGGTTTAACCTTCTTGATCTCAACCTACACATTTTTCAAATCAAACCACAACTCTTCGAGCATAAAGCAAAATGTGGGAATTATGGTGGCTAACCCATCCCTCAATGACATGCATCAATGAATAGCATGTGAATAACATAAAAGATCACTTATCATAAAATGCTCGTAATATTAACTTTTAACCAAACATTTGTAACTAAAGCCACTATTTTATTTGACTGTAAATTTTTCTTGCTTCTCATGCAATCCTAGAGTTTGGTAACTTGATATATACACGAATACATATGAGTGAAGTGTATGTACATAGATCTTTCCAAAAGTAAATCTTCGGTTGGATCTCAAAGTGTAGTATTGAATTTTGAGAGTTTAATTTCCATGCAACCACGATCTCTAGTGATGTGCATATATTGATAGTTCAAAGAGATTAATAGAAAAAATAAAAAATAATTAAAAAATAATAATTAGATTTCTCTAATGGTCATAGTAATATTACAATAAATTTTTGTGTTTCCGTCACTTCACTCTCTAAAAAAAATTCATTAATAACCAGAGCCATTAACCTATTTGATTAATTTTCTATCTTCTTTTTTTGAAATATTAAATTCTCACTATTCATGCTCACACACTTCAAACATGAGGTACTCATCATAAATACGACATAAACCCGAACTTTCCAAGGTCCTGAATAATTATAAATGTAGAGAAACACAAACTTTTTAGCATAACCCCAAAACACAAAAGATAGTCGTGGTAAACCCAACGAACAGAAGGCACTCTGCATAAACATTGAGTGCATATCTTCTCAACATAACCACATAAACACAAGTCTGGGTGGATAATATGACAATAAACCCAAAGAACAACTTTGCATCGTAAACCCAAAGAACAACAAACCCAATGAAGACCAACTTCTCAGCAAAAACCCAAAGCAATGATGTGTCTTATCATAAAATGAAGAATATAAGTTTCCCATGCTAAGCCTTGAGATCACATGATATTTAACAATCCAAATAACAAAAATTACTTAGCATAAACCTGTAGAGCAAAAGCTCTACAACATAAATCAACATAAAACATAAAACAAGATACTCAACGTAAGCCCCAAAAAACCACATAATTGTATATGAGACTGATCAAGGAGGAGGAGCTAAACCCTAAACAATTTTGCGAAGGCATTCAAACCCAAATGAGGACGAGAATGAGAGAAGAAATAGAAAACTTATGTTATTTTTTAATGCCTTCAAAGGCAAAAAACACCCAAACAAGAGGAGCAATCGAAACAGTGAAGCAAGAGTTAAGAATAGGAGAAGGCAATGTGGGGAGGGTCAACGACAAAAACGTTGAAATTAAGGATCACACGTATAGAACAAAGTTCGTTAAGCACTTGTTTTTGCGTTAACATTTTCATGAACAGTGCTGCTAAGGCCGCTGCAAATAACGAAATCACGTGGCTTGTGAACCTAACATGCTGTTATACACATAACACAAATGCTTTTCCATATAGTTCCTCAACTAAACATGTTAACGTCAACAATCATCGAGCCCTAAGCAATGTTTAGATAATTGGACCGGTGGCTGGTCTGGTTTGAAATGAACAGATGACTTTTTTTGTCGTTGAACCGTTGGTTCAACCGGTGAATCGAAGAATCAGATTTCTCTTTCGAAAATCATTAATATTAGTTTCTTATTTTTCTATCATTCTTAAGGCCACACGCTGTTTATTTTCGCATTAATTTTATAAGTCATAAGGCCACGAACCCCAACTCATAAAAGCAAGAACATCCATGATTTTTTAGGTTTCCATATATATACCATTTCTGTCATTGAATCCTCGAAAATTCGTTGAACCGTTGCTTCAACCGATAAACCAGATAACCAAATTTCTCTCTCGAAAATCACGAATAATAATTTTTTAATTTTTTATTTAATTATTATTAGGAAGCCAGATGCTGTTTATTTTCCCAGCTCAAAATACATCCATTAATTTTAGGTCATGGCCACGCACCCAACATAGAGTTGCCATATATATAGAGAGAGAGAGAGAGAGAGAGAGAGAGAGAGAGAGTGTGCTAATACCCGTAGCCGTCATCGAATAATCGAATTAATCAGATCGGGTTGCAATCGGGTCTCCTCAAATAGAACCTACAACCCGCAGACGCGAACTTCGCCCCTTCTTTCCCGTGACGGTCCCGTCTGGGATTAGGAAATAGGAAGAAAGCAAAATCCCAAACCAGAGAGAAGGGTGGAGGGAGCCATGGCTTCCAGTTCTGCCGTCTTCCAGTGCCCAACTTCCCCTCGCTCTCTTTTCGCCTGCCACTGCTCCGACAGCATCGGTCGCCGCCGCATTTCCGTCCGGATACCTACCACCGTTTTGTCCCGGAGGAAGCCCCTTCGCCATAGCGTGGTATCTGCTGCTGGTAGCACCCTGTCGCTATCCTTCGTCAAGAGGAAGCTATGGTGCTATGTTGTGGCTTCCTCTTCGACGGTCGAGAGTGCTCCCCCCGCCTCTGACTCCAGTTTCCTCGATTTACTCGAGCGCTGCTTCGCCGCTTCGCCGGATTTTGAACCTTCCTCTTCTGCGGCCGGGACGATGCTCTCCACGACGATGAAGAAAGAGTATGGTGCACATGGTGCGGTTACTTTAGAGAAGTCTAAGCTGGATCTCTCTCAAAAGACTACTAAGTCGAGTCCTGAAGTGAGTGCAGCTCTTTTCCTCTTCATATTGGTTCACGCGTTCGATTCTTCTTGATGCTATTGGGTTGAATGTTCGGTTTGTGTTTGTCATTTTTGGCTTGTTTTGTAGAAGGAGATGTTACGTAATTCTGCTTCAAACGATTGTTTGAAGCAACGATCTTCGCCGTAGCCCTAGTTAGGTTGTGGTTGGGGCATTGGGCCGGAAATTGTTCTATTTTCTTTTTTTATGCAGATGTAACGTAGGAAGGACTTGGGGATGTTTTCTGGCAGGCTTGTTCTGTTGCTTTTGAAGAACCCAGCAGTCCGTTACTATTAATTTATTTAATTTGATAATTAAATTGACAAAAGCTCCAATATGGTTTGAGCGTGGTGCTAATTTGTTTTATGTGTTCCCTTGTGTGTTGAAAACTGAGTTCATATTCTAGGAGGTCACTGCGTTTCTTAAACAACAAACTGACTTTTTAGCCTGTCATCTAATTGGAAAAGCACAAAAGGTGATTTGTTTTTGTGTCTGCATGAACTTTGAGAAATAGGATAGTTATATTTTGCATCTATTTGGTATGCATAGTTATTTAATCGTAGCACCTGCTCTTTTTGGGGGGAAAGTTCCTTTATTTTTTTTGGAGATTGCTCATTTTAAGGCTATGTAATTTTAAATGGTGGAATCATCATGGTTTTTCCATGTTGCACTTGCAATTTTGAATTATTTAACTTACGATGTTTAGAAACCAAGTAGGCAAGAGAGGATAGGGTCTCATGGTGACTCTTAAACTTATCATTGATGTCTCCATGGAGAAAATGCTCAAATACCAGGCACCAATGGGTCACCATGCCTTCTAAGTTGCGTTGGCAGTAGTTCGACCAACATTATTTTTTTAGGGTGGGCAAGATCAACAAATGTTTAAAGTACCGGGCGGGGTTACTAAATTGCCTAAATTACATAAAAAAAATATATTAAATTTTACTATTTATATAGAAAAATCTCAAATTCTAGGGGGCCAAATGAATTATATAACTTATGGTGTTTAGAAACTAGGTAGGCAAGAGAGGATAGGGTCTCATGGTGGTTGTCAAACTTATCATTGATGTCTCCATGGAGAAAATGCTCAATACCAGGCGCCAATAGGTCACCTTCCCTTTTTAGTTGTGGTAGTACGGGCTGAACCAACTTTATTTTTTAGGGTGGGCAAGATCATCAATCAATTGTTTAATTTTTTCTAAGTATTTGAGCAAGAAAAAAAATATTGAGCGAGGGGTGGGGGTGCAAAATTACTAAATTGCCTAAATAACATGAGCAAAAGATTAAATTTTACTATTTATATAGAGAAATCTCAAATGTTCAGGGGGCAATTACCCACCTTGGATATAATCTATTTCTGCCCGGTTGTGTTAGTTTAGATAAGTGGACGTTTGATTGGATGTAGATTTTCTTCAATCCTATTCAAGAAATATGGCAAAGGGAAATGACATTAATTTTGATATAAAAAGCTTGTATTGCCACCTAATTTTTGTGATTATGACACATGCCATATCCTTTCACATTTCTAGATAGAACCATATTAATTTTTTGCAATTTCTGCATTTATGTTGCCAATAAAGAACAAACAATAACAACAATAACAAACTTTTATCCCACTAAGTAGGGTAGGCTACACAAATCCTTTTTCTCCATCATGTTCTCTTGAGTGTCATATTTTCATTTAATTCGAATAAATTTTGTTCATTTTTTATACAACATGCCCAAGTTTTTTTAGGTTTACCTCTGCCTTTCTTAACATAAGTTAAATCTAAAACATCTGCCCTCCTAACCGGATCATTAGATGGTCAACCTTTAATGTGAACAAACCATCTAAGACTTCGTTTAATGTGACCAAAACATCTCAAATGATGTTTAATGTTGCCAACAGAGAGAAAAATAAAGTTTAAAAGTTAGTGTTAACTTCATGAATTTTCTTTAGAGGGGGCAGCGAATTGTCACATTTTGAACTCTGTTTTCTATTTGTAAAGCATGATGAGCCATAAAAATGAAGCTGCTTTTTTTTAGAAGAGCGTGGTACCTACGTAGCGAAACTAATCTCAATAAAAGGAAAGCTGAATACTGGTTACAAAGACAAATTTGCGGTAAACGCTTAGTTTTGCACTCTGAGTGAAAAGAGCCAAAAAATAAATTTCATAATTGGAGAAATTTTTAAAAAATATCCTGAGAGAAAAATTGACTGTTTGTAGAACTTGACTATTTCATTTTTCTATTTTGAACTTTAAAATCTTGAATTAAGGTAGGTATCAAGCATTTTTCTGGCCTAAGGGCTTCACCAAATGTATTTAAACACTCTAGTAATATATTAGTAATACATTGATTATGTTTATCAATTAGCTATTGTGAATGCATTAAGTATGCACAAAATTTAAGAAAGAATTGCATACTAGTAGTTCATTTATCATAAAAGGAAGAAGGAAGGAATAAAAGACAAAACCAGCAAATCAGAATATCTTGTGACATGAATTCAACTTCCATTATTTTTATTTGTCTCTGAGTAGAGTATAGGGCAATTAAGTTGTGTTAAATAGATGAGTGTGGTGGAAATCAGAATTTGAGATGAATTCTGTTGATACAGGTAAATCTCTTTTATTATTTGAATCTTGACAAGTACGAATGAGCATGTGCATTAAAGGATAAAACCTAAAAGAATTTACACCTTGACCACGGGAGATGAAAATCATGATGTGAGGAAATTGCATAGGCTTTTGCTAGTAAAGTGTCTATTTTTCATAAACGAAAGATTATTAAAGTATAATAAGTTAGCTCTTTAACATGTAAAAGTGCCTTAGTACTGTTAACATGCATATTAATGATGATGATTTTCATCATCATCGTTACTATGTGTTTGCTTGATGAAACCCTTCTCATACATTCTTTTATAGTGAGTGTTGCATATTGTGCTAATCTAATTTATAATTTTTTTTAATATATCGTCCAGCCTTTTGCAAGATTTTTTTCATATTGTTTTTCACATTAATTTTATTTCTTTGTGCAAATCAATTGTCATCGTCATCATTACCATCATTAGGCTCATTCACTAGTTTGGCCTAACTTTATAAATCCTTAGTTTTATTTCATCATTGTTGAGTGGTACATGAGGTACAAAATCTATTCTTTGTAATATTTTCTTGAGTAACCTCCATTCATATTTTGGAAGTCTATCCCCTCTCCTTTCTAATCTTTTGATATTATTTTTTTCTACATGTTGAATTGGTGCATTTTTTTATTGTTTATTATGCATGCTAGACACTTAAGTATATTTTTAACTACCTTTTATTCAATATTTATCATTCCAATCATTTATTTAGCATAATAATTCTTATATCTATTATTCTAATCTTCATCACATATCTACTTCAAGAATCTTAACTTAGTTATTAGTTCCTTTTTTACCCAATACTTGAGTTCATACTGTACACCGAAGATTCAACTAGTCAGGTCAATAAGAACTTACAAATTCAAGATAAAGTGACCTCTCCAAAGCTATTTTTGGAATGAGCCCATAAGCTGAGCTCATGACGGATTTGTCAGCCAAGGCTTGAACACATCAACCAACTTCGATGTAAATTGACACGCCAATCGAGATGGATTAACTATGAGGAGCTTAAAGTGAACCTCAAAATCTAATTCAAGAGAACTCACTAGATAAGTTCACACTTACTCGCCACAATCTAGGCAGACTCAGTAGCTGAGTTTAAGTAAATGATCATTCACCGTAACATTGAAGAACTTGTCTTCGCTAATGTTGAAATCATCGGATCAACTCAACCCCAATAATCGCGTAGGTCATGAGAGCTACTAGATGAGTTCCACCAGAGGAACCTGCAATTTCCTCAAATCGAATGCTCGACTACTAGTTGGAATCAGAGTTCTCACTAAGGCTTTATGTATTTTGTATTTTTCTTTGTGCTTTTTCATACATATGTAGCTCATACTACTAATATAGGGTTGCGGGGAGAGTCATAATTATACTTTTTTTGTGTATTTTGGCTTAAAAACTATTATTAATTTGAGTCAGGTAGTGAAATTTTTGCAGAGAAGTTGCTTTTGATATTTTGATTTGCTAAAATTGTAGCTATAAATAGTTGTTCACATTTTTTTTTTTAATAAAAATTATAAAGTCTCATGTAGCTTTCAAAACATATTTTTCACACAGCAGCTTTACATCTACATTTACAAAACTCACTGCCACTCCAAAAGAACTCTAGATCTTAGTTTAGATTACTACGTCTTTTTTACAATTTCTAAACTGACATAAAACATGTTCAATTATGTAAGGATCGTCAAAATCTAAATTTTTGCAAGAAATCTTAGGGAAAAAAAACCCACATGCAACTATCAAGACTTATGCATAAAAAGACAATAATTTTTTGCGGATTTGTCAAAATTTCATTGCGTGAAAAATCAATTACAAAGTATTCAGATAAAAAAAATAAATACAAGTTACTAAAGATCTATATCTCATGATGGTTCAAAGAGAAATCTTTACTCCATAAGTTGTCCTTGGCACAAAACACACTTAGATGGTCCACATTTTGCATCATACAAAAGTTGAATATGAATTTGAAAATTTATCATGCCATTGTTGATTTTCATATGCCTAGAGTTATATTTATAATTAAAACTAGACTCACGATTGGTAATTCTATAAATGCTCCGGAAATTTTCTAACCCAATTTCCAATTCAGCAGTTGCCAAAACATTGCAATTTCCAGTCTGCTATTATAACTGTGGAATAGAGTTTTGGGCAATAAGTATGACTTGAATAGATGGATTTTTTTTGGCACTTTTACGTATGATTCCATCATCAATTAATTGGTGATAAATTATATCACTAGACTAGTATTGTATGTTCATTATGTTAAAGTGCATGGGACCCGACTTAAAATAGTTGAGAATTTAGAATAAGGCGATTTTGTCTGCTGATGATGATGCTAATTGTGTGGAAATGAGTGCCTGGTTTTATCTGTGAGGTGTGCAGTTAGTATACAAAAAACAAAGCCATAGAAATACGAGAGCACATGAAGGCAGGATTTTCTTAAACATATTAATTTTCCTCTTTATTTGTTCATGCTTATCTTTCGATTTGGTTTTAAACATAGCATATGACGGCGCCTATGCCAAAACAAAAAAAAGTCTTTTAGTACATGTTCGGGCAACACCCTTGTTGAGAAACTCTTTTGTCTTCATAAGATTAGCAAGCACTTTATTTTATAAAAAGCAGCTTAACTACAAAACATTACCAAATGAAGCCTAGTAATAGTAATTACATATGTAGGATATGCTTACATAGCCTTCATGTAAATTTTTATTCTATATTTTTAACTAGTCAATGTTGGATATGTTAAACTTAAATTAGAACTTAGAATATATGCATAGTTCTATTCTTAGGTTTATCTCCTTGTCCAAGGAAAATGGAAGAGATTTTCCCCTCATTTCACTCATTGATGATATTAGCACCTGATTTGCTGGAAAATTTCAGTGTTTTCTAACGTTCAAAATGATTTGAAATGCATTTAGCATCTATTTAAGTAAAGAATATAGATGATAGGCCAAGATGTTTTGGGCTTCGTACAGATGGATTCCCGCAGGTGACCAACAATATTGGGAGACAAAACTTAAGGAGAGAATCAATATGAAGGGAATAGGAAGGAAAAAGGATAGATCACACATAAAATGACCAGAGTTTTCAAAAAGATTTTGTAAACTGGGCTTAACACCAAATGCAAAAAATAATAGGAACGCAAAATAAAAACTCTTAAATTCAGTTCCCCAACTAGATGGGATAAGGCTAGTTTAACCTGTGAAACATACACTAATGTACCCAGTTTACTTTAAACCGCTTTTATCTCTGTTCAAGCTAGAAATATGCGGATTTTCGTTTTTCTTTCTAACTGTTGCCATCATAATTTGTTCTTGGATGTCATCACTAAATTTTTCTTTACTTTGTTTTAAATACTACATTTTGATAACTTATTTGGCATTTTCCTCCCTATTCTGTAATGTTTTCTATCTTTCCCAATGATCTCTTGGATTCCCCACATTTATATGTATTTTTTTCCCTTGTCTATATTTTTCTAGGTTTGTTTAGGGCTTTCTTACTTTTTCTTGACTTTCACCAGACAGTTGTTTCCATCTTTAAAATCTTTCTAATCTTGTTTTTTTGGAGTTATTCTTAATCATTTGGTCAATATTTGGTGTTTTGCAGTTAGCGACGGGTGGGGGAGGTGGAGATATTGGAAAGAAAAATTTTCATGGAGGGGGAGATGGGGGTGATGATGACGGTGATGATGATGACTACTTTGATGACTTCGATGATGGAGATGAAGGAGATGAAGGTGGATGGTTTAGAAGGAGGATTGTTATAAAGGAGGTATCCAGTTTATGCCCATCCTTATTTATTCAGAGAATTCATTGTTCTTAAAAATGAAGATGGTTTCTATAGGAATTTCATCATTTCTAAAGCCATTAATTATTCCTGACAGTTTTTTGATAGGAAATTTATTGATGCTGTCTTTAATGAGTGGTACAAGACCATGGCAGATTTGCCTGGTGGACTACGGCAAGCTTGTGAAATGGTATCACACTCTTACATTTATTGCTTGCTTTCACTAACATGCTCAAGGTCTAAATATTGGAATTGATTTTTAGGGTTTGGTGAGCTCAGCACAATTGGTTCGTTTTTTATCAATCAACGCCAGACCAACAACATCTAGGTTTATTTCACGAGCTCTTTCTCCATCCCTGTCAAGGGCGTTCATTGGAAGGTAACAGTGAAAGGGAAAGCTTGTTGTAATTCAAATAAATACTATTATCTGCATTGGATTTGTATTGCTTGAACGTACTTGCTTCTGATTATTAACCTTATTGAACATTTATTAATTTTCGTTCATGAATACTTGCCTATGTAGAGCCGACCCCATATTGTTTTTTTTTCTTTTTTCTTTTTGGGAAAGTGACACAAAATTGTTGGGATAAAAGTTGATGATGATGATACATACTTGTGTAAGTGTGCAGTTAGTTCAGTATTACACACATATAGAGGAGGGAGGCCCCAATTCTCCTAATCATTCATAATTTTTTATGGCGGGTGAAAAATGCTAAAAGAAAATGAGCTCCATCATTCTAGAAGGATTGCCATCTTGCTCTCACATATTTTTGTCCAACCATCTTGATAAAGTTCTCAATTTGAACATTAGAATTTTGGATACAATTTATAATATTAATGGCATGAACGGTGAATTATGCAACAATTAATCCGTTATTTAAGATGCTAAATGAAAATCATACTGTTTTACAAATGAACACGAAAAATGATAATTCTATGGTATCAATCATGATATGATTACTATTATTTAATATGATCCACCTGAGCAATAATAAATCAAACATTTCTTATTACAAATTTCAAAAGATACTTTGTGCTTGGTTTGGCTTGTTGATCATGGTTTGAGACTCTTCAGGCTCCCAAAACATGGAAGTCCACAAATCCTAGATTTAAAAGATTCTAGACCACACATGCGCTCTATTCATTGTACAAGTTAGAGCTTTAGACCTCAAATATACATCTCCTGCAAAACGTTACATTGTTTTCATATTTTTTCTTGGATTAAGATTTTAAATCATGGTTTTTAAACAAAATAACAAAATATAACTCGTATGGATCTTTGTAATTCAAATGAGTCATAATTTGTGAATACTTTGAGATGGCATCTAGTTTAGTCTATGCTTTGGTAACAAATGTGGTGTTCTTCTGCCCCATTCAAGTAATGCTTGATTATTTTCATTGTCATTCATAAGAAAAAAACCTTTTTGAAATATCATAACTAAATCATATGATTCCAATTTCTTTTCCATCTTTAGTAAAGGTTTAAATATTGAAAATGTTGTTTGATTCTTTTAACTGTTTGATGCATAATGCATATTAAACATTCGAAAGTCCACACCATCAATATCTAGATATTATTGTTGCCTTATTTTTTCCTGAAAGCACAGGACATCATTCCTCTCATTGTTTGCGGGCTATCATATTTTGCACGGGACAATGCCCCCTTATGGCAGTTGCCATTATGTAGTCATCTGCATCCTCAATGCCAGATCACTATTGAGTCAAGCACTGCAATGGTCCCCATGTGTATCAAGAGCTATATAAATTCTTTTCCAAGTGTATTTTATTTCATTTTCTTTTTATTCAATTAAACTGAAGCATTTCTATTCTCTATTTTTTCTTTTTACCAATAAATAATGGCTACACATTCCTCTCCATGGACAACAACAACAAAAATGCTTATATTCCCTCAATCCTGGATTCCCTTAAGACTAAGGGTTACAATATGAATTCAATAAGAGAGTTGGAAAACATTTATTCAACCTTTTAATTGATGATTCATTTGTGGTAATTGCTTTTTTGTAAGGGTTGTAAAGTTATTATGAACATTATTCTTTGGGACTATGAGTAGTTTCTTTTTTAAAAAAGTTGAACAATATCTTTCTTATGGCTATCAAACAGTAATAGATATGTTTGCAACCCAACAAAATGGAGTTGATTGTACTAAAGAATAACCACATAGTTGCTACTAGAAGCCCTCTTTCTATTTTCAAAGAATGCTCAAAATTATATTAGGGGGAGGCTCTTTTAACTACCGTTCACGTCATAAACTGATTATCTACAAGTGTTCTTAGGTAAAAGTCCTATGTAAGTCCTAATCAACCTCTTTCCTGACTTCATTTAAATAATCTTGTTTTTAAAACAGCTGGTGATATTGCTTTTGTATGTACACATTTCCAAATAGTGGATAATTTTATCCACATGCTATTAAATCTATCTTCATTGGATATTCTCCCATTTAGAAGGGTGCAATTATTATCACCCCTACGAGAAAGGTGTATGGTTGCACAAATGCCACATTCAATGAAGAAGATCAATATTTTTGATACGGGTTAACCTAGCCACAATAAGGAAAACACATATTATTACTCAAAAAAGCAAATAGGGTTACAATAAAAAACACTTGGAACTAGGAAATAACAAAAACACAACACAAACTCAAATTAGGGCATAGGTCGAGGTTAGTATTATCGTGGTTGGAGGGAAAGTAGAGGGTAGTGATGGCTAGAGAATGGTAGGATAAGAAGTAGGGGATTGGGGAAGTGAATCGAGAAGGCAGCTGGATGATGGTTGGCTACTAGATACCAGTAGGGAAGGGATGAAAGGTTGATGGTGGAGTTCCGGTCAGGAGGGTGAGGCTTGATGGCGGGAAATGCCACAGAGTAATCCACTGGTGCTCGAGTAGGGGAAGGCTGAGACAACACAACAGTGAGTGATGGATGGGAGAATTGTGGCTAACGGAAAACCACCCGTCAGGCTACCGCGTGACTGCAGGTAGGAGGGTAGCAGTAATGAGGAGGTTGCGGGAGGAGAAAGCGGAGAATAATCACTAATTTAGAGCGAGATACAATCAAAGCATTACTCGTCCTTGAATACAGCCTTAAGATGGAAAACAGAGGATATTGATGACTGCCCTGACAAAAAACACAACAAAAAATTGACCTAAAATATGAAAGCAACATATAAATAATACTATGTAATTAAGAGGGGGCAACCTCACTACTAATGGGCAATAACCCTAATTCACTAGGGCCGACCGACCCCTTTCTTCCAAGCTAAGCCAGTTCAGTTGCTCCAGGTCGGTTTAGCCAGAGATAAGCCCGTGTCAATTTTATTACCACTTATTCTCAATTGAATTATCATTCATAGATTTAAAGACATTTCCTCATTGCTCGCCTTTTCTTTCCATTGATCCTGGTGAGCAACTCTATTTTAAAGCAGTTACTAATCAAGCTATATTCCATGATACCGGATATCTTTCATACCTAAATCGAGCACATATTTGAACAAAATTCTACTCATTTACTACAAGTATACTACAAAACTATGGTATCAACTCTAATTCCATTTAATCTAGCCAAGCACATCAATCCTTGTCCCCGAACCCATTGAGGGAATTGTTGACTAGAACTTTCAATGAACATGCTCTACGCTTGTTATACCATACGAAACTTTTCTCATAGTCATCAAACCTTGCTTACTAACCTACATATCATTGTTACTCTTACATTAATCTCTGAGACATCTGTGATAAGAATTAGAAAATATTTTGGTGGAACTGAATGCTTTTCAAACAAATAAAACATAGAGATTGTTAAAATTATCGAAGGGAAAGAAAAATTAGTGGAGTGTAGATGGGTATTTATTGTAAATTACAAATTATTTTGTTCACTATAAATGTATAAAGCTTGTTGGGAAAGATATCCAATCTTGTTCACCATAAATATATAAAGCAAAGGTTTCTTGAAAATCAAAGCAATGGTTTCAAGATAACCAATCACATATAGTTGAGTTTAGCAGGCAACAAATCACAGAATTGAAGATGCTTTATAAAATAGTTGTAGAAAAAACTTCTTGTCAAAGTTTTATTGGAAGATTTGTATACTTACCACTTGTCAGACTTGACATCTTATATCATGCTATCAGTGTTATATGTCAATTTATACAAAATCATTAAGAATTACATGATATAACATCGTATGTAGTTTTACAATATTTGATGGGAACTCTAGGGGAAAAAAAGTATTTTCATGAAGAGTAAAGATTTGACACGTGAAGCATTCATAGATGCAGGTTATGCGAGATCTATGGTAGAGGTGAGATCGATTTCGGGATATTGGATATTTTTAGGAAACATTCTCAAGACTTAGAGAAGTGAAAAAATAAAAAATGGAAGCAAGATCTAGCGCAAAAAATTGAATTTTAGTCTTTGACACTTCAATTATGTGAATTGCTTTGGTTAAATTTATATTAGAAGACTTGAATGTTGAATGAAATGATCTTATGAGGTCCTATTGTGATGACAAGTTAAACATCAATATTGCCCATGCTTCATGCAACATAATTGTACAAAACTTTCTGGATATTTTATAAAGAAAAAGCTCAGCAATGGCCTAATTTGTGCCTCATTCATAATCACGAGTGATCGACTTGTTGACATACTCACAAAGTATTATTGTGTGCAATTTTAAAAAATATCAAACAAGCTTAGATTGGATTGTATCTATTCATTTGCTTGAAAGGGTGTGTGAAAATGCTCAGTACAACGTTGCCTCACTTTGTTTAAACCTTTGCTTTGCACAAGACACCACGACTCTCACATTAGGTGCCCCCACACGAGCAACTGTTCTTAGAGCTAGTCGTCACGGGAACTGTCACCGCCTCATCAATATTGGGTCATTTCCATCTCGCCTATTGTTGTACATAGCGCATGGATGAGTTGTCGTTTTAATTTCAACACTATAGCTTTCTTATTGTAATAATTTTGTAATTATTTCCATCCATAATTTTCGGTCACTGATTATGCATACTTCTTATTAGATATGATTTTGGGATTGTATTATTTTGTTACACACGCTAGAATAATAATGTTTTTCTTAGTTGTTTCTTTATATAGTTGAGTACTACTTCTCGTCTCATTTTTTATGTAGAGCATGAGAATAAAATACAATTATTCAATTTCTCATTTTTAATTATTTTCTTCTCATTTTAATTTTCAATATGTAAAGGATTATTTGTTTGTGATAACCCTAGGATAGTCTCCATTAAAATAGTGAAGTTTGTTTACCCTTTGACACGGGGCATTTGCGCCTAGGATGCCTGAACCGGGCATCCGCACCCGTTGCACTTGGACTAGTTTAGTTCAGGCTTTTGAGGGGTCGGCCTACCTTCCAAGGTTTGGAATTGCTGCGCAATTGGAGTGAGGCCCACTCCTAGTTATCTTAGGACTATCTATTTGCTTTTGTGGTGTTTAGGGTTTAGTTTTTGCTGTGTTTTATTTTGGGGCAGCCTTCAACGTCTCTTTTTCCTCGATGGGTTGTATTCTAGGGTTCCAAGTGGTGCTCCGGCTAAATCTTGGTCTCCATGTGGTGTTTATCATTCCTATACCATTGCCCATCCTTTACCGCATCAAGCCCCTCCACCCTTGCAGCTCCTCCATTTTTGTCGCTCCCCAAAAATTAGCATATCAGTTGTTTCCCATCCAACCTTGCGCCGCCACCAAAGACAACACCCCACCACCGTCCTTGTTGCTTACTGTTTTCCCCTTTGCTTCAGCCACCCTCTAGCATGCTAGCCAACCCTCTTGCCACGTACCCAGAGGTCCAAATCCCTAGTTGGAAACACCTCCACCTTAGATCCAACCCAACTTCTAGTGTTGTGTGCTGTTTTATTGCAATTTTAGAATTCCACATTGTTTTTTTCTTATAATTTTAGATTTGAATTCAGTAATAATATATGTTTTCCATTAGATATTGTTAAAGTCCGGTATCACCCTCTTGATAGAATTTTCACTTTGAACGTTAAGCTTATTGCTGGAACAACTAGAATAAAGTTATCAACAGGGTACTGCCAACGATGACTTAGATTTATGATATAAAGTATAAGCAACCATGTTGAATGTCACAGTCAATATATAAAATCAATGCAGCGATCATAACCTATTTAGTGATTTTAAGTTACTTCAGAATTTATGACATCAAATATATAAATATTTCACTTATGCAACAGTTACTTCACAACTTAAGTTGTATATAATAATCACATTGTTTCACTAATAATCTACAAGACAATGAGATTTTTCTATTATCAGTCATCGTAGGAATACTAATAATTAATTTGATTCACATAAACAATAAAATATCAACCGTTTCCTATCGCTTGTCCGGTTATGTAAAAGGATTGCCATGACATAGAAGTGGTGGCATATTGCTTGTGAAACTCAAGTACTGTACACGCAATACATTGGGCTTGTTGTCTTCTGGTTCCGAACACATAGTAGTCTACAAATACTAGATTCAAGAGATTATAAAGTAGGCATGCACTCAATTCACCGTACAAATTAGAGCTATAGTGCCTCAAATATTCATATTACAATAACCTTAACCTATAATATTTTCTTATTATTCCTAATTACAAAATTTAATGTAGGTTTCTAAATAAAGAAGCAACAGGCTGCTCACATGGATAAATGTTGTCAGACGACAACTAATTTACTCTTTGGGTTGGTAACTTAGGCGTCATTTTGTTGCCCTATTTGAGTAACGCTGGCTATTTTGTTTGTCATTTGTAAGAACTTTTTTGAACATCATCATTCAATCATATGATTCTGCATTTCTTTTCCATGTTCTATGAGGTTTAGATATTTAGCATTTTTTTGCTGTTTCTATTTTAGAAGCATAATCCATATTGTGAATCCCTTGAATTTTTACACCTTCAAAGGCTTAGATATTGTTGCTGCCCTTAACGCTTATTTTCTTTTTTTAAGCTATTTTGTTGCTAGTTGACTTATTTAAGCTCTGTTTCTTACTGAACTTGAACTTCGCTGCATTTAAATTTATTTGACTGCAATCAACTCCTAATTAGACAGTGGAGGATAAGTTTGTTGCAATACTCAATCTCTGATAGTGACACAGGATGATTGCCGACCCATCTTTCCTCTACAAATTAGTATTGGAGCAGGTCACCACTATAGGCAGTACTGTTTGGTGGGAGCTAAAGAACCGCAAAGGAAGGTGTGTTATCCTAATGGAAATTTGTAGTAGAGTATTTAATGCTGCAATTTATTAATTACGATATGATATACTGTATCCAGGATCAAAGAAGAGTGGGATTTGGCATTTATCAATGTTATGACAGTAGCTGCCTGCAATGCTTTCATTGTCTGGTCACTTGCGCCTTGCCGTTCATACGGGAGCACCTTTCGGTTTGACTTGCAAAATACAATACAGAAGCTCCCTAATAATATCTTTGAGAAGAGTTATCCCATGAGAGAATTTGATTTACACAAAAGAATTCACTCTTTCTTTTATAAGGCTGCAGAGCTTTGTTTGGTTGGGTTAACTGCTGGATCAATTCAAGGTTCTTTGACGAAAGTTATTTCTTCAAGGAAAGAGGGAAGGTTAGTACTCAACATAGTGCCAATGTTTGTCTTCTTGTATAACTCTTCTATTCATTGTAGAAAATTCTCAGTTTTTTACAGGCTAATAATACCTTACTACAATCTTTGTGATATTGAATGGATAGGTTATCAGTGACCATTCCATCTTTGAAAAACTATGCTCTTGGCCATGGGGCTTTCTTAGGGCTTTATGCAAACTTGCGCTATCAGTTAATATGTGGGATTGACAGAGCTATGTTTGATCGCTTTGATGTTCTTGGTGTTGCGATGCTCTTCGGCACCGTATTGAGGTAGGAAATTCCCTATTTTGCAAGTCTTTTTTTTTGTGTGACATATTATTGAGCCAGTACTCAGTTTTCTTTTTCTTGTAGCTGTTAAATCCAGGTCATATTTGTGCTAATTTAATTTTTCTTGCTGTATTTGTATTCATAATATTTTTATGTAAATTTAAAGAAACTTAGCATATGCAATTCAACCACTTCCCAAAATTGAAGAAGCATTTTGTGAAGTCCGAATGGAAGAAAATCAAACAGAGAATAACGTTTGTGGGTTACAAAAATACTCTCATAATTGTAGAATCTACTCTTGCTGTCAGGAGTCTAAGCAAAACTAGTATATAACCCAAGGCTTGGAAAGAGGTGATTTTTTGTGTCATGTCTGTAAAAGGACTAATCACATAAGAAAGTTATATTAGAACTTCACAACAATCCAATAAATCACTACACAAGGCTAGTATATAACCCAAGGCTTGGAAAGAGGTGATTTTTGTTGTCATGTCTGTAAAAGGACTCTTAAGAAAAATTTATTAGAACTTCACAACAATCCAATAAATCACTACAATCTTTGAAATCATTATGAAAACACCCATGCTTATTAAACTTAAAGTGAGGGATTGAAGATAAAATGTAGTAAAAATATGGGCAATATTTCCTTAAACAGTGGGCATTTGGAGCTTCTATACGAAGTGCTTACTCCTGAAAAAGCTGCTAGCTCCTTCCTTTTAGCTAAAAAATGTCATTTTATGCTCTTAATTGTACCAAGGATATCGATCATGACACTGTTAGTAGAGTAGATGTTTTAGATTTGAATTATGTTAAGAAAGGTAGAGGTGGAACTAAAAAGATTTGAGCAAGTTGTAAAAAAATAATCATAATTTATTAGAACTAAATGAAAATATAACACTCAATAGGACACAATGGAGGAAAAAAATTCTTATAGCCGACTCCACTTAGTGGGATAAAGGCTTTGTACCAAGGAAGGTCAAGAATCCTATATTATTGGCTCAGGAGCATCAAACCACATGTCTCTTTGTGCTCATTTAGTCTTCTCATGTACTCGTCTCAAAATTCATGGTGAATCATTATTATTTGTTGTTGGGATATGAATAATTGGAATTAATTCTGAAATTTGTCTTAATTCTTTTATGTTCAAAATTTTCTTTTAACCTCTTATCATCTAGCAATAGAGCAAATGATTGCATCTGTACATTTTCAATCTTATGATTTCAAGACCAGTGATGATAGAATAGGATTAGAAATCCTATAGAGGTCAGAAGTCTATTCAATTTTGACAAAGATTCCAAAGAAAGTGATCATGCTTTTTCTTTCAACTAATACCTTTCTACCTTTAAAAAAAACAGATCAAGTTATGATATTATTGCTTAAGACATCCTATTTTTTGTTACCGAAAAAACTTTTTATGATGAAAATATTTTTCAATCCGCAATGTGTTAACTTGCCAAACAACGAAATATGAGAACTAAAACCAGCTAAAACCACAATTTTTTTTTCACTCGTGCATATTGACATTTAGTTCCCTTCTAAATCTCAAAACTTTAAGTTTTAATGATTGTTCATCAATTTTATTGATGATCATATTTGAGTGTGTTGGCTATACTTGTTAAAAGATAAATCTAATGTTGAATAATGTTTAAAAAATTTTATAATATGGTTAAAATCCATTATTTTTCCAAATTTCAAATCCTCCACTCTGATGGAGATACGAAATATTTTAAGCACATTATGGTTTCCTATAGCATAATGATATTATTCATCAAACTCCTAGCTCTTACACTTCTAAACATAATGAAATACTTGAATAAAAAAATAGTCATATCTTAGATGTAGCTAAATCTATTATGGTTGCTACGAAAAATCTTAGATTTTGTTCGAGTGCTTGCTATTTTATAGATGGGCTACTTATGAATGAACTGTAGTTTGAAAATCCAATTGGTTTGCTTTTGAAATGCTTTCCTAATACCTATCATTTCTAATCTTCCACTTAAAGTCTGTGAGTGCACTGCGTTTGTCCACACTCATGAAGTTAATAGAAATAAATTTGATTCCAAAGCCTTCAAGTTTATCATTCTTTGTTATGAGGAAATTGAAAAGTTGTATACATTTCTTTTATTATTAAAGGTAATATTTGTATCCATGGAGATGAACTTTTGAAGATTTTTTTTCCAGCACATTCGCTTTTATGGGAAGTTAAAAGTTTTATTATTTGTCCACACTTTTATGCCAACAACATTCCATGACAATGAGATTGCCTAAACTTGTGTTCACTCAATCCAAAATCACCCCACTGAACTGTGTTTACTTATGCAAGAAGAATCTAAAAAATTGTGAAATCATTCTACTTCTCAAAGCTCGTCGTGAATTTTATTTTTGCTCGATAAATTCAAACTCAGCCTTTTTTGCTACGGTACTCGGCATCCTCTAATAAATGTAGAGGGATGGATGGGACAATCTATCCTTGAAAAAAAACTTGTTTTTCAACCTTGCATGGAATGAAATTTTGAAGATGATAAAATATGCTTTTAAATAATCTATGAGTTTGAGGTCCACAAAAGCTATGAGTTAACAAAGGTTCAAATTGGCTTACTTTGATCACTTCCTATTTTATAAACACAATGATATTCGTCTACCATACTAATTGTGTATATTAATGACATCATTATTAATGGAAATCATGCTTTGGAGATAACTACCTTCAAGCAACAATTGGCTGAATTGTTTGAAATCAACGATCTTGAGTATCTAAGGTGTTTTCTAGACTGAACGTCCTTGGAACAAAATTATTCTCGTCATCTTTCAAAGAAATTTTAAATCTTTTAAAAAAGAACAACTTTAACTAAAGCAAACTAGTTGATGCTTCTACCAAGTGTTTTAATGTATCTTTTGTCAATCAGACTGTTGACATCCTTACCAAATAATACACTAGACTCTCGCTTAAAAAATTAATTGACAAGCCTGATTTGCTGGATATTTACAACTACTTGAGGGGGAGTGTTTATTAATTCATAGCCATTACTTCTAAATAAGAAAGAAATGTTTTCTTTTCTTTTAACCTATGGACTTGGAGCAATTAATAGCTTGGAATTCCTGCACATGGCGAATTGTCAAGTCTGGCAAGTTTGTGGGGGGCCCTTAAATCACTGAACATGGGTGTTGCTCCACCCATGGATGGTGTCCTATATCCGCTGGGTGAACAGATTTAGTGGACAGCCATTGTATTCCTTCGAAGGCATTTTTTCTTTTATTATTACCACTTCTTATGTGCAATTACTGTTGTATTGTTTCTTTTCTTTTATAATTTATTTTTTATTAATTTTACCCATGCCAAACCTATGAATAGAACCACGCTCTGGCCAAAATAAACTAATGGAGTATTCCACTTTTTGTTTCTCTATTGCTTTTCTACTTTTTCTTTCAAATAGGATTAGATCAATCCTAATATGGCTAGAAGTTCTGAAAAAGATTTACGAATGATAAAGTCATGATTTAATACCTTACTAAATTTAATGAAGAAGAGGATTAATACTTGGCGTAAAGCAAATGATGATGATATGGTCATTTAATGATTTACTTGTTTTGAACTTTTGGATTTTAAATTTCAGCAAACGTTAAAGACTAGCTGGTGACACTAGAACTTAAATCAGCTTTCATTTCTTCACAGCTTTTATTAATAATTTATCATCCTTCTTGAACACGTCTGAACATTTTTTGAAGACATCATCAAGCTTCTCACGAGCCGTTCTCAATTCCTTTTTGGAACCTCCCAAAGTATCTGAAAACTTTTTCTTAGAAAGATTCACATACATACCACTCAATTCTTATGTATTTACATATGTAACACCAAATCTTCAATTTATCAGGTGTTCTTCTCTTTTTAAAAATTAAAGTAGTGCTATTTTTTATGTGATTTGAAATTGTTGGTTGATATAAATATAAATACAAAGTTTAGGGTTTAGATATGTAAATACATATAGGAAGTGGGCGTTATGTTTGTAAACGCCCCCTTTTTGTTTATCAGAAGAAACTCGTAAGTTACTGAAACGCATCTTTCAGGGTTTTGAATATACATATTGGGGAGACTTCCAGACTTGCCTGGCTAGGAATCGAAGCAAATCCACTCCTTCATTCAGATACTCTCCTCAATGCCTATATCAGGCCATCAGAACCTGCTATCAACCAGCCATCTTCAAACTGGTTCATCTCCAAGGACGCCATAATTTCAGGTCTCGGATTACTCGGTCTCAGTCAGAAAGCAGGCGATTCACCGCCTTCAAAACCTCGGAGGAAGCGAATTTTAAAGAAAAAGATGAGCAGAAGCTCGACATAGAAATCGGTTTCAGAATCATAATTTTTGTGATTTCTTCCTGGAGATTACTGAGCTTGAAGGGAATAAATTAAAGGGAGGTTAGCAGGGAAGCATGAAGGCTGTTCTGTTTTATTTCCTACAGCTGCATTAAACAAGGTATCCAGCTTGCCAATTTTGGCTTATTATTTATTTTTTTAGTTTACTAGTCTTAATTCTCTGTCTACATCTTCCAACTACGTATTGACAGTTTTATATGCTGAGGATCATATCATGATCAGATGATCTAAATTTTGTGTCTGTTGCAGCATTCATAAACATTTCCAGCTTTGTTTGAGCATTAGTTATAAAACCATAAATGTTTCTGTTTGGTTATGTTTGAATGAATACTATTGCGAGATTTACATAAATACCATGCTATTCTTACGCATTTGCATTTCAACACCTAAAGATTTGGGTATTACACATGGAAGTTTAGCTGTTAGATATGTAAATACACAAAAATTGTTATGGTATGAATGTAAATGCACCTTTACCATGATTTATGCTTCCACATATTATAGTATTTTTGAAGTAATTTTAGGAGTTTTTGTGCTTGTGGATAGCTTTCCTGTGAAATCGTAAAGGTGTTTGTTTACGTTCATTAAAAAAATATTAAAATTTTGGTGTTACATATGTATATTGTGATTAATATTTTTTAAATAATATAATGCAATCTCAAAACAATATATTGATTTATTTAAAAATACACAAACTCCTCTAAAATTGTCACCCAAAAAAGGAAAAAAAAATTTAGTCAGACGCCAGACATAGCTCTACGTGTGGACTTCAATAATATGTTGCACATGTTCTACATCATGAAGATTATTTGGGGGTTATTGAAGTGAAACTGCAAAGATTATTGAGGGGTTATTGCGGGGGTTATTGAGGTAGAACTGCGAAAGTTATTGGAGGGTTATTTTGGGGTTTTTGTGGGGTTTTTGTGGGGGATATTGTAAGGGTTATTGGAGTTGAACTGTGGAGGTTATTGAGGCGTTATTGATGGGTTATTGTGGCTTTATTGAAGTTAATGCCCAATAAACTCCCAATAGCCCCCCAAAAAACATCCACAGTTTCACTCTAAAAACCTTCGCGTCCGATATCTCACATGATAGGATATTACTGTGTCTGCTACGCTCGGAGTCCGGACACAATTTAATATATTTTTATTTTGATATTAAGCATAATTTAAACGTGAGGAGAAGGCAAATGATAGATCCTTACCCTTCATGACATGCACCCATTCACCAACCCTAATCTCTCTCTCTCTCTCTCTCTCTCTCTCTCTCTCTCTCTCTCTCTCTCTCTCTATATATATATATATATATATATATATATATATATATATATATATATATCATAGGCGACTTTGAACTTGCAAAATGTGAAGCCAAATTTAGGACATGAGCATGACATTTACAAACATGCCACCAAATCTCCATGAATTTGCATGGTAACCCTAAACTTTGACTTTTATATTTAGTGCACTCAAATCTTGTCATATCAAAAATACCATCATTACTAAAATTTTAAAAAGTGAAAATGCAATTTTCTCATCATAGGCAAAGTGGTATAAATGTAAAAATTAAAATTTATGTGTTACATATGTAAATATATCAGAATTGTATGGTGTATGTGTAAATTTTCCAATCCGTTGAATTGGATCGATGTAGTTATTCTTAAAATTAATTGTGGAAGAATTTTTGGAATTTTTTTTCTTAAACGTTAGTGGAAATTATAACTATTTTTTTAATAGAGAAAATTTTAGATAACTTTCTAATAGCTTTCAACCTTTCTCATTACAAAATTAATTAATTTAAAAATGTAATTAATAATTAATTACTTTAAAAAATAATAAATCAATTATTAATTAATGAATAAGATTATTGTTGGATAAATAATTAATTCAATAATTTATTGGTATTAAGTAATTGTTTTGATAAATAGCACTTTATTTTTTAATATAATTAGCGGATCTAATATAGATCATTACTATATATGAGCATAATGATCATTGTTCATAGACAGCTGTCACACAGTTGTTTTCAACAAACAACCAACCAGCTTCCAGTAGCATCTTCCATGCAGCAGTTTTCTGGGACAAATAAGTTGCAGTTGAAAAGCTGAGAAGTTGTAGCTGCCCCAAACAAACCCTTAGTAAAACTGTCACCTAAAGATACCATTTTGCAATTTTTTAAAAGAAAATAATAAAATAACTATAGTTAAATTTGAATAAAATTAGCACATCAATCTATAAGATAAAATTTTCAGAACTAATTCCAAACACAATTTTACATTAGTCAGGATTCGAGGTGCAAGTGAACTGAGCTGGCTCGAGCTCAACTTGTTAACAAGCTTGCCAGTCAAGTTTATAGAGCCACGAGCTTGAGCTCAAGTTGAGGCTTAACTGGCTCGCTGGTAGACTACCAAATTTTATAATACCCAGCTATCCCACACAATACACTCCCCTCCCAAAGGACACTCCAAAGCCCAACACCCATATTATTATCCCCCCCACCTTTTATCAAAAGCATTCAAGCAAAAGCAACCACGCCTCCCTCTAACTTTGCTCAAAGCCAACACCTTTACCCTTTCTAAATTCAAAAAAAATCCAAACTTTCTCACCTTTCCCCCTCATTTGCGCCTAAAAATGAGCCCCCCAACATCACCATATAACCTTTACCCCACACTTGTTGCTAGAGAACTAAGACAAAGAGGGTGAGTTGGAGATGATCAAATGGAGGTCAAAGAAGCTCCTCAAGACAAGTTCTAAGGCCGATGGAGGAGTCAACCGCCGTCGTGAGATTCGGTGGGAGTTGCGGCCTGGCGGTATGTTGGTTCAAAAGAGGGAAGCCGACGAGGACGACGAAAACAAAACGATGATCAGCGTGAGGATCTCCACTGGCTCATGGTGGCACGATGTCAACATCAACGCCACCGCAACCTTCGGTATGTCTTCCTAAAATGGACTGTTTCTACTTCACAATACAAAGATGATGATGATGTTGGCGAGATTGCAGGCGAGCTTACGGTGAAGGCGGCAATTGAGACGGAATTTGAGGCGAGGAAGCAAAGGCTTGTGTTTGTGGGGAAGGAGAAAGAAGATGGAGAGCAGCTGCAGATGGTTGGGGTGAACGGAGACCCAGTTGTTAAGGAGAGAAAGCTTAGTAGGGGCATTGGAGTTGCAATGAAGGCAATGGAGATTAAAGTCTCTTGCACTGCTGCTATAGCTCTCTAGTTTAAATTATATTTTGATGATTATGATTATGATCTCCTTTGGGTAATAGTTGTTTACATGAAGTGAAGGGCTGATATCTTAAAAAAAAATGAATATTGCAAATTTTTAATCTCTGTCATATGGATTCTAGTGAGTATTATGTTTATTGCTCTGCTTTGCTTTTTATTGAAGTTATTACATAAGTTGGTTGAAAGAAAGGAGCTTTTATATACCAATCACCCAAGACTTTAAATATAACATGTTGGCTACTTCAACATAAAATTTATATTTCAACAGCCAAAAAATCATACTTTGACATAAATTTGACCCTAACTTGACTAAGATTTAACATGAATTTTGTCCAAAAAAGTATATTTTTTTAAACTTTGGATGATTGTTATGCTATGTATTAAACAGGTTATTTGAGTCAGATTCGTGTAGTTAGGTTGAAGACGAATCAAATTCGTATCAGGCATTTTGAATGGGTTAGTTCAATCATCTTAGACCTCGATAAGATCTGTTATCACACATTGACGCATGTGTGCTAAGCATCATCATCTTTCAAAGTAAAATAAAATTTGATGTAGATCTAAAATTTTGTAGCCAAATAGTAAATTATTTGAACAAAAAAGCAAGTTAATTGAAGATACTTGAGGCTATGATTGGATTACAACAACAAATCATTCTTCAAAATTTAATGGTAAATTTGACAAAAATAATAATAAAACATGTAAAAACCAAATTGTTTGATGCTAAAAATGAAAGCAAGTGGTTTAAATCCATCAACAATTCAAGCACAATATAATTTATGTTGTAATTATAAGAATGCAATGTTTCTCCAAAGTATTCATTTGTATTCTTTCTCGTGTACAAGAAAGAAATAGAACGACAAACGACGAATGAACGACGATGAACGAAACGACAAAGGCTCGCATTGGTCGGAATGTCGTAGCAGAGTGCGAAAGCAAATGCTCTAAATCCTAATTCGAATTGAAAAGATTGATTGAGAAACTCATCTCTCTAATTCTAAAGAAAAGAAAAGAAAAGAAAAAAAGAAATAGAGAATATTAGCTATTAAAAATAAATAGAAAGGAGAAAATTAATTAAATTTTATATTTATTTTAGTATTATTGAATATTTTTATATTGATATTTAATAAATTGCATTCATCTCTCAATTATGTTTGTATATATTTATATAACTAAACATAGTAAATTTTGATAGAGATAAAGGGGACTGTGATCAGTGATGGAACTAAATTTTAAGGGAAAAAAGGTTAATTTACATACATACCACTCAATCCCAAAATATTTACACATCTAATACATAAATTTTACATTTTTACATTTATAACCTCCAAAATATTCATATAACAAAAAAAAAACACCAATTTTAAGTTTTAAAAAGCAAAAAAAAAAAAAAAAAAAAAAAACACATTTTCTTGCATAAATAAGTAGCATGTATGTAAAAATTGAAGTTTAGATGTTAGATTTGTAAATATACAGGAATTGAGTGTGTACATCTTCCAATTAAAAAATCTTAAGACAAGTATAAGCATATTTTTTGAATTAAAGCATAAATAATATGAAATTATCATTGTCAAAGACAAAGATTAGATCATTACTGTATGTCAAGCGAGTACTAACTGATATGTCCCCAACAAATCTTTATCATCTGACACGAATCTGAAGGTATTGACATGAGTTTCAAGATAACTTTTTAACGAAAAACATTCATACTTCATTTAAGAGTCATCTAGAACTCCGGTTTCATCAAACTTATCGTTAAATTGACCGGCTCGATGAGACAGACCAACTGATATAAAAATTAGTCTAAGTTGAGTCAAGTCAAGCCCAAATCAAGTTATTAAACTGCACTTGGAAGATTTCTAGATAAATTTGGAAGTTCAAATAGATGTTGAATCTAGCGAGTTCATAGTCAAATCGAGCATCTTGACAAGACGAATCCAACGAGCCCAAGATTGCTCAATTTTGATAAGGTTAAAAAGTTCAAATGTCCATCAAATGTTGTTTGATCAAAGGAAACTCTTCAGACCGTCCGATATAAACGATTCATATTTCTACATTAATTGCTCTCATAACACTATAAATAGAGCACCACACCTCACTTGAGAGTGGAACTTAAGCTTTGAGAGAGAACGCGAGGCTTATAAAATGAGCTGAAGATCAGCATTATCTCTATCATTGTCGATCGCCACCGCCAGCCGTCCATTGATATATTATTTTATTTACATAATTTATTATATATAGTTTTTTAAAGTTTTGTCACTATAGCATCTCGAACATCCATCTATTTGTGGACCTTATCTGATTTTTTTAAAAAATCTTATCATAATTCCTTATCCGCTAGCCTACGTGTCAGTATCTCTTTTAAATCCTCAATTTTATTGAGTGGTATATATGTAATAATACTTTTGCAATTTGTGAATAATTTTGGGGGATTTAATCCAAGAAAATAACATTTATAACACCCAATTGTTTCATATCTTATGAAGCAAGTATATTTTTTTTAATAAAAAATAAGTTTTAATTTAAATTTTTATTGCTTCATTCGTTGGAATTTTACTAAATTAAGAAGCTCATATTTTGATTAAAATATCTCAAAATTTTTATCAATTTATTTAAATCAACCATTTTATCCAATTCTGTAAATTTTCATTTATGAAAACCTTGCTTATATTTTAAATGATTTTTTTTAATTTATTTTAGAATTTACCTATTTTTATTAGTTCAAAATAATACTATTTGATCGTGACGGCGAGTTGATTGTAATATGAATTAGACTTAAATTAGGCATTTATGTAAATTAGTAAAGTACTAAAATAATCCTTAATAATTTACACGAGACAGTTTTAATCCCAGAGTTTATAAAAGTATCACGATAGTCTTTAACAGTCCCTTATAGTAGTCAGGGACTATTTTGGCGCCTAACTCTTTGAAAAGCAAGAAATATGGAGAGAGTAAAGACAAATGGCATGTCATCATTTGTATTGTGACATAATTTCGGTATATAATGCAAGTTTACAATGTGGGACTAATATGAAGTAATTTAATCACTATGACTTATATTCTAATAACTATGTTTTTGTACCAGCACTGGTCAATAGTAAGGGTGTAAACGAGCTGAACACGAGTGAGCCCAGGCTCAGCTCGTGTCTGGGCTCACTCATGTTCGACTCGTTTATATTTAGAGCTCAAGTGGTCAGCTCGTTTGATTTCTTAGTTGAACACGAGCTGTTCACGAACAAAGATTTGTTTTAGCAATCCTACTCACGTAGTCATAAGATGTTAAGGGTTGGGGCCAGACTTAAAAATTATTGTTTATATTAAAACATCATTTGAATCTAATTTAATAATTTTTATTATATTTTCTTAATTAATACTTTTAATTGATTATAAATCTTTATAGTCTTGTAGTCAATTAGTTTTATTACAAATGCTACTCATCAATATATATATAGATAACTGATGAGCAGTATTTCGAGTCAAACACGAGCTGTTCGCGAACAACGAGCTATTTTGACAGCCCTAGTCAATAGCTCCCTTTATCTTAGTTCAGAATATATTCCATACTACACAAAATAAGAAATTAAAACAAAATGTAGTTGATAAAATTTACCTAAACCTTGGTGTGGATAATTGGATTCAAATTAAGAACTTAACCCATAAACCAGTCTTGTTCCAACTCGGACAATGGATAAACATAGGTCATGAATAAGATCTCAAGTTTTTTTTTGGAAAAGAACATCAAGTTGTGAAATTTAATCTCCCACAAGTTGACTTTGCATATAGTCATTCCTCCAGTCAGCCTATGAGGCACAACCCCTTGAGATATGCTACTAGAGGAATCCCCTCACACCATTGAAGCAAATCATTTTATTCTTGGGCATTGAGCTTAGTGCTAATGCAGAGATTAGAGTGAAAGAGTTTCGGGCGTTACATAAAATAATTAATAAGAAAAATTACTCAGCAAAATGCTAAATATCAAAAGCAAACAAATAAGTCTAGCAAAGCGCAGATCTTCGGATTATCCGATCAAAATGATTCATATTTCTGCATTAATTACACCTGAAACTTTGTAAATAGAGTCCCACATCAGAGGTAGGAGGAAAGAACTTGAGATCCAAGGAATTGCTTGAAGCTTTGAGAAGGTGTTGAAGTACAACATCACTTCTACCATTGTCAACCATCACCAACCAAAGACCTCCTATTTATTATAACGAGATCGTTCGCGTTAGCAGACTTTGTAATTATTTCCCACATGTAGGATAAGTTGTAATAAATATAATCATCATTTTATAGTAGAACTCTCCAGTTGGGCTAAACCTCGTATTTTTTTTACATGTTTTCCATATAAAAACTTATGGTGACACTACTAATTATTCTCTCTTTTGAATATGCGTTGAATCTTCGTACCACGCTAAGAAGATAATATATTACTCTACTGCCGTGAATTTTTTAGCACGCATCAATCCTATCATCCAAATTAACAAATTTTTCATTTTCACATCCTCTTATCTTTCTACAACACCTATTCACTAGATATGATCCACAAATACCTTCTTAAAATTGTTGAACAGTGTCAATTGGGTTATCTCACTAGATCAACAATGCTTCATCCTAGTCATGAAGCATAATATTCACGTGGAGGAATTAGGCGACACGTGGTGAGAAATCATTTGACTGATATAAGGAATGGATGCAGCAGAAGAAAACGCGAGGCGGAGGCGGGGACTCAACGCACCGGAGTGCACCAGACGCACCGTTTGACTCTCTTCTTCCCGCCAACCATGGCGGTCTGCAGACGTGGATCCACTCCGCAACCTTTCTCCACGTGTCGTTCTCTCTTGACCACCAGCCATTGAAATTCACCACGAATGGCCGACACCCTCTTCTCTCATCCCCTCTTTGACCTCTTCTCTTCCTCTTGTTTTTCCTGATATTTTTCTAAAATTGAATTTTTTTGACAAAAATGCCTTACTGCAACGTTAGCAGGGAGAGATCGCCGGAGGATGGTGGAATCGGGACGAAAATTTTCTATCGGAGATTCGGTCGCGGTGGCACCAAAATCCTTCTCATTATCGGTAATCTTTATTGGAATTTCTTCGTTCGTTGGAGGATAGGAATTAGGGATCTCGTTTTCTGAAGAGGATATGGGTTGGGGGTTTTTGATTTTGTTAGGTCTAGCTGCAACGCACGAGGCTTGGGGTCCGCAGATTAAGGGACTGACGGGCGTTTGTGAGCCAAACGATGAGGAGGAGGCGATGCCGGCTGAGTCCACGGGTGTTTGTTTCGACGAGAAGGGGGAGGCCGCTGATGGGATCGAGGTGTGCTGCTTCGATAACCGCGGGATGGGCCGGAGCTCTATCCCTTTAAAGAAATCGGAGTACTCGTGAGATTCTCATTTTCTCCTCCCTCGTCTTTAATCTATCTACTGAAGATATTAGTCCTTTGAGAGATTTTGTCACTGCAAGAAATTGGGGGTGAAATTTTCTTAGATCATTTGTTATGATATTGGAAAATGAGTTACTGTTATGAATGGTTTGCAGAACGGCTATCATGGCCAGGGATGCCTTGGCTTTGCTGGACCATTTGGGATGGAAGAAAGCTCATGTTTTCGGTCACTCAATGGGTGAGCTGATTCTTCTTTCTCTGATTTCCTCTTTCCATTTTACTTTTAGTTTTAGTTAGTTGTTTAATTAATCTAGATTTGGCTACAAAATAGGTTTTGGTATAATTTGATTGGAGTACTTTGGCACAGTATGCTTTTGCTTTGTTTTCTTCTATTCTTTTTTGTTTTCGAGAAATGTAAATGTTGAGTTTTCTTTATGATATTGGAAAACAGGTGCTATGATAGCTTGCAAGTTGGCAGCAATGGCGCCAGAAAGATTACTTTCATTGGCTTTGCTTAATGCAACAGGTGGAGGATTTGAGTGCTTTCCAAAGGTATATTTTTATGAAACAGAGGACTTAATTGCAAATTTGCACATGGAAATTTACATCGCTTTTTCTTATGTGACTGTAAATTAGGCTTTTTTGTAATGTTTACCTATGATGGTTCTGAGAAGTAGCTAGTTTTATGCTGATAAAGAGGAGAATGATCGATGGATGTGCAAGAAACCTATGAATTGTTGCTTAGATGTTTGCTCTGCACTTGTAACTATATAAGGTCGTGGTGACAAGATGAGAAGACTTGATTTTTACATATCTAACACCACAACTTCAATTTTTACATACATAAGACTCGAATCTTTATCATCACATGAAAGATAACAACTTCTCTAACATTTTAAAAGAGAAATAGACCTTTTCATTCATATATTTTTAATGCCAAAGTGTAACAAATGTATATATTGAACTTTACCTGTTAGATATGTAAATACATAGGAATTGTGTGTTACGCACGTAAAGTTCCTTGATATTTTTCCTTTTGAAAAACATATGCAGCATCTTTGACACTTATTAAGTTTATATTTTCTTTTAAGAAAACATATGCCGTGACTTGTAGAGTTCTATATTTTGTTCAAGCTGACTACAAACATTGTGTTTTACTCCTTTTCTTCTAACAGGTTGACCGTAAGATTATATCCATTGTATTTCGTTTCCTAAGAGCAAAGACTCCACAGGAGAGAGCTGCCGTTGACCTGGAAATGCATTATACCAAGGCAATTATATGTCAATTTCTGTTAAACTCTTTCCACAATTTAAATACAAGAACAAATTTTTACTCAAAAAGAGATTATATGAAGAACTCTTATTGCAAAATGTATCAAAAGTGCAAAACATATGCTCCAAATTTGTGACATTTTATGAAACTGAATGATGTTAATGTAAAAGTTGCATGACAATTATTTTTCTTGAGAAAACATTTGAAGTTTTGATAAAAAAGTCCACTTGCTTTGAGTATAGGTTTTGCACTTGCATTAGGAGATAGTGATGAGATACTTTTCTCCTTCCCTTTTGCATAATTTTTTTTAATTGAAAGATTAAAAAACTCAAATTTGGTCCTTCTGCAGGAATATCTTGATGAATATGTTGGATTAAGTACAAGAAGAAAAGTTCTTCATCAAGTATGGGATTTATAATCTATTTTGATAAGTTCTCAATTCCAAGCTTTCTTTCGCTTCTTTATCTGAAAAAACATTCAGAGTAAAACCTGAGTTTGAATGGTCTTATTGCCTGAATTTTCTTCTCAAATTACATGCTCATACCTGAGCTTTTCAGGGCATTATAGAGGATAATGCTTGCACAGTTAGCTTCACAGGCTTGTGTGTTAACGTTATTTTTTGAACTACAATTTAATCAGAGATATGTTGAAGCAATATCATCAACTGGAATGCAATGTAAAGAAGGGTTTGAGGGGCAAGTTCATGCATGCTGGAATCACAAGTTGACATCAAAAGAGCTTGATGCAATCCTTTCTGAAGGATTCCTGATATTGGTCATCCATGGCAGGTTACTATTGTGGGGCATTTACATGTATAGCCACCCAATTACTATGTATTTACATACCTCGCATCTACACTTTATTTTTTGCATTAATATTTTTCATATCACATCAAAAATGCCGTCATTTTAACTTTGGAGAAGTGAAGGCACCTTTTCATGCATAGGTAAGGTGGCATGCATGTAAAAATTGAAGTTTAGTTGTTTGATATGTAAATACATGCGATTTGAGTGGTATGTATGTAGATCTTCCTACTCTCTCTCTCTCTCTCTCTCTGTCTCTCTCTCTCTCTCTGTCTCTCTCAGCTCTGTGTTTTTGAGTGCTAAAGGTGGCAGGAAACCAATCTGTTTTACTTAATTTTTGTAGGCATGATGTTATTGCCCAGTTATATCATGCAAGGAAACTTGCAGAGAAGCTTCAACCAGCTGCAAGAATGGTAGAACTCCATGGTGGTCATTTAGTGAGCCATGAAAGACCAGAAGAGGTATGATTTGACCTTGCCTCAGGTTGGATTCAACCAGTCCAGTCTCAAATTTTATTTGCATCATCTATCAAAAATTACTATCACCTATTTTTTACTAAGAAAAACACTTTTTTTCTTGGGAATTAATGAAGAGATTGAAAAAGCAAATGGGTTGAAAATTTGCCCGTTGCTTTCAAATGGTCAGAAGCTAGAAATGTATTTGAATCTATTTACAAGCCAAATATTTGAGTTTTTGAACATGCAGGTCAATGCAGCTTTAATGGAGTTGATAGAAGCAACTAAAACAAAGACCTTAATAGAAGAATGGTCAAATTTTCCGATGGTTGAATCAATTAAATGCGGTACTGCAAATCCTTACATGCATACCCCTCAATTCTTGTATACTTACACATATAACCTAAACTTCAATTTTACTTTTAAGTCATCTTACCTATGCACGAAAAGTTGTATTTCACCTTTTAAAAGTTCAAATAGCTGTATTGTTGACGTGATACGGATGATTTGAGTGGTATAAAATGTTGTGTTAGATATATGTAAATACATAAGTATGGTTGGTATGTATGTAAATGCCCCTAGATGCTTTCAGTCATCTTCCTCCCAGTAAAACTTAACTCGCATTTTGAACAGGTTGGCATGTTTTGAGGAGGCCTATGATCATCTTGGACTTCATCACCTCAAATAGAGAAAGCCATCTACAAACCACCTATAACTTCATTGAAAAGCTGCAACTCAGCTTCCTCTATGTTATAGGAATTTTTATAATGGGATTTTACCATATGAGAAATGCTTTCAGCATATTATTGAAGCCAGTCAGGGTTTCAGTATCGGATTAATGGAGATAAAGGCAAAATTCTCCTGCTTTTATAAGGTAACATCAAATGAGTCATATATGTACTCCCTCTAATACTAATAAGCATTTATTAGAACTAGAGTACTAGTAAAGTAACATTAAGGTAACATAAATGTGAAGCCATTGTGGTGATATATTTCTGTACATTTTTCATGAAAGTGATTGCATGCTTATGCATCACTATTAATATTGGTGAATTTTGATTATTTTGCAGGTCTTATATGTACACTAAAGTTGTGGGGCGGATGGACATTTGTTTCCTACTTTTTACAGGGGAAGAATGTCTTTACAGTGTATGGATGCAATAATCAATCTGCAAAATTTAATTGCAAATCATGTATGATTTCAGGGGGCAAATTATTCCATCATGAGCACGTACCCAGCGCTGGGTGCGGATTTTAAAGGTATCGGGAGGGTATTGACAGGGTATTGGTTATTGGGTATGGGTATTGGCTATTAGGAGAGTATTGGATGGGTATTGGGAGAGTATTGAATGGGTATCAGAGGAGCTGCGTGCGGACTCCGTGTGGAATAATGGCTCGATTTCAGGACTTTACTCCCAATAAACTATTTAAACTTAGCTCATCTTCTCATTTCTTGACGGCCATGTTGCTCTCTTAATGGGCACCAATGCAATATCTTATTTTTGTCATGATTAATTAGTATTTACAAATCTAGCACATAAACTTTGCTTTTTTACATTCGTACCACCCAAGTCTTTCATATCATATAAAATATATCGTCATTTTAAATTTTAAGAAGTGAAATATACGCGTAAGGTGGCTTGTACGTAAAAATTGATGTTTAGGTGTTAGATATGTAAATACATAGGTAGTTAAGTCTTCTTTTAAATTTTATAAAGTGAAATAAATGAAAAGGTGAGGGGGTTTGTATATAAAAATTGAAATATAGGTGTTAGATATGTAAATATATAGGGATTGAGTGGTATGTATGTAAATCTTTCTATTAAAATTAAAGCTTACAGAACTAATCTCCGCGACCACACAATTTTTAATTACATTTCTAACTTCTAAAATTTGATATTTATATTTATAACACTGGGAGTTAAAAGTTATGCATGAAAAAATGTATTTCACTTTTAGAAAATTAATAATAATGACGTTTTTATATAATGTCAAAAATGTTAGTGACATTTATGTAAATATGAAAGTATAGGTGTTAGCAATGTAAATATATAACAAATGTGTAGTATAAATCCCAAAAGAAAAAAAAAATTAATTCATTATATAATAACTACAATAATTTTACACCAAATGAAAGTATGTACAGATTAATTATAAGGAGAAATTCTTTTCTTAATAAATAAATAAATTAATTAATTAATAGTTATATAAAAAGTGAAATAATTTCACTTCAATTCAGATAGGGCTGTCAAAAGCGCTCGTTGTTCGCGAACAAATGCATGCTCGTCTCGTTAGCAAGCTCGATGTTCATTGCTTCGCTAAGCTTAACAGTTCTTTAACGAGCCTCAACACGAACAAAGATTTGTTCGTTCGTGTCCTCGCTTGTTTTAACTCGAAATACTATTCATCAATTATATATATATATATATATATATATATATATTAATGAGTAGTATTTTTTTTTAAATTTAAAGATTTATAATCAATTAAAATTATTAATTAAGTAACTATAATAAAAGTATTAAATTAGATTCAAATGATGTTTTAATATGAATAATAATTCTTAAATATTGTATCAATCCTTAACATCTTATGGTTACGTAATTAGGATTGTCAAAACGATTCTTTACTCGTGAACAGCTCGTGTTTGGCTCGCTAAGCAAACGAGCCGAACACGAACACACTTTTTGGGCTCGTAATATAAACGAGCCGAACACGAGCGTTTACACCCCTAAATTCAGATTATTAACTAGCAAATTCATTTAACTTTTTTTTGGTCTTGTCCCTTCGTTACGGATGGTTTGCCTTTTTTTTTTTTCATAAAAATTATATGGAAAATAAAATAGAATGAACTAAAATTTCTGATTCATTGACTGTCCATCAACATTTTAGATTAAGGATAAAATTGTAAAGAAAGAGAAAAATGAAGCGTGAAGAGGTTCGAAACTAGAGATGAACAGATGGAACTTGAGGCGTATAAAATTGTGATTTCACATGTCTATTTATAGAAATTGTAAATTTAAATTTATGCAGCAAAATTTATATGATTTCCGCTCAACTCCTATGCAGTTACATATCTAACACCTAAAACTTTAATTTTGTACCTATGCATGAAAAATGAAAATATGTATTTCATGTTTTTTAGGTGTTAAAATAATAAATTTTTTGATGTGAAATATTTGGGTGGTGTGTAACCATAAAAGTTAATGGTGTAAAGCATCAAAATAGTTTCTGACTATTTAGATGAATCATTTTGGTCGAAGACGTTATAGAAAAGCCAAAATGGTCTTTAAATTGGGATTGAACTACTCTTGTGGAAGACTATTATAGCTTAATTTCAAAATATGCAAGGACTATTTAGGCATTTTAATAAAGCGTGGGACTAAAACGGCTCAATGTAAATAGTCATGGACTGTTTTGACGCTTTACTCAAAAGTCAATGTTAAGATATTTGATATGTAAATAAGTGCATATCTTAGAGGGATTCAACAGTCCAAAATGAAGAGACATGATAAAGGAATGTCCCTTGTAAGGAGATTGCAGGACCCATCAAGCAAATGAGGCCAAGCTGACTTGGTCAAAAACTGACTTAAGGATGGCCAACCGGTACCAACCAAACAAATCATATAGAAGCTCATCAAATGGATGTCCAAATATTTAACCTAGGTAACGTCAATACAAAAGCTTATCCCATAGAAGAGCCCCATCCATGGGAAGGGCCTGTTCCGTGAAACATCTTCGACCACCCGGCAGAGGCTAAAAAACTTCTCGCCATTTGGGACCACCATGATCAACCGAGCAAGCTGAGTCGATCAAGCCCTACTGATCAGGATGATCAAACAAGCTAAGCTGAGATGATCGAGCTAAGAAATAACTAAACGATGACTCGTGACTTATAAAGTACCAAAAATACTCTGTGTAATCCCAATCCAAATGAGGGTGAAAATGTAATATTACAATTGTATTAAATCCCCTACAAAGAGTGGAAGCATTTATTGTAGAAGGCTCTATCCTTTTTTACTATTCATTTGAGAGAATATAGCTCCAATAGTGAAATGATCTCTCCCTATATTTTATTTTTCTTTCTTCTCTTAAGTTCTATTTCTTGAGTGCTATTCATGAACTTTTTTGGATTCAACATTCTAAAAAATGTTGCAAGAATAAATCATGCCACCAATAAGAAGACGAGCAATGAGAGGACAATGACCTCATAACAGGAAGATTGATAATAACATAGTGTACTCGGGAGTTTGTCGTCTAAAAGATCCAATAGCTAAAATATGAAATGCTTGGGATGATCAAATTAGGTGTGCTGACTTGGGTGCAAGATCAACGACCTTTGACACGTAGCTTTGACACTAAAAGATAAGAGAGACCCCAAACTTGGAGATGGACGACACCCAGCACATTGACCGTGTTGGGTCAATACCAATCAATCACAATCTAGTCAAGTATACTGAAGTGTTGCGCAAGCCTAAAAATGCATTCTCCCGACAAAGTTCCAATGTTGATCACTCATAACGATTCAAGATCCAGACACTGGAATCTTACACGGGTGAATAGAGCCGACATACCACATCACTTCTTTTGAGTCAATAGTATGCCTTCTAAGGATCAATGATTCCATGAATTTTAAGTCATTTTCACCATGCTAAAATATGTGATACTAAGGTGGTTCAATGGATTATTGTCGGGAGTAATCACATCATTTGCAAATTTCAGATAAATGTCTGTCGCCTAGTTCGTCAGTAACAAACCTTAGAATATTTCACATGCTTTGCTACAGCTTCATCAGGGTTTGGGTGAAATCCTTCGCGGCTTCATCACCCATTTTCAGAAGGAGATGTGAGAGATTCAAGAGCTAAAACCTATGTCCGCTTACGTTGACCTTGCTCAGGGACTAATGGAGGGACCTTTTTTTTTGCACATATGGATTATAGCTTCCGAAGACACTAGTTTGAGTTGTTGGAACTAACCAACTATCACATATCGACATAAGAATAAAATCTCTCATGCTTCATTTATAACTAAATGAGCTAATCGACACCCACTGAGGAGAACCACCCACGAAGCAGGGACAACAAAAGGGTTTGTATCATATCGACATTTGTTTCTTACTTTTTACAGGAAGAATGTTTTTACAGCGTATGGATGCAGTAATCGATCTGTAAAATTTAATAGCAAAATCACATACAATTTTAACTGTAGCTCACATTTATGCATAAAAATGTATATTTCACTTTTAAAAAGTAATAATAGTGATATTTTTTTATATAATATCACAAATGTGTGACATTTATGTCAATATGAAAGTTAATTAAATATATAATTAGTACAATAATTTTACAACAAATGAAAATATATACAGATCAATTATATTAACTACATAAGTATGGTCAATAAAAGATAAGGAAAAATCCTTTTATAAAAAAATAACAATAAATTAAGAAATAAATATTTAATGTAATATATAAAAAGTGAAATAGTTTCACATCAAATCAGATTATTAATTAGCGAATTCATCTATTTTTTTTTGGTATTGTCCCTTTCGTTATGTTATGGGTCGTTTGCCTTTTTCTTTAATTAAAATTATATGCAAAGTAAAATAAAATGAACTGTGGCGGCTTATAAGTGCGGCGGCGTTTTGATCGGTTTGATTTCACGATTTCAACCGCTTTATCCAATGTTCAGCTTTTAAATTCTTTAAAGAATGTTGGTCGCAGTAAGTGACTGCAGCTTCGACTTATCGATCAGCTTACGATAATAAAGTTAGATAAGCAGCTTCTCTTTAAATAAGCTGGATAAGTATAAGCCGCCCCGACCCTAAATTCGACGATTCATTTACTGTCAATCAACGTTATAGATTAAGGAAAAATTGTAAAGAAAAAGAAAAATGAAGCGTGAAGAGGTTCGAAACTAGAGATCAATACATTGACGTGAGGCATATAAAATTGTGTTTCAAGTGTCTATTTATAGAGGTTGTAAATTTAAATTTATTTAGGAAAATTTACATACATACCACTCAACTCTTTTGTAATTACATATCTATCACCTGAACTTTCTTAATTTTTACATGTATGTCATATTATCTGTGCATGAAAATATGTATTTCACATTTTAAGAGTTAAAACAGTAAATATTTTTATGTGATGTGAAATATTTGGGTGTTGTAAATATAAAAGTCAATGGACGGAAGTATCAAAATAATTTATGACTATTTAGATGGGGTCGTTTTAGTCCTAGACGTTATAGAAAGGCCAAAATGGTCCCCAAACTCTTTAAATTGGGATTGAATTATACTCAGGGAAGACTATTATAACTCAATTTCAAAATAGTTAGAGACTATATTGGCAGTTTAATAAGGTTTGAGACTGAAACAACCCCATGCAAATAGTCATGTACTATTTTGACGCATTACTCAAAAATCAATGTTAAGGTATTCTATATGTAAATAGATAAGTGTACATTAAAAAAGGTGTCAGTGCAGATATCTGAAGAATTCAACAGTCCACAATGAAGAAACATGATAAAGGGAGGTCCATTGCAAGAAGACCCATCAAGCCAACCAAGCCAAGTTGATTGGGTCAAAAAGTAACTTAAGGAAGGTACCAACCAAGCAAATCATCCAGAAGCTCATCAAAGGATGTTTGTATCTTTCATCAAGGTAAAGTCAATACGAAAGCTTATCCCGTAGGAGCGCCCATCCAAGGGAAGGGCCAATTCTATCTTCAACCACCAGACCAAAGCTAAAAACCTTATCACCAAAAATAAAATCTTTGAGCCCACCATGATAAATCAAGCTAGCTGAGTCGATTGAGACCTACTGATAAAGATGATCGAATGAACTGAGCTGACTAGGCCCATCCGACTGCGCTGAATTGACCGAGCTAAAAAACGACCAAACGATGAGTCGTGACTTATAAAATACCTAGAATACTTTGTGTATACCCAATCCTCATTGGGGAAAAAAATGTAAAATTACAATTGTACTAAATCCCCTACAAAATAGAAGAAGCATTTATTTTAGAAGGCTCTATGTCTTTTTTATTATTCATTTGAGAGAATATAGCTCTAATAGTGAAATGATTTCTCCCTATATTTTATATTTCACTCTTCTCGCAAGCTCTATTTCTTGGGTATGATTCATAGATTTTTTTTAGATTGAACATTCTAAAAGATGCGGTGAGAATGAATCATGTCACTAAGAAGAAGATGAGGAATGCAAGAAAAATGACCTCATAACAAAAACATTGATAATAACATAAAATGCATCTGAGAGTTTGTAGTCCAATAGATCTAATACTTAAAATATGAAATTCTAGAGATGGTCAAATTAAGGTGAGCTGACTTGCGAGCAAGATCAACAGCCTCCGACATGAAGCTTTGGCACTAAACAATTGAAGACCCCCAACTCTTAGAGATGGACGACGCCCAGTACATTGGCAACATTGGTTCAGTACCAATTAATCACAATCTAGTCAAGTGCTGAAGTGTTGCGCAAGCCTGAATATGCATTCTCCCGGCATATGTCCGATGTTGATCACCCAAAACAATTCAAGATCCCGAAACTGGAATCTTACAAAGGATAGATAGACCCGACCGACCACAATGCTCCTTTTGAATCGATAGTATGCCTTCAAAGGATCAATGATGTCATGAAGTGTCAAGTCTTTTTCAATATGCTAGGATGCATGATCCTATGGTGGTTCAATGGATTATTGATGGGAGTAATCACATCATTTGCAAATTTCAAATAAATGACTGTCGCATAGTTCGTTAGTACACAAGTTCACATGCTCTGTTAAAGCTTCATCGGGGTTGGGGTGAAAATCCTATGTGACTTATCAACCAAATTCAGAAGGAGCTGTTAGACATTTGAGAGCTATAACTTACAATAGCTCATGCAGACCTTGCCCAGGGATTGATGAAAGGACTTTTTGTTATGCATATTGATTATAACGCCCGAATTCACTAGTCGAGTTGTTGGAACTAACCAACAGCCAAATGTCAGCGAAAGAATAAAACCTCCCATGCTTCATTCATAACTAAATGAATCAACTTGTGCCCACCGAAGAGAACCACCCAGAAAGAAGGGTTGAAATTGAGGTTGAACTCTCACTCTACTACCCGAGCTCGCTTCAAAGACTCGTGAGAATCCTCAAATAATTGGGTGACCGACATTGCCCAATATTAAGGAAATCAAGCCAGGTACCTTGATTAGTAGCCCACTCGTTACTTAGAGCAATAGTCACTTACTCGCGAGACCCCCAAACCGACTACTCTAAGAGTCTCAATGGCCAAAATAGTGCAGGCCATTCAAAACAATTACTACTTCAAGAAGGAGACCTCGATGAAAGTCAAAGACTATCTCTGAAACCCTAAGAAGTACTACTCGTACCATCACAACCACAATCAAAACACAAAAGATTGCCAACACATCTTGAATTTGATCGAAGATTTGAAAAATTTTGGGGAGTTGAAGGAGTTCATAGCTCTCAGAGCAACCATCAAATGATAAGAAAAAGCTTTTATCAAATAAACCACACGTGAGCTGGCCCGAGCTCATGTAATACACATGATCGGTGTAGTTCCTGTCATCTTCTATTGAGGCGCAGTATGCATTTGGGCAATGGTGTGGTGGTGATGTGGTGTCACTCTGCATTTTTTAGTGTTTTTTAAAATGTGTTTTGCCTGTTTTTCAAAAAAATGTTGTGGAAAGCAACATTTTACAACCTAACATGCCTTACAACCCGTTTAAGTTGCTTATGTGGCGTGGTGCTTTCTGAAAATGTTGGATGAGGCGTTTGGAAATGATAGTGAGGTAGTGTTGTTTAAAAGTTATGTTAAACATGAGTCGCGAGTTCTACCTCGTGGCCCACATTTCGTTACGAACCTATTACTCGTATGCTCCGCTTGGTGCCCCCTTCTCACTTCTTCCCTCTCTCTCACATTTATTTTGCCCTAGGTCGCACCTCTCTCGATTGCTCCTCTCTCGCACCTCTCTCCGGTGGCAACGGGTTGCCTTTCTCCTCTCCCTCATTCATCCGATCTCTGGTGACAACGGGTTGCCTCTCTCCTCTCCCTCTTCTCTCTGATCACCGAGTCTCTGTTTTTGTCTGTGTTCTTTGTCCTCCCACGGTATCACCTATTTTATTCGATGAAATAACTTATCTCTACGATTTTTTGGCTTTCTCATTTGTGGTTGAAGTGAGACTTTAGATTTTGCTAATTTATGAATTTCTCATTTGCAGTTTGAAATGAGAATTTGGATGTTAAAATTTTTTGCTTTCTCTTTCTGATTTGGAATTTGGATTTTGCTATTTTGTGATGTGATGTGATATGGAATGGGTTTTATCTTTACCATTGATGTTTGATTGTGAATTTGCAAAATGGTTGAAAGGGGGTGCTTGTTCTTTTGATAGCAATGTTTCGGGTGCTTTGTATGTAGTAGCCTCAAATAAAAATTATGAAATGGGGTTTTATTCCATACCTTTGATGTTGAGTGAGAATTTGAGAAATGGCTAAAAGAGGGTATTTGATTTGTTGATAGCAATGTTTAGGATGCCCTGTATGTAACTGCATCAAATGATAAAATTGAGATTGGGTTTTATCCTTTACCTTTGGTGTTTGAAAGAGAACTAAAAAAAAGGGCTAAAAGAGGGTGCTTGATTTGTTGATAGCAATGTTTTGGGTGCTATGTATGGAATTTCATCAAATGAAAAGTATGGGTGTGGTTTTATCTTTACCTTTGACGTTTGACATAGAATTTTAAAAATGTTGAATGTGGGTGCTTAATTTGTTGATAGCAATGTTTCGGGTGCCATGTATAGAATTGCATTGAATGAAAAAGATGGGGTAGGGTATTATCTTTATATTTGATGTTTGACGGACAATTTGAAAAATGGTTGAAAGAGGGTGCTCGATTTATCTATAGCAATGTTGTGGATGTGGATGTGATGGTGTACATTGGTTTGTGTGAGGAGGTGGTAGTTGGTATGTGGTGATGTTTGCGTTAGAGGATGTGTTGGTGGATGTGTGGAGATGGTGGCATTGTGGGGGTGGTGGTTGGTGTGTGGTTGTGTATGTGTTAGAGGGTGTGTTAGTGGATGCATGGAGGTGGTTGTTGTGAAGGTGACATTTGGTGTGTGTTGGTGTTTGTTTGGAGGTATTGGTGTGTGGAGGCGGTGGTGTTGTAGATTTATTGTTTTCTTGATGTGTTGATGTGTGGAGGTGGTGGAAGGGGTGATGTGTCAGTGTGTAGTGGTGTGGTGTGGAGGGGCATTGATGATGATATTATGACATTCATAATTTTCGTTGAGTTGTGTTGTGACATTTCTATTTATGTTGATTAGTTTTTTTTTTTGCTAGTAATACATTCATTAAGAGGAAATGGACTGATTCATCTGCAATGTAGTTAACAGACAAAATTAATATTTTGTGACATTTACCTCAAGGAGGTCAAATTAGGAAATAACCGATAACCTATTTTAATTAGGAGGCCAGACAAAATATTATTAAAAAATTTAAGGAAAGTATAGATAGAGAGTATGATACGACGTGATTAAAAAACAAGTGAGATCAGCTAAATAAGGATTGAAAAATCTGAAAATAATTGAAGCGATGATCCACTGGCTAGGGTTGGGATCCAATAAAGCAAACAATTGATGCTTCAGAGGAGTGGCGTGGAGAGACCGTCGATGAGCATTTTTGAAACGTCCACTTCTTTTGTTAATTTTTTATTTTTTTTAAATCCATCAACATGTTATATGAATTTTTAAATAGTGTCAGCTGCGAGAAAATTTAAATACAGTGACATCAATCCTATGCTAGAAGAGAAGTTAGATCGTATGTTTGGTGGTGTTGTGGCAACATACAACAATGCATGTGTTCTCAGTGAGAAGAGATTTGATGGCATCCTTGAAATTTTGGCAGCTGAACAAATAAGTGATTCTAATAAAGGCCCTAGCCCAAACCTCAATGAGGTAGAATACACTAGCCGATCAAAGTGGTTTAGGGTTGAGAAGAAGGAAAAAAAAATGGAATTGCTTTCATTAGAAGTCAGATTTCACAGTTGAACGCTTCATGCACCAATGAACACGACCCATCACAAGCAACTTTTGTCCAACATATGCGTATTATGGAGGCAACTCTAGAAATTGATGAGGACATGTCATTGTATCTGTTCTCCATGAAGTTGCTTGAAGGACCGACCCGAAGTGAGCTTTTCATTACAATAACCCCTAACCGTAAGGTGCATTATTTACGTTATTTTCATGTGAAAAGTGACACTTGAGTAACACATGTTATTCTTTATATTCTTGTGAGACATTTTACATTTCTTGTTGTACTGGACATTTTTATTTGCTTTTGTTTTTTTTTTTTTTTTACTTTTATCATTGGGACGATGTCAAATTTAATTTGCAATATTATTTTCATTATTATGTTTTCTATTTATCTCTCTAATTTTCCTTTGAAGTTAGATTTGTTCCTAACATTATATGATTGTAGCTAATTCATTGATGCTTTTATGTTAGCTACTTTGACACTGAAATAGAGAAAGGCGTAGAAGGAGAGTTGCAGCTGTAGTGTATTTGATGTACTAATATTACAACTCATACATAGAGTGCTCCCCTTGCATGACATCGTTGTACGTTGGTGACAAATGGGTTGGGGAGTTTCTTATGAGCCACTCAACGAGGTTTACCAATATGTTTCGCATGACACAGGTGTTATTGACCGATCTGTTGGAGGAACTAAACAGAAATCATGGAATTCATGACTCCACCAGGATGAATTCACGAGAGATATTGTAATAACCCTCTATTTATTATCATATAATAAATAAATGCAAGGAGCTATGCAGCAAATTTCTCAGTAGGGTTGAATGCATTTGTTAGTTTTTTCATCATGAGTCATAAAGTCAACATTCTTGCATTTGAACGGATCCCCACAGAGATTTCTCACAATGCGCGGTATATGTCATATTTTCATATAATTTGTCTTATTTATTACATTCAATTCTCAAATGAATATGGTAATTCAGTAACACTTATCTATCTTTTTAGAATTGTATTAAAGCAATAAATGGATACACGAGGATGCACATGCACCAAATAATGAGAAGGTCGCGATCATCGGTCGTTGTGGGTCACCGAAGTAGAATATCATGGTTGTTTGTGACTTCAATATGTGTTTCACTTTTGTCACAACCGGTTGGGAGGGTAGTGCACAAGATAGTCAAATTTTCAAATTTGCAACACGGAATAAGAAATATAACTTCTCATATCCATCCATAGGTTTGCTCGAGACTGAACAAATCACCTATTTTTTTTACTTCTACACTAATCATTCTATTCACACTATGTAAATATTTTTTTGTCGATGTTGGCTATTTGTTACAACGAGGATTTTTGAAGCACTATCCTGATACGAGATATTCAATAAGAAGAACATAATACTGTGACTTCATTAGGCGAGCATATAGGTTAGAGTATTCCAACACCGAGAGTGATCGGGAGTGGAGAGTTTTCTTGGAGGTCGGCTTATCTAATGATCTATATCAGCTGCGTTTTAAAAATAATATTATCATATTATTGATTGTTAATTTAGTAATTTTTTTAAAATTTTGCTTGTCCTGTTACTCACTCTTTAGTGAAGTGTCTATTTTTATTTTGTAATCTTCGAACTGGATATTTACTTTCAGTATGAGATGAGCTAGTATAAATAGTTATGTTGTAAATAAAATTACAATACATGGGCATAATGGTTATTTATTCAGAAACAACAACAACAAAGTTATTTTGAAACTGCAAAAAAGACATATAGTCAGCTTATTCGCAGCAACTTCTGCGTAGCAGACTCTTGTGATAGCTAATAAGATGCAGCTGCCAAACAAACTCTTAGTGCGGTGGCTGCTAGAAAGCTTCGATCTAAATTTTTGAAAAAAAATTGTATTTGCCAATGAAGTTTATTGAACAACAACCTCTTCTACAGTTGTCTCGCGGTTATTTCTTCAAACAACTGTAGTTGCCCGAAACACACCATACATATATGTTTTGTTATATTTTTTAATAATATGGCGCATAACGTTAAATCGTAAACAACTATATATAGCATATGCAAAAGTATTTTAGGATAATATCATAATTTTATACCTCATTTGACTATTTGAATAATATACAGCAAGAAAAAAAATAAATAAGAATAGTCCGATTAAAAAATGATAAAAATGTCTCTAAAAATTATTAAATTTATTTTGAGATGAATATAAAATTTGAGAAACCAGATAAATTCTATACTGCAAAATCAAAATTTTCCTATGAGACCAATTTTTTGTTTCTACTCCTTAAAAGAAATCATCACGTTTTTTAACATTTGATGGCGCCTTCAATACATATCATAAATTATTAAATGACAGAAAAATACTAACTGAAATGATGGCTCTCCCACCCAAAATGGAGTCTAACATTCATATTAAAATAATTTACAGAGAAGATTAATAGGCATTTATGTGAACTATAAATTAAGCAAGAGAAGACGAATAGCCTGCGTACCTTTGCCAGAGATGAATGCAGAAGAAGAAGAAGAATAATAAGAAGATCAGAAGAGCACAAAAATGGCGATTACAAGACGAGGAAGACATTGGACTGTTTATAGATATCTGCTGGATCTCAAGAACTTATAATATAAATGGGAGAACATTCCCTGTAATATTCCTTCCAGAAGGTATATTCTCCTTCATGTTCCTTTCCTCCAGCCTTTTTTAATTCCTTATATTTATTACACTGTTTCATGTCTGATGGATCACACATAAAGATGCAAATAGGCCCCTAAGCTTTGAAAATTTTAGGGTTCAATTTCTTAGAAATACACATGTCATGATCAAGTGTGCGACACGATAGGGCTTGTTTGGAGCAGCTGTGGCTTATTAAAAAAATCAGTGAACAAGAATGATCTGATGTTGCGAAAATCGCTATGATGAATATTATATATATATATATATATATATATATATATATAAAAAATCAAACCGCAATTGAAAGTACATCTACCGCATCTAACCAAAATCGAGTAGAAAACACCGATTTTAGCGTCGATGTTTTGAAAAAGTCAGTCAAACGCGAGTTCTCGCAAAGGGCAAAACTTTGGTGCGTTGTTGTGCCGCAACCCCGAACGAACCCTTAGAGACTTATTAAGTAATTGCTACTTTTTAAACAAGAGATGCGACCATAATATTGGTTTGTGTGGCTCTACAATAAAATGATCACTCGGTAGGCTATTTAGATATAGAATTTTGAGTTGTCTGTGAATCACACCCCGAGGAATAGATCATAAAGAGAGAGAGAGTGTGTGTGTGTGTGTGTTGAATAGTTATCAATCGTGTCAATCCTTTTGGTCCTTCTTTATTCATAAAAATAATCATCATGTTTATTTATCTGGAAGAGAATATAATATGATGATATCACATTTTGTCTCGGCTTTAAAGAAGGTTGTACATGATAGTATTGATATTTCACATACATAAATCTATCGCTTGACTGCTCGTATATGAATAATGCTTGTCCACTTCTCAATCCTTTTCATCCTCCTTTAATTATAAAATTGTCACCTTGTTTATATTTTTACCCCTACTTTACAAGTAATTGCTACTTTGCCCATAGGAATAGGTGGAGATATTTATAACAACCATTTTTATTCCATCACAAGAGTTGATTGACACTTTCTTAATTGAATCTAATCATTAACCCTTGAGGATGGGAATTTTGTATTGAGGTGGTACTAAAAATTTATGAAACATAAAGAATTAATAATGTGTTGCCCAATGACACAATTATAAGATGATGGTCTTAAGATAATGCAAAATTAATTTATTTAGCCTTAGTACAATCCATTTTTTTCTAGATAATTATATATTAATTGAACTTCTAATAAACATCTCTTCTTAGGCTAGCTAACAAAGTTAAATCTTGTAATGGTTGTCTATTCTAATATCCGACTGAGAGCTTCATTTTGGGCTTCTTATTTAAGACATGAAACTTTATTAAAGTGTTGAATCTAAATATGTTCTATGAGAAATGCTCAAGAATTGGAGTGGTAGGAATCAGTGGAGAAGAGTTAGAGAGGTAGGGAGAGAAAAATCACACAAACTTGCCCCCATGCGGGTGGGAAAAAATTTGAGTACGTAAAGCGTACGCAATGCTGCGTCCGTCATCCAGGTTACATGGAGGTTACTCAAAAGGTATTGGATGGTATTGTCATATTTTATCCCCTGTAATCTCCTTGTAACATGTCTGTAACCTCCATGTAACCTCTTTATTTTTTAAGTTGCATGTAGGTTACATGGACGTTATACGTACGTGGCGGCCTCCTATTGGATGATGGACACAGCGCTCCGTACGCTTTACGTACGCAAATTTTAATTGGGGTATTCTCGAACTCTGTGACCTATCTTATATATAAAAAGAGATATTACAAATATGAGAAAGTGAGAAAACTCTCCTAAGAATATGGCTCGAGATTCAAAGCCAAAAAAGCTTCTTTATATATATTGAAGATAGATGACTATTAAGAAAGAAATTATATCTTTAAAATAAAATTTAAAATGTTAAATACATAAAAATTTAGTGGTATATATGTAAATTCCCCAACTTTCTTTTTATAGGGATTGCATATCTAGTTAAACAACCTAAACAAACGCAAAAATTTGAGCTTTTTGTGCTCCACGTTCCGGAATCCTCGCTTTCTACTAACTTCCATTCAGGCATCCTGTCTTCTCCTCCGGACTCAGCCGAGCTCAGTCCACCTCCATTCTCCATAGCCTGCGGTAGCTTCGCCTTCGCCCCACACTGATCTCTCCACACCCTAACTCGCGATCATTCTCAGTTCCCCGTGCTCCATAACCTTGATTTGGAAATTCGGCCAATCTTTGATTTCTCTCCACTCCGATTCTTCTCACAATCCATGGAATCTGCGCCGGAAATCATCGAGATAAGCTCGGATGAGGATGAAGACATCGGGTTAAGGATTCCGGAGGAATCCAGGGCACGTCACTGCGGGGAAAGAAGGGGAAAAGATGGGGTTTGCAATGACCCGATGCCGGAAGCTTCACTTGATGTGTCGGATGATGAGGACTGCTTGATTCTCGATGGGGCTCCTAAAGGTGTGGCAGCAGATTCAGAGTTTGTGGAGCTCGGGGGTGAGATTCTGGATGATATGCTTATTGTGGGAGAGAAGGGCCAGGTAACAGATGATGGAATTGAATAATTGTTCTTGAATTATATCACTGAAGTGGTGCTTTTGTGGTTTTTGAATGCATTGTGTGCGATGAATTTTCAGCTCAATTGGGGCTTTTTTGATAGATTTTATGAGCAAGAATATTACTTTGTCCTATTTTGTAAACAACAACAATTAAGATAGATCAAATTTAGGCAATGAAACCCAAAGACATTGATGCCCCATTTATTTGCAACCTATGCATATTCAACTTGAGGCTTATGGCAACCCAAGTATTGCTTTCGATGTCACCATATTTTAATGTTCTATATATGAGTTCAAATGAGTCCTGTTGGATGGGTTGAGTTTAGCTTGACTTAATTAATCAAAGATCTGGCATGGGTTCTTAAATAAATTGATCGAAATCAGACTTAAAAAATTATTCTAGCGAGGACTGGGATTAATGAAGCTCTAGTTTAAGCTTGAACTTAGATCGATTGAGGCTGGTTTTAGTAGATTGAAGTTTTGTTGGAATGCGAGTGGGCTGATATTCTTAGAAAATGAAGCTGATGAAGGTGAAATTAGAAATTGATTCAAATTTATAATAGTGTTTAGAAAGCAGAGAGAGATTTGGGGATGAGATAAGTTGAATTGAGCATTATCATTTTCTAGGTCATTCATTTAGTTTATTGAATTTTATTTGCTCTGTCTATGCCATGCTTGAATATGTCTGAACTTTTGTCCCAATTTTTAAAAGTGTAAACATATTTATTTATTTCCTTGTCTAGCTCAGTTCATATTTGCACATTAATTGAGCCTAAATAATTATGAAAAAGATAATGATTTAAAGATTTAATTTTATTACTTAACAAATATATATTTAGTTGCGATCAAATTTGGCATAGTTCATTAAGTGTTATTTCTAATATTTTTCTTAAAGTTAATAATGAAAAAAAATCCAATTTTGCAATTAGCTTTTTTACTAATATAAATTACCATCATCCATAAAGTGTAAGCAAGTTGAGAAGAACATATATTATGACACTCAAGAAGCTGCGAACCACCATTAATGAGTATTTTTATCTAGCTCTTGTAGATTTATTAATTAAATAATAAACATTCATATTAATGTGCATAAATAAATGAGTGGAACAATGCATAAGCTCATTTATTAATAATTCAAGCTTTCTAAATGTCATGTAATCTTGTTTGGGTTTCAAATAAATGGACATAATTAAGTCTTCTACAATTTAGCGTTAAGCTGTTTAGCAAGAGCATTAGTTGGCTTAAATTATAATTTCTGGCAACTCAAGCATTGCTTAGCAGGATTTTAACAAAATAAGCATCATTGTTTGGGTTCTTAATAACATAAACCTTATGTCTTCAGTTTTTCATGCGCAGAGTATTATTTTTTGGATTGTCATACTAAAAGAAATGAATATATATATATATATATATATATATATATATATATATATATATATATATATTGATGGGGGCTCCAGGCAGAGACTAACATGCTGGCTCACCAACATTTTAGGAGGGGCTAGAAAGGAAAAATATTTTAAGTTATAAAAAAATAGAAACTCGAGGATTGCTTTATGAATAGCCACAAGTGTTGTCTTCTTCCTAAAAAGAAGGTAAATTATTATAGTATTTAGCAAATTTCCTAAATTGTTCACTTTACTTGATGTACAATCTTTTTTTTTAATAAACTAGCCCATTTTATTATTTTCTAAACAACAAAAGAACGGATAACATTATTTGGTTGGGGTCTTACTCAAATTTGTCCAAAGAACCCTTCTTGTTTTTTAAAGAAAAGAATTAGTACAACAAACATATTTGTTTAACATATTATTTAGTACTCACAAAAAATTATATTTAAAAAAGCCCTGATATTGGGTGCAGGAGAGAGGGCTTTGGTGAGGGGAGGGAAATGAAAAAAATGTATGAAAGGTCAGGTTTCTGTTGTCTAAGATTATGTCAGGATAATATGATGGGGAGTGGGGCAGTTTGTGAACAGTGCGCTGGAAATCAAAATCATTTTGTCGGCTGATTCAAATTGTAGCCAACATCATGATTACTCTTGAAGGCATAAAATTAAGAGCTCATTTGGTTTGCCAAACGTATAATTTTGTCATCAGAAGATGCTAGTTGTTTTTTTTCTTTTTTCATTATTGTGATACTTATTAAGAAAAAACTTGTAAATTATATATACGCCTTATTTTTTATAGCATTTGAATTTTGGCTAAATCTGCTTACATATAAATGTTATTATATCCAATTGCTAAAGGGAGAAAACCCTTCAGTTTGTTCAAAATTTACTTGGAGTATGCCTAAATATTAATTGTGGTAGGTAAATTTTTATTTTTGTTGTTGATGAAGTTATGTGCAAGATTATGGTTGTCCGTCAAATTTCAACTGGATGAGGAAAAAATGTTAAACAATTTTAGTTGCCACTGTATTAAAATTGTAATTATCTCTTCTGCAGTGAGGAAAAGAAAGTTGACGTTTGAATAGATAGCTGAATGTTTTTGTTTGAATTCAAGCTGTTTTTGTTTGAATACTAGCTGTTGATACCTGTCTAAAACCTGGAAAATGAGAAAATGAAACAGCCAAAATATTTTCAATGGCCTGTGTTAAAACTTTCAACTTCACTTACAAACACCCTGCATTGCATGTTTAAAAAAAAATAATGGAAAATGTTGCATACATACCATGTAATTCTTATGCATTTACATACCTAACAGCTAAAGTTTGATATTTACATTTATAACATTTAGGTGTTAAAACTTATGCATGAAAAGATGTATTTCACTTTTAAAAAATTATTAATAGTGGTAGTTTTTATGTAATGTCAAATATTCGAGTGGCATGTATGTAAACATGAAAGTTTAGGTGCTAGATATGTAAATATATAAGGATTGTGTGGTCTGTAAGTAGATGCCCCTAAAAAAAAATTGAACTTTCAACTTCTGTGAAGGAAGTTTTAACATCACTGAAAGAGCTTGAAAGAAGGCTTCTTGCTAATATCCGGCTTGCTTTTTACATGAATATGTTATTATGATTTTGCATAAATTTTTTAGCTTGATGCATTGTTACATGATTTATGAAATCCGTCTTCCTTTATTTTTCATTACTGTATTGATTTTTCAATCATGGAACCAAATAAAAATTTTTATGTTCATTTCGAAGGAGAACTCGATCAGTTTATCTTATGTGTAGTGCCTAAGAAAAAGTTGAGTGTTACATATATTGCAGAGAAGGAAGTCAAAAGTATATGAATATTTAGGTGTGAGTTATGCAAATACATTAGAATTATATGCTGCATATGTAAGTTTCCCAAAAATGTTATAAAATTTGTAACTGATATTCAATGTTCTCAATTACCATGCAGTTTGCCTGCAGGGATTATCCACATCCTCGGTATCTCTGCGCTACATTCTTGTTCACCATGACTCCACACAACAAGCATTGTGATTTGGTTAGGTCCTCCACCTGCAGTTCTCATCCTTTTTCCTAGACAAAATGAAGTTCTTCTCTTCTCATGGTATGAGTTTTCTTATTATATGTTATATTTTTCACCTCTGAATTCTGTAAATTGCAGTGCCACTGCTATGTTTGTGACTGCCCGGCACCTTGCACCTACTGGGCAAGCCATTGCAGTTCAACTCACAAGGAACAGTTTTGGAGAATCGAACGGCTGTTATTCAGGAAAAGAAAGCGAGAACAACAGAATTCTCATAAGATTTTCAATGTTAAACCCTCCTTTATCGGCCTCGATCGACCAGATTCAAAATTTGCACGATCGTTGTCACCAAAGGATGAAGTCAAACCAACATGGAGACATGTTGCAACTCCGCGCTCTCATATTAAACCTGCCCTGGTTGGTCAATTTCATCCTGTTTCCAAGTCTTCATCATCGATATCATCAAATGAACCACCCCATCACCCTACAGACACCGCCGCCTCTCGTCCTAAAGATATACTAGCCGCAATTTACAAGAATTGTCCTCTAGTTATCTCTTGTCGTCGCGGAATACCCCCGTCATGTCAACCTGATGAACTATCAGACACAGATAATGATAACTAATTCTCCTTCATTTTCTCATTAATAACAGGGGATTCTCTTGATGTTTGCTAATTTGCTATGAGATGGCTGCTGCTTCATCAACATTCTGTAAGAAATGTAAACTCTGTTCATGTCTTAATCATGGCAGACAATTATTTCAACTGGAGATGGAATCCAAAATGCTGCTGTGCAATTTGAAGAAGTTGGTCCAGCTGAAATCTTAGGTAAATTATATGTTTTTGGGGGAAATGGAGTACTGAAATTTTTTAATCAGCATAATCTCATGTCTTCAGGAGCAGTTATCTGCTCTTCCTGTTGTTGTTGTGACTGTACAGTCCAAGGTTTAGCCTGTTAGAATAGGTTGTGTGTTAAGTTTATTACTGTGATTACTATTTGTGATCACTTTTTTAAGTCTTACAGTGTGTTTTTAGAAGATTGTGAAGTTTGGTATTTGTAAAATTGATGTCAATAGTTTGTTTAGTATGGTTGATGGGGAATTAGTTTATTCATGGTATGTTAAACTATTGGAAGATCCACATTCATACCACTCAATTCCTATGTATATACGTATCTAACATACTCAATTCTTATGTATTTACGTATCGAACATCTAAGCTTTAATTTTTCTTTTACGTGTATATCATCTTACGTATACATGAAAAGATATATTTCGCTTCTTAGAAGTTAAAATGGTAGATTTTTTTATGTGAAATGAAAGGTTTGGGTGTTGTAACTTGGTAGAAATGTAAATATATAATAATTGAGTTGTGTGAATTTATTACATATATTGTTAGTGATATGATTAATCCAATTATTTTTACGTTATTTTTTAATTTTGAAATATAAACATGTATTTTGTTAAGTAATATGAAGAAAATAAGTTGATCATTTATGTATTTATTTATTTTAAATAAAATAAATCAAAATTTGAAAAAGGAAACAAAGATGATCAAACACAAACAAATTATTGAGAGAAGGAAGAGGGCGTTCATATTTTGTTATCATGTAGAAAGGATGCATTACTAATATAACGGCTTTTATAAAATGGAGGGTTTACATTTAACAATTTTATGACATTTTTTAAAAATAATTGAAAAAGATTCATTATTAAGATTAGTATTGATGCGTGGAAGAGAGTAGAGTGATTAATTGATATTTTAGTATTGCATGAAAATTTAACACATATTTAGGTAATAGAAATGAAGAGTATAAATGCTATAATATTTTTACGTGAAAAACAAGCAAAAGGGGAAAAAACACCGAGTCTGGCCCAATTAAAGAAATTTACTATAGACTATCGATTATAGGTAGAGTTTATTGTCCCACAAATGAGAAATAAGTTATAAGCTTCTCAAGTTATTACGTTAGCATAAGGAAGGACTTGTGGCTTAGCAGTAGGGAGCGGTCGCAAGAAGGAGCAATAATCGAGGCTACAATGGATTGTCTTCGGGTTTGGCACGATGTCCGGGATGATGTGTTATTTTAGTGTTTCGTTGCAAAGTGTGGGCGGCGGTTGATAGTGACCGGCAAGTGGTGGTAGATGGTAGCAATTGAAGGAACAATAGGTGTTGAATGGCTTCGACAAGAAGGGGCAAAGACCTTAGGGTCCATCACCCCTACTCTACAGTTTAGAGAGTTTAAAAGTGAAGCAAGAATATGCCTTTAGAACCTTGCTTGAATGCCCCTGGATTCATGAATATGAGATGGAAACGTCATCCCTGCATCAGTGCATTATGTACATGTGTGGGGGAGAAGAGTTTTCTATCTTAGGAGACATCCACCTCTTTTCTATAAATGAAGTGGGTGTGTATGACGACGTTGAGTATTATCTCCCTCCTAAAGAGCGTCTCCACTAACTTCAAGTACTAAGGGATGTCAACGGGCCCCTCTGCTTTCTAACCATCTCTTTCCTAAATGCAAAGAGGTAGCAAGACAGGAGGAAAGACATCGTGCCTCAGTAGCACAAAGACAAGATGAAGAGCTTCCCATTCTTTTGTCCTCCAAAATCAAGATACAAGTGATGTTGGGCGCCGACTCCGAAGCCGATGAGGGTTTATAAGCCGAGTATCGCTGGAGTTCCCATGATTATGATCAGGAAGATACCAATGTGGAGATATTGTTGCTGCCATCAGCAATTACGATCCCTCACTTTTCAAAGCTTTCATTGGCAGACGAGGTGTTGATCATAAACCCAATGCTACAAGTTTTTTGCAAGGATTTGACGTCCACCAGTACATCATTTGTAGACAAGTTATGTACTTTTTATGTACCTCCCAGAGTCAGATATGGAGAAAAATTATTTTATTTTATAAAGTTCACAATCATGTAATCAATACTGATATAATGATATTGGATGAAAATAATGAAAAATAGAGAATATTCCTCTTTCTTATTGTTATTCGCCTCTTATTGATAAACTCCTAGACGATGGTTTATTGCTTGAGAAGTAGCATGTTCGCCAAGCTAAGATATGTAAAGCTATGTTGCAGAATAGATTTCCTGCAAATAAATCTGACTTAGGGTACATTAAAAAGCTTGATAAAATCGTGATCCTAATTGCTTAGTGCAAGATGATATCTGCAAATGGAAGCAATGATATCATTGTCTCAGAAAATGAGAAGGTTAAAGTTAAAGATGTCCCTCCTAAATTGGAAGATGGTATCTCTTGAACCATCGATGAGTTGATTGAAATCAACTTATGGACAATTAACGATCCTCATCCCACCTACATTAGCAAACTTATAGAAGACTTGAAAGAGTTTTGTGATTGCCATGCGTGGAGCTATATCGAAATGTCTAGATTAGCCCCCGAGGTAGTGCAAACTAAGTTATCCATCAATTCGTGTGTTGTTCATGTGAAATAACCTCCTCGTAGAATACAAACCAATATAAAGCAAATGGTAACTGAATATATTAAGAAGCTAATAGTGGTTGGCTTTATTTGGGATATTTCCTACCCTACATGGTTAGCAAACGTTATACCCGTTCGAAAGAAGAACAAACAAACATGAGTTTGTGTAAACCTTTGGGATCTTAATAAGGCATGCCCGAAAGACGACTTTCTTTTGCTTATACTGAAGTTGATGATAGATGTCGCTTCGACTCACAATATGTTTTCCTTTACGGACGTTTTGTCCAAATATAATCAAACCTAGATGGCCCCAAAAGAGGAGCAAAATACAACGTCACACTCCTATAGAAATATTATGCTATAAGGTCAAGCCCTTTGACCTGAAAAATGCTGGAGAGTCCTATCAACATGCTATGACACACATCTTCGATGATGTCTTACACAACCAAGTTGAATGCTACATTGATGATGTATTGGTTAAGAGCCCCTCCGAAGAAGATCATATCTTGGACTTGAGAATCGTCTTTGAGTATCTTAGCAAGTATGATCTAAAAATGAACCATTTAAAGTGCACATTTGGTGTATCTTCAAGAAAATTTTTAGGTTTCATAGTATGTCATAGAGGCATAGAGGTTGATCCTATAAAGATCATGGGGAATATGTTCATGGGTATCCGATAGTGTGCAAATGTGGACGTGCTAATGTAGGCAATGTGAAAAAGCATGTATTGTATACAACTTACTAAATGCAAAAGATCGACTCATCAATCACGCCGGTAGCTGCACCAATCGACCATGTCGACAGACATTGATCGATAGATTAATCGAGTTGGTGGCGGTGCAGATCAATCATGTGGATCGAAGAAGGTCGATCAAACCGGTGAGCAGCCGATCGACGAAGGGTAGTCAATCAATACGATCAGGTTGTTGGCGGTCGATCGATCGCGTGAACTGGAGATAGTCGATCAAGCTAGAGTTTTCGATCGATCAAAGAAGAATAGTCGACCAATACGCTCAAGTTGGTGGCGGCCGACCGATCGAATGGACCGAAAATGGTCGATCTATTCAGGGTGTGTGACCGATTAACAAATGATGGTCAATCGATACGCTTTGGTCGGTTACGGCCAACCGATCAAATGGACTGTAAATGGTTGATCAGTCTGGGATGTGCAACTGATCAACAAAGGACGGAAAATTGATGCAATTGGCTGGTGGGCGGGCGATCGTTCGAATGAATTGAAGATGACCAATCGGGTCGGTGTGCGATCGATCCATGAAGGTGGTTGATCGATGCGATCTAGCATGTGGCGGCTGATCGATCAAGTAGACCAACGATAATCTATCGAACAGGAGGGTGTGGCCGATCAACGACATATGCAAAAATTGATGGTTTTGATGTAAATTTAAAGATAAAACATTTTGTGCATACAATAAAAATGCAAAACGCATGCAATGTGAAATTTGATTAGATTCGATGAAGAATAGTGTCCGCCCTAACAAACACACAGGATATCCCAGGGTAAACGACGAGAAGAAGTGAGCTAGCTACAAAGCAATGAGCAACCACTTTCATTTGCCGGGTATGAATGATTTCGTGGAGAAAACCTTCGCGATGTATAAAACGTCAAAATCTTAAGAATTTTTGTTCTCTTCATCAAAATGGTGGATTTTGTCCTTCCCTTCGTTGGGACAAACTCACTGTACGACTTATTTTTAGGTTTTAATTTAAATATATATATAATTTAGAAAGTAACATTTGATTTTGAAAATAATTTTAAATTTGAAAAATTTTAAGATATGAAATCAAACCGATCTCACATCCCAAATAGTTTATATAAACAAGCACCGCATCACTGACTCGTGTATCTATCTCGAAGAATAGACATACTGGCTTGATGATGGGGCTCGATTAAATAAACTAGAAGATTTGTGACATTTGTTTGGTCTACGAACCAATTTTATAAGTCGACAAGTTCCCATGCTTAATATAAAGGAATTAAGCAGGGTTTATATTACTACAGGTTCTTAAAGTTCCCTATAAAGGCAAGCCCTATAGTTAATTACATCCTAAGTGACGGGAATCACTTAAGAAAACTCTCGATAATGATCAGTGGTTTTGTTCTCAAGAATTTCAAAGTTTAAGGTTTTCAAAGGATTGGATTTTGGAAATTTCAATAGGGAATAGCTCAAATTTGTAACAGTTTATTTTAAGAGTCAAATGGAAGAGAAATAGGGGATGTCACGGACCCAAATTGAACTTCGGTGACTTCCCAACTATCCTATCGTTTGACTTCGATTTGAGAAAACTATTTAATGTTTCAATCCTGCCAGATTTAGTTAATTAGAACTTATATCTATATGATATGATCATACAAATAGCCTCGAAGATGTGAGGGTTTATGTCGTACCAAACGACTACCTCGGAATCCTAAGACGAGTTACGGCTTAATTTGCATAATATGATTATGCAAATGCCTAACGAAAATGTTGATGATTTATGTTGCACTAGGCAGACTACCTCGAAGTCATATGACTTGGTTGTTTAATTCTAAGAATGGTTTTGCTGATATCGATCCAAGTTTTGCTGACGACGATGCCCGTGCTGCCCACTGTGCTCCAAGCTCCTTGTTGTTGCAGAGGTTTAGTTTTAGAAGGTGAAAATCAGAGGATGAGAATTGTGTCTTGGTTTAGAGAAATCTTAAAGTCCAAATGTCTTTAGTGTTTTAATTAAAACAAATCTTAAAGTTGATTAAATAGAACCGATTAAGATCCCACGGTTCTGTTATCCCGGCACCATTATTTTCATCGAATTCACTTAGTCCAGATGAATTTGCTAAACTCAACTGAATGATTTCCACACTTTCATTTAGACCGTGGGAAATCCCGTTAGCAACACGTGGGTTACATCAACTGAGGTATTCCATATCATTCAACAAGACATTTTAATTTAGTTAAAGTTGTGGTTTTATTGTTCTGTTTGTGATTAAATTTTGAGTTGTTTTATATTTCAGATGTTATGGTGGTGAATTTTATCTTGCGTGACTTCTAATTTAGTTTTGGTTTCAGTTTTGTGGCTATCCTAAATGTTTCAGTTTTCATGCAAGGTGTAAATCTTATTTAACATGCAAGAAAAGTAAAGTGCAGTGCAGATAAGTAAATAAATTGCAATAAAATAAAAGCGTACCTGGATGGTCTTCTCGTCATTTCCAAGCTGCACTTAAAACACATGTTAAGACATTTATATATTTGCAACAAGTACATAGGTAAAGCTAATGAAAGGTTCTGGTTGTCTATCAAAATCCTAATCTTATTGTTAATCAGTTCCTATGACGTTTAGGTTCTTTATATTTTGTGGATGATTTTCTTTACCAAAGAACAATTAAGTTCAATTATTCTTTTTAAAATACCTCATTGTATTGAGGAAGTGCTTAGAACGGGTTCTAAACATATTTTCAATACTTCTGAGAGTATTTTGAGTCCAAATGAGTTTTATTGTATTGGTGAATTGACCATCCAAAAATTTAGTTTAGTTTGTTTCTTGCTCAGTGAATTAGGATGTTTGATTATCCTATGAGTGAAGTGACATTCACTTGGCGTTTCACTTAAGAGTTATGATGATAAAAGTCTTTAGGGGCAAATCAATTAATTAAGAATTTCAACGATTTAAAATTAGAATTAATGTTTTAAGGTGATTTAATTTAGTTATAAAATTTTAATAAATTTAAGTTTGGAATAGTGTTCAAGTTGTTTTATTCTTAAGTGTTTTAAACTATTTGAATTGAAAGAGGAGTTTAAATTATTTAATTTAGACTTTAATGATTTAATTTTAATTTAATTGCAATATTCTAGATTAACTTTTAATTGGTTTGATTTTTTAATTAAGAATTATTTTTTTGAAATCGATTTTGATATTTCGAGTTTTTTTTAATTTTCTTTCAAGTGATTTTTGAAATTGATTTTTTTAATGTTTTAAATTTATTTCAATTTAATTATCAAGTTATTTAATGTTTTAAGTTCTAATTTAATTAAGGGTTATCTTTTCTTTATTATTAATATATTAATTTCAATTATCATCTTAAGTTTAATTAAGAGTTAAATATAATTAAAGTGATTCATTTGGGGATTTTAGTTTAAGTGATTATAGTCTCTCTAAATTATATCCCCATTTTAATAATCCAAATTTTTTAATTACTCTTTCAAAATTCAAATTATTTAATTAATTAATGTTTCATTTTTTTGGTTTATTAAAAGTGATCAATGAGTTCCTACCCTTTTATTTTCCAAAGTTTCAATCATCTAAGAAAGAATTAAGATCAAATATTTTACCCCTCATTTTGATTAAACCTAAAGTTTTAATTAGAAGTTAAAATTCTTAATTATTAATATGCCCTTTTAAGCTTAATTAATTCATAACTTATCAAATTGAGCTCAAATGAGCTTGAAATTTTTTATGTCACTTCACTCACATGTTGATTAAGACATTAGAGGAGAAAATATGATTTTTTTCTTTTTAATTTAATTTATATATTTATTTTAATAGAAAATGGGGATTTTCAATGGAAATTCAACAACATGACCAATGTAAGGTTTCTGTCCTTAAGAAAATTATGGGATGTTTCTAATGACCAGAGAACCACTTGGACCAATTTTGGTGATTTTTTGAATTATATTTTATTTATTATAATTATTTTGAGTTTTTGAGTATTAATCAATTATAAAATAAAATTAAAGTTGAAAAATAGATTTTATATTTTTCTTAAATCTCTCTGACTTCAAGGAGTCCAGAGAAACAAATTTTATAATTTTTTGATTTTTTTATTTATTAGAATTAATTTAGTGAAAATGTTGGAAAATTCATTTTTTAATTCAAAAATTGTTTTAGGGCTTTTAAAATTCAATATCTTATCCTAGGGACTTGGGAAAAATATTTAGTTTGTTCCTAAGTGATTAGGAGTTAAAATGTGACATTCTTATGATTTTTAATATTTTTGTGATTTTTATTATTTTTTAATTATTAAAATATTAAAATAAGGTGAAAAATGAAGATTTTTAGAAAATTCCAATTTCAATTTTTTTAGACTCCTCTATTACCAGAGAAGTCTCAAAACTAATTTGGTGAATTTTTAAAATGTATTTTTGTATTTATGAATTTTTTAAAGTTTAATTTTACTCATGTGACCTAATTAATCCATTTAGTGGTGTTAAACATTTCCAATTGATTTCAATTTTTTATGTGAGGTCCCTCTGATCCTAAAGATTAGTGGAGAATTGTTTTCAAGTTCTTTTGATGTGTGGTTAACCCTAATTAATTAAAGTTCAATTTTGAGTAATTAGGCCAATTAGGTTTATTCTTAATGAACTCAAAACATAATGATCCTAGGGTCCTCTGGTCCTAAGAAACTTCTCCAAATTTTTCTAGAATTTTCTAAGTAATATGCTAATTAATGGGATTAAAATACCAAAAACAGTGACATAAACTTGAAAAATACATAACTTGCCATAGAGATATCCTCTGACCTTGAAAAATTCAGTAAATGTTCCCAAGATCAGAGGCTTCAAAAGCCCTATGGTCTCATGCTATTGTGAATTGTCTATGCAAATGAAGAACTAAAATACTGAAATGAGCAAATAATTAATTAAAAATAAAATACTCATCAAATTAACTCAATTCTTTTTCCACATTATTCTCCTCTGTTCACTGAGCAAGAAAGTATTTTTATTTTATTTTTCTGATTTTTCTACACAAAGATATGGATTTTCTAAGTTTCAGGAATTTAATTAAATCATAAATTCCATATTTTCCTACTTATCCGACTCAGCGCCACGGCAAACTTATCTTCTCCGAAGCTCCACGCGGCGCGCTCCCATTCGCCTCCGCCATCCGACTCAGCGTCACGTGGCCCGCAGTTCACGTACCGTTCCCTGGCCTGACGCAATCTGAGTCATCCATTCGATACACGCTTGATCCAACAGAGGCTGGTCGTCGTCTCCGACTGGTGTGCACCCGTGACCGTCCACACTCAAACCCTAATATCTCCCTCGTTTCTCAATGGATTTTTGTGTTCTTATACTCTATGGATTCGTCTTGAAGAGAAGAACACATCCATATGGTTTACATGCTATGAAATTAACTCAAACGAAATGGAGAATCGTTGGAAGCTCGGGTTAAAGAGAAGTCTCCATACCTTGGTTCAGGAAGTGAGGCCTCAACTGAATGTGCTCGACACGTTCGTTGGAGCTGGAAGAGCCTAGGGATGAAGCCTATGGACCTGGTGAAAGATCTAAGTATGAAAGTGACCAGGGCCGATTTCAGACTTTAGAGGCTAGAGCAATTGGGTGGCCTGGAGAGGGGGCTTTCACTGGGGAACTCCTTCTCTTGGTCCTGTGCAGGTGTGGGTGAGTTTAATTTGATTTTGGTGGAGGTTTGAGAGATCTCATGTTCTGGCCTGAAAATTGAGCTCCAAAATTAAGCTCAATCAATGGGATTTAGGGCAGGAGAATAGTGGGGATGGATTGCTCTTGGCTAGGGGAAGCTCTGTGAGGAGTTTGGAGGGATTCTATGAAGGTTGATTTCAGCCAACCTTTTGGCCGAGAGGGGTGGCTGGTTTAAATAGCCATGGCTAGGGCTTCCCAGGGGCAATTGATGGCTGGGATTAGCTGCCCTGTGGAGGAGATGAAGAGCTGTGGTGGCCAATTGGAGTGGGGCAGCTCAGCATGTGAGAATTTGAAATTTGACTCATTCCAAGCTCCTCGGCCATGGCGTTTTTCGGCGGCCTGGTGGCTGGCCGGCTAGAGTTAGATCACCATCTGACTCAGGGGAGTCAGGGCTGGGGTTTGGTGCAGTCAATTGCCTTTGGACATGTGTAAAGGATTGATTTAAGTGACATGGGGAGAGGGGTGATTTTGGGTCCAAATGGGTCAACCTATGGATTTGGGTTAGGTTCACCCCCCATGACCTGATTTGAGCTAAAGGGGATCAGTTAGGTCGGCCTCACATGTGTGGTGAAGTCCCCATCAAGGATTATTTGGATTAAATTTAGGTTAAGGGGAATCATGTAATGGGTTAATGACTTTTAGGGAGTGCTTAAAGGATCTCTTCCTTTTGTCATTTAGGGAGTGATGACAAGTCTATAGCTCCTCATAGCTTACATATGGCTTGGGCATGGCTCCATGGCTTGGCCCATGGCTTGGCTCATGGCTTGGCTCATTTACATGAAAGTGGGTTAGTTGGAATTTTGAAAACTTTGGATTCTTTTGATGGGATTTGTCATGATGCTACAAATGGGTTGATTTCATGATGATTTAAGACTTTGGTCAAATAGTATTATCAAAGGAATGATGAAGAAAAGGTTTCATGTGGGCTTGGTAATGGATTTTTAGGCTTTTGGATTTGGTGAAAATTGGCTTTTAGAATGGTTTAAGAAAGTGGGCCTTTAGGTTTGAAAACAAATTGGTGGATGGAAATTTTGTGAAGGATTGGGCCAAACAAATGTTGGGTTTAGTTTATGGATGTGTCATGAGTGATTTGAAACAAATTTGAGGTGATTTGGAGTTGAATTGGGTTTGATTTGGGACTTTTTTGGTAAAGGGGTCAAAGTGGGTCAAATTGGGCTAACTTGGGCTAAGGTTGGGCTAATGTTAGATTTGATGTAAAATTAATGTTGAGAAATGTTTATGGGAGTGTTACAAAGAGTTTTCAACTTTGATTGGGCTTTTATTTTGGGATTTGGGCCCATTTGGGTTCATGGTGGGTTTAGGCCAAAATTGGGGATTTTTTATTTGGGTTAGGTTTGGGTGGAGTTTAGGTTCAAATTTGGGGCAAATCAAGTTAGTGTTTTGTTTGTGGGGATGTTAGGAAGTTTTAGAAAAGGTTTGGGGCTAGTTGGGGTTGAGTTGGGTAGTTTGGGTTAAGTTTAGGTTATGGGCAAAAATTGGGCCTTAGGCTTCAAATTGAAATTGGATCCAAATGTCCATCAAATTGGGCTTGGATTTGGTCTAAATTGATATTAGGGATACTGAATTAAAGTTTATAATTGAATTGGATCAACATTGAGGTTAATTGGAGTGGTTTGGTTTGACATTGAGTTCACTTGGGTTAAAAATGGGTCAAATTGGGGGTTTTGGTAAAATTGAGCTAAATTGACAAAATTGGCTTATGGTGTAGTTGAACAAAATGAAATTGAGAATATTTGGGATTTTATGAAATTTTTTGGGAATTTTTGGAATTTTTGGATTTTTTGGTTAAAAAGGGCATTTTGGGTATTTGGAGGGTATTTGGGGGTATTTTTGGAAATTTTGGTATATTTGGCTAAGGATGATCAATTTGAATGATGGGAAATTTTTAGGATTGGTTTTGAGGATTTTTTGGTAATTTATGTGATTTTACAAATTTATTGTACTTTCAAGGGCATTTGGTAGATTTGGCGGGTGTACGACCCCCGGGTTCAAAAATTGAAATTTTGAAAAAATGAAGATTGATCAAATGTAAGTGAAATGGGATCATTTTGGTTGAGTCATGAAGCCATTTTAAGCTCACAGGAGCCATGAGAGGACTTATTTTAGGCACTCAATATGTTGTTCCTAACCCTCTTAGCCAGAGGCTTAGGGGTTGAGGACCATCCATATGGATTACCTACATGAGTCGAGAAGTCAAGCTAGGTATGAATGGTTTTAGGATTTGGAATGTGTGTGAAAGTGTAATGTGTGCAGGTCAAACCTCACCAGACCAGGCCACCCAGGGTAGTCCTAAAGCCAAAGAGTCCTATAAGGAACTCATCCTTTAAACCTCCACATTTGATCTTAACCCTCCAAGTGGCTTAGGGGGTTACAATCAGGCATGTGGGCTTTAAAGGGAGTTAAGAGGTGTTTGGATTTCTAAATGGTGGGTGTCCTCTAAGATAGTCAAAGGGAAAACCTAAGGCTAGATCCTAAGTACTAAGGAGAGAGAAGAGAAAAGACCTCATCAAAAATGAGGTCAACACTCACCAAAGACAAATGTGGGATTGCTAAGATCCTGACCTTCAGATTTTTTACTTTAAAGGAAAAAAAAGATGAGTTTTTCTCATGGATTAGCAAGGGAAAAGCAAAGGCTCCTAATCCTATAAGGTTTTCTCTATGAAATCAAAATCCTAATCTAATTTCTCTAACATCCAGGCCTAATGGGCTCTAAGAATGAAACTTGCAAGGGATTAAGGTATTTCACCTTCTTGATAGTTGATCAATGCATTTTTACTCGTAGTAAGAAGCTATCCTTGCATGAGAGCTTGACGAGATCGCCAGATTGTTCCTCCTCCAAAGATATGAGGAAGTTCTCATCGTCAGAGAGTTGAGACGTTGAGAACATTGGAGTCTTCCTTCTCCAAGGTTTGGAAGAAGCTCTCATTGTCGAAGAGTCGCCAGAGACGAAGAAGATGATCGGAGAAGCTAATGAAAGTGAGAGAAAATAGAGAAAAAGGATGGATGAACCATTTCGTTGAATTTCTCTTGAAGGACGATGAAGGATTTCCCTCTCAAAGCTCCCTAGATTTTTCTCCTAAGCTCCCCAAGCTCTCCACCCACTGGCCTTCTCCAATGGTGACCAATCAGCCCAAATGAGCCCTTCCCCCCTGGGTCATTCAACTATAGGTGGTTTATCCGAAGGTCCAAGGCCGCTTTCCCAACTTGGAATGGCCCCAAAATATCTCTTATGCCTTATTTGGGTGAGGAACCAGAAAAAGGGGAATGACCAACGATCTCGGCCGCCTCACTGGTGGGAATCCGGGGACTGGAAGGTCAAAATTCACAAATGGTCCCGACGGCATGGGCGTGGTCGTACTACTGTTTAAGGTGTTACTAATTGGGGCCTGACATGGCCATGCCTAAGGACCGACATAATTACGTCGGGTATTTTGTCTGGGCGGTGTGGCCATGCTACTTGTGGGCATGTTCACACTGATCGATGAACTTGGGTTCCTGCAGAGATTTTGGCATGGTCACACCCACATTGATGCATATTTACGTCGTAGTTTCTGTTTGGTCAGCACCACACCTTCGGGAGTGGTCACGCCAACCACATCCCTTTTGTGTTCTTCGGGGAGGTTTAGGCGTGGTCACACCACTAACTAGGCGTGGCCACAACTAAATTAGATGTGGTAAAGCCGAACCCTAAAAAGTTTGGGCTTTCAGAGAAGCTCACCAAGTGGGTTCCGGATATCTTAGGACCTTCGGAGAATCGAATGTAGGTAATGATCCTTGGACCTCCATAGGGACCGTAAATGCGTCTCAAAAGAGTTTCAGGTACCCGAACTGTATATGTATCTTGTGTAGAGTGGTTCCAACATGAAATCGTCTATCCGAGCATTGAACTTAAGGTCCGAACAAGGTGCAGAATACACTAGATGACGGTTTGTGCCAAGGAAATGCCCATAACAGCAAGATACAACCTTGTGTCATATAAACAAATGTCAATCTGAAGGATACTAGAAGAAATGTTGGCTTTGCTATGACTAACTCGGGGGCACGACTATGAGAGTGTAGAACCCAATTGTAGTGTCGTGTCACTCGACGAAGATGTACCATGTATCTCACATAAAAAATGGATGCAACAAGCTTAAAAAATTAGATTAAAAAATGCTCACACTCTAATTTTTTATAAAACTGAACATCTCAGTAAAATGAACCACAATACATCAAAAAGGATTTAACATGGGTCCAAGTGAGCCCATACCATGCACTTGAAGCAAAATAAGAGATTTGAAATAGTTTTAGGGGACCAAATGATCTCCAAATCTGGCTACTTTATAGTTAAATTGAGCATCCCGACGAGACGAGTCCAATGATCCCAAGATCACTTATTTATGACATCATTAAAACACTTAAAATACTCATAAAACTACATTCGATTGCGAGAATCATTCTGAGCGTCCGATGGCATTGTTTAAATTCATGCAATATTTACAGATGATCTTACTCCAAAAAGTTGTAAATAAACCATCACTATTTTGATTGAAGAGGCATTGGATATAGAGGAAAAGGTTGAAGGAGTTCAAGCTCTAAGGGTTCCCAAGCTCCACCACTGCTAGACCACCACCGTATTGACATGCCACTGAAACACCACTGCCCATCCACAACTTTCATCACTATTGGACCATTGTTGTTTGGTCGCAGTCGCCACAGACCATCGCTACCCAACAACCAACGTCGCCACAACGAATCACAATTGTCGGGTCACCACCATCACCAAACCAATTCTTCCTGGCCAACGCCGTTGTCGTAGTTGGACCAACGTCATTGTCATAAGACCACTATCATCTGGCCGCCATCACCACCGAACTACCATCATCTGACCACCACCACTATTGCTTGACCAATATCGTTATTGATGCCAAACTACTGCTGCTTGGTCACCGTCAGACTTTTGTTGTTTGGCCACCACAACACACGAATCACTGTTTTTTTTTTTTGCCTCCACCATCGCTACTGCATGACCACTGCCATCAAAACGCCGCCACTTCCCCAACTTATCATACCACTCTTCTAGCGGAATTCACGTCAATAACCTCCACTCATGAAATATTTTTTCCGACTAGTCAGGGTTTGATAAAATCGTGTAGCCTACATAGTTGGTCACCATCGTCATCACTGCTGGTCCTCCATCGTTTGGCCACCACAGTTGCCGGATCAACATTGGTCTGCCTCAATCATCTTTGTCGTCAAACCACAACAATCAGGATGTCGCAACTTCCCCATCTTATCACGCCACTCTCGTAACAAAAGCCACGTAGATAATCCCTACTTTGTAATATTAATTCCTGTCAGTTAAAGATCTCTAAAATTTTATAACATATACCATCATAATAGAATCATTTCAATTTGACATGAAACACATATCACATAAAAGTATCACTATTTTAATTAAAAAAGGATGAAATGCATCATTTTATGAATGCAAAAATTAAATTTTAGGTGTTCAAACAAATACATAGAAATTAACTTGTATTTATGCAAATCTTCCTTTTTAGTTGTATATCAAGCTAAACTCCATAAGAAAATCTCCCACCATCGATACTGGAGCCATTATTCCATACGGAGAACGTACATATCCACACTCATCTCCCACTAATACCCATCCAATACCCTCTAATACCCATCCAATACCCTCCAATACCCATCGATACTCACCTAACATCCAATACCCAATATCCAATACATATTCATATCTATCCATATCCTCTAGTGACCCTCCAATACACAAAAAATCCGCACCCAGCCCCTCGTTACGTGCATTTATCCCGATACTGATTTCAGCGGAGGCGCGAGGCGCGAGGCGCGCTTTGAAGAAGGGTTCTGCACGAAAGTGATAGATAAAACCTCGCTCTTCTGCAGCCATTTCCCTGCTTGGCAAAATGGATTCTGCCTCACCGGCAACTTCTTCGTCGGCGGCGATAGCGCGGCAAACATGGGAACTCGAGAACAACATCGTGGCCATAGATTCGCCGGCGGAGTCGGACGCGATCTACTACTACGATGATGTTGCTCAGGCCAAGATTCAGCAGGAGAAGCCGTGGCAACATGACCCCAATTTCTTCCGCCGTGTCAAAATTTCTGCTCTCGCCCTTCTTAAGATGGTCGTTCATGCTCGCTCCGGTGGCACCATCGAGGTCATGGGACTTATGCAGGGCAAGATCGAGGGCGACACGTTCGTGGTGATGGACGCCTTTGCTCTGCCCGTTGAGGGCACAGAGACTCGTGTCAATGCTCAGGCTGATGCGTATGAGTATATGGTTGATTACTCCCAGACCAACAAGCGGGTAAATTTCTAACCTAAACCCTAATCTGCTAGATATTTCTTCTGGTGTAATTGTGGAGGAAATATTTTTGTTGTTGGAAAGAAGTAGAGGTTTATACATTCTTATGTATGCTGGCCTGGAGAACGTTTTGTTGTCTTTTCAGTACTTGTATTAAAATGTACAGCTTGTGACTAATTATGCTTTTAATTGTATATATTAATGTTGGATGATTTTGTTTCTTGTTTATTAACAGGTTGGGAGGGTGGAAAATGTGGTAGGATGGTACCATTCTCACCCTGGTTATGGGTGCTGGCTATCAGGCATTGATGTATCAACACAGATGCTGAATCAAAAATACCAAGAGCCGTTCTTGGCAGTTGTAATCGATCCCACCAGGACTGTGTCAGCTGGGAAGGTTGAGATTGGGGCCTTCAGGGCATATCCTGATGGCTATAATCCACCTGATGAGCCTGTATCTGAATACCAAACCATTCCTCTTAACAAAATAGAAGACTTTGGGGTCCATTGCAAGCAGGTTGATTTGGTTACTTCTGTGAATTTTTTGCAGCATTTTTTTATTTTTAACTTACGGAAAGTATATTGTTGGTATAGTATTATGCGTTGGATATAACTTACTTCAAGTCGTCTCTGGATGGCTACCTATTGGATTTGCTTTGGAACAAGTATTGGGTAAACACATTATCATCATCCCCACACTTAGGCAACAGAGACTATGTTGCAGGGCAAATTTCTGATTTAGGTTAATCTCATTCTTTTCTCCATGTCTTTATACATTGATTAAATTTATTGTTGGCTATTTCTTTTTTTTTTTCCTTGAGGGAAATACTGCTGTACATATGGTTTGGATTTTCTTAAATATTATTATAACTGGTTCCATTGTGATTGTTTTTATTTCTGTTGTAGCTGAGAAGTTGGAGCAGGCGGATAATCAGTTAGCTCATACACGATTGGGATCCTTTTTTGTCCCTTCACAGAGGAAGAAAGAGGTTGAAAATCTTATTATTTCTATTGTTGGTTTATATTTTTGACCAGTTAATATTTTGTAGTAGATAGGCAATGTTCTTGTGTTGAAGTTATCCTCAAGACCAACTAATATTGATTTTTTGAGAATTATAAGCTTCAGATGAAATTTTAGTGAAGCTGTTTTTGTGGTTTTAATTCAATATATTGAATTTTGTAGGTTTGACTATGGATGATGGGGATCATATAGGTCAGTAACAAAAAATAATGTGTTCTATAGCTCATAGCATAGCAAGGTGCACCTTGCGCTATTGGTGTGTGTGTGTCTTGGAGTTAATTTGACTAGGATTCCATTTCACAAGAATCTGCAGTTTATTTGATTTAATTTAGAACAGTCAAGCATCGTCTAAAGGAAATAAAAAGTAATATTTAGGCCTAGATACATGCAAATGACTCGGAAATGATGATGAAGCTTATGATCCAAGAAATGATAATGAAGGAGGTGAGGCTATTTAATGTAATACTGTGATGATGATTCTTAGGATATCTAGCTTGGGCTTGTTGAATATAGGACTTGTAATAAGTTTAATTTTCTTTTGTGTACCTTTACGAATGTTAAGGTGATTTTATGTTTTTTTGTGTGACATTGAGTTTTTATTTATTTATCTATTTATTTTTAATTTTTTTAAGGATATTCTCTTATATTGTTGGTTTATTAATAAAGTTTTCAAGGTTCCTATATTTTGTTACTTGTAAAATACCATGTGACATGCTTATGTGTTATGCACTATAGTTATCGAAAGCTCTTAAATAATTGTCTGTTATTTGCTCTTGATATGTATAATCGGGATATACCTCCATTATTTTTGCTACAAAATCTGATTCCTGTTGTCTTGTTAGATGTGAAGAAGATCATGAATATGAGGACACAACACAAGGACAAATATGTCATAACATAATACAATGATATGGCATAACTATGAAAAGTAGGGATTGGCACGTCATGCACATACTATTATAGTTTTAGTATTTTCTAATAAATTCATCTCATGGTGAAATATAAATTCATATATATACTTTGCAAAATATTTATTGATAAAAGAAAAACAAACATTATTAATAATAAAATAAATATTTAATCACATTAATATTCATTAATCTTTATGTTTTATATATTTTCAAATATCAATATTGCCTGTGAAATGTCAAAAAACCTTGAAAAAATTAAATACAAAGGCCTTATTCAAAATAATAAAATAAAATATGATTATACGAGTCATCATTAGCACCAACATTTTTGTCCTTTCCAATAACTCCTTATGTTAATTTAGCAAAAGTATAGTTTTCAAATACGGCTTATCTGGAGAAAGATTAGTAACTGTAATAATTCTACTGTCATCCATTGTAGTTAATGTATTTATACCAATATCCCACTACTTAAGTCTCTCATTGAAGCTATTTTGAACTCCTAAATAAAAGACAAAGATTAGTACGCCAGAATATTAAATTCTTGTTTCATTAAGGTGATTTTGTTTCTCTTAAGTGGATTGATAAAACAGTATGCACTCCGAAATTTAAAAAAAAAGATGAATATCATTGAGCTAACGATTTAAAAGCTGAAATTTACAATAGTGGGAAATTAGCAACATAAATCATCCCACCAAATCTTTTCTATTCATAGTGCTTCTGCAAGTTATAATCATGATCAACAAATACACAACTACATGCAAAGAAGTAGGCAAACTCCAAATTAACTATTGCTCTCTCTTTTATATGTGAAAAATTCTCTTAAGTATTTGTTTTTTTCTTTTGATATTTTCATTGCTTTATGTTTGGCAGGAAGATTTGGAGTTTTATTTAACCAAGTAAGACTGTAATACTAAATGAAAGCATTCATCTTTTGGAGTTTTATTTAACCAAGTATGACTGCAATGCTAAATGAAAGCATTCATCTAATAAGTGAGATTATTAGTTGTTATTTATGAAATTGGGTATATTTTGATTAATTCAAAATTTTAATATTACTTCCAATTAAAAGAGTGAGCTAAGTAATGAAGGTTGGTGTTATTTTTGTTTCATCATTGTACAGGATTTTTATAGACCACATTGTAAAAGGTAGAGTTCTCATTATTTTTTATGTTAATATATATACATTTCACTTTTTCAATCATAGTTTCTCTTGTCATTGCTGAGTTAGAGATAGGGCTTTTCAGCATTAGCCATATTATCATGTCATATATTTTATTTGTAAAAGTATTAATATAGTTTATTTTTGTCACACCACAGATCATCCAATATTTTATTTGTTACAAATTTGGTGTTATCTGCCTCATCTTTTCTAAATATGGTTCACTTATCAGTAATTATCATGGTTTTTTGGAATTATCTTAGGTATAGCAATTGATAAGCGCTTAAAAAATAAATATTATTTAAATTTTGGATATGCCGCTTTGTGCTGTGGGGATGGGATTTTGAGATGAATGATTATTTGGGCGATTTATATTATCTAATTTGTCAAAATTGGCATGATTGAAGTACTTATGTTTAATGTACCCATCTTTGTTCGTTAGAACTCTCATATTGTAATGTTTGAATTTTAACACTATCCTTTGTGTTTGTGCCATGATACCTTGGTTCTTTCCTGAATTGCTTAAAGTAATTTTTTAAATTTATTCATCAACATAATACTATGCTTGTCATAGTTCAGTTGATTAATTTTTTATAATAAAATTAATTGCAGAGCACCTTCATAATGTTCTAAAGAATATCCTCATAATTTCCTGGCAATCAAATGTCATACCTTGTTTAAAATTGCGCAATATTGGGCATGCCTTAAGACTCACATCAGCACTTATCACAATGAAGTTTATTTCTCATTCTCCCAAGGTGAGGCGTACGCCACCCAGGCTGAAGAGCGTCTCAAGACACGCCTGACCCTAAGAAACACCTCAATTTTTTGAGAATTTTCATAATGTTTCTAACAAAAATAAAAGTAATATCATTATATATCATCTATTAATATTTTTACATAACACATTAAATAGCAAGAAATAAAAGGAAAATGTATCCATAAAAATTTATTCGTTAATATCAATTAAAAAGTAAAAAGTAATTGGGATTAAAGATAAGAATGAATGTGAGAATTTAAATACGACTAAAAATAAGGTTTGAGATAAAACAATTCATTATGTTAATCATTCCAATGAAAATCAATTGGGTGATGAGAGTAATAGACTTTAAAATTAAAAATTCAAATGTTAATGATTTGTTATAGTTTATTTTAAGTAGGGGTAGTATGAGTGAGAGGGAAAGATTAATGTTGAACTTATTCTGATTGTTATGTTTTAATATTTTAATATTTTATTTTAATATCTTAGCTTACTTCCATAGTTTTTTTGGATAACTCATCTTGTTTCATAATTTGATGTTAAGATATTAACATGTTGCTTCTAATTTTACATAATTAATTACTTTTTACTTAGAATGTTGTTCTAACATTCTTTAATACATTAATAAATCAAAATATTAATATATTATTTTTTATTTCACTTTACAGTTTATATAATATTTATTAACTTACGAAATTTTTTAAATATGTGGCTTACGTCTCAAAACATTTTGAGGCTTATGCCTCATCTTACCCAATTGCACAATTTTAAACATTGTTATGTGCATTTATTTTAAATGATGGGCTCCGTTGAATGCTACAAATAGTAGGAGTAAACTTTGTTTATTTTGCTTGAATTGTTCTAATCATTCTGATTGAATTTTCATATTATTATAAACCAGGAAAGATTTTTAATGAAGTTGAAGTTAGTGATCCTAAAGGTGAACTAGATGCTTTGAAAGAAGGTGGATGAGTGTTAATACTTCAAATAAAAGTTGTTTTTCTTCTATGATTAGTATACTCTATTGGATGAATTGAAAACACAAAAAAATTTGGAGAAATAAAGACCATAAGACCAAGAAGAGAGAGCCAGTGGGAGGGAGGGTGGGAGAAGATATTGAAGGGTATGAATCTAGTGATTTATGGAAAAACTGATGATGGATATGAAATAGATTATTTTGAAAATAACTTAGCTATAGGCTATAAATGTTGCAAACTAACGAAGTAAATTAAATGCAAAATTTGCATGTGTAGTTTAGGATTATCTATTTAACAAAAATTTGAATATATAACACAAAAAAGCCTGAAATCTATATTTTACCCAACATATGTAAATGTATTGCTTATCATTTTCTATTTTAAAGATTTTCCTCAGAACAGAAATAAGTTTATTAGGGGATGGATATTTTATTTTCGTGTTTTCTCTTGCTCATGCAAGTGCTTATAATGGTTTCTAGTTCATTGCGTGGCACATATCGCTTTTAACAATACCTGATGAATATCAAACAATCATTGTAGCCTGTCATAGCCAATTTGGTTTTCTATTACTCCACTTTTTCATTCTTTTTCTGGAGCATAAATATTATTTATCTGTTTGTCTATTTTCTCTCTGGCACTAATATTTTGCATTATTAATGTTAATTAAGAGTGCTTGGATGTGCTTTTTCTTTGTGCATCTAATAGTTTCCATCTTTTTATCTTTCTTAAATTGAATTAGCAAAACTATTTAACTTCATGATTGGGTTGGGCATTTCAAAGATTGATTTTATGGTTGATGGGTTATGTAATACGATTAATGTGGTTCTGAGAACTTAGCCTATCAAATTTGTCTCTTTTTGTTATTTTTATGTTTGAGAAAACCTTAAAGGATTATTTTAATCTTACTTAATTCCAATTACAAGTAATATGCAGTTTTATAGAAGCTATACAAAGAGAAAGAACGGAAACATATATAAGAAATGAGAAGTATAACTAAGAATAAAGCCCGTAACTATCAACTTAAGGATCCATGAATTAATTTGAGTTGTTGTTATGGGGAGACTTTCTTCGATTAGGCATTGCTAGGCAAATTTTAGTCTCTCATATAGAAATTTTGAGTCTTTAAATATTCAATCCAATATTGAATAACGAGCACACCTTCTAATATTCTGAAACGAACTAGAACAATTTCCGCAATAAAATTAGGGCAAACTAATATTTATTGAAAGAGCAACAAACAACTCAACCCAAATACATAAAGATAAGCACCTACAATTCAAGAGGTAGACAATCTCTTCCAAATCCTACAAGTTGAGCGGTAGGAAATCTCTCCCAAACCCTAACCCCATGACTCAAGTTCCAATCTTATGCATAACCCAACCCTAAACTATTAAGCCCGATTTATATTGAGCAATAATTAATAATAAAAGACAAAATTATCTTTAGGCTAATTAAAGACAAAATTGCCTTTAGGCTAGGCGCCGAAGTAACTACATTTTCCTACCAAAAAGGCACCTTATCCCTCAAGGTGGAAGAAAGTGAGGGTGTTCCTCCTCCATCATAGTCTTCTCTATTTCTGCATCACCCGCCTCCCCGTAACCCATTGTGAGAGCCTTTAATGTCCAATCTTTACAACCGTGTTTTGTGGCGAACTTCTCATCAGATCGAAAATATAAGTCCCTGGCTTATTTCTCCTGGTTCGCTGTCTCTAAAAGGCGCTTGAGTATCACCCCCGGTCGTAGCCCATTATTCTTGTTCTGTGGGGTCACTCTCCGGGCTTGTACTATTTGAGCTTTTAGTATCATCGTGGTTGTAGCAATTCAATATGATGCTCTGCCTGTGCTGCTCCTATTATCCTGTGGTATTGCATTTCTATCTTCAACCAACTACACTAATTCCATAGTTCCTCCCAAGCCTCGTGGTCACAGAAGACGAAGTGTTGTGTGTATGTCGGCCTTTAGTTTTTTCATGAAATTTCCGTCTAGTACTGCTTCCAATCCCTCTCAGTCATCCCGACAATAGCTCAAATTTCTCTCTATACTCCATAACAGTCCCTTGTTGAGTCAATCCAAACAATTGCTTGTTTAGGTCTCATTCTCGAATGACTTAGAAATGTTCCCTCCAATACAAGCCTCGTGGTCTCAGCGGATGAAGTGTTGCACGAATGTCGGGCTTTAATCCCTTCATGAAATTTTCCTCCCATACTGCTTCAAAAATTCCTCTCGGTCATTCCGACAATAACTCGAATCTCTATCTATACTCAAAATATGATTTCACATGGTACACTCATCCATATGTGTCTTCTTACTTGAAGATTGACATCTTCAACTTTCTAACCATAGCATCTCCACGCTAACTCCCTCTCCCTCAGATGTTTCCTTCCATATATCGAGGGTACAATCTATTTCGGCTTGTCTCCTTTCTTCCTAGTGCTCCTCCATATCTCTTGTATAACCCATTTTCATGTTTCAGCTTAGCTGCCTTTATCAGAAATCTCAAATTCACCTCCATCAGAGTTCTAGGAGGGGGTTCTTGATAGTAGATATTTTCCTCTTCGTGTTCCTCTCGTCCGATCTCTTTCCCTTTCAATATAGGCTATGATTCTCTCGTCAACCCTTGGGTTAGTGCTTGCAAATTGAGCCTCTGCCGACGTCTGGATTGCTTCTCTATAAGCCTCTTCTCATCTCCTCCAAGCTTTTAAATCGGTTCTCAATGGAGGAAAACTATTCGTCTATGGTTGAGAATCTTTCCTTTATCTCTAATTTTTGGCTCATTTTTTCCTCCGATTTATTTTGCAAATCTTTTTTTTTTGCCACCATTATTCTCTACATGGTATTGGAACTCCTTTAGGCCGCAATCTCGTTGTTGGGTTCACTGGTAGCCTAAATCACTGTTGTAAAGCGAGGTTTTAAGTCACAGTTATATCAGCGGATAGACTAACGAATTAGGATAACGTTGTAAGCGATTCCAGTGGGCGAAAGCGGCACTTGTATGTCCCGATTCTTCAATCTTCCCTACTAGCTGTAATCACATTGTATCACACATTTTATTCATGCCGTCGGTCTCTTGTGTACCTGGATCGAATCAGTTTCCCATCGAGTACATGCGATCTCGTCTTTGTGCCAACTAGGTCAGATTGCAATTGTATCGCATGGGTATTGTATGCTCGATCTTGTCAGTCCTCTCAGCTAGCTTAATTTCGATTATATCTTCATGATGCGATCCCTTCGTTGCTTCCCTGCTAGCAACACGATCTCGTCATCGCTTCCTTGCTAGCTTGATCACGACTGTATCAAAACTTTTGCGTGATTCAATCAAACTGTATGTGCGCTGCGATCCTTTTTTTCTCCTAGAAGACTGCAATCCTCCTCTGTGAATCGATTGCCTCCTTTTCTTCCTATAGTCTTGGATCGATGCTCTGACACTATTTTGATATGAATTAGAGTAATTTCCAGTAAAAATTTAGGGCATACAAATATTTTTTTGCAAAAGCAACAAACAACTTGACACAAATAATAAAGATGAGCACCTACAATTTAAGAGCTAGGCGATCTCTCCAAAATAATAATTAGAGAGGTAGGAAATCTCTGCCAACTGCAACGTAAGACTCGAGTCCCAATCTCATGCATATCCCTAACCCTAAACTATTAAGCCCTAATTATTCCGAACCATGAGTACTACTAAAAGATAAAATTGCCGTTAGGCTAGGCACCGACGTAACATATTCTCTTTCAAATTGGTGAATAGATATCTTCTATTTCCATCTTGAGAGTATTTTTTTTCCTTTTTCCTATAAGATCTTCCAATTTTAATGCTTTAATAAATCGTCATCTCCAGTATTTCAATTGAAGCTTCTCTTCTAATTGCTTTCATCGTATAGAAGCTTGAAAATAATTTCATTATATTTTGTATTGTTGAGTTCCTTGTCTGCTTATCATTTTAGACACATTGTATACAAATTTTGTTATTGTAAATTTTTTATAGAACATTCATCCCAACTTGCTATACTATCATGTTGCATAGGATTTTATACAATATTTATTGCTGATTTATTATCACAATAAAATTTTATAACCTCTTCCCACATTCCCATCCTTTAGATCCTTAGTTGAATTTTCAACCACATTAACGTATGTATCCCTTGTGCCATTACTTCCAAATTTGCTTGCTTGTGTACTAGATTATGTTATAATATATCTTTATTAATTTCTTTATATGACAAGAATACCTTCAAAAAAGTTGTATTATCCACAATCACCAATAATATTGTGGCTGTCTCTACATGCCAGTGTTTAATGAACAAGGTTTGATCCCCCTGATTTGTACTTTTTGAATATCATTACTTATGTAAATCTTCATTTTTTTTAGTCTGCAGATTTTGTGCGTTTCATGAACTGTATTCAATCTATATTTCCTCTTTCAAATTAAAATGAAGGGTGTACTTCTAACATCAACATGTTGCAAATCCTAGTGAAGGTTGACAGTCTTATTGTATTGATCTTTGGAACTGAAGCAACCATCTCCCGGTAATAAGCTCAATATTATGTGTATACCTTAGCCATTAATCTTGCTTTGAATTTCTCAAGGGTCCATCGGCCTTATATTTTATTGTGAACGGTATTGGCATGGCATAGATTTCTTTCATCCATGCAACTTCTCGATAAGTTGCTTTATAACTACCATCCGCAGTAGAGATTTTCTTATTACTCGAACAAAGTGGTATACTATTAAGTTTGATAAGGAATGTGTCATGCGATATGCTTTGAATCTATGATTTCCAAGTCATTTATGGCATTATCTAAGGATTTTGTCCATAGGAAAGGTTAGCCTTACCTGAGAGTGCCAAGGAGCAAAAACTACTTGACTGAGGCATTTTTAAATCCCTATTAATTTTTTAGTCTTTTAATCCCTTTTATTAAATTCTTTTTGATATGTTGTTGGTTTTTATTTTGTTTGACTGGTGCCAACATGAGCTTGGATATTCTTTTGATTTTTAGATATTTAATGAGCTGTTATTTCTTCAGAGGTTATCTGCTTAGAATGACTATTTGGAGTAGACAACATCACCATGAGGGTTTATTGGCTTCAGAAAAGACCGTAGGTGGATGTCTAATTGTTGAGAAAAAGATGATGGAGAACTTGAGCAAGGAATGCAAGGTTGCATTGGGTGCGGAGTATTCACAACAATGAAAATATGGCTGAAGGAAATGATAAAGGAGAGAATACCAGCATTGATGTAGAGCATGGCTAGGGAGGCACCTGCAGCAATGAAGGTTTATCTAGAAAAAAAATATTAAGGATCAATAATTTTAGGATAGATTAAATAGTGATTTGGTTTATTAAATAAATAAAAAAAATCAGTCTCTTTGATAGATTGAAGTCCTTATTTTAATTACAAATATCATGCAATTTTATGCAGGTTATACCAAGAGAAAGAAAGAAAATATTTAACTAAGTTTAAAGTCTTTAATTAATAATTTCAGGAGCTATAATTTAGTTTGAGTTTAATAGTTTATTGCTATAGTGAATCGTTCCTGGAACATCCTTCACTTATCGGCTTGAATGTAGCTCTCACAGCAATGTTCTTTTCTTAAATGTTTCTATCGTATATGGACAACAAGCACAACTTCCAACATTAAGCATTTTGCTTTTATCATTATTCAGATTCTTTTCGTGATAATTATTTATATATGCCAATACTTTTCGGATGAAGGCTTTGCTTGGTTATACTTTCCTCTGTTTTTCTTTCTAAAAGCTCCTCGCATCATAACGTTGACTTGTATGAGGCACGCCAAAAAGTTCTATTTTTGTGGGCTAGCCAAGTTGTAGAGCAGCTCTTTCATCTCTGAGCGGTGAATTTAATTCGTAAGTGGTTACTCGATTTGTATATAATAGCAACATCAATACATCATCATCTACTGATCTCTCTTATTGGCCAATGCGTCTGCAATTTTATGCATATATGGTTTAAATTTATCCTTTTCAACTCCCGATTGTGCCTGATATGCTTTATGGTTGGCACTTGGCAGTGCTTGTTCTACTGTCAACTATTTTAACCTTTTTCTTCTTGGTGAGCTGCTACAGAATCACATTGTTTATTATATGCGCTATTCGTTACTGACATGGGATTATATTCTCTCATTTGGAGGCCATATTAAATTATTGAGGTGTACATGTCATGAATTGATCCAATCTTACATGCCACAGCCATAGCTTTCTTGTTCTTGCTTCTATCTCACAATTCCACTCTATAAGGAGCTCAATATAAACCTTAGAGCATATCTTTCTTTAGATTCTTTAGTAAAATATGTTTGCAACATGGGCAATGGCATGAGAAGCCTGATTGATTAGTGGTAAGAATTTCCAAATGAGGTTTGCTTAACATGGGTAATCTTTTTTAATTTTTTATTTTTTGAAAAGTTGAGGCGCTGAACGGTGCCTTGTGGTTTTTAGCTGCATGTTGGAGGGTTTTGAGGAATTTCTAATTTGGTTCTCTGTGGGTGCCGTATAGGACTTCCGAAGCATGTAAAGTTCATTAAACTTTTGATTAGTGCAATAAAATTTCAGTTTTTCTCACTTATGTGTGTTGTTGAATGTGAATTTTCCATCTTCAGTGTTCTAGACATTCCAAAATGTGACCGAGGATATTTTTCATTCTTTTCTCGATATCTTACTATGTATTTTTATCGAGGTATATTTCAGTTATTTCCTTTTGTCTGTACTCATTGTCCCTCATCCTTCATTGTAGGAGGAATCCCAACTGACAAAGATAACCCGTGATAGCTCAAAAATTACCGTTGAGCAGGTCCACGGTCTCATGTCCCAGGTAAATTTGTTGCTCTCTCTCTCTCTCTCTCTCTATATATATATATATATTGATACTCTGCTTAGCTATGAACGGGGTTTTAAATTTATTGATATATTGGTTAGGTTATCAAGGATATGTTATTTAACTCTGTGCGGCAGTCAAGTAAAGCCGCAGCAAACCATGCAGACCCCTCAGGACCAGAACCAATGGTTGAAGCTTAACTTGAAAAGATACTCAGAATTTTGCAGAAATTCTCGATCTTGTAAACTTTGAGACACCCATGGTTTGTGTTGTGGGGTTCTGAATCATCAGACTCAATTCAATGTGCATATTTCTCCATCTTTCTTTCTGTGATTCAGAAGTTTATTTCACAACTGTGTTGCTCATCTGAGGAAAAGCTTAGCTGCCTTTGCTGACTTTTGTCTGAAAAAATATTACATCAGGACTCCGCACGTAGAGTTAAGTGTGGAGCCTGATCTCAGCCGCACATCCACCCTCTTAGCCACACTTCAATCGTTTTTTTTTTAATTTACTGCGGGACCCACTCCCATACATCCATCAGTGGATGTGCGGCTGAGATCAGGCTTCGCACATAGCTCTACGTGCGGAGTCCTGAGTGCATGCATATTGAGGAAAAGCTTTTCTTTTTAATCATATTATATTGTTTGCTCCTCTCATGGAAAATGCTCTGCAATCTTAAATGTTCTCTCAAAACTGCTAAATTTTGTTCAAAACCTTTTGTTTTGAAGAATTTAACACGCATGCTACATAATTCTTATGTATTTACATATCTAACATGTAAAATTTGATATTTACATTTAGGACATTCTATTGTCGTAACTTATGCAGCATGATAAGCGTATTTCTCTTTAAGAAAGTTAATGTTAATGTTGTTTTTGATGTGATATTTAACAGTTGAATGTTATGTATGCAATTAACAATGTGTAACTACAGGAGAATTTTGTGGTATGTATGTAAATATCCTTTTTTAATTTTGGGAAAATTTAGCAGTACACAACTGCCTTTGTTCGTCATTTATGTGCCTGCTTCAGTGTTATCCAGAAATTATTTGATGTGGTTCAATTTTCTTGTGTAGAGAGAGTATGTTGGAGGAGGCAGGATATATTTGGGAAGTATAATATCGCACCTGGGTTTCCAATGTAGTAATGGTCTAGAAGGCTAACAGAAAGTGGAGGATGTGTGTGAGTTTTACCAATTTGAACTTTGCTTGTCCAAAATATTCTTGTACCCTGTTGAGGATCGATGCCCTGGTAGATTCAATGGTCAGCCACTTAGGGCCCGTTTTGGGCAGCTTATAAGTGCAAGCGGCGCTTTCAAAATGCTGATTCACTGTTTGGAAAAAACATTTATGCAGCTTATCCGAAAACGTGGTTGAGTTTTTTACACTAAATGCAGATCACGGGTCGAACTTGACGGTTGACTTGCGGGCCGCGTTTGAGGATAAACTGCTTATCCTGAAACACACAAGCTGCCCCAAACGCACCCTTAGTCCTGAGTGTCCTTGATGCATTTTTCGGGTATCATCAGATCAAGATGCTCGCAGCAAACATGGAGAAAACCATTATTATTACTTGTGAGGGAGTTTTTTTGTTATAATATAATGCTCTTTGGAATTAAAAAAAATGCTTGGGCAGCTTACCAACGCCTCATGATTGTAACATTTACTAATAAAAAAGAAAAGAACATTGAGGTGTATGTCGATGATGTACTGGTCAAGAGTCGATCAGTCGAATGACACAGAGGATTTAAAATAAACATTCCTAATATGTAAAAAAGTTTAACATGAAATTAGACCCACTAAAGTGCCCTTTCGGGCCGCGACACGTGAATCATGGGATACTTGCTAAACCCTAAATGCATAAAGGATAACTTAAAAAAGATCCAAGCACACCTCGTACCACCTTAAAAAGACTAGGGAAATCTAGAAGCTAACCGGTCAGATTGCAGGTTTGTGTATGTTCATGTCCAAGTCAGGGGATAAGTGCACCTTGTTCTTTCAAGTACTCGGGAGAGCCAAATGCTTGGAATGGACACTGGAATGTAAAGAGGCATTTAGGAACCTCAAGTAGTTCCTCGACTATCATCCCCTCCTTCAGAGCCCGAAGCCGAAGGAAAAGCTTTATCTTTACCTTGGGGTTAGCCCGAAGCCGTCAATTTGGTCTTAGTCAGAGAAGAGCGGAAGCAACATCTAGTGTACTACACCAGCTGAGTTCTTAAAGGCGTCAAACTTTAATATTCTATAATAAAGAAGCTGACCTTTGCCTTGATTACTTCAACACTCTTGCTTCAACCGTATTTTCAGGTACACACCATACAAGTTATCGTGGATCACCCACTAAAATCTGTTCTTACCAGACCAAAGCATTTCGATTGACTACTCAAATGGGTCATAGAAATTTGCGAGTTTGATGTCTCTTATACCCCCATGAACAACAATATAATCAATTTAGGTACAGATTTTCTGACAGATTTCTCCGAATTAGAAGGGGCAAACAAGGATCTGGCAATCGACCAATTAAGAGCTATATTTGGAATTTTGTCGAGTAACCCCGCAGGGGATAACATCTACCACTCGATCGAGGTAAATTTCCATTGGCTTACAACCAAGCAGAATATGAGGCGTTAATTGCAGAACTTTGCCTAGCCTTAGAGATGGGAGTCTTCCACATAATGACAAAGGCTGATTTATGACTTATTGTGAACAAGATCGATAAGTAATTTGTAGCCAGGGACTAAACTATGACAAAGTACATGGGGAAGGTGAAAACGAAGATTGATCGCTTTACGAGCTCCAGAATCAAACTTGTCCAAAGGGAGAAAAAACAGGTCGCCGACCTCTTATCCTGAAGCCTCTATTTTGGAGAGGGGATACCAAAAAGACTCGATCGACCCTCAATCAAAGAATTAATAGCAATGGAGATACATTAGAAGGAGAAGAAATCTAGATGAGCTCGTACATCTGGTACCTGTATACGGGGAAGATCGACGAAGAAGTCACAGATCGTAGGAGATTCAAGTATATATGGCTGCCCAATACTTACTAATTGAAAGAAATCTCTTCAGGAAGTCGATCACGTCCTTAAACTTAAAATGCATTAGGGAGGATGAGGTTGAGGACATACTCCAAGAAGTTCAGGACAAGGAATGCGAGAGCTGTTCAGGAGGAAAGACAATGCTACTTCTGGTTGAGCTTGCTAAAGAACTTTGAAGAATATTCCCGAAGGTGTACATAATGTCAAAAGTATGGGCCATTGCATCATCAGCCGTCTCAAAAACTTCACCTGCTTGTCTGTCATTGGTCGTTCGCCAGTGGGGGCCTCAACTTCCTGGGACATTTCCTCGTCAAAAGGATAAAAGAAGTTTCTACTAGTGGTCGTCAACTATTTCTCCAAGTGGGTAGAGGCAAAACTATTAGCACACTTAGCAATCGAAGTAGTTTGTAACTTCATGTAGAGTGATCTGATTTGAATATATGAATTACCTCTTGTCATAATTACAGATAATGTAACTTAATTCACCGTCAAAAGGAGTTTAAGATTGTTGTAAGAGTCAAGGGATCAACCTCAAGTTTGTTTCCCTACATCATCCTCAAACAAATGGACAGGTGGAGACCGCAAACAAAATCATCCTAAATATGCTAAGGAAAAAGGTAGAATGGGGCAAACGGAAAATGGGCAGATTTGATCTCTTCGGTACTCTGGGTAATCTGAATAACATTGTTTACCTCCATCGAACATACCTCCTTTATGCTATCCTATGGAATGGAAGTTGTGTTACTGATCAAATACAACAAACACAGCCAGAGAGTACCCTCCACCTCGACTTTCGATGAGGAAGACTTATGACAGTGGCTTGAGGCAAATGGTGAAGGAGTTAGACTAGCCCTAGATTTAGTCGACGAGAATAGAGCCAACACATCCTCCAACAAAAAGAGGTTAAGCGGAAGACAACCAAATAGTTCAATAAGCATGTACGCGAAGAGAAGTTTGTCCCAGGGGACCTGGTGCTAAAGAAGGCTGACCCCTCTGCCAGAGGGCAAGCTATCAGGAAGCTTGATTAAACATGGAATGACCTCTACATCATCCATCAGAGAGCTGGACCTGAACCATACAAACTGAAGACATTTGCTGAAGACATTTGCAGGGAGCGATGTCTCTCGAACGATGTCTCTTGAATGTTTAAAGATAAAATGTTGTATGGTGGCAAATAGTAGCATACCCATTCTCTACCCCCTCTCGGCGTTAGTAAAGAACATTGACTAATCTAAAGTTTATTCCACTTAGTGTAGTAGTGATAAGTAAATTTTGGCCTCTCACCTCCAGATTACCCACTATACCCTCTCTATAGGACCTACTAAGGACTCTTAGATCCAAACTCTAACCCGAATTGATAAGGAATCTAGCATGTCTCCTTAGATAGACCAATTCTACGGCCATCAAAACTTATCTCCCTATCTATTTGAGCTAACAAGTGAACTGAGTTGCCCTCCCATCCTAAAGGTTAACATGGTACTCACAAGTTGAGTGAAATCATAGTCATCTCAGCGCAACATGTTTCATAACAGATTTTAACTCCACAAGTGACCCGTTTGCAAAGTCAACAAAGAACCGGTGAAAAGACCATCACAAATTTTAAATTAAAAAGGCATCTTCAAATCATTCTCATCTCACAGGATTATTTCTCATCGCAAGAAGAAAGAAAAAAAAAACTACTTAGAATTCTTGGAGATAACACAAAAACACATATACGTGTATAGCTGATCAAGATCTTGCAGGAAAGTAAAACTAAAAAAAATACAAATACTTATATTTAGGCTTATACTGAAGCAAAATCTGCAATTCCTTGATTGTTTTCTACTTCACAAGACTCTCACAAGTCTCACACAAATATAATAACTCACCACACTCTTACTATGGTGGTCTCACTCATTATACTCACACTAGATTCTCTCGTAGACTCTAAAAACTCTTTTATTGTTCTAAACTCTCTTTTTGTCCAGAATTCTTTCTAATATAAAGAGCTCTATAAATAACCAAGGGTTGCTTTAGGTAACTCTTCAAAATTCATCCAAATTTAGTGTATAATCTCAAACCGACTTTGGCGCCTAGGTGCCACTCTTCTAGAAACTCTAAATAACTGTCCGGTGCATGGGTGCCTGATCTAGCACTGGGGTACCCAACCCGTCTGGACTCTGGTGCTTAGACGCCATAAATGAGGCTTAGGCACCAGAAATGATGCTTAGGCGCCATTGCTCCATGATGCCATTTTGCCTCCAATTTCGTTTTTTCTTTTAAATTTCATTCTCTGTACCTGAAACAAAAAAACATGTAAAATATCTTTCATTAAAGCGCAATTTCATCAATATAAAGATAAAAATGACCATATAATACATGTAATTTTAGGTTTATCAGGGTGTCTAACTATTTCCTATGGCCATGAGACGTATCAACACCCAACAACGCCATGCTCTGATAGAGGTGTGAAAATGATCATCCTACGCACTACTTTAAAAGTTAGCACTCGACATCAACAGAACCGTGAGGGGTGCCTAACTATCTCTTATGGCCTATAAGATGTATCAGCACCCGACAGCGACAGGTTCAGTGAGAGATGCATGAACGATCTTCCTGTGCTCTACTCCAAACGTTAGCATCCTGCAGCGACACACTCTGCTACCGGTGTCTAACTATCCCATGTGGCCTAAATGACGTATCGACAGCTGGCAGTGACAAGCTCAGTGAGAGGTCTGTGAATGTTTTTCGTGCGCCCTACTTCAAATGTTAGCACCCGACGGTGAGAAACTCTGTGCGGGATGTCTAACTATCCCCTGTAGCCTATGAGACGTATCGACACCTAGCAGCGAAAAGCTCTACGAGGGGTGTGCGAACAATTGTCCTATGCCCTAACTATGGCATTAAGTATCCACTAGCGACAATCTCTGAAAGGAATCTAAGATGATCGTATAAGCAAAATACATGTGCACTTTCCATCTCCTCATAACACTGAAAGTATTTGTGCATTCCAGCAATTAACATGTAAGGGAGAAAATGGTCAGGATAACGAAACCCCAGGCCTAAAAATTTTTCATATATTGCAATAATTCATTTGCACGTTACAAGTCTCCTATACAATGAAATTAAAAAAAAACACAAAAAAATATAAAACGAGACTCTGCTCTAACCCTGAGCATTCAAGGACTCTCCAGAGTCCACCCCTTTGTTCCCTTGGTACCAGTGGCTCCCAGTACGCAGACCCCTCTTAGCTCTCAGAATCTAAAAGAAGCTTCCCAAATTCCTACATGTTTTGCCACTTAAGGTCCACCAGCTTGTGCTTCACAAATCTCTCGATAGTGAGGGAAGTACCAAATACAATCAGGTGAGAAAGACTCTCGACACACGCCATCCTGATGACCATCGAAGACATTTTTTTTTAACTCTTTATTTTTTTTAAGAAGAGCCGCCACCTCTTCCTCATGTTGTTGGGCATTTATCTGTCGTCCCTTGAGGGAAAGCTTCAATTTCCCTTCCGCCGTAGAGAGTTTTCACTTAAACTTCTAGACTCTCGAGGCAGATTACCCGACGTCCTCCTCGGCTTTATCCAAGAGGAGGGCCTGAAAGTACGAAGCCTACCAAGCAAGACCATGATAATAGTCAACTGATTAAAACATATCCCTTTTATCCATCAAAATCAAGTTCCTCTCAAAGGCACGAGACCAGAACATGTTAATCAAAATAGAGGGATAGTCTCCATTTAGTGGGTTTGTAGGAACCACTCGATCTTCCTGTTAATGAGAGCAAGTGACCGACCATCCCGACACCAGCTCCTTGAGCGTGTGAAAAACGACCACTCGAGGATAAGAGCCTTTCCTTCCCTTCGAGGAACATCACTCTCTACCTAATCTGTGACCCCTCGTTCCTCCTCAGAATTGGTCTCAAAGGAGATTGGGTGGGAGGCGCGACTAGACTCACCCACTCATGCAAAGGTATTAACAAGGCTTCCCATGTCACTGTCATAACTCCTCCGATCGAAGGGCGCACTGATGGTCCTTTGGACTCAGGAAGGCCTCGCTTACTTTCGAAGAACCTGACAAATTGCATAAAATTCATGGAAATGCATTTCACACATGAACAAACTAACGGATAAGCGATACCAACCTTCACCATTCCCCTCGCCCGACCTGACCAAGTCGAACCGACCCCGATCTCTACCAAATGGCAGAGGACTGCCTCTCCCACGGGGCCTCTTTAAATCCATCCTCTCCTCAATAGTCTCTCCCGAGAGACCTCCATATCATCGGTTGATTTTCACAAATCCCCAGTCAAAGTATCAGCAACATTCAGATGAATCATTCATTCGATCACATTGGGGTCAAGGTACTGGAACATTGAGAGGCGCCGTCCCTCGATTAGCTCCCAGTGATCCTGAACATTCCCAAGCAGGGTCTTTACTTTCTTCACATCACACTCATTAGGAGAAGTGTGGATCCCTCATCCGACCGCACACGATGCAAACTTCATCTTTTAGTCCTTCACTTTATTCTCTTTCCCCCATCAATTAAATCTTAGTGGTGACGACAAACTGGATGTAACCTTGACAACTAATTTGGAAGGAGAAGAAATGATTAAAGAGTTCAATTAAACATCGGATCTTCATCCTCCGGCAAAAAAAAAACACATATGACATGATAGCGGCGATTGAGTTTGGAAGAAACCGAGCATGCATAAAGCCATAGCAGTTGAAGATTGAATACTGCTCAAGACAAAATGATAGCTGAAAACCCATCTTAAAATGGTTCTTGTAGAAGATAAGGTCAGGAGAGAAATCATCTGTGGCTTGTTCATGGTTGCCCGCCGGTCGCAGGAGAATTGTGGGATCCATAACCCAACGTTCCTGGATGTTCTCTATTCTGCTGCAGAAAGAACCACGACCTCTGTGATTGGAATCAAACCGAACGACTCCTGAGAATATTTCCGAACCATGAAGTCTATTGTGTTAGACAGAAAAGAAGAAGGAAAGAATGAAGAAACCAATAGAAAGTAAAAAACGACAGTGCAACCCAGCGGAAGAAGATGAATGAAAAAAAGGAAGAAACAAGAACTCTCAGCAAGTGCACAACCCCATACGTATATAGAAACACGGGAAAGGATACTTGGGAAATCAAAATGCCACTAATGCGAATGATGCGATGGAATGATCCACTGAAATGTTGATATTTTTTTATTATATATTTCATACCTATTTTTGATGATATTGCACTTTAAAGAAATATATTTTTCATGATTTCATGCAGGTACAATGATTTTAGGCCTTTGGAGCAAAAGGAAGCGAAAAGGAGTAAATTTGGAGAAAAAATGGATAAAAATGCATTTTATTGATCTAGCACCGAATGACACTGTCACTAGCGCTAAACCACACTATTTTACAGAGTTGCGACCGAATTGGCGGAATAATGTGTCGAACGACGCCCTAGGCAGCGCCGGACCGCGCCCTGTCCCGAATTCAAACAAGATTCAATGTATTTAGCCGGATTTTGAAGTTTTGCTCTAGAAAACTCTTGGGAATTCAGTTTTGGCCGAATTTAAACACTTTTGGAGCCAAGTTTAGAATAGGGAGAGAAAAGAAGAGAAGAGTAGAGTTTAGCGAGAGTTTCTTTCAATTTTGTGTAGGAAATTAGATTTTGTGTTTTCTCTTCTAAGGAGTGTGAAAGGAGAGGGAAAGTGAGAGATTTCTTCTTCCTTACTCATCTAAAGAGAGAATTGTGTGTTGTTGTGAAGAAAGAAGAGGAGTTAAAGGAATTTCTTGAGATTCGCTTGGGGAAGAGTTTGCGATAAGTTGTCTTTACTTTACTCTGTTTGTATGACGTTGGTTTTATATATAAAATCCATGTTTTGTCATATTTTCTTCATGAGTCTTGAGTAGATTTCTTTGTCTTTCTCCTTTTCATGTGATGTATTGATGTTGTGAAATGGAAATGATGTGTCAATTTATTATGGAGAATTTGTGATGACCTTTTCACTTCGAAGTTCATTTACTTTTTGATCCGACCAATTGAATTGTTAAAACTTGTTAGGAAACATATGTTCCGAAAGGATTATGAGTTCCACAACAAAAGTGAAGTCACATTCAATGTCCATGAATGAGAGACGTAATTTATGGGGATTAAATGCAAATAAATAGGGAAATATACTTTGATGGGCGTCAAATTTTAGATTTCAGAGTGACATACTGAAATCCTCAATTTGATCTTAATGTTTAGAAACTGAAGCGAGAGTTAGCCTTCAGGTGAAGGGAAGTGGGAGCTCTGGAGTGAGAGCCAGTATCCTCCCAGCCTAACCACAAATTTGGGGACTAAAATTAGGATTAACCAATGTTTTTTATACGCTAAAATATGAGTAAATAATAGGAATGCTCCTATTTGGCACAATACATTTGCATCACTGATCTATGTTACAATAATCATCACATTATGATTAGAAAGGAAGAAGACTTTTCTTGCAACTGAACTTTGTTATAAATTTAGTCTTGTGTTAGTTTAACTTGCCAGTCTAGACAGTGCTTTGGTAGAAATAGTAACTGAATATGATTGTCTTTACTTTAAGAATTAAACTACTTGCAATTGTGCTGTGATTCGATTAGTGATTTATGTGCTACGCCATAAAATTAAAGCCTCCCTGTGAGATCGATATCCAGGACTCCACTAGAGCTTTGTATTACTTGAGCGATACGCATACTTGCATTAATTGTGTGACTCATTATCAAATTAAATCAATATATATATCTAAATCCGAGTTCATAAATTTTGGCAAATTAAAAAAGTCGCATCATGGGACTACATGTCATCTAAGTAAAGTAATAATTACCATAAATAAAAAAAAATATTAATCATACATAAACTCGTCGCACATCCTAAAAAGATCTTTTTGGTTGCCCTTAAGCTGAGTAGCGAGGGCCCTCCCTAACGACTAACAACTCCAAACACAAACGTGTTCCCCATGGCTGGCAAGCATCTCCCCATGAAAGATCGTAAGTTCCTTGCGCAGCCTAACAACCTCCCTCTCCACCTGGTCGACCCTCTCAAGAACCTCGGTGATCCTTCCATTGTCTTCTTCTTGAGGGTACCCCATGAAATGGAGAAAACTCTCCTTCATCTCAACAAGACGATGCACTATGAAGTTAGAAGTCACACGGTGCCCTCCAATCGCCTCCATCCTCCCTCGAGACACCAGAGGAAGCTTGACGACCAGTACCCTGACCTCCAGAACCCAGATCATCAGCGTTCAACTCAGCACTTTGCTCCGGTGCACTGTTGACCTCATTTTTGATGAGGTCTTCTCTTCTTCTCTTTAGTACTTAGGATCTAGCTTCAGCTTTTCCTTCGACTATCTTAGAGGACTAGAATCGGGACCCACCTTTTAGAAATTCAAACCACTTCTTAACTCCCCGCAAACTCCACAAACTCGATCGTAGACCCCTAATCACCTGGAGGGTCGAAATCAAATGTGGATGTTTAAATGATGAGTTCCTATAAGACTCTTTGGCCTTAGGATCGCCTCTGGTGGCTCAGTCTGCAGTGAAGGGCCGACTTACACACACACTACACTTATACACTACACCTATACACTACACTTTCACACACCCATACCTAACTCGACCTCCCGACTCATGTGGGTGATTCACATGGATGGTCCTTAACCCCTAAGCCCTCGCAAGAGGTTATGAACAACATAGTGAATGCCTCAAATGAGTCCCTTCATGGCTCATGTGGGCTTGACATGGCTTCATGGCTCAACCAAAATGACTTCTTTCCACTTACATCCACCCAATCTTCAATTTTCCAAATTTTCAATTTTCCAAATTTTCAATTTTTGACTCCCGGGACCCTACACCCGCTAAACTTACCCAAAACCCCCGAAATTACCCAAATTTCTCAAAAATTTCCAAATTATCCAAAATTCTCCAAAATCAATCCCAAACATTTCCACATCACTTAAACTGATCATCCATACCCAAAAATACCAAAAATTCCAAGAAAACCTCCCAATACCCTCCAAATACCCAAAATACCCCTCTTGACCTAAAAATCCAAAAATTCAGAAAATTCCCAGAAAATTCCAGAAAATCCTAAATATTCCCAATTTCATTTTGTCCAACTACACCATGGGCCAATTTTGTCAATTTACCCTACTTTTGTCAAAACCTCCAATTTGACCCATTTTAACCCTAAGTGAACCCAATGTCAAACCAAACCTACCCAATTGACCCCAATTTTGCTCCAATTCAATTCTAAACTTCAATTCAATATCCTAAATACCAATCTAGATCAAATCAAAGCCCAATTTGGTTGACATTTGGATCCAATTTCACTTTTGGCCTTAAAGCCCAATTTGGACCTATGACCCAAACCTAACCCAAACTCACCCAATTCAACTCCAATTAACCCCAAATCTTTTCTAAATCTTCCTTAACATCCCCACAAACAAAACCCTAACATGATTTGCCCAAAATTTAGACCCGAACCCCACTCAAATTCAACCCAAAGCTAAAAGGCCCATTTTTGACCTAAACCCAAACCTAACCCAAATAAGCCCAAACCCCAAAATCAAAGCCCAACCAAAGTCAAAACCTCTTTGAAACACTCCCATAAACATTTCTCAACATTGATTTTATATCAATTTCAACCCTAGCCCAACATTAGCCCAACTTGGCCCACTCGGACCTACATAGGCCCACTTACCAAATAAATCCAAATTCAAACCAATTCAACTCCAAATCACATCAAATTGATTCCAAGCCCTTCATAAAACATCCCTAAACCAATTATGACATTTATTTGACAAAGTTCTTCACAAAATTTTTATCCAAATGCCCATCCTAAAAACAAAAAAGCCCATTCCCCTTAAACTTTCCTAAAAGCCCACTTCACCACATTCAAAAGCCCAAATCTACCCTAAAGCCCACATGACATCTCCATTTGTCATCCACTTAATTAAATCCATTACCTAAGTCCTAAATTCACCATCAAATTATTCCAAATCAAGTTTCATACAAATTTCCATCAAATTACCAAAAATTCTTAAAACCCATTTTCATGAAATTGACCAAACCTTTTCCCAAGCCAAAGGTGAGCCATGCAAGCCATGGACAAGCCACATGAAGCCATGGAAGGCTTGACATGTGATCAAGCCATTAATGGCAAAAGGAGGGGCCTCTTTCCTAATCCTCCTTAACCCCTTTTTTACCTTAAGCATGTCACACACTAAACCATGCTTAGCCACCTCATCATGGATGGAGACCACACCACTCTCCCTTGGCCGACCCAACCGATCCTCTCAGCCCAAAATCGGGCCATGGGGAGGTGCACCCAACCCAAATCAATGGGTTGACCAAATTAAGGCCAAAATGACCCCCTCCCCATTCCATTTTAATTCAAACACTTTACACATGTCCAAGCCCATCGACTTCACCATTGCCAAGCCCCGACCTCCCCGGTCAAGATGGTGACCCATGCCTCGCCGGCCACCCGCCCGGATCGCCGGAAAACACCATGGCCGAGAGCTCACATGTGAGCCAACATTGAAATTCTCCCTTGCTGAGCTGCCCCATGCCTAGTGGCCATCATGGCTGTTCTTCTCCTCACCATAGCAGCTGATCCCAAGCCCTAACTCTCCCTGGGAGGCTCTCCAGCCACCTCTATTTAAACTCCACCCCTCTCGGCCATGAGGAGTGCTGAAAAGAAACCTTAAGGAAACTCTGCCAAAATTGTTCCAGACTCCTCCCCATACACAGAGCACTTGATCCCCAGTGAGATCCCCTCGCCATTTCTTCTCCGCGAGCTCAATTTCGTAGTTGAAATTCCACCCAAAACCAGGACACTTCTCCACAGGTGAGCCAATCCCCAAATTGATTGGTTCTACACCTTCACTGCACCAAGGGAAGGTGTCCACCGAAGAAAGCCCCATCTCCAGTGCCACCCAGTTGCTCCAGCTCTCCAAGCTTTGTGATCGGCTTGGTCGAAATCACATCTGGACAATTCACTGCGACCGAGAGACTTCATCCGGAGCTTCATCGGGATCCAATCGAAGGTGCAATAACTCTCGGATCGAAGCCACACTTCTCCGAGCAAAGGTATGAGCTAATTCTTTATCCCGAGCTTCTAGAGATTCTCCATTTCAAATGCCTTAATTTCAATGCATGTTAACCGTATAGATGTGTTCGTCTCTTCAAGACGAATCCATGGAAGCATAAGAACATGAAAATCCATTGAGTATCGAGTGAGATCTTAGTGGATTTAGTGTGGACGGCTCTCGGGCGAGGACGCTCGGGGACGATGAACGGATGCCGTCCATTCAATACACGCGCGGACGAACGGCTCGGATGGCGTCGGACCGAGAGACGGTACGAGAACCGCGGGGCCCGGCCGCCGACTCGGTGGCGGCGTCGAATGGGAGCGCGACGCGTGTGCGTTCGGAGTCGCCGAGGTTGACGCGGCGCCGCGTGGATAAATAGAAAATTAGGGTATTTTTCTATTTATTTAATTCCCTAAACTTCAAAAATTCATATCTCCGTGTAGAAAAATCAGAAAAATAAAATAAAAATACCTCTCGCTTCGCTGAACGGAGGAGAATAATGTGAAAAGAAATCACTTAATTTCATCAAGTATTTTATTTTTTATAATTTATTTATCTCTGCATTATTTTAATTCTCCATGCATGTATACAATTCACCATGGCATGAGACCATAGTAGCTTTAAGCCTCCGAATTTGGGAACATTCCCCGAATTTTCCAAAGTCGGAGGCCATCCCTATGAAAAGTTATTGATTTTTCAAATTCATGTTATCGTTTTGAGTATTTTAATTCCAATAAATAAGCATGTTGTGAAATAAATTCTAGGAAAATTTGGTGATGTTCCTTATGACTAGAGAACCCTAGGAAAAATAGGTTTTGACTTAGTTCATTTAAAACAACCCTAATCGGCTTAAACACCCAAAATAGGTCTCTAATTAATTAGAGTTAACCAGGCATCAAATTGACTTGAAATTAATTCTCCACTGACCTTTAGGATCGGAGGAATCCACCATAAAAGTTTGAGGTCAATTGGACTTAGTTAGCTCCACTAATCGGGTTGATTAAGCCATTTAGTCATTTTAAACTTTAAAAATTCATAACTTTTAAAATACCTTTCAAAAATTCACTAAATTGGTTTTGGGCCTCTCGATATCAGGGGAATCTAAGAAAATTAAAATTTCAATTTTCTAAAAAAGTTGATTTTTAATAATATTTTAATATTTTTAATAATTAAAAAATAATAAAAATCACAAAAATAATAAAATTCACCAAAATGTTACATTTTGAATTTTAATCACTTAGGAACAAATCCCACATTTTTCTTAGGTCTATTTAGTGAGATATTAAATTTTAAAGCCCTAGGGTAATTTTAAAAATTAAAAAAATGTATTTTCTAGCATTTTCACTAAAATAATTATAATAAATCATAGAAAAATCAGAAAATTGAAAAATTTGCTTCTCTGATTTCCTTGATATCAGAGAGATTTTTGAAAAATATAAAATTCATTTTTCAACATTTATTTTATTTTTAAATTAATTAACACGCCAAAACTTAAAATAATTATAATAAAAATAATATAATTCAAAAAATCACCAAAATTGGTCCAAGTGGTCCTCTGGTCATTAGGAATGTCCCCTAATTTTCTTAAGGACAACTTTCCTTGGTCATGTTATTAAATTTTCCTCGAAAATCTCTATTTTCCACCAAAAATAATTATATAAATAAATTAAATACGGAAAAATCACATTTTCTCCTCTCATGTCTTTATTGACACATGAGTGAAGTCACATAAAAATTTCAAGTTCATTTGAGTTCAACTTAGTGAGTTATGAAATTATTAAGCTTAAAGGGTAAAATGGTAATTAAAACTTTAACCCTTAATTAAAACTTTAGGTTTAATAAAAAAAATTAACAAGTAAAATATTTGATCCTAATCTGATTTGGATGATTGAAATTCAAATAATTAAAGGGTAGAAACCCATTAAACAATTTTAAAATGATTAAACTTTAATTAAATAATTGATTAAATTTGGAGGAATAATAAAATTGGAATTATTAAAATATGGATATTATTAGGAAGAAATTTATTCTTTAATTTAAAAATCCCTAAATTAATTATCTCATTAATATTCAATTCTTAATTAAAATGATAACTCAAATTTAAAATATTAAAAGACTCAATCATTAAACTAAAATTAAATTATTAAACTCTTTTAAAATTTCAATTAAAATTAAATAAATAAAATTAAATTAAAAATTAAATTAAATTAAGTTAAATTAAATTAAATTAAATTAAATTAAATTAAATTAAATTAAATAAATTAAATTAAATTAAACAATTAAATTAAATTAAATAAATTAAATTGAATTGAATAATTAAATTAAACTAAATTAAATTAAATAAAATAATTAAATTAAATTAAATTAAGTAAATTAAATCAAATTAAATTAAAATTAAATCAAATCAAATTAAACTAATTTAACATCAAATCAAACTCAATTGAATTAAATTAAAATTAAAACTCAATTAAATTAAATTAAATATAACATCACCTAAGACATAAAGAATTCAAAATAAATCTAAAATAACTTGAACACTATTCCAAATTTAAACCTTTTAACTTAAACCAAATCATTTGAATACTAATTTACCCTTGAAAGCTTCGGTTATCATAACTCCTAAACAGAACATTAAATGAAATGTTACTTCACTTATAGGATATTCAAATGTCCTAGTTCACTGAGTAAGTTAACAAAACTTGAATCCCCAAACGATTAATTCATTTATATAATCGAATTCATTTGGACTTAAAACAATCCTAGAAATATTGAAAAGATGTTTAAGATTCTTCTTAAGCACTTCCTCAATATGATAGGGCATTTATAAGAACAATTGAATTTAATTATTCTTTGATGAAGAAAATCGTCTTCAAACAAAAACACAAAGAACCTAGACGTCATAGGAAATGACTAGCTATAGGATTAGGAACTTGGTAGAAAACCATAACCTTTCCCTTAGCTTTACCTAGGAACTTGCTTAAATATTCTGATTATGTTTTAAGTGCAGCTTGGGATGACGGGAAGACCCTCCAGGTACGCTTTTATTTTATTGTAATTTACTTTCTTGCAATTTACATTATTGCAATTTATTTAACTTCATTGCACTTACTTTTCTTGCATGATAAACAATCTGTTGCATGAAAACCCACACCTTTAGGATAGACCTCAAAACCGAAACCAAAACTAAATTAAAAGTCATTGCAAGATAAAATTCACCGCCACAACATTTCAAAATATAAAACAACTCAAAATTTAATCACAAACGAACACAAAACTACAATTGCAACTAAATTAAAACGTCCCGTTGGATGATCGGGAATACCTCGGATGATGTAACCTACGTGTTGCTAACGGGATTTCCCACGGTCTAAATGAAAGTGTGGAACTCATTCAGTTGAGTTTAGCAAATTCATCTGGACTAAGTGAATCCGATAAAAATAATGATGCCGGAAGGATGGAACCGTGAGATCTTAACCGGTGTCGTTATAATCAACGTTAAGATCTGTTTTAATCAAAATACAAAAAACACTTGGAAAATTAAGACTTCTCTAAACCAAAACACTTTTCTCATCTTCTGATTTATGATTTCTAAAACTAAACCTCTACAACAACAAGGAGCTCGGAGCATGGTGGGCAGCACGGCCATCGTCGTCAGCAAAACTTGAACCTACATCAGCAAAACTTTCCTAGAATTAAACAACAAAGCCATAGGACTTCGAGGTAGTTTGCCTAGTGCAACATAAACCCTCAACCTTTGTTAGGCATTTGCATGATCGGGTCATGTAAATTAAGCCCTAACCGGTTTTAGGATTCCGAGGTAGTCGTCTGATACGACATAAACCCTTACATCTTCAAGGCTATTTGTATGATTCTATCATATAAGTATAAGTCCTAATTAATTAAAATTGACAAAATCAAAACATTTAAATAAACATTAGGATTTTCCTAAATCCAAGCCAAACAATAGGATAATCGAGAAATTACCGAAGTTCACTTCGAATCTGTAATTTCTCCTACCTTTCTTCCTTTGGATTCACAAAACAAAATGGTCCAAGTTTGATCCATTCCCTATTGAAATTCCAAAATTCAATCCCTTGAAAACTTAAACTTTGAAATCCTTGAGAGCAGAATTATTGATTATTATCGAGAGTTTTCTTAGGTGATTCCCATCACTTAAGATGTAATTAACTATAGGGGCTTGCCCTTATAGGGAATTTTGAAGAACCCAAGTAATATAAACCCTGTTTAATGTTTTCATATTAAGCAGGGGAAACTTATCGGCTTATAAAATTGGTTCGCAGACCAAACGGATGTCACATAATCTTCTAGTTTATTTAATTGAGCCCCACCGTCAAGCAGTGTGTCTATCCTTAGGGATAGATACACGGTTTGTGGTGCGGTGCTCGTTTATATAAACTATTTGGGATGTGAGAGCGGTTTAGTCTCATATCTTAAAACCTTCAAATTTAAAATTATTTTCAAAATCAAATACTACTTTTCAAATTATTTATTTTAATTAAATTAAAAATTCGCCGACAGATTTCTGTTAGGCGACCCCTCTTCAAAATAAAACACAACCTAAAAAAAAATAAGCCGCACATGCACTTAGCTCCGCCATATTTGCTCCTCCCACAGTAACCAGTCCCATATTCGTCCCCTCGACCGCAACCTAGTGCACCACCACCGTGTCATCTTTAAGTCCAACATCGATATCTGTCTATACAGAATCGACAGTCTAGACCTCAGTTGCTAAAAAAAGAGATGCAAAAAACTATTAAAGCTACATACTAAGAGTTCAAACCCATTCAGATGGGGTATAAGAGAAAAATCCTCACTGGCTTTTTAAATCCTCCACATTCAGCAATGAAACCACTCCTAGTCGGCCAAAGTCATGTCTCGGCCTCAACCTCTGCCTCCTCAACACTCCTTTCGGGAACCACGACCCCCATAGTCACCTAGGCGGGCAATCTTTCTCTCACAGTGGAAATATTCACCCAGGCATTTTTCCCGTAGGATGGTCGTTAGGGCGATCTCTTACTTATCCCATAGCCATCTCCTGAGGAGGGCCCGCAAGGAAACCGGAAGAACCAGGATGGCTCTCATGATCGTCGGCTCCATACTTGAACATGACTCTCTTTCTACTCACCCCTTTCGCGAATACTTCACCCGTTTGTTTGTGCTTCACGTCTAACTTACGAGCCTGGGCCCACAAGTTGTTCATAGCCTTAAGAAGGAAAGTCTTTTTAAAGGGTGGAGCTCCTTCATTAAACATCGTGAAAAACAAGTAAGGAGAAGGTCACGAGACAAAGGAATCTGAAGAGACGTAATCGGTGCAAACCTCTCTTGCACCAAAGCCTATTTATAATGACCCAGGCATAGAAATCCAGGGAAGTCCATTATTACACAATAGTATTATTTAATTATTTCATACGCGTCAAAACATTCTACCATCCTCGTGTACTGAACAACTTTTGAGGAGCAAGAGAATCAGGGAACAAAATATGTACAAATAAAAACGTGTGAACACGAATCTCAAAGCAGATGGGTGCTTAGAAAGGAGATGTGAATGATAGAGTGTAACCTTCGATGATCTTTTCCAGAGGAGTAGTAGCGAAAGAAGCAGCTCACCTGATCGATCGACAAAAGATGCCAAGAGGAAATCCAGTAGGGATGTAAGTAGCCTTCAGGACAATCGATGAGGAGCCCTCCTTCAGACCAAATATTGATCGAACCAAGACTTGTTAGGTGATTGACAACCCTCATCGATTGAATCGGCCCCTAGCTTTATTATATGCAAATAAATTTGTAATTACAAACTCCAGGGAAGTCCATTATTGCACAATAATATTATTTAATTATTTTATACTTGTTAAAAGATTCTCCTATCATCGTGTACCGAACAATTTCTGAGGAGCAAGAGAATCGGGGAACCAAATATGTACATATATAAACGTGTCCACACGGATCTCAAAGCAAATGGGTGCTCACGAAGGAGATGTGAATGATAGAGTATAACCTTCGATGATCTTTTCAAGAGAAATGGTAGCGAAGGAAGCAGCTCACCTAATCATTCGACAGAAGATGAGAAGAGGAAATCCGATAGGGCGGTAAGCAGCATTGAGGACGACGACGAGGAGTACTCTTTCAGACCATATATAGATCGATCCAAAGCTTGTCAGGCGATTGACAACCCTCATTGATCGAATCGGTCCCTAACTTTATTATATGCAAATAAATTTTGTAACTACAAACTCCCACCCCTCCCCCCATTATATAAAGTTATTAATGAGGGGCCTAATATGTACTTTTGTAATATTGAGACCTATGCCTATGAACAAGGGTCATATATTGAATAAAGAACACATTTTATCTCTTTATTACTCTCTCTCTCTCTCTCTCTCTCTCTCTCTCTCTCTCTCTCTCTCTCTCTCTCAATCACTTTAATAGCACACTCCATTCCTCGGGTGTGTTTCTCGGATATTTTTGAATCCAACCCTCATCTTCTTCCTCACAACAAAATCTTCTTCCTTACGACACCGTCTTCATTTTGGAGAAAATATTATATCCGAATAGCATATATAAGACTAGTGATATTCATGATAGGATTGGTGTTATTATGATGTTATTATACCACAATACCACTAATATAACCATAAAAATCACCAATGCTCTCAAAAAAGCCACCATCCACACCAAATCCGAACGAAGCTCATCCGAATGTAATAATTTCTTCTTAATTTTTCCTGGGTACAATCCCCATTCTCTGTCTTCTATTTGCTGAAACCAACATCTATGATGAATAAGAACATCGATCGACAATAAATCATACCTTCATTAGGCCTACTTTATTTGCAATTCTACAAAATGTGCAAAATTTTTATAATTATCTCTGACCCCATGGACCCTAATAATTTAATTTTGTTAACTAATAATTAAATAATTAGAGATAATTTTATTTAACTATAATTATTTTAATAATATATTAATTAATTACTAACTATTAATCAATAAACTAACTTAAATTAAATCGAATTAACTTAAATTAAAGCGACGAAATCATCTACCTCTTACCCCTTTCTACCCGAAAACCCTAGCCGAGACCGTTTACCCCAAAACCATCTCCTGACCGAAAGCGCGCGATACAAGTCGCGGTAAGAGCCCCAACGACGGAATCGCGATGCACAAAAGACCTCCAAAACTCCAATCTTTCTCCTCCTTCGGTTCACTCCTACCAGAAACCACGGAGGAAGGTAATCCTCGTCATATCGCCAGCGCCCAACCTCCCGTAAATCCTGTCGAACAGTATTTGCTAAATCCCGAATTTATCAAGAATCGGCGGCATTTTTATGATTTACAGGAGCTCAGGATTTGCGGATGCGTTTTTTTGCCGTTTGGCAAGATTTTGACTAAATCTTGCTTAGAACCGGCTACCTGACAGCCCCGAAGTGGTGACGTGATGGCTCAACTCGTAAGCAGACAGAGGCGGAGCCTGACAGGCGAACTTGCAGGGGCATCAGAGAGCAATGGGAAGATAATTGGGTATTGGGGTAATTTTAAATGATGCTGATTTCTTTTATTAATTCTAAATTTTGATCTAAGCTTATGTTACGTTTGTTAGTTAAGGAAGAAGGGGTAGGATAATGTGTACGATTTAGATAAATTCTATAACATAAATTAGTGTAAGTTATAAATTTTACTATTTTGAGGATAAACAAAAGAAGGTTGGCTACGGGGAATTGATGAGCAGCCTTGACAACGCATGGATTCACTAGAAAATATTTATGGAATGCTTTTGATTTTATACTTATTGTAATTATTGTTGTTATTCCCAGAATTATATAGCTTCCTAGTATAATCCAAGAAGCTTTATGGATAAATACCCCCTTTGAATTTATGATAAGCTAATTGAAATTTAGACATACTTATATTTGTTACATGCCATCAGATATCTTGGTTATGGTTAAAATTCTAACGTATTTTCCAGCCCGAATCTCTTAAATAAAACTTTTTTTTTTTTTGCTAATTTTCTAAAATTCTGAATTCTTAAGAAGAGTCAATCATCATACATGTTAAGAATCAAACTAATTTAACCAAAGGAGAACTCCAAGGTTTACAGTCTGATTTGCTTTGGATGTAAGGATCTATTTGAAGTGTTCTTAAACAGTGTATGCATTTTCGAATGAAAAAAAAAAAAAAAAATCACTATCTTATTGACCCTCCTGTATATCCTAAAACCTAGATTTCACACTTTTAGATGAATACAACTTCATAATTATGCCATGGTTATGGAACTCCATGGTTCTAGATAGTTGATCTTATGTGTTCTTCATGATAGTGAATGAAGTCTAGGAATTTGTTGGATGAACATACTGAAAGATTAAGGACTATACCTTCGTCTATAAAGTCTAACAAAACTCTCAACCACCAAACAAGGTAGCCTATGTTTCATCCGATACTTCAATATGATGAAGCTTTTTTATTATAGTTGGATTACTTTTAGATCTAGAGATGGAATATAGTGATATGTTTTAACTCTAGAGCACTATATTGAAAGGAAATGATTTTTGAATTTTGTGTAGGTCTCAACCGAGACCGAGCTTGTATCTAAATCTTGGGCAAAAGAAAATATTCCATCACTAAATGAAGCCTTCTCCATTTTACATGTTGACGAAGGATAGTAATTTTGGAAACACTCAACTGAGAACGATTAGTTATGTCTATCACAAAACACAAAGTGGAGCATTGATTGCCATTGGTCATACCAAGAATGAAGGGCAAATTTTTTTATTAGAAAACAACATATGGTGCAACTGCTGCAAGATGTAGAGGCATATATCAAAGTAAATTGCTGGAAACTTCATGGAAGATCTCGAGTCTGTAGTGGATACAAAGAACCAATAAAAAATAATAAATTTATTTAATGGAATTAGGAGGCCTCATATAATAAAAATGGATAAAAAAATTTTTTTTGAACTCTTTTGAAAAGACATTTATGTTATACTTTCTAGCTCAAATTGGTAAAACTTCAATAATTTTATTTTTAGTGTTTCAAATAGTTCCTCTAATACTTAGATAAAATACATGAGTGTCGTATAACACATAGCAACCTCTTATAACCTACCAACTCTATCTTAGTAGTATAATTATGTCAATGGATCCTAAGCCGTTTTTTATAAAGCAAAAAAAATATAATTGTTTCTTTGTCATTCACTCAACGATGAACTGCATGTCTCATACTTTATTTAAAATTTTTTGTTATTCATAAATAATCAAAAGTTAAGTATGTAGGTTGATATTTTTTGCTAATCATTATTGTTTTCAAGAACTAATTATGGGGAAGACTATTGGGTAAGTTAGGCAAAATTGTTTATACCTTTTTGAAGAAAACAATGGTCGTAATAATTATTCATATTCTTACTATATATATGTTCTAAATAAAAAAAAATATTTGAGACCATATTACAGGTTTGAACATTCATCTTTTAAATCTTTTAAATGAATGTTTCCTTCATTACCCAAAGATGTGGACAGCTACAATAACAACAAATCTTTATCCCACTAAGTGGGATCGTATTTCTAGGTCAACCTCTGTCTTTCTTGACATAAGTTGAATCTAAACATCTACTCTCTTAATCGGATCATCAGATGGTTGACGTCTAATGTGACGAAGCCATCTAAGACGACTTTCTCTAATTTTGTTCGCTACTTGAGCTAACACCAACCTTGTCACGAATATTTTCATTTCGTATTTTGTCTCTAAGTGTAAAGACACTCATCCACCTAAGCATTCTCATCTCGACAACACTTAACTTAGTTTTATGCTTATCTTTTAAAGGCCAACATTCAGTGTCATAAGCATTGATGGTCCCACCGCTATCTTATAAAATTTTCCTTTCAGTCTAAGCGGTACTTTTCTATCACATAATAGGCCCTAAGTTCTCCCCCACTTCAACCAACCAACTTGTGTTCTACTAATAACATCCCCATCTATATCACCATCACTTTGAACAATAGACTTGAGATATCTAAAGTGTTCACACCTTTTAATAATTTGATCGCCCATAGTTAAATTTTCATCACTAGAGCTTCTACTACTGAAATTGCATTCCATGTATTCAATTTTAGTTCACTCAAATGAAGGCCTTTAGACTCCAGTGTAGAACTCTATAATTCAAGTATTTCCAGAGCTTTCTCTCTAGTCTCATCCACGAGGAGGATATCATCAACGAAAAACATATACCAATGTACATCTTCCTGTAAATGTCTGGTAAGAGCATCAATAACTAAAGTAAAAATATATGGGCTTAAAGCTGATCCCTGATGTAATCCAGCTGAAATAGGAAAATATTTGGTCAATCCTTCTTTTGTTCGAACACAAGTAACAACTCTAGTATACTTATCTTTAATGGCTTGAATATAAGTCATATCAACATCTTTCTTCTCTAGAACTCTCTAAAGGATATCTCTTGAAAGCTTATTGTAAGCATTTTCTAAACCAATACAAATCATATGTAGATTCTCTTTATTCTCTCTAAACTTCTCCATCAAACGCCTCAATAAATTTATAGCTTCTATAGTAGACTTGCCCGACATAAATCCAAATTGATTATGAGAACTCTTTGTAATACGCCTTAACGTATGTTCATTACCCTCTCCCAAAATTTTAAAGTATGACACATCAACTTAATTTCTCTATGCACACTCATGTCTTTATTCTTAAAAATAGGGACCAAAATACTTTTCGTCCACTCCTTAGGCTTTTTTTAGTTTTTAAAATAATATTTTTTCTCTTTGTTTGTCTAATATATACATATATTTTTCACCCCTGGAGTATCTCATCCATTATAAAAATCACTAAAAACAAAATTTTAAGCGTCACAGATTGTTCTTTTAGACTTTCTACTAGCCATTTTATATTTTTTTTTCAGTTCTTTAATCTTTTACGTTTAACCAGTTTTTATAACATAACTTCTTATATTTTATCTTTTATTGCATATTATTATTCCATTACCAACTAGTTTATTTGTATAAAATTTTTGTTTTGATTTTCCAAGTACATTTATTGTCATTTGTTTAATAATATTTGTTATTTTATCCATATAAAATTTATTTTTTTATTGAACATCCTAAATTTCAAAATCTTGAAGTTTACTCGTAAAAATAATTTTATTTGTCTTTTATGCGTCCTCATCTAATTCTATGATAATGATTCCTAGTAATCTTTATTTTACAACTCTTCATCTTAAAATTTAGGACTAATAAACGATGTTAAGTATTTAAATTCTCACTTGGAGTTACCTTACAATCTTTACATTCTCAACAATCTCTTATTCTCATAAGAAATCAATTTGTGTTTTATTAGATCCATTATTGTAAGTAATAATATGCTCATCTCTCTTCTTAAATAACTTATTAATAATAACAAAATTTTACGCTAAAGCAAAATCTAATATGACTTTACCTTCTTCATTAATCACACCAATACTGTAGCCATCATGAATATTTCTATTTTCTTTTACCACTCTACCGACATGTCTATTTAAATTTCCTCCAATAAAAATTCTTTCTTCAAGATGTATCATTTGTATTAATTCTTCTAGGTGTTTCTAGAATTTTTTTTTAGAACCTATATCTAAACCTATTAAAGGAGCATAAACACTTATAATATTAAAAATCTTACTATTAACAATTGTTATTAAGAGCTATAATTCTATCTCTAATTCTATTAAGTTTTACAATATTATATTTCAAACTCTTATCAATAATTACACCTACACCTTTTCTAGTGCGACTCTTATCTAAATACCAAAGTTTGAAACCTTAGTTATCAATCTACTTAGTCTTTTCTCCAACTCATTTAGTTTCTTGAATACATAAGATATTTATATTTCTATTAACCATAATATCAACTAATTCCATTAATTTACCTGTGAGAGTACATGTATTCTAAGATCACATCCTATATAAGTTTAAATGACTAACTTCTTTACCCGCATCGGTCTGTAATGTGTGAACTCTTGTTTATTGGACAACGCACCCGACGCCGGTGTAGCGGTCCTTGCGCACTTTTCGCCGTGCTCAGTTCATACAACGCGTCGCTTCCAGGAGCGCCCTAACATTTACACAATGATTAAAAGAATTTATGTCAATATTTTTCGACAAATTTTACACTTGTTGTCGACTACCTAACACATCCCTCCACTCTTATCCGGGGCTTGGGACTCGACATTGGCAGTGTTATAAGGTAGGGTGCAACATAAAGACTTCCATAGAGGCCACCCATGCTAGTACTACTCTCTCCCAAGCATGCTTAACTGTGGAGTTTTGATAGGATTGTGTTGGTATGGTCACACCTAGAAGTGAAATTTTTTATTGCAAAACTTTTGAGATTGCTAAACATCACGGAGTATTCATTCCTTAAGTGAATCATATACTTTACGTTAATCTATTTCTATATTTGGGGATCTTAGAAATCCTTAAAAGCAATAAAACTAAAGATTTGTAATATTTATTATTCATTTTATTCAAATGACATAACTATGTTTGATCATATAAAAATCGGATGTGAGTTATATTCTTACAACATGTACCACCATGATAAAAAAAGTTATTTAAAGTCAAAAAAGTAAAAAAGAAAGTATAACCAACTCCTTAGATTTTTTTTTTCCAACCAAATATTATTTCCTATTTTAGCGAAGAAAGCATTGTTATTAAATACTCCTTTTCAATGCCCTCAAACAAATAATATACATATTCTTGCAGTTGCTAAGGCTCTTTTCTTCCAAAATCAAGTTCCAGAGGATATTCAGGAGAAATTATTATGAATTACATATCTTTTATTAATTTAAGACCCTTTAACATGATCAAAATCAAATTTCATTTAGGGTTTGTTTGGTTCGTTAAAAAAAGAACTCAATATAAAAGAAAATCAGAATTGGAATGTAGTGTATGTGAAATACTTTTTTATGTTGTTTGGTTTATTGTAAAATAAATGCAAAATTTTCCTTTTTTTTTGTTTTGTTTGAAGAAAAATAAACTAAATGTAAATATACTCGTGATAGCAGTAGTAGTGATCGATGGTTTAACTCTTGCGGCAGATGGTGGCGGGTTGCGACAGGCAGCCGGCATGCGATGGTGGCAGTGACAATAGATTACAGTTTGTAGCTTATTTAGAAATTGCTTAATCTGATGGAATACACCAATCTTAAATTGTAAGGTAAATTTAAAATGCACCAAAATTTTACACTGAATTATTTTTTCATCTAACCAAATGCTAGAATTTTGAAAACACCTATATTTTTTTTACTTTATACTAGTAACGCATGAAACCAAACAATGCTTTGAACTAGCTCACCTTTTTTGTGTGCATAAGTACTATATTTATAAAAATTTCTCTTGCACTATTTTGTTATCTTACATACTCATTGATAAACAACATCTATGTAAAGTTTATAAAGTATTAAAAGAATGACTTGGGGACAAAAATATTATGAAGCTTAGAAAGTTATGAAGATAGGTAGTAGCTAAAGTATATACTCAATCCTACAGAATAGACTATTATGAAACATTTAGTAATTGTGAAAATGAATTAAATTCATATATGATTTTTTTTTCTTTTTTTTTTGAATAGTCCATAGAATAATATGATGTAAAAATGTCTCTTTGAAATGGTAACGTGGGAGAAATTTTTATGGATCTTCGACTAGAATTCAATGATTTCCTTTTAGAAAATGAGGCATGCAAACTAAAAAAAAGGCATCATATGGGTTGAAACATGATCTGGAAGATCACAAAAGACCTATGTGGAATGGGATGTAGGTGAAGTCTAGGAGATCATACGCACTTTATAAATAACTCAATTGAAGAGAAAGTGATAATTATTATTGTATTGCAGGCGATGATAGTGAAGAAAAAGAATCACTTGGGGACAAAAATGAACCACATAATTTGAGATTAGAGAAGTTGATAAGCTTAAATAATACTGTTAAAGAATTTATATTTTAATGTATGACTTATGATCCTTGTCCATTGTTTAAGCTTTTCAGGTTGACGAGTTTTCATAGACACATTATCATCAACTTGGGTTTTCTATGAACCACCACCTAACAAGTGGTATAAGAGCTAATTGTACATTTGAAATAAACCTTTTTATACTATTTACTACTCTGACAAGTCTTAACATCATTTGTCATAGTCAAACAATAGGTAAGAGTTGACAACTCCCACATATGCTCGACATATTCGAGTGCTCTTGGTGAATGACTAGTTGATAATGTTGAAAACTCTACATTAGAGGCGAGTGATCACCAATATTGAGACTTTCATATGAGGGTGAGATTATGGGATATGTTAAGAGAGTGGATAATAGTTCCATATTATGAGTGAAATGTGAATTAAGTTTTTGATTTGCTAATAATGAATTTTAAATAGTTGTTTAATGTTTTATGTTGATGGGTTTTAGGTTTTGCTCAACTTGGTTCCCTAATGATCAAAGAAATCCAATGTTTTTCTCACGTATATTAGATTCGCTTGTTCTATGTCCAATTCCTTGAAATATTTGTCTTTTTTAGAGTTATATATGATGGAGCCATTTAGTGGAAATACTTTTCCTCTCATAATCCTTGGAGTTCGACACTTTTGTCTGTATCTGTTTACTGGACAATGGACTTGGGGGCCATTTGGGATCACTTTTAATTTTGTTTTCTATTATTTTATTTTTTTGTTTATATTTGTATTTGAAATAAAATATATTTGGTATTTTAAAAATATGTTTTTGTTTATTTATGTGTGATGGTAGTGGTTGTTGTACATAGGTAAATACTCAATAGCTACCACTGACTAAACAATAGTTATTTTTAAAAACATCCATAACATTAAAAAGTGTTTTAATAATAATTTGACGTATTATTAAAATCAAAGATAAAATCAGTTAAAACACAATCAACAGACATGAAAATAATGATAAATAAAGCCCTTGTTTTAAGAAATACCTCCGTCGATTATAGTTTTATGAATCTAAAAAAATGCTGATAAAATTTTTTTTTAAGTATTTTTGCAAATAATTTGATTTATTTTCCAAATGATTAAAACTTTTAAGACACTAAACAAGCACATTTTTTGTATAAAACCTTGTGAATCTCAAAAAATGTTGTTTGAGGTTGGTTTTGCTGATCTCATTTGGTTTTTCTGATCTCATTTGGTTTTTCCTGTTTTCAGAAGCACTGCAAGCTTGCAATGGAGGATAGCACTCCACCAAGCAACATCATTGAGCTTATACTCATGTGCTTACCAATAGCAGAGGCAGTACGTACAAGTATTCCATCCAGCAGATGGCGATATCAATGGTGCCCAATCCCACATCTCATATCTGACAAGCACACTATGTCATCAGCTGCAAAGTATTGACTTGAGAGTATCGTAGATCAGGTCCTCTTACTTCATATCAGTTCCATTCACAAATTTGTCTTCGACGGCAACATCTATTCTAGCATAAAAGATAGATGACTGATTTTCTTGTCCCGAAAAAATTTGAAGGAGCTGACTCTTGAATGTTATAGAGGCTTATCATACACGGTACCTACTGCTCTTTACTCTGTGTGCTATAGTATCTCTGGATTTGTATGCTTTAGATTTAAGCTTCCCTGTAGTTTTAATGTTTTTTATTGCCTCACCTCTCTTCTACTTAAACGCGCGAGGATTTCGGGTGTAGATTTTGCGTCACTTGTCGTAGAATGTCCAATTCTGAGAAAGTTAGCCTTTATCGATTGCTATTACAATGGTCATCTTAAGTTGAATGCTCCTAAGCTTCAGGAATTGATGATTGCGGGACTGTTTGATGACATCCATCTTGAAAATATGCCATTGCTCGTCTCCTTCTTATTAAGGCTGAACCAGGAAGATACTTACAATGACGGAAAGCGCTATTTTAATAAGTGCCTAATCAATCTCCCAAGATTGAGATTCTGGAGCTTCAACAAAATGCTCTTTATGTGACTGATTTGACTCTTTTCTTTTTTCTTTCTTTTGGGCTTTCCATACATACCACAATTCTCATGTATTTACATATACAACACCTAAACATTCATATTTACATTTATATCACACAAATCTTAAACTTCACATAAAGGAAATCACCATCATTTTCTTTTTAAAAGTGAATCGCACCTTTTCATGCATAGATTTATAACAACAAGATGTTATATATGTATATCTCAAAATTTTGATGTTTGATATGAAAATACATAAGGATTTATGAAATGCATGTAAAATTCCATTTTATTTATCCTTTTTAACTTTGCTGCTATCTTCAATCCCTAATATATTACGTAATATTTTCCTTTGGCAGTTTATGACTAGAGGGGATGTATTTGTGCGATTACCAACTTACAGTTGATTGAAGAAAGTTTTCTTAAGCAGTTTTGATTTTGAAGATCAGCAGCTTGTCATGACACTTGGTTCATTGTTACAAAATACCCCTGCGCTCAAGGAGCTTGAACTAGAGGTATGTCTGTTAAGAATTTTATATGAATTTGTGAAAATGTTTTAGATTGTACTTAATAAAAATCATGCTCAAAGTGCCCATTATTTATAAACAATTACTCAAAGTGCCCATTATTTATAAACATTTATTGCTGGAAGTAGAGGTGTTAGTGAGCTAATCTTGAGTGAGCTCAAGTATCTTTGTTAAGTTAAAGAACCAGAAATTATTGTTTGTATTGTTGCTTACTTGCTTATGAATGCATTCATGAGCTATTTATGAATATGAAATAGATAGTAGGGAATCATAGGACACACATTTTATATTTATCAAATATATGTATGATATATATAAGCATAATCTATAGTTCTTATAATTTAGAACATGGTAAAAATGACCATGGCCATATTTGAGTTCCTCTTATTAAGTACATGAGCTTGCTATATAAGCCATAATTACTCTCCAACATCTATTCTTTTGCGATAAAAAGAGGGTGCTAGTTTTGTAAATGGCAATGTTTCGAATGTATCTACGTACTTAACTTATTTTTACCATTCTGGGCTCCAATTACATCTTTTTATATTCTTCTGCAGGCTATTGAGCCCATTGCAACCGGACCGACGGCAAGCCTTTTTGATTGGAAGGAAAGCCATAACTTTAATTTAGGGGAGCTTCAAATTGTGAGGCTAACTGAGCTTGTGGGCATGCACAATGAAATGGAGTTCATAGAATTCATACTCCCCACTGCATCGAGGCTCCAGTCACTGATTATAAAGTTAGATCGTAAAGCCCATCGACAAAGGCAAACTTCACAAAGAGATCTTGCAGTTCCGAAGGTCTGCTCCCTGAGCCAAGATCTTAATATTGGATTGACGAGAATTCTCCTTTATATGTACAGGTAGTACGAACTAAACAATTTGTTTTTATTATTATTATTATTATTATTTTTTGGGAGATTTATTCACATCTAAGTGGAAGTATGGGGCATTTAGTCATATGCCACCCAATTCTCATGTATTCACACGTGTAGCACTCAAAATTTACTTTTTATATTTATTCTTTCCAAAATTTTCGAATAACATAAAAAAATATCACCAGTTTTAACTTTTTAAAAGTGAAATACATTTGTTCATGCATGAGTAAAGAGTTATGCATGTAAAAATTGATATTTGGGTGTTAGATATTATGTAAATATATAGAAATTAAGTGGAATGTTATAAATTTTCCGATTAGTATTAATAGTTTTAAAATGAATTTTCAGACTCCTGTTGATTTTTAATGAAGGTATAGGGGTTAGGAGAATGTTCATGTCTCAAGTATGTTTTAAACCAACAATATGCTAATAACAGTGATTGTATTGCTTGGTGGCCGCAAAGTGAAGATTTGTGATATACGAATGGAGTTAGTGTGTGTGTGCACGCGCTCACGCTCGCACGCAAACACACAAAATTGAAAAAAAAAAAAACAAAGGGGCATGCCAAAAATAAACATTAAACCACATATTAGTTGTGCTTCCAAAAGCCACCTAACAAATATCCCATGGATCATGTCTCCAAAATTCTGAATCCAACTCCATCTAAGCTTGCATTCATATAAAACATCAATATAGAAATGTTAGAAGTCCTCAACAAATATTATGTATTAAGAAAGCTACCACTGAAAAGCACTCTTCCGATCATTCATAAAAACCGTATCAATAAATATATATTCTTTTATATGTACAGCTGAATTATAAAAATATCACAAGCGTCAGATTAATTTTCCCTAGATTGACCTGCAGGCAAAAGCAAACTGATATTCCTCCATTGGCCGATCTTCAATTTCAGCATTGTTTATTCCATGAAGATTTGGCAATCATATATTTGTTAAAGGAGAAACCAAATTTCTGCGTCAGAAAAAACTGAAAATCAACCTATTGCCTTGCCTGCAACAAAAAAACCAAAGTTAGTCAGCCTTACTAATCATAGTGTTTGCACCATTAATTTTAGAGGCATTTGCATATATACCACGCAATTCCTGTACATTTACATATTTGACACTTGGACTTTGCTTTTTTACGTTTTTACCTCCAAAATCTTCTGTATCACATCAAAAATACGACCATTTCAAGTTTTTAAAGTGAAATACATCATGTATGTAAAAAGTGAACTTGAGGTGTTGGATATGTAAATACATAGGAATTGAGTTATATATGTAAATCTTCTTAAAGCTTACTGCTAAACTGTTTCTTTGGTTGCCTACTTTGAGCTGTAGATCGATGAGAGCTGCGAGAACGAAAAGAGTTGTAGGCAAGGTCATTGAGATCCTGCAATGACATAAGATTCTTAACAACGAAATCCATGGAAGGTCGAGCTTTCGCATCCCTGCTAAGACAGTGGTTGGCAATCTGGGCTACTTTCTGCACGCCTTTAATCGAATAGTTGAGCTCTAGGCGAGGATCTACCAGATGCAAAAGTTTCTTTTTATCACCAAGTTGCGGCCGAGCCCAAGCGACGAGATTTTGCTCGCTGGGCGGCCGCTTTTTGTCAATGGATCTTCGACCAGTTAAGACTTCAAGCAGCACAACACCGAAACTGTAGATGTCGCTTTTTGATGTTAAGTGTCCTGAAAAAAAAATGTGTATAGGTGTTACATCTGAAGTATGAAACTTTGCAACTTTATCAGTATGCTTTTGCTTTCAAAACAATATTTTTCATGTCATGATTAAAAATTTTTGTTGAATGATATGAGTTGGTATTATAAGACAATTTGATTTTTTGAATTCTATCACAGAAAAATATGAAAATAAAAATAAAAATAGTTGTAATACTCTTATAATGGTTGATTATGTCCTAAAAAACATAATAAGAAGCATATCAAGCTGTAATTATGAAATATTAATATTTAAGAACGATATCACAATTATAGATCATGTTTCTCCCCAATAGATCATATCTATTCATTTCTTAGGAGGTTCTAGAGTCAGTGGTATACTATGGGAATATATCAGTTTTCCTCTCTTTCTACTATAGATTTGAATAAATGTTTTTAGATAAAATTAAGGTTTGAATTGAAATTAAACTGGGTAAATTTTATGTTAGTCATATTTATTTATATTGGCTGAATAGTCTATAAATATATAATTTGGAGCCATGAAATTGAGCAATATTGATTCAATACAACTTTCTATTCCAGTTTTAAACTTTGGGTGCATGTTAGATATATGATTTCTTCGAGTGCGATGCAAGTGTAACTATCTAGTTATGTTGGAAGTCATCTCATTGTACTGACATGAGCATCTGAATATCAATTACTTCTGTGAATTTGTTTCTTTCACCTAAGTTCTTTTACACAACATATTATTGGCTTGATAGTGTTTTTTATATGTATAAATTTGATACAATTGAGATTCTGATTGTGGCAAAAAAATTCCAATTACTCTCGTCTTTTTTGTGATTCTAAATTACTCTTTATTTCTATAAATTTATTTGATCATTTCATGTGGTTTGCAGTCTAATTCTTAATTTATTGGTTTACGTCTATAGAAAGTAAGCTTCCCTATATAGAATGGTCTTTGATCTCTGAATCCTAAGTTCTTTTGTGTGATCTAAATATATTTTATCATCATAATACATCAGAAAACAGTGAAAAACTAATTATTAATCATTCTGCATTAAATGTATACAAGTAATGTTTATCTAAACTTCTAAGAAGAATAAGAGCATTTAAGAGTTAAAAATTCCTGTACCAGTTGCAGAATTGTAGATGGTATGATAGCTTTCAAGAATAATAACAAAAGAAGTAAGTTTGCAATTCTATCCAGTCTGGGTTAAGAATCCTAAACTTCTTCTAGTAAGCTCTGTCCAAAGTACGTGTGAGCGAGCATATACAGAGTGTGTTAGATGGGCAAACCGTTGGAATAAGATATTCTATGCAATTTTGGACAAGTAAATACTCTTAATATGACTTTGTATTTGTACCAGTCATGATGTACTCTGGTGCAGCATAACCATATGTACCAACAACTCTGGTTGATACGTGAGTCTTATCTCCTTGGGGTCCAGCTTTAGCCAGTCCAAAGTCGGAAAGTTTTGCATTGTAGTCCTGTAGAAAGCATAAAATTGTTATATATTTGTAGGACTATTTTTGTCTAAGAAACCAAATCTAGCAAATTGTAGAACCAACCATATCTAGAAGAATATTAGATGTCTTGAAATCCCTGTAGATAACCGGCTTTGCGCTACCATGGAGAAAAGCTAAGCCTTTAGCAGCCCCAACAACAATCTTAATCCTGCTGGACCATGGAAGAGGAAAAGACCCTTCGATAGCCAATAAGATCAGTCAGGATAATTGACTAGAGTAATTTTTAATCACATAACGATAAATACTTAAGATCATGACTGTAATGACTGAATTTTAAATGATGATGATGATGATGCTGATATATGTAACAACTCTTTTAATTTATACCATTCCATAAATTTGATAGTGATCTATCTGTGCTCCTCTCCCAGCATATGCAAGTCATTCTTGAGCAAATCATGTAAATCTTGGTGTTGTTGTCTCTATGATTGTTTTCTTTTTAATATTATATTTGCATACACGATAATAATTTCATTTCTCCTAGGTTAATCTGTAAAGAATTTATTGATTTTAAAAATTTTCTATTTTATTCAACATAATTGTTTAAACAGGTGTTATAATGTTTAACAAATAAACTCGATAAAACACTAAGCCCGTCTTGTCACATAATCTAGCTAACTCCACTGAACTAAGTCCTTTAGTGAGGCAATCAAACACTTGCTCTCCAGTAGCTACTTGACTTAATTCTAACAATCCGTTATTCAGATTCTCTTTGATGAAGAATCTATCAGCCTCCACATGTTTAGCTCTATCATGTCGCACCGAGTTGTTAGCAATGCTGATTGCCGACTTGTTGTCACACCACAACTTAATTCGAGTTCTTTGATCCAAGTTGAGTTCAACTAACGATACTTTCAACCACATTATCTTAGCAATTCCTAATCCCATGGCCCTGTATGTTGCCTCTTTTGTTGATCTTGCTACAACTGATTGTTTCTTGCTCTTCCGCGAGACCAAGTTGTCACCTATAAACATGCAAGATCCTAATGTGGATTATCTGTGATCAGTCCAACTTGCCCAGTCAGAATAACAAAAGCCCTCAATATTTACATGCTCGTTCTTCCTGAATATCAACAATTTCCCTAGTGCACTCTTCAGATACCTCGGAATCTGATACAATACATCCATATGGGCCTTCCTTTGATCATGCATGTAGCGGCTCACCACACTTACTGCAAAAGAGATACCGCGTCAAGTGTGACACTGAGATCATGCGACCCACCAGCCTCCAGTGCCTCTCATGATCAACTGATTCATCTGCCTCTATACTAAGCTTGATCTTCTGATCAATTGGAGAGATTGATAATTTGCACCCCAACATACATGTTTCTGTAAGAAGATCCAATACATTCTTTCTCTAAGATAGGATCATTCCCTCAGGTCCACGGGCCACTTCAATCCCAAGAAAGTATCTTGGTTGTCCCAAATTATTTACCTCAAACTGTTTCCCCAATCTTCCCTTCAATTGAGCAATCTATGCCTCATCATCACCAATGATAATTATGTCACCCACATACACAACAAGTATGATAGCATGACCTTCGTGATGCCGCAAGAACACCCTTCATGATGCCGCAAGAACACCCTTCATGATGCCGCAAGAACACCGTGTGGTCTGCATTGATCTACTGATATCCCATGCCAACCATCGTCATTCTAAATCTATCAGACCAGGCTCAAGGAGACTGCTTCAAGCCATACAGTGACTTTCTGAACCTACACACCTTGCCCACTATTTGGGATGTACTGAATCCTGGTGGTATCTGCATATATACCTCCTTTAGTAGCTCACCATTAGTTGGTGGAGACTCCATCCACTATTCACTGTTAGATAAACTAGTGTCATCACCGTGCTTATCTTTGTAATTGGTACAAATGTTTCATCGTAGTCAATTTCATACGTTTGACTGTATTCTTTTGCCACTAATAATGTTTTATACCTCTCGACCTTCCCTTCTGGAGTTTGCTTTAGCTTGAAAATCCATTTGCATCCAATTGTCTTCTCCCCTTCTAGTAGCGGTACAATCTCCCATGTTTGGTTTTTATCAAGAGATCCAAGCATTTCATACCTCGTCGCTTTCTACTTGGGATCCTCTTTAGCAATCTGCCAACACTTTGATATAGAGACAAATTCCAATGAGGCAATGAATGCTCCATGCAAAAGTGAGATGTTAGAATAAAAAATTAAGTTTGCAATGTCAAGTTCCCACCTAAAACGATCAGGATGATGTCCTGCATTGCTATGGGAGGTCCTCCTTAATGTTGGGGGGTAGGAGTGGACGGAGGATGAATAACATCACCTGAGAGTTTTGAATCAAAGGTGGATGGGTGTAGGTGTCACAAGAGTTGGGGAAGACCAAGACGAGATTTGTTGGCACTGAAGACTCTGTTCTCACAGTTTGCTTCTTCATTCGTGTATACACCCTTAGCCAGCCTTCAACCTGAATCCCATCACCTTTGGGTTCAATCTCTTCGACTTTCGTCTCATCAGTTAATTCTTCTCATATCACAGGACATTTCATTGATCCCACTTGCACCACTCCATCACTACTACTATTCACTCTCTTTTGCTACATATCTCCAGTGTCTGTTAAGTCACCGAAGGGCGAATTCACCTTCAGAGTGTAGTATGGTTCAAACTCTCTAAATGACACATCCATACTCACAAAGAGTCTCTTCTCAATCAGATTCTAACAGACATAACCCTTCTGAGTGACATAATAACCCAAGAACACACATTTCACAGCTTTGGGATCCAACTCCCCTACAAATGGTCTATTATTTTTCAAAAAGTATACACGTCCAAATACATGCAATGGAATGATCTCACTCTTGTCTCCTTTCAACCTCTGACAATGAGACTTCCACACCAACACTCTTGAGGGTATCATGTTTATTAAGCGGATGTCAACACTGCTTGCCCCCATAAGTGATGTGGGACAATCATTATCATCATTATGCTCCGGGCTACCTCTAGAAGATGTCGATTCTTCCTCTCTGCTACTTCATTATGTGTTGTTGTGAATGAGCATGTGGTTTGATGTTATATTCCTTAAATTGACAGATAATCCCCAAATGTTTTGTTGTTATATTTTGTCCCATTATTGGATCTTAATGTCTTCACAACTGCCCCATATTGGGTCTGGTTTCTCTTGTGAAATTTTTAAAGAAAACAACTACACCTCATCTATTTCATCAAGTATATCAAGGTAACATGAGAAAAGCAAGCAATAAATGATGATAACCATTCATAGAACTAGTGGATAAGATCTCCATATATCAGAATGTATCAAATCAAACACACCAGAGCTCTTATTCCCAGAACTGACATAAGAGGCTCCTAATGAGCTTGTCAAAGTCATAAGCATCACAAAACAGCTTCTCCTTATTTGCTTTTTCATACAAGGATATAAAAATAACTCAATAGACCGAACGAAGAGTGTCTCATGCACATGTGATGTAACAACATACATCTTCCACACTCCTCAAAGATCCTCTTGCTCCAGCATTCTCAACTATGGATGTCAAGGCTGAGTCCATCCTTTTTGTATCCAAGTACCATAGTTCAATATGTCACATGTCAGTCCCAAGTTTTCGGCTAGTCCCCTTCTCTTGAAAGATCATATTTGAAATATCAAATGAAACAACACATTTTAGTTGAAGTATAATGACACTAATGAATAAAAGATTCACCGAAAAAAAAGGAGCATGCAAAACATTAGACAAACTCATAGATTTGGTATACCTCACTGTACTCTTACCAACCACAGACTGTGTTGTACCATCAGAGGTCTGAATGTTCTCTGAAACTGCTAAGTGAGTATAGGAAGAGAACTCAATAGTGACACTCGTCACATGTTGAGATACACCCGAATCTACTATTCATTCTAATGAATTTGTGGTGGATATAGAGGCTGGCATGTGTATCACGAGCACATTTGGCTGAGTGAGCAAAACTAGCAATGTTTCCCTTGGATGACGATAACTTATATACATCCCCAATGACATCACATGTCGCTCTCTGCTTCCTCTTCAACATCTACAGCAACTCGTAATCCTCCTCGGTAAAGCCCAACCTAGTCTCTCCCCTGTTCTCCGCTACCATCAGACTTGCCCAGTAGCCCCCTCTTTTACCCCTTTGGCCCCCACAATTATGACCATGGCCTCCAGATTGTCCACGTTCACGCGTCTCTCTCTCCTTGGGTAGACTTGGACATGTCTTGCTCAGGTGTCCCACTTCTCCGTAGTTGTGCCACCTGCGGGCCTCCCTCTAAGCACCTATCCTACCCGAGCTCGAGACAGCCAAATCTAATCACATTCCTGGAAGTCCACTCGGCTGAGCCGAAACACGTGTTGAGCTTTGAGACAATAGCTCTCTTTATGAATTCCACCAAGACCTTCAGAACTTAGGGATCCATTTTCCTTAGAAGTTTCAATCCTTTACCTCCAATAATATCTCTATCACCAAGCATCCTCAATATAACTATTCTTTGCTTTGTGTGTCCGATCTGAAGCCCTTGCCATATCCTATTCCATGCGAAGCCGCTTTAACCTCCCTATTCCTACACATGCAGGAGTATGCACTTCTCCTCTGCTTCATAGCAAACGAAGGAATCACTTTGAAGCTCCCAGTTGTCGTGATTAGGGCTCACTAGAAATCAACAACTAAATAGCCAGTTTCTCTTCTATCAAAGCCACTAGAGTTCCTTCTCCGCTTGGGATGCATGGGATGCGCAAAGACCTCCGAAACTCCCCTCTTTCACTCTTGCGCTCGGGAAGAGCACAGATTGGACTAGATTGCACAATGCAAAGGCTCCGAAATTTCCTTCTTTTGAAGCTACTCCCGCCTCCTACTCGCATGGTAAGCCGCAACCCACCAAACAGTCGCGAAGCTCCTGTCTTTCTCATCATATGCTCTCCCTGCTCACACGGGTAAGCTGCAACCCACGGAGCAGCTAACGAGGGAAGTAGCGACAATTTTGACAATGAACAGGTTGCCCATCCCAGTTAGCTCTGATTGTGATTGTTTCATGATGAAGACACCACTCGCAAAGATGATGATGCACACCGATCAGCCCCAACGCGGTTGCTAAGGTTAGACCATGATAACATAAAGAATTGATTGCTCTTGAAAAACTTTCTATTTCATTTAACACGTGTTTAAATTGGTGTTACAATGTTTAACAAACAAACCCAATAAAACACTTTAATTATACATTACTCACAGCAATCTGAATGATGTCTTTAGCGCCCAAAAAGAGTTATTTTGGATACTCTAGTTATGACAAAATGACAAAAGCAATGAAGTTGAACCTCGAAGATGCCGTAAACAAATCCTTCTATCAGCAATGCCAAATATAAGTTTAAAGAATATAAAAACAATGATTTTAATATTTAAAAGAAGAATATAAGAGCTGATTTGTCTAAAAAGAGTTATGCTCAACACTTTAAACGGGAAGTATTTCCTTATTGTCAGAGAAGGAGGAGATGGATAATAAAAGCCATTAAATTGATAATTCTCAATTCTAATTCCTACATAAGGTGGCATGTAAAATCAAAAAGCAAACTGTTCTGTGATTCCCCTAATATCCTACCCAAGCCACTTCCTACAGTAACTGTTTTACATCTTACATTAAAGTAGAAGCAACATGGAACGAATATAAATCATTTAAAAAGCATTTTAAATGAAAATTTAAAAATTGCAATCATCTTTGCTTTTGAAAAATAAAGGAAAACAATACAACCAAGTTCAAAATGAAGTACAAATCTACAGATCTAATACAATTTAAAAATCGAGGAACATTAATCTTCGCATTTCCATTGTGATGACGTAAGTTTTAAATAAAGTCCAACAAAAATTCATGTACTTTAATTAAGATCTATAATCAAACTAACTAGAGAAGATAAAGCTGCAGTGAAGTTTTAAAACTTGAATTCGATATTATTTTGGTCATATCAAATAAAAAAATGAAGCTCACTTTTTTATTTTTTAGTTTCTTTAGCTGCAAATAGGGGCAAAATTAATAAAATCGATAGTGCAACATCTAACGGAGTAACATAACATCACATGAATAAGCATTTTAATACAACATCCAAGCAGAAGATTTTATAGAACTTGTTTCTTCCAAATCCAAAGAAATACTTGAACATTTCAATTGTATACTTCACATAATTAAACATAAAGTATGCATCCAAACTTTTATACTCAAATTCTTCGAAAGATTTGGGAATCAAAAAACACCTTACATACTTCGGAAAAGATGGTTTTCAAGACTTCCTCGGGGCATAAATTCATAAACAAGAAGCCGTTGGTCATCTTCGATGCAGTATCCTACAAGTTTAACAAGATTAGGATGATGTAGCCGTCCAAGGAAATCAATTTCAGCCTGTAATCAATAAAAGAAAGAAATGTTGATTATATAAAGGGTAGTAAAGCTGGCAAAAGTAATCAGAAATTTCTTCATTTTTGTAAATTTTGCAACCTAAAAAGTGTTGCACACATACCAACCATTCCCGGTGTCCCTGAAGGGCATCTGGTTTCAAACATTTGACAGCAACAGTTACACCAGTTCCTGGTTTTGCAGGATTTGTGCTATTTTCCTCTATCCATCCTTTGAAAACATACCCAAATCCACCCTCACCCAGGATGCTATCAGGTCTGAAGTTTCCAGTGGCAAACTTCAGCTCCTGATATGTGAACTGTAGTGGCTCACAACTTGGTTTATCTTTGGCTGTGGATTTATTGTCATTTTCCACAGAGAACATGGTTTCATATGGAATATCCATCTCACGAATGCCAGAATTTAAGTATCTTGCTTCTGTAGCTGCATTGAAAGTTCATGTTTTTATATCACTAACTTCTCAGAATGAAAACAAAAGCTATGCACCGCGTTTTAAAATAAAACAAAAGGACACGTGATGAAAAAAATAAAGAGCCAGTATAAGATGCATGGAATTTTTACAATAATAACCAAGAACTAATGTCAAGGATGCCTGGAAATTAGACGATAAAACTCAACACAATAAAATATATTCGAGACCATTTTGTACATCAGATTTGCCAATATTAAGTAGCACACTATCACACAAAGGTTCTCGTGGAGCCAACAAATAGAGAATCGCGTGAAATTTTAAACATGTCACAAAAAAATTAAAAAAATATAAATAAACATGCAGCTAAATATGAAAAACTATTAAATTAAAGGATAACCACCATGGCAATAAAAACAATTAAAGATACTTAAGTTCAAGTGTGTAATATCTTAACCATTCAAAATTTTTAAATTTTGTAATTTACCAGTCTAATTATTTTTAAGAAATTAAACTATTTATCTTAAGAATCATCATCATCATCACAATTCAAAAAAATCTTCTTTCCTTCATCACCATCATCATTATCTCTTAAATCATAATTTTCTTAATCACCCTGATCACCTTCATGTTCAATTGCAACAATATTAGGCCCATATCTTTAGATTGCGATTAGTATTGTAGTTTCTTTTTAGCTTGAACGATATTCAACATTCTTTTGGGTATCTAATAGTAATAGAGGTAACAAACACAAAATTTTGTAAACTAGAAAATTTTGAACATCAAAATACAATTTAAAAGAGTGAAATTTTTGCTTAGTAGGTGTAGACGCATTATAGAAATAGCAACTTTGGTGTCAAAGGTGAGAACAGATACCGTCATCAAGCCTTGTCAAGCTATTTCCTTTGTTGTTTGGTGAGAGTGTGTGCAACATGCAAATTTGAAGCAGCGAAAGATGCTTCAACATTCTTTGGCTTACAGTGCTTGCATATAAGGCAACGAAGTGCGGCGTGCAACATGAGAGACGTGTGTTGTTGAAGAATAGAGAAACAAGCGAGGCTAGAAATGCGAATGAGCAAGAAGGACATTAGTGGGTTTGCGATGGACAATGTAAAGTGCTTGTTGTTATTGTCTCTTGAACTCATGTGTGTTGGCTAGATGCAATATTTTTGAATGTTATACAAAACTTTACAATAACTTTGGGACTTCTCCCAATAGCCATGAGAGACATAGATAATCAAATTACTCACTTGTATTGTAAGTTAATTCCATCTAAATATTTTGTGCTTGCTTCTGCGCATGTAATTTAAATTTGATCATTTAAGCTAAATGACAGACTTCCTTTGTGGTGTGAATCCTAAATCCCTATATGGGTTTAAATGTAAAAAATGACTTTTTTTTTTTTTGGTGCATTTCATCCTAAATTTAAATTAATGAATCTGTGAAACATCCCGCACCAGCCCCCTTAAATTCCAATCAAGGTGGGCCAAGAATGGAAGTCAACGACGTGCTTTCAGTTCATCTAACCGAAGTACTTTAATGGAAAAAGAACAGGTCTGAAATCAACAACCACAGTCAAATTTTATCGAAGATTTTAAAAATAAAATGATAGGTGCAAAATATGAATCATAGACAGCGCTGAAAATTTGAGCAAAAGAAATGGTGTCGGAAGGAATAGTTAGGCATCAGCAACCTCCAACCAAATAAACGCTTGACTGGGACCGCAGCTTCTCGTTGACTTACGACATGCTTTCCTGAATACAAAATTGACCATTATACAGTACACAAATCAGGAAAAACTAAGTAAAATCCTAGCAAGCAACTGAAGGGCAAGAAACAGGTAGGGTTAGAACAAAATTTTCTTGGAATTAGTTCCGAGAAACCGAAGAGGGTCGGAACAATTTGAGGCTTCAAATAACTGCTGACTTTCAGGGAATTCTTCATGGATATGGAATCAAGTAGTAAAGATTTGCAACTGTTATTCATCGACTGAAAACCCGTAATTCCACCCTCTCTCATCTATATCAGTAGTCACGATTAAATGAAAGAAAAAAAACCATCCAAATTTGAAAGCCCCAGAAGAGTCCAATCCGCCATCAAAAGCATCTCGAAAACCCAACTCGATCAGGGCAAAATTAAGAAGAATCCTCATGAAGAGGTAGAAGGAGAGATCGAGGGGTAGGAGAGTGGTTTTAGGGAAACCTGAATCGTGTACAAGGCTGATCCTGGAAATGTTATTGGCTGACGCAGTAGCGACCGGCGATGCCCCGTAAGCTCCTCCTATTCCGCGAGAAATCGCCGCCCAGCAACTGCACTTAGTATCGCCTTCCATCACCATCCTCTCCTCCTTCCTCCGCCTTATCGAGAACTATTTCTGACAAACAAAAGAAGAAGCGGACTACTTCAAATCCAGCGTTTCCATGTCGAAGAAGATGAAGAAGAAGAAGAGCGGAATAGGGGACAAAGAGAAGCAGAGAGAGAGAGAGTGGGATGGGAATGAAGGTGTCCGCTGGTGCTCTTCGTCACCATCATGGGCGGAGTATATCCAAGACTGGCGGCTTTACTTTCTGTATTTTGAAGAGAGAGAATGACCAGCGGAGAGAGAAAATAATTTTCTTAATAAGTTATCTAAAAAATTTAACTATTTTAAATTCCATCTTCAATATATTTTATAGAATATTTTTAATAAATTTTGAACGCTTCTATAAATAATCCATTATTAAATTAATAAGTTTGAACAATTAAACGAGCCGAATACGAGCGAGTTCAGACTCGACACATGTTCTGCTCGTTTATATTCCGAGCAAAAAAAACGTGTTCATGTTATGTTTGTTTGCTTTGCGAGCCGAACACGAGCTGTTTGTGAACAAAGAGTCATTCTGACAACCTTATCACGAAGCTATAGGATGAAAAGGATTAGGATAAATTTTAAAGTTTATTTTTTATATTAGAATAACATTTAAAAAATAATATAATATATATTTATTCTATTTTTTAATTAGTAATTTTAATTAATTATAAATTTGTGTATCATTAAAATCAATTAAATTTTAAAAAAATAGTCTCATCAACTATATATATTTCGCGTTAAAACGAGCTGAACATGAACGAACAAATCTTGTTCGTGTTCAGTACGTTTATATATCGAGAAAAAATCGTAGACTCAAGCACGGGCTGCTCAACGAACAGAACACGAACATGCATTTTGACATCCCTACTCATTATTCGGTTAGCTGGACGTGACCTCATTTGATTTGATCGATTTGCTTATATATGAGAATAATATCATTTGAATTTTGAAAATAAGCTTGTTGAACAGTTTCATTTAAAGGTCAAAGATAAACTCGCGAGTGAGTCTTACTGAAACTCGATTTAATGGTTATGATTTTGCTAATAAACTCAATTAAAAATTAATTTAAAGCTCATTTATATTAAGTTTAATTAAAATTTTAATTCATAGTGCTTAAAAATAAAATAAAAGGTTTTTTTCTTGTCCATTCATTTTTGCGCATTTATATGTGATGCGTGCTAGAAAATTTGCGGTGGTAGAGTAATTTATTATCGTCTTAGCATTGTACGAGAATTCAACACACACGGATGAAAAAAAAATATGCGGTGACGATTCCAGAAGTTTTTACGTGGAAAACCCGTAAAGAGGAAAACCATGGGGCTGGGCCCAGTTGTGAAAATTCACTATTGATTGATGTTTACAGAAATCCCTTCTCCCGTATACGGGAAATGACAATTATATGTTTCAGACAACAAAGTCGACTGACGACGTCTAGTTGGTGGTGATTGACGTTAGCAGTGGTCGACGAAGGTTGGTAGAAGTAAAAAAAGGTCGGTGATGGTCGAGGACGGAGATTGACCGCGGTTGACGACTGTAAGTGATGGTCGGCGATGGTCCGCAACGGTGGTTGACAGAGGTCGGCAGCGGTCGACGGCGATCAACGGTGGTGTTAAGCTGCAGCTTCTCCTCAAGGCCTCAGACTATCTCTAGGCTTCCACCCCCCTTTTTATGTGAGAGTTGGAGGTCGATTTATAGTGTGTTGGTTGCAATTAATGCAGTCATTTTGATCGGATGGTCGAGAGGGCTTCACTTGATCAAAAGACGTTCAAGGAGTATTTGATGACTTTAATAATGTAGGAATTAAGTGATCTTGGACTCGTTGGATTCGTCTTGTCGAGAAACTCGATTCGAGCATAGGTTTGCTAGTGTCGTCATTTATTTGACATTCCAAATATGTTCGGAAATCTTCTAAGAATGGATTAATAATTTGATATGATCTTGATTTGACTCGGATTGGACTAGTTTTTATATCATTAGGTTCATCTCATCGGTACCTGTCAGTTCAACTATAAGTTTGCTGAAATCGAAGCTCTGGATATCTTTTTATCAAGATTTGAATGTTTCTTATTCAAAAAATTGAATCGAGATTCGTGCAGGACCATAGAAAAATATTCGGTGATTTATCAATATGTTTATTTTTGTTATTCATTTAATAGATTGTTCATTTAAAAGCTCTTTATTTTTTATGTTGAACAAATAACTCATTTACAAAAACGACAAATTCATTAGATTTTGAAATAAAAAACTCAATGCATGCGTGATTTTCCAGAGCTTGGAGTGTCCACGTGTAATATATTCACTATGCCACGTGGCCATTATTCATTGGGGAAAAAAAACGTTAGCAGGTCTCATTCAGGTGGAGCAGCAAGACTGTGTGGTGCCAAAGTGGCATATGATGATTGATGGAGGGTGCGTTAAGTTTTTGCATGTGCTTTTTATATTAAATTTTAATTTTGGTGGGTGCGAGATGAGTCTTAAATATTAGAGTAAATAATATATTCCGATAATTAATAGTCGGGCAACAGCTCGTCATGGCCGACGGCCACCACATCTGATGATCTGATGATGATGTGTATGCGAGAGGACTATTTAACGCAGAGACCAAAACACAAATAAAAGACAGATGACTGCATCAAACTAACCAAAATGAATAACTATATGTAAAAAATATTGTTTGTTCGAATAAATTACTTTACATAAACAAACAAGAAAAAAATAACTTCTTACTTATTCTTCTCTATTCTCTTATCACCATCATCCTCATCATCATGATCCTGAGCTGACTGCTTTGATCTCTGTCATGCATAACGTAGTATCGCATCGAAATCTGTCTTCATCTTCAGGTCCATCTCCAATGTTATTTGGGCAAGTTGGGTGGAGACTCGGGCAGCAACACGCCTACGAAGCTCCTCCTATGCAATGCATCAGATGTTATAAAGGGACGAGCGTCATAGGCCGGCGTATGAGATCCTAACTCATAGATTATGGCCTTCTTCTTGCCGTCGACAACCTCCCTCCACATGTCGTAATCAGAAGGATAATGACTTATGTCGATCCACTACTTCACTGTAGGGATCAGCTCCCTTTTCAACTTCTGGAAGGTCTCCTAAAAAAAATATGATTAATGAATTTTATACTAATTAATCTTGTGAATTATGTGGGTTGCCCGGGATCTGTTGTCCACCCAAGACTGGTCTGACTACTATTGGCATCCATTTTTGATGTGACATACACGGGACATCCTGGTCGAGTGACACAACACTACACTTGGGTTTTGCACTGAGCTCTGATTTAAGTGTTTTCAAACCGACATCGCTTCATTTATCCCCAACGTCGACACTCGTGTTTGTGACACAGGGCCATAACCGGCTAAAACGGACAATCCCATGGCATAGACCTTCGGTTAGAGTACCTCGCATTGTGTCTGTCGGAACTTAAATCCAATGCCCGGATAAATGGATTTCATGTTGGAACCGCCTTACTTAACCATACGCAGATGGTTCAGCCTCTCGATCTCTATTGAGACGCATTTAAGGTCCCTACAGAGGTCCAATGATTATTAATTGGTCACATTTGATTCTGCAGATGTCCCATGAGACCCTTAGCTCCCTTGGCGAGCCTCTCCGGAATCCTAATCTTTCTGGGGTCTAGTGTGACCACACCTAGTTAGTGGCGTGACCAATCATAAACTGAGTGTGACCATGCCAAAACCACCCTAAACAACCCAAATGGATTGTGGTTGGCGTGACAACACCCAAATGTGGTGTGGCCACGCTGGTCAAACTGAGACTATGTCATAACTATGTCGCAATTCGAGTTCGTCGACCTACGTGACCACGCCAAAAATTAGCAGCCTAAGCCCAGAGAAAGAGTCAGACTTAACTATGCTGGGCCTCGGTCACGTCGAGCCTCTATCTGCAATGCTTTGAATAGTGATGTGACCATGACTGAAGGAGAATTAATTTTCGCACCAACATGGGGCTTTTGATGCCATGTAGATTTAAAGATTTTGATTATTCAAGTAATCAAGCACATCATTGAAAGTAATAATCTGCCTCGAAATGTATAAATACAACTTTTTCGATGGGTTTGATTATTCAATCTAATAAAATATTTGATATCTGCATTGGTCTGCAGTTTAAATCCGACAGATCATTTTCCTATCTAATCTAAAGACTATATAGGATTTATATTAGTTATGGGTTATTCTCCTTCGTATAGGGGCAAACTCTTTTAGTTAATTACATCTTAAGCGATCTAAGTTACTTAGGAAAACACTCGATAAAGGCCATAGTTTTATCCTTCCTAGTTTAGATTTCCACGATTGGATATTAGATTTCTAAGTGGGAAAAGCTCAAAAGTTTGAACAGTTTATTAATGGAAGCCAAAGGAAGAAAGGTTAGTGGTCACTTGGAGATACCGAGGCAACCTCAGTAGTATCTCAGGCTATCTTTTTGTTTGGCTTTGATTTTTTTTAATAAAAAATTAATATTTCATCTTGGCGTCTTATAATGCGCGACATAAATTCATGGAGCCTAAAAGTGAGGAATTACATCATAACTAGACGAATAACCTCGTAGTTCTAGGGTGAAGCTCAACAAGAGAAGTGAAATTTCAGAGCCCTGACCTAAAAAAAGGGGAAAATATGTAGTGCAATGGACTTACAACCCTGCCTGAAATGAGTTGCTATCTAAACCTCCTAATTGAGTTCAAAACCATGTATGGCTAGTCTCGATGATGCAAGATAGGGTAGATTATTGTTTATTAGGAGTTGTAGGCCTTACAATTTGATTATAAATCAAGCTGCCTAGGTATGTATGGTATGCATGATATCCTAAGACTAATGCAAACATAATTTTGAAAGATCAAATTTAAATGTTTGGTACCTCACCACACTCAAATTTTTATCTTTAATTAGCGTTCAATGCATCGAAGAAAGCTGTGTAATGGGTTATGCAAGTCCTTAATGTTGAATGTACAGAAGGTCTGTTTGAAAGGCAAATCAGCATTGATTGACATAACTCACTATATAAGGTAGAGGTTCTCACGGGTCAAAACACCTCTTTCCATGCAATGAGTGTAGGTTTGAAGGAAAGGAATAAGAGCAATATGTTCTGCATATGCCTATAGATCATGTCATCGTTCATATTCCTAAATCAAAAAGGAGTTTCTACTTGGTTTATTTGATGTCAATCGAGGTTGTTTACATGTATGATATTTCTATGGTTGTGAATATAGTGATTAATGTAATTTTGGTTATGAAATTCATTTTGAAAAGTTAAGTTGAAGTTGTTTAGGTTGTGGTTGAAGGTTTAGTCCTAAAATTTAGGAAAAAGATGTAATTTAAATATTATCCTACAATTTGGGCATACCTATCAAATGTACAGACAAACTAATGGTATGGGTGCCGACCTTATTGTCGTACTTGTCAACTGATGTCCTCCAAACTATAGTTTATGGTTTAGTTATGGTTTATCCTTCGCTTTGTGTTTTGTCTACTTTTGGATAGTGATGCGACTTTTTATATGCAAGAATTTATGAACCCAGATTTATATATTTATAATGATTTTGTAAAGTCACAATTTCAAACGCAAGTATACGTATCGTATCAAGTAATACAGGGCTCTAGTAGAGTCCCGTTTATCGATCTCACAGGGAAGCGAGGAAAGAGGTTCTTAGTCAAATTCTATTCTACTATTATCAAATTTTAGATTGGAGGGTCGATATAAGTGGTGTTTTATCTAACAACTACTTCTAAATGCAAATGATTATATGTAAGGATAATAACTATTCCTAAATGCAAATATTACTTCTAAAGATAACCTTTCCGGATGAGCTGGTTTGGTGAATTTTGAGATAATAGAATCTACTATTCTTATGTAATGAATTGGATAATGTAAAAAAATGAGATGCATTAAATATTGTATGTGCTAAATAGGAGCAATCATATTCTTTACCCATATTTCAGCGTATAAAGAACATTGACTAATCCTAGGTTTACTCCCCAAATCTGTGGTTAGGCTGGGAGGATACTGGCTCTCACTCCATAGCTCTCACTTCCCTTCGCCTGAAGGCTAACTCTCGCTTTAGTTTCTAAACACTAGGACCAAATTGAGGATTTTAGTCTGTCACCCTAAAATCTCCAATTCTACGCCCATCAAAGTATATTTCCCTATTTATTTGCACTCAACCCCCATGAACTTCACAATCCATGAAATTTTAATGTGGTTCTACTTTGTTGAGAATTACACCGCCCTCTCGGATCAATGTAATTACAACAAATTTTAACAATACAACGGACCCTTATTGTAATGTAAATGAAGAAAAGTACTATCCATCACATTTATAATTAAATCCACTTCTAACATGCATCACAATATCCTAAACATGAATCATACTCATTGCAAAAGAAAAGTAAAAGGAAAATAACGACATAATCCTCTCATGTCACTATTTCCTAAGAAGAAGAAAGAGTAAGAGAAAAACATCACAAAGCACAAAGAAAACACAACGGAAAATCTCATTTCAAAGAAAATCCACAAAATAAGTGTTTACAGAATCATAAGATTATGAATAACAAAATACTTAGCTTTTTCCCCTTGAAAGAAAGATGAAAATCTCTCCCATAAAGTTTCCCGCTAATCCATGCAATGCTAGAACAAACTCTTACAAATTCTCTCAAAATTCTCACCAATCTCTCCCAAAAAGGTAGAAATCTACATTTCTACTCCTATTCTAAGATCTCTAAGTATTATCCATGTTTTCCCTAACATCAACTACCATTTTTTAGCTTCAAATTCAATTTAAAATAGTGTAGGGATGAATTCCCTAAGAGGTACTTGAAGAAACCTTCCAAAAAACGTCCAGATTCGACGTATTGGCCCATAACCGTTTATAGAGCAGTCCTGCACTGTTTGGAAATCGTTCGGTGCTATTTTCAATGACTTTTTTGTTTTCTCGGGACTCTGGCGCCGTCCGGCGCTGGATAGGGCGAGGTTTGGTGCCCTACTCTGCGCAGTTCCACTGTTTTGCTTCGTTTGGCTCAGTTTCAGCTCCGTTTCGCCCCATTTCAATTGCGTTGCATTCGTAACAGATAGCCCTACAAAATAAATATAAAAACAACTTTTATTTAAAGTGTAATCACATTCAAAAATATTCAAAAAGTGTAAAAGAGATTAAACAAAGAAAGACTTATCAAAATGTGTCAGGCCAAAATTTATGTTTTTGCTCGTTTTTGCTCCAAATTGCACCATTTTTGCTTTTTTTCTTCAAAATCCATTTATTGTACCAAAAACTTGAAAAAAAATACAAAATACCTTCTTTTATAGTGCAATATCATCAAAAATAAGTATGAAATAGACAATAAAAAATTATCCAATTTTCAGTGGATGAGATAGCTCGAATATTTATAGTTAATTGACCACAACACTTTATAACTTTAAAAAAGATAAATAAGACTCAAATAAAAAATCCTAAGTTACTGCAACAATTTATTTATTTACAGTAGACTTATAAAACAGAGTTAGCACACCTAAATAACATATAAAGTAAATCTAAGATGATATTTTGTATTTTATCTTTAGCTACCCTACAAAACAGAGTTAGTACACTTCATTTTAATGTAAGAGAAATAAATTTATATATTTTGATTATTATTGTAATTGATTTTTATTCTTTTTATTTGAAACAAGTAAGTCAAGTTGTTTACGACTTTTCGTTGTCTCGAGGTTGGTAGGTTCCTTAATCTAATTAGTATAAAGAGGCAGTCAAGCCTACGCCAATCGAAAGATTCCCGTCAACAACTATGGGCTGCATCATCCAAGAGATTTTCGTAGATCCGAGAACAGGGTTAATTTGGGTTGATGATCTTTGTTCATTTGAGTTTCATTTAAGTTTTAATGACTTTATTATATTTTTAAGGGGTTGAAAATTTTAGGTTGCTTAAGACTTCTTAATCGATTGAATTTTGTGATTTTATTTTATTTTTGATATTGAAATGACACGATTAAGATCCATGGTTCCGTCCTCCCAGGGTCATTGGGTTTGTGGTTTGATTAATCACGAGTGACTAGAGGGTACTTCATTAGCAACCATGGTATGTCTCCTTCGATGGTCCTTCTCAAACTGAGTTGTGTTTTATAGTTGAAGTTTAACTTTTAATGATTTTAGGGTGTGTTTTATGTCATGTATTTTATGTTTTATTAAGAACTTTGCATGTCAACCGATACCGTCTTTGGGGTGCGTGTTTTAAGCCAAGTGTGCTTATATTCTCTTATTATAAATCAAACACTCCTTAACTTTCTTTATTGTTAGTCAGTTTTTGAGTTTGGTTCAGGTTAACCTAGGTTATCACGAATTGGTTTAATCTGATTTAGGTTAGCCCAAGTTAGGCTGGGTTGGCTCAGGCGTAGTTAAGTTTGAATTGAGTTAGCACGGGTTAGGGTGGGTTGTCTCAAGTTGATTTTAAATTGATTTTGGGTTAGCCCGGATTAAATTGGATTGATTTAGGTTTATTTAAGTTTGAATTGGGTGAGCCAAGGTTAGGTTGAAGTTTGTTTTGAATTGATCTTGGGTTAGTTCATGTTAGGTTGAATTGACTGAGGTTTGTTTAAGTTTGAATTAGTTTAGCTTAGGTTAGGCAGGGTTGACCAAGTCGACTTTTAATTGATTTTGGGTTAGTCTAGGTTAGGCCAAGTTAACCCAGGTTGGTTTTAAATTGATTTGGGTTAGCCCAGGCTAGGCTGGTTGACCCAGGTTTGTTTATGTTTGAATTGGGTTAAGTAAAGTTTAAGTTACGTCAAGCTTGAACTAAGTTTAGATTTAGTTAAGTCAAGTGTAAGTTAGGTTAGACTTGAGTTAGGCTTATCTTTTTGTTTAAGCTGGTTGAGGCCCATGTTGAGTTCAAAGTTTGGTTCAGTGTTAGGTCTTGTTTGGGTTAGATCTATGTTGATTTTAAAGTTGGGTTTTGGGTTAAGTCTAAGTGGGTTAGCCTTAAGCTCATTTTAAAGTTGGGTTTGGCCTAAGTCGAGTTAGACCTATACTAAGTTAGGTTAAATTTATGATTAGGTTCGGTTAGACTTGAGTTAGGTTTTAGTTTAAATTACGGATTTGGTTAAGTCAAGTATAAGTTTGGTTAGACTTGAGTTGGATTTTAGGTTAAGATTAGAATTTGAACTCGGTTGGATTAGGCCTAAGTTTGGTTAGAGTTAGGTTGATTTTAGGGTTTAATTAAGTTAGGTCTAAGTTAGGTTAGACATAAATTAAGTCTTAATTAAGTTAGGTTTAGTTAGGTTAGACCTAAGTTAAGATTTAAGTGATTTTTAAGGTAACTTCATAATTAAATGGATAATTAGCTTAATGTTCTCATTAGGATGTAATCTTAAGTTTTTGTAAGTTAATTTTTATGTTAAATTAGGTTTAGGAGAATTTGTGCTAAAATGTGAAATTTACAATTTTACAAATTTATCTCTAATACTCTAATGTCATTTTTAATTTGTCAGAGATGAAAATAGTCATTATAATGCTTAAAGTTATTGCCCAAATTTCCCTTTTTATATCTATTTTAATATATATTTTTCTTAATTTAATTTAATTTTTTATATTTATTTTTCAAATAATTATAACTTTGATAAGAAATTAAACATTTTGGTGTTTGAAGGTCCTCTGATTTTGGAAAAATCGAGAAATATCCCTAATGGTAGGTGGAATAATCCCTAAAATTTTCATATTTTTATTACTTATATTAAAATTTTTATAATTAAAATATTTTCTAAGGAATTTAATTAATTAAAAATTAAAAATAATTTAATTATTTCTTTTTTTTATATTTTATTTTTATTATTTTCTCCATTGATTGATGAGTTCAGAGGTGTTTTTATTATATTTTTATGATTTTTATTTAGGGAAATATGGATTTTTAAAGTTTATGGGGTTTTTCTGAATTTAAATAATTCAAAAAGATCCAAATTTCTTATTTATCTGCGTCAGCGCCACGTCATGTTTGTGCTTTTCACGTGTACTGCCTCTGTAGCTTTGGTCGCATGCGCTCCCCCTCAGTGGCCTAACCATTCAGAATTATCTCTGTCATCCGTTTCAAATACACGGAAACAAACATCGCATGTTCATCGTCCCAAAGCGTCTGTGAACTGAGAACCATTCCCACTCTAGGGTCAAGGTCTCCCTCGATACTTGAACAAATCTCACGCAATTTATTTGTATAACTTCATCTATGTGAGGCGAACCTATCCATATGGCAGAGTGGGCATTCATTGTGGTTTTGCTTCATAAAAGATCAGACCGAGGGCAAAAATGGTGAGTTGAAGTCATTACCTTTATCGAAGAGTTGAGGCCTCGATTGGACTTTACAGAGAGGATAATCCAGAGGTTGTGTGGCTTCTCCTTACTCCAATTAGGATTGAAGTTGGTCCCAGCTATGAGCTATCCCAAAACTGGTCACAATTTTGTGTTGAACTATGATGGAGGTCACGGGAAGGCTCAATTTTTATTGGAGAGGTTAAGTTAGGTCTCTACGAAGCTTTTGGAAAGGTTAATTTGAGGTTTTTGTGAGGTTGATGTCAAAGTCGTAATGCGCCTGGAATTTCAGTGGTGAAATTGAGGCAATGGTGTGGAGGGAATTGCCTAAGGATGATGGAGATGGGCAGTTAGGGTCTGTGGGAGCAAGTTTGGTGTTGGAGGTAGAGAGCTTAAGTGAGGGTTTGGGGAGCTTATTGTGTATATGGGATTGTGAGTTAGGGCTATTTACAGCCTTGGGAGGCCATTGGAGAGGCCATAGATAGCTTGGGGAAGCTCTGGTGGCTCATGGGAGCTTGAGCAGAGGGAATTCAGAAGCTTTTGGGCAGTGGAGAGTGCTATCTCCATTTATGAAGTGCTTGAGCACGGAGGCTCCAATGGGGTAGAAGATGGCATGTCCAAGGCATGAAAGGGTTGAGGGAGCTTTTGGAGTCATGGTGATGACCAGAGTTGGTCTGGTTTGACTTACTCTTCTCCTGAGTTTGACTCCCCAAATTTTGAACATGGGTGAGTTGGACTTGGGTTCCAAGTGTTAGTCTCCTTGGCTAAGTGTTCATGTTTTGTCCATTTATTTTTGTTTTGTATTTAATTTTCTTTTAATTAATTTTTATTCTGGTTGTAGTGTCATGGTAGGTATTTGGGTTATGTGAGTCTTGTGTGTCATGGTTGACCCATGGGGAATGGGCCATGAGGGATGGGCATGATGGCTTGGGCTTTTGCGATTAAGCCTACCCTTGAGCAATTTGGGTTAGCCGAAAAAGGATTATGCCATTGGGCCTTCATAATTAGCCTAATTAAAATAAGGTTAATTATGAAGGTTGCCCTCCCCCAATCTAATTTTGATTTTTTTATTTAAAGTAACTTTGGTCTTAATTTTATATATGTTGGATATATTTATCCTTTCTGACAGCCTCCCAACAAATATAAAATCATCAATTATTAATAACTTAATAACTAATGGTTTAAACTGTCGATTATTATGATATGATTATCGGTATATAACCTAGAAAAATGATGATTTGGTTTTTCGACCAGTCTAGTCCGTCAGTTTACAATGTGCAATGAACCAACAGAAATAAACAATCTGTAATGTCAAGAATGCAATAAAAAACTATTTAACTACAAATTTGGAATGTCAAAAATCCATCAGAAATTATTCTTGTATTAAACTGTCGCCAACACGTCGAAATTTAAGTTGATATTTCATAAAGGACAGAAGCCGTCAGTTATTCTGCCGGTTATTGCTATTTTTCCCATAGTGATTGCAGGCGAGACAACGCGCTCGCTCGGGTTGTTTGCACAATAAGGTATTCAGAGATTTGCAAGAACCAGTTCAGTCCGATTATCATAGATATTTTTATGCATGTAAAAATATATAATTCACTTTTTAAAAAAAAGTTAATAACAATAATATTTTTATGTGGTCTTAATCATCTGTGTTATACATGTAAATATCAAAGTTGATGTGCTAGATAAATAAATACATAGGGATCATGTGACATGTATATAAATATTTCTTTTCTCAAGTGATCAGGCCAAAATTATGTCCTTACAATGACCTTTTAATAGTAAATTCAGGCTTGATCTCACCAATTTGATATTTGGTCCCATATTTAATATTAATTGAGTCAATGGCAGTGATGGCCATATATTAAAATAGAAGTTAGAACTTAATGCTAATACTGCTGATGTAGATTGTTTGGCTCATTAAGTGTTAGCATATGCATTCAATTAAAAGGCCCTTTCAGTATAATGTACTTAACTAATCAAATTCCTATATTTCTATTCAATATCTGCATTTAAAATAAACTATACTGAAAGGGTCCTTTAATTGAACTTATATGCTACCATTTTATGACATGTTGAATGGAACAAAGAAGCTAATTAAGCATTATTAGCATTAAATTTTTGTTTTTATTCTAAAATTTTCTTCTATATGTTAAATAGCATATGGCTGTCACTGTTATTAACTCAATTAATGTTATAAATGTGCCAAATATCAAATTGTTGAGATCATGAATGAATTTACTGTTAAAAGGTCACTATGTAGCTCGTAACATATGTCGTCTGCATTTTAAAATTAATATTGTCATATTTTTAATTATAATTTTAATAGTTTTATTTTTTTAGCAAACTTGATATTCACTATCAAGTAAAGTGTATATCTTATTTTGTGTACTGTTATGAAATAGTTTTTTTACTTTTCAAGTATGAAATATATTGCTATGATAGTTTGATTGCAAACAACATTATTGCGTAGAGGTGGAGTGATCATTTATTCAGATACAACAATTTTCAAATAGCACAAACCAAACAACCTAATAGGTGTATTTCTTTTTTAAAAGGTTAGTAATAATGGTATCTTTGATGTGATAAGAATGATTTGAGGGTTAGAAATATAAAAAATAAAGTTTATGAGTTAGTATGCAGTGCTTAACTCATCAATCTATGATAGAAGCAATCCATTAACAAATATTAAAATTTAGGAATATTTACATACATAGTTACATACCACTCAATTCCTAAATTTCAAGTATGTATGTGTGTGTGTGTGTGTGTGTATATATATATATCCACTTTCTAAAAGTTAAAAACAGGTACTTTTAATGTGCTACGAAAAATTTGGGTGGTATAAATATAAGAAAAGTAAAGTTTAGGTGGTGGTGTTTAGTTATATGTAAATACGTAAGAATTGGGTGGTATGTATGTAAATGCCTGAAAAATTTAAATATATTTGGAGGTAGAAAAGAAGAGGAACTAACCTATATATAGGTCGATGGTCCATTTGGGGGCAACGGTGCAGTAGTGATATGGCATTACACCGCAATTTTTTTTTTTTTTTTTTTAACTGTATTTTGACAATTTTTTTTAAACAACTGCTACTGAAATTTGTGTTTTACTACCGATCATGGTTTGGTGTGGTGACAGCTTTCTAGCTGCGGTCTGAATTTTTAGAAGAAAAAAATTAATTGCTATCATAATTTTTTAAACGTCAGATTATTTTTTAGCAGCTTCACAATTATTTTAGTTGTGCTTCTCGCTAATAGACTTTGTGATAGTTATTAGAGATGCAGGTACAGTGAATTATAATTATAACAAATCAATATCATTTCAATTCGTATAATAAAATTCTTCATTTAAAAGAGTCCGCATGCATCAATCATGGTGCATGTTTTAATGTTCATTGCAATGTAAAAATCAATATGACTGCAAAAAAATATTAAAAACTTGATAATAATTTACGATGTTGGGCGGAAGAAAAAAACATTATTCATGCTAAACATATTGTCTTTAAAAAAAGTTTAGTAACAACGTTACAAATGGTGTTATTAAAAAAGGTTTAGTAACAACACTACAAATGGTGATACTGTATATAGTATCGTAATATGTCAAAGTGAACAACACAAAACTAGGCCTCAACAAGCTGAGGAGTTCGTCATCATCGGAGCTACTGCCAGCACCTACAAAGCGCCGACACCCCAATGGCCGACTATCTAGACAGGCCACTTCAGCCGATCGACCACCTTGACCGGCTGGCCTCAGTGGGCCACATGGAGAAACTGTTGATCAACCGCCTTGGTCAGCCAGCCTCAACTGACCACTCGGGTCAGCCACTTGGACAAACTGCCGGTTGGGCAACCTCAGCTGACCATCACGACTTGCACATGGAGCATAACCCAACCACGACCTTAGTTGGCCATCCTAGCTGGCCGACTACTATGGGCTGACCACAGTAAAAGGAGATAGCCAGCCACTTCTGCCAATCGCGAACAACTACCTGAGTGTCGACGAGACCAGCGGGAAAGCTTCAAAGAAGCAGATCCAAGCAAGAGAAGGATCAGATTACCCCTCGTTGCTCCCCTTTAAACAGGGGCATATATTTAATTTACTCTTCCCCCTCTCTTTTCTCTATAAATAGAGGACCTCTTGAATGTAATTTGCTCTCCCTTATGGAACTTGCTCACATTCACCCTCACTTGTAACATAAACTTGTGCGGAAAAAAAGGGTTCTCTCTCTCACTTTTTCCAACTCCCAGAACTCAGCTTTATTCCTTACGCACGGTCCAAATGACAAATTTGGATTCAACGTCCTAGAAGGTGTGGTGAGTGTGGAACGTGCCGCCAGCGAGACGACAATCCTTTCGGGTTAGAGAAAACCAATATAAAAAGAAGAAGATAGAGACAGAGTGACAAGACACAAAGTAGATGTGACAAATATCAATTCATGAGTTTAAATATAAAACTTAGCATTACCATAATAAGTCTTAAATTATGGAATACATTCATTAAATTTTGAGTCAGAGTTAAATAATATTTCAATTAAAATGCGAAATCAAAATTTTGTCATACTTTTATAACTCCAAACAACTCATGCATGCACCTAATCAGTCTCTTGCTCCTCCCTATACATTCTAACATTTAGGATTTTTTCAGGGTAACTGCAGCAGTTTGAAAAAACAACTATGAAACTGTTGTTCAAAATATTGTGGTGGGAATTATAATTTTTTTTAAAAAGTCAGATAACGACTTTCGAGCAGCCACTGAACTTAGCTGATCCGTCAGTAAAACACAGTTTTTGAAAAAGCAGATAAAATACAATTTAGTGTAACAAAAAAAATTGTGGTGCGACCCTGCACTGTCACAGCCCCAGAGAGAGAGAGAGAGAGAGAGAGAGAGAGAGAGAGAGAGAGAGAGAGAGAGAGAGAGAGAGAGAGTTTTATCAACAGTCAAAAGCTCTCTAAAATACCTAAAATATCACATAATTTCAAATATTCAAGGAAATGGTTACAGCCCCAATAAATTTGCAACCAATGGCTACATAGCTTCTATAGAAAATATTGGGCAAATTTCACTGTTTAAATTGTATCCTATTCTATAATTATCTAAATAATTGATTTTCGAGGAGAAATACGTAAATACATAAGAATTTTGTGCTACTTATGTAAATTCTCCTATTAAAATTAATAAAAATAATCACTAAATATTTTTAAAAAAAATTTAAAGAACGTAGATAAGAATTAAAACAGAAACCTTAACATAAACAATTAGTTGCATGCTTAGTCAGAGGGCATAATTAATGGTGACAAAATAAGCACAATTAAGATAGATAATTGCATGAACTCCACGCCGTAATCAAAAGTTCTATCTTAATTACCATTATTAGCACTAAAAAGGAAGCATTTCTTGTCTCATCTAATCCCTTTGGCCTTTTGGGGCTACCAAAAGGTTCTCCACAAAGCCACTTAAGCCTTCATGAAGTCGCTCTTCACTTTGGAGAAAATCTTACATACAGAGTCCAGACACAGCTCTGCGTCCGGAATCCAATACGATGACGTCACGTGTATAAAATTTAAAACATCGCTTGTATTTTGACTCATAAATTTGCATTTTATTTAAAGGATGGTCCACTGAAATAAACTTATCACGGTGGTATTGGAGTACAGATGCAGAGCTGCGTCCGGACTTCGTATGTAAGTTTTTTTCCTTCACTTGAGAATTATTCGGTTTGGAGAATTTATAGTTTGATCTGAATTTTTTGCAGAGGTTTTAGAAAATTATTTGTTTGATATGAATAATTAAAAATATTCAAATGTATGGTGTTGTGGTCTAATCTCTTGATTGGCCGCGCTGATATCCGGACGAAACATTTTCTCCTTCGTGATACTCTATTTATAGACTTGGAACGGAGTTTCAACCTACAAGAAAGAATGAATATTCAGTTACAAGATATGGAAATTACATATTAAAATTTAATATTGTTTTGCTATAAAATATTTGGATTTCTATTGATGAAAAATAACTACAAAAAACAATTGATTAAAATAAAAATCACATCTTCTTTTGTAAATAATTTAATGTCACTTTTGCTTCACTCTTTTGAAAGAATTTCAATTTGCTTTGTGGAGTTTATTTTTTGTATTATCCTTTCAAAATGATGTCATTAAGAAGATAATTATAAGTAATATTTAATGTATTACTATAATTTATTTTTGTGCCTAATTGTGAGAGCCATTTAGCTTTTTGCCACATGTGAATATGTAGAACTCCACTAAAATGGCCAAGCTACATTTCCATTTAAAAATTGCCTAATCCCTTAGTCCTCTTCCTCCCTTTAAACTCTTCAAGAATTTTCAAGATGATTAATATGTTAAGAAAGAAGGGTCTTGTTGCCAAAGAAGAAACTATTGCTAGGTGTATTTCGAAAAATGAGTTTATTTAAGCAATAGAAAAATGTAAAAACTAAATGGGTTTCATGGGTGTTAGGTTTTATTTTTGCACCGACACAGGACTTTTGAATGCCATGTAGATTTGAAGATTTTGATTGTTCGAAAAAGCAAGTAGTTAACCGCCTCGAAAGGTAGAAATACAACTTTTACGTTGGATTTGATTATTTGAACTAAGAAAACATTGGATATCTTTGTTGGTCTATGGTTAAAACTCAACAGATCATTTCCCTATCTAATCTTTATTAGATAGGGTTTAGATCACCTTCTTCCTATGGGGGAAAGCTCCTAAGTTAATTAAATCTTAAGCAACCGAAATTACTTAAGAAAGCTCTCTCTTAAGGCTATGAATTTGTCCTCAAGAAATTTCTAAGTTTAGGTTTCCACAATTGGACATTAGATTTCTAAACGAGAAAAGTCCAAAAGTCTGAATAGTTCATTAATGGAAACCAAAGCAAGAAAGGGTAAGAGGACACTTGGGGACACCTAGGCAACCTAAGTAGTTCCCAGACTATCTTATTGTTTGGCTTTTGATGTTTTTGAAGAAAAAAATTATGTTTTTATTAGAACGTCAGGACTTATACGGCACGACATACAATCGTGCTGGAGCATAAAGGTGAAGATTTACGTCGTAACTAGACGAACAAACTCAAAGCCTTAGGGTGAAGTTCATCAAGAGAAGTTCACTTTCAAAGCCCTAACCTAAAAAAAAGTAAAACATGGAATGCAATGAACTTACAACCTTACCTGGAAATGGCTGCCATCTAAACCAACTAATTGTGTTCAAAATCGTGCATGACTAATCTCAATGATGCAATATAGGGTTGGTTGTTGTTAATTAGATTTTTAGGCCTTACGATTTGATTATAAATCAAGTTGTCAGGTATGCATGGTATGCATAATGTCCAAAGACTAATACAAACATATTTTGAAATTTCAAATTTAAATGTTTTATACCTCATCACAATCAAATATTTAGTTTTAATTAGGGTTGAGTGCATCGAAGGAAGCTAGGTAATGGGTTATGCAAGTCTTTGATGATGAATACATAGAAGGTCTGTTCGAAAAGCCAATATATATTTGTAGGCAGAACTCACTCTATAAGTTAGTGGTTCTCACGGGTCAAACCACTCCTTTCAGTGCAATGAGTGAGGGTCCGAGGATAATGAATATGGGTAATATGTTATGTATATGCTCACAGATCACACTATAGTTCATATTCCTAAATCGAAAAGGAGTTCCTACTCATTTTTATTTGATATCAATCGAGGTTATTTAGATGTATGATGTTTACATGATTATGAATGCAGTGATTTATGTGGTTTTGGTTATGAATTTCATTTTAAAAAGTTAAGTTGAAGTTGTTTAGGTTGGGGTAGAAGGTTTAGTCCTTAAGTGAGCCTACTGGTAATCCGGCAAAAGGAAGAGATGTAGATATCGACCGATAATTTGGAGAGGCCTATCAAATAAATACAAAGAAACTAACGATATGGGCGCCAACCCTAACTTATGTCAGACTCGTCAACTGACATCCTCGGAACTACCGTTGATGTTTTAATTGACGTTCATCCTTCACTTCATTTTTCGTCTTCTCTTGTATAATTCAGATGTTTATAGTCAATTGACCATAACAATTCTAACTTTATAAAAAAAAATAAGGCTAAGTTAGCACACCGTGATGACATGTAAAGTAAATATAGGACAGCATTTTGTCTTTAGCACCACTGCAAAACAAAGCTAGAATGCTTTACGATTGTTTTAATCATTTATTATTATACAAATGACCTCCTATTTATATATTTTAGGGATATCTAGTATAAAATTATATATTTGTACCAATTTTAATAGGTACGTTACAAGTTATTATGACAATTTTTCATAGTTCTAACCTACTCTGGCATCCTTCCATATTCATAACTAATATTAGCAATGTTTTATATTCCAAGATGTTGTAAGAGGGGCGTCTGATGACCCAGTAATCTGGTTGTTCGGTCTGTAAAAAGCTTTTAGTCGATCAACAAGACATTCGATTAGCCGAAAGGCCATCGGCTAACCCTTTCCAAGGAATCTTAAGTAGAGTTCATCTTGTCGTTACGGTGAACTTGAGCCGTTAGGCAGCTGGTATATCATCGTTATATAATGAGCAGCTTTCTTTGGACAATTCAGAGTATTAGAAAGACGTTCTTAGGGGTGCCATATGGCCATCTTTGCGAGGAGTTCCAAATCGATTTAGGAAGCTGGTCTTGAATGATTGTCCCTTGCATTAGGTTTTGTCTATTCCTTCGTTCAGTTGTGCTTCCGTTCGATCGACTTAGAGTTGCAACCAAATGAAATACCATTTGACATTTTTCGTCTTTTGCCTATCACGATACACTGTCATTTAGTATTCATAAGCGAGAGCCAATGGATTTCCTTGAGATCCGTGCAAACATATTTTTGATGTACAATATGTGTAAATCTCTTAAATTTTTAATCGTTTTTTTTTGCGAATAATTTAAATATTTTTTAATCAAACATTTTTAAGTCATAATAATAGTTATTCACTCATATTTACCAAAAAAATAATTAAAAAAAAATTTTACTCGAATTGGATAAATAGAGATCTTAACTACATCTAGCACAATTTAGAGATATTTATATATATAACAGTTAAAGCTTGATATGTATATGCATATACACATCATACATCAAAAAAAAAAATTATCATTCGACAATGATCTTGAATTACTTGGTACACATCTCTAGATGATTAGCATGAATTTGGGAGCATTTTTTTAGCAAAAAGTTCAAATGCGAATTAAAATCATATTTTTTTCAGTAAATTTACAATCAGACTAACTAGCTCGATGAGACGTACCCAATGATATTAAAATTGACCCAATTTGAGTCAAATCAAGTGCAAATTAAAACATTAAATTACTATCAAGATTGGAATGTCAAACAGATTCCCAAGCTAACATGCATATAGTCAAATTGAGAGTCTCGATAAAATAAATCAACGAGCCCAAGAAGCCTCAATTATAACATGATTAAGACAATTAAGTGTTCACAGAAAATCGCACAATCAAGGGAGTCTCTCCAGGCATCCGATCAGAGTGGTTTGGATTCCCTTCTTATTTGCAACTTGGGTTCTATGTATAAATTCATGTCCCCTCTTGAAAGGGGATCAATACATTGAATTACTTTAGAAAGCTTTTAGTGTATAATTGGAATATCAAACAGATTCCAAAACCAACACGCATAAATTCAAATTGAGCGTCTCAACAAGATGAATCCAACGAGCCAAATATCACTGAATTATAACATCATTAAGGCACTTAAATGTCCACATAACATAACCCGATCAAAGCAGTCTCTCTAGGTCGTCCGATCAGAGTAGCTTGGATTTCTTTCTTATTTGTAACTTGAGCTCTATAAATAGATTCCTAACCCTCTTGAAAGGGGTCGAGACATTAAATTACTTTTGAAAGTTTTCATTGCATAATTGGAATGTCAAACAAATTCCAGAGCTAACATGCATATAATCAAATTGAGCTTCTCAACAAGATGTATCCAACAAGCCCAATATCAATCAATTATGACATCATTAAGGCACATAAATGTCCATAGAACACCGCCTAATCAAGGGAGTCTCTTCAAGCCATCCGATCAGAGTGGTTTGGATTCCTTTCTTATTTGCAACTTGGGCTCTATAAATAAAGTCCTTCTCCCTCTTGAAAGGGGATAAAATCATTAAATTACTTTCGAAAGCTTTAGTACATAATTGGAATGTCAAACATATTCCAAAGCTAACATGCATATAGTTAAATTGAGCGTATCGATAAGATGAATCCAAAAAGCCCAAGATCACTCAATTATAACATCATTAAGGTACTTAAATGTCCATAGAACACAACCTGATAAAGAAAGTATCTCCAGGCCATCTGATCAGAGTGGTTTTGGTTTGGATTCCTTTCTTTAGTATTTAGTAATTTTTTTTAGTATTACTACTCAATTCCTTGAGTAGTAAGTTTGAGTTTTCAAGTATTGTTGCTGTTAAAGTCTTGTACCTTGCATTGGAGTCAGTATGAGTCAGCAAATCACTTGAAGGAACATTCCAGATAAGCATTTGTAACTTGGTTCAAAGTTTTATAAATGTGTTTTGTTGTGTGAATTCAATGTGTTCTGAGTAGTTAGTTTTGTTTCTCCTTTCAACTGTGAAAAGATAATAAGATAATTAAATTTTATTGGAGAACTTAACTTAAAATATTTATAAAAATTGTGATGATATTAACACCTGATCTTAATTTACTTTTTAAACTAGTCATTTAAATTGTTAAAACCTGTTGAAAAATTCTAAGACCTATCCGGAGATGAGTTCTTAACTAGTAGATATCACATGAATCATTGGGTAATCGAAGGCTATATGCGGGTTATTCAAGGTGAAGTGCAAATAAATAGGAAAATATTGTTTATTGGGCGTAGAATTGACTAGTTTTTAGAGTGATAGACTAAATTCTAATAATTTGATTTATAGAAAGGGAACGGGTCACTGGTAAGGCCGACCATAGCCACCCTTAGACATCTAGAAGTGTGAGCCTAGATTAACCCATTCTACTAATAAAATATCTTGAACCGATCTATAGATTAGCCAATATTTTTTATCTTATCGAGCGAAGGTAAAGAATAAGAATGCTTCTATTTGTACAATCTATAATCTAAGTTCTCCGCAAAGGATAATTATTCTAAAAAAATCTTGGATTAGTTGAAAAGGAGAAAGTTGTTTTATACTTGCATTAATCTTTACTTTATTACTGCTTACTTACATTTAGTAGAAATATTATTAAATTTAAAAAAAATTTGAATTTTGAAAAAAAATAACAATAATAATTACTTTTAATTTGAAAATCTAATAAATTTCTTAAATTAATTTTTCGAAATCTTCGCTTGTGGGATCGATAATCGGGACTCCGATAGAGTCTTGTATTACTTGAAATGATACGTATACTTGCGTTTGAAATTGTGACTTTTACAAAAATTATTATAAATATTTAAATATAAATTCATAAATTCTTATATAAATAAAGATCGGACCGCATCATTCTTAAACACAAGTGAGACATTTTCATTAACATAATTTACTTGAAAACTCCCAAAACACACTGAACCCTTATTAATTAAATTTATTATTAAAATTTTATAATTATCAATTTAATTAACTAAATTGTTAATGGAAATTAAATAATTAATAAGTTTATAATTATTAAAATATTATTTATTTAATTATTTAACTTAATAATTATAAAATTTTAATAATTTTATTAATTAATAAATATAAAATTTAATTCATTAACTTAATATTTATAATGTTTAATTAATAAAAAATTCAATTACTAATTTAATTAGTTAACGTACATAACTTAATAATTATAAACTTATTAATTATTTAATTTCAATTAATAATTATTAAGTTAAAATAATTAACTTAATAGTTATAAATTTTAATAAATTAACATAATAAAATATTAATAATTTAATTAATTTAATAATTATTTAATTAATTTATAATTGATAATTGAATAAATTAACTTAATTAAATTAATAATTATATACTTATTAATTATTTAATTTCAATTAATAATTTAATTTATTGACTTAATAATTATATTTTTTGATAATAAATCTAATTAATTTATTAATTAAACCCATGATTATTCAAATAAAATATAAATCATTAATAAATTAAATTAATAATTATAATATAATATAATTAATTAAATTAACTTAATAATTATAATTTTTTTAATTAACTTAATAGTCATAAAATTTATTAATAATAATTCAATTAATTCACTTAATTAAATTAATAATTATAAATTATAAATTATTTAATTTTAATTATTAATTTAATTAATTAACTTAGTAAATATAAAATTTTAATAAGAAACATAGTTATATTTTAAGAAAGTGTAATTTAAAAAAAAATAAAAAAATACTCAAAAAAATGTTTTATATATTTTATTTTTAAAAATATATAAATTATAGCCGAATGAATTGTGTTTTTTTAAAATAAAAGTACAATATACTAAAAATAAAAATAAAAATAAAAAGTGATCCAACCACCTAAACCAGGGCGCGATCTCATCATCATCGGTTCGCATTCTCGTTCTCCAATCGCGAACGACGGAAATTGCAGAAGGAAGCCATCGCTATCGCCGATCGAAGTCATTTTCTATCGGTCGCTGGTCATCTTTCGGTAATCCTTCCATTGCCTTAACGTTCTTTTTATATTTTTCACTTCAACTGCAAACCATCAGATGCTTCAATGTCGATTATGGAAGCAACAGCAGGAGTCTCTATCACATTAGGTTAGTAAGGTAAAATCTATATTCCATTTCTTCAATCATTTTGTTCTTCTTCCTCCGTGTCACCAACAGAGATTGAGGATTTCAATAGAGGGAATCTTATAATTAGTTCTGAATTCTTTAAATCAGTATTGGATAGAGGATTAGTGTGAACTTTTCTTATCTCATGCTACAACCCAGGGATGCTTATGCCTCAGCAAAATGTTTCACCTACCAAGTTTTTCCTGCAAACTCATTTTAGGTTGACTCTATTTCTTTGGTTACTATTTGGGCAAACTTGAGGAAATAGATGACTGTTTCATGCCTCTTGATTATGGGAAGGTAATTAATGTATATGGTCATGGATTTGATAAAATAATGATTTAAATCTCTTCTTTGAGGAATTCATATATATAGAAGATGTTATAAGTTTGAGATGCCTTGATCTTTTATATTGGTGTATAAATATTGATTAAGCTCATGCAATATATATATCATATTCATCTTAAGTTGATTAACCAACTTAGCACTTTTGGGATGCTATTGAAATCTTATGTAAGAAAGCTCAACTAATAAGATGATTTTTAATCACAATCTAAAAGAAATGACTATAGCTCAAAATTCATCTTAATGAAGGGTCTTAATTGTAAAAAATAATTCTTATTTAGTTGTAGTAGATTTCAAATTCTATTGTTTCTAATGTTGAGATGTGTTTAATACTGAAAGTGTGAGGACAACCTAGAAGAGAAGCCATTAAAAAAACATAGCTCAACAATTAATGAGTCATTAACAATGAAATTGATAGATTTTGTGGTTCAAATTATCTTATTTTCAAAGAGATGCAAGAATTAATGATGAGTGAAGAACTGATGGTATGAGAATTCAGAGAGCTGCCATAAGGTGCTAAAGGTGGTTGTAGCGCAGATGAAATTAGTATTTTTGTGTTGAATGTAGGGTTTTCTATGGAAGTTTTTATTGACTATGACATAACAAAATAAATAGAGAATTTTCATACCGACTGAATGAAATTGCATGTTGGTGTTCTCAAAGAGAAGATAGCAATATATGATAAAAATAATTTTTATCTAAAGGAGGACTGCTGAAGAAATATGAGCTTCGGTTACAACAGTGCTCAAATCATTATGATGCATTTGCTTAACATCTGTATAGATTATTTTCTTTTGCATCTGATTGATTGATAAGTTTTGTTAGTTGACTAACTTTTAATTAAATTATTCATAATTAATTCTTTGTTTGGCATTGTTGTCTTATATTATATTATACTTTGTTATTGAGTAAGCAAACAGTTGCTTTGTAAATCATATAACATTGTTCTCTAAAATATGAGGAGAGTTGTGGTAGTTTGATAATAAATGTTTATGATACCAATATTAGTTGATTAAAACACTGAATGCTCAATTAGTTATTAAAACTAATAAATTAATTAAATAAGAAGCTAAAATTTCTAGTAGTATTTTTACTTGGGAAGATGGATAAACTATCTTTCTTAGGGCGTGTTTGGTTGCAGGAAGGATTTAGTTTTAGTAGGATTTAGTAAATCCAAATTTATTAAATCCACCCCATTGCTAGACTTATTAAATCCAGATTTAACATGAATCGAAAGTAAAATTTAGACCTTAAATCTGAAATTTTATAAATCCATAGAACTTGTATTTTTTCTTATGTTAGGTTGGATTTAGTAAATCTAATGGTTAAGGGGCCATTTGGTTGAGTGAATTAGTGGTGCACTGTAATTCTTTTACAGGGATTTGATAAAATTATGTGTTTGGTATGAAAATTTACAAATACAATGTAAAGTTTTTATGAATTTGAGTTTACATCTTAGTTTATTTTGAATGAATTTAGAATTTGACCTATTTCGCCGATTTTGAATTACATCATTTATGTAAACTGTTGTAGGCAAGTTGCAACACCCCCGACCGCCACTACCTCCTTGCGCCACCACCCCCATCCCTCGCCCGCCATCCGCCGACGTCGTCTCCTGTTGTCGGTTGTCGCATGCCGTCCTTTGGCCAAGTAAATACATTGTTTTCAATCTACTTTGAACCAAACAAAAAATATAAAATCCTACGCTTATTTTACAGTGGATCAAACAACTCGAAAATATTTCAAATACATTATAATCATAATACTCTGTAAACTTTTAACATTACATTTCATTTTTAGCAAAATAAACAGACCCTAAATCTTATTAATATGACACTAACAAATACTCCATTTAAAAGTCGTTTGTTCAGTCTTATAATAATTGTACATTTTTTATTGTTTATCAGTCAACCATTAAAGTATTATTTTTTATCTTAATTGAATTCCTGGCAAGTCATTCGTAGACCGTATCATTTTTGTTTTTTGTTTTTTTTTTTTTGTTTTTTTTTTTAAATTGCCGAAAGCAATTTTGGTCTTTGTTAGCGCACTGCCGTTGCCGGTCCCAAGCCCGGATGTGAAAAGTGGAGGGTTGCGTTAGGTAGTCGACAGCCAGCGTAAAACTTGTCAAAAAAAAAGATCATGACTTACACTAAATAGGACGCAATGGAGAAAAAGGATTCATGTAGCCGACCCCACTTAGTGGGATTAAGGCTTTGTTGTTGTTGTTGTTGTTGTTGTTAGCGCAATGCTTGGAATCTACTCTTAAGAGAAGTTTGGATAAAGAAAGGGTAGTTTCGAAAGCACCTGAGAATATGGAAAAAATATATTAAAAATATATATAATTCATCATCTTATTGTTATGATTATCATAACAAAACAATAATTTCTTATCTGCAACATTTTAGAGCTAGAAGCACTACTAAATATTTTTAAGCAGTACCTTTTTTTCTTAAAAGAAACACCAACTAAATGAAATAATATAGAGATTTCCCATTATTTTTTTACATTTGGCAAATCCCACTTACAAGGTTTTCAAGAAATTGGATTTCTAAAGATGTGCATTGGTTCATTAAGCACTTGGTCCTTCACATTCTACATTCAATCTATGGTAAGTTATTGGTGGGGGGACTAAAACCCTTATATTAGTGGGGAATATAATGATTGAAGCATGTGCTCTTCCTATTGTCCAATGCTTTAAATTCTGATGATCAATTATAAGTCTACCTTTTGACAGATTAGCAACTATGCCTGGCTATGGGACCAACTATGCCTGGCTATGGGACCACTTCAAACCAAATATTATTAAGGGCATTTACATACGCACCGCCCAATTCCTATGTTTTTACGTATCTAACACCTAAATTTTAACTTTTTTCATTCATACCACCCAAATCTTTCGTGTCACATCAAAAATACCGTCATTTTAACTTTCAAAAAGTAAATACGCATTTTCATGCTAGATAAGGTGTATATAAAAGTTGGAATTTAGGTGTTAGAGATGTAAATACATAGGAATTGAGTGGTTGGTATGTACATCTTCATACTACTAAACTTGAGACTATTAAATTTTAATTTTTTAATGTTTTGTGGAGGAAATGGTTTAGGATGATGCAAACTTGGTCTTCATATTATTCATTATTTTTATAAGATTATTATTTATCTTCTTTTTTTTTTCTTTTTTTTTTTTTTATTGCCAAGTTTTATAGAATGATTGAAATTTAAATTTGCAAGAATTGCATCCAATGCCATGTATGTTCAGCACTTTTCACATGCATAACCTTCTAATTGGACTAAATCGTGTTTAATTTATGTAGGTTCTTCACGAGAACAGTACTTTATTATAAACTTCAGCCTTTCCTGTGCTTATTCTTTTCAGTTTTCCTTTTTTTCCCCTACAATCTAATTAGAAGATAAATTAATGATAGAATATTATGATTGGATGTGCCTAGAGAATAGATTGATAGTCTACCCTGTTAGGTAGAGTTTCCGGTCCATGGACAACCTAACTAGTACCCAAGTAGATATCGAAGAGGAAATTAAAGGGCCCCTACAGTTATTTTGCTCTCTAATGAAGATGTGATGATGCTTGCCCGTTAATCAAGTGGTGATCACGAAAATTGTTAACTTTAATTGCTACATGTATAAGAAGGCTTAGGAGTTGCAATGACGCACCTAGCTGTTAAGCCAATAATGTTATTTGTTATGCTGCTAAATGTTGCAGCATTTACATACATACCACATAATTTATATAGGTGGAAGTTGAAATCACTTATATTTTTTTTATATTTATATCACTTAAATCTTTGATCACTATTTTAAAGTTTAAAAAGTGAAATACAACTTTTCATGCTTAAGGTGGCATATATGTAAAAATTGAAGTTTAGGGGTTAGAAATGTGAATTTGTAAGAAAATTTTGAAAAGAAGAGGCCGTATTTTATCGACAAAATGTTAAAAAGCACGAAACCCCTTTTAATAATTTTTCTAAAGCGGCCGTTTGAAAGTTCCCCTCCTAATGTTAACAGTACGAGCAAATGAGCTGCTGTTTCAGAGCATCTTAGACCAGTCAACAAAAAGACTTTAAAAGACACTCATCTAATCTAATTTTTTTGAGCAGGAGATATACGTCCTTTTGGAAAGAAAAAGGTGTGGGATTAATGTTGTGGTCGCCGTATAATCATAAAAGCTTCGACTATATTCTGCAGAGCCATAATAGCAGAATCTGAAAGAACTATGGCCAACTAAAATAATATAGATATATTATATTTTATAATTTTGAACTGTCCTCTTGTATAACCTCCCAAGCAGAACCAAGCATACATGAGATCTACTTTTGTTTTGAAATATTTTTAATGACCAAGTGCCATGAAAACTTTTATATCAAAAACTTGAGCAATAAAATAGTTTGGTAAAACGGTTAAGTGTAAGATAAACCTACTTCCACCTAATGAAAAATAGTCTTGATAACACATTTATAGATCTTCATGGTATCCCTATAGATGCCTTCTGTAAAATCACAAATAAGTAGGCATAACTTTGATTAAAAGCAAAAAAAACACAAAAAATGTGGGTACTCATTAGTCTGGTTGATAAGGGCCGTAGAAGTTATTGGCACAAATTTGAATTTTGTGGACTTTCAGGTGGGTTTAAAATAATAATAATAACTACCATAATAATGATCATATTGTCCATGTGTAGACTTCAAAAATGCCCGTTGCACTACAATAGCGGACTACTTATACCTAGATCAAAGAAGTCATGGAAGGTAAACTGAATTCATTTATCCTAAAGGTTTCTCCTGCAAGAAATATAGCTGCAAACAGTGTTTATTTTAACTTTTAAGGGTTGACATTTCCCAAAGGACTAAGATCTTAAAATTAAAGATTCAATATTTGCATTCAAATTTAAATAAAAATTGGACTTAGTCTAGTGAAAGTCGAAATAGAGTTTATGCATCTCTATAAAAAAAATAATAATAATAAGAAAGATAAGTTGTCCTAAAAATCAAGGATATGCTCATAGGGATTAATTCAGATAAAGAATGAGGACTAATCTATCAAAGAATGTGATGGGTTCGATTAAGATCTCGGAGTTTCATCGAGGTTGTTAGTGCTCTTCGGCTTTTTAGTTGACAGGTGACCAGAGGATTCTGCTTAGCTAACACGGGTACCTCATCCAAGAGGACCTCATAAACTATAAGTGTCACTCTAACTTTGAACTGACAGATTAGACTTGCACTCCACAATCATAGGAGAGAAAATCCTAAGTTAAACTTCTAATGTCATGGGTTACTTAGGCTAAAAAGACTGAAGCGTATTAAAGAAATCATATGTAGGATGAAATTTATAAGTTTAATGGCTTATATTAATGCATGGAGATCTCTTCAATTCGAAAGATGCAAAAAGAGAGATTTATGACTTGATCACATATGATCATGATACTCAAATATTTCCCCAATAAAGAGTGAGGAGATACAAAATATAACAAATAACGGAGCTTACAACTTGATACCACGTCATCAGGTGCCAATGTATCCCCTCAATATAGAATAAGGACACTGAATATTCGAGTGTTCTTCTCAATGTAATGTGAGGAGACTCCTAGAGAAGAAGATTCTTCCCAATGTAGTGTAAGGAAACATCTAGAGATGAAAATTCTTTTCAATATAGTATGAGAAGACATTTAGAGATGGAGAAAGGCTTAGAAACTATCCTCAGAGTGATAGAAAAGATTCATAAATATATAAAAACTTAAAAGGATGACAGGAACCTACAACTTCATTTAATGAGATCAAACAAGCTAGAATATCTTTATATGATAAAAACTCTTGCCGTAAAATAATACCCAACTAAAGCTCAAACCAATCAATAATTCAGAATACTAATATTCCCAAATGAAAAAGAAAATTTCTCTGATTCAGAGCAAATGGGAAATAATCATATTTATTTCATATGTAAAAAGTGGAATCCAGAATTCATAATGCAATTTTAAACTTATTTTACAAGGGGAAAAAAGGACAAGAAGGCAGTATAACGGCAGGATAATTTGCCCAAAATAGAAAACTAAACACTGCTACTTGCTACAAGCTCCTCGCATAGACTCAGCAATGCTTTTGGTCAAAGCATGCAAAGCTACACTCTTCTGTCTAGAAAAACTCATCAGATAAAATTGTTTACATGGACTTACCTGCAACTCAGCAAATGGAAAACAATGAACATTTTGTTTTAGAACATAATAACAATATGGTTTGTTGATAATTATAATTGACAACATACAAAAAATAAAAAGAATTGTCAGTAGAATAGGTACTTTCAAAATCATGGTAGCTTCAATTTAGAAATTCAGATCTATTTAAATGTTCTCGGAGGATACAAACTCGCATCACAACTTCAATTGTGATAAAATTTAATTGATGGTGATACATTTAAATAAAGCAAATGTACTGGTATTCATGACAAGGTTTGTATGGAAATATCTTGCAAGCATGTGAAATGAATGAGGAATACAGACCTTAATAATGTGGTTAAGAACTGATATATATATATATATATATATATATATTCTTATAAATCAACAAAAAGAAAAAAAAAAAAACTGGCTCAAACTGCTAGCTAAATTGTCTCAGAAACCAGCTGTATCAGTGTAGATAATATTGCAAAAGAAAAAGCTTAATGGTAATATTAGCCTTATCCCAGCTATCTGGGACAGGGTCAGCTTTATGAATCCCATTCTCTAATCATTCTTGGCAATTATAGTTTTACTTGTGTATGTGGGTGTTATAAATGAATTTTGATCAAATCATTTTGCCCACTTGCTCTTCATAATTTCCTTTTAATCTACCTTACATTTTTTCTCTTCTTAATCCTTCAGACTATTGCATATTTTGCTTGAGTTTTGCTTTTACAAACTATTTTCTTTATGCCAAAATTCATGAAAGAAAAACCTAAAACAGGAAACATGGATTTTGTATCTTTTATGCTCTATTATTATTATTATTATTATTAATCTTTTTTTTGAATTTTCAAAATGACATTCCAAATTCAAGTCTCATGTTACAATAATTAAGAGTGACATGTTAGTACAGTATCTTTAAAAAAAAAAATAAAATAAAATAAAATACTCACAGTACACCTGATTCTAAAGCTCTATCGACGGCACTCCACAAGTACATACACTGGCTTCCCATTAAGCCGGTACCGGCCCTGCAAAAGAGATTAATATGTAGGAAGGTGATGTGAAAGAAATTACATATGCGATTTATAATTTACAATGGACTTCAACTTATATCTGATTTTGATAATATCCATATATATATATATATATATATATATAGACACACACACACACACACACACACTAAAGAGAAAAAGTATAGGTGTACAAATTCTATTTTAGTTTGTATTTGATTAAGCTAAAAGGACACTTAGATCAAAAGAACAAAAGGAAGATTTACATGAATGCCACTCAAGTCTTATGTTATTACGTATCTAACAACTAACCTTCAACTTTTACATGTATGCCACCTTAGCTATGCATAAAAGATATCTAACTTTTTAAAAGTTTAGCTAGTGGTATTTTCTGTGGCGTGAAAGTTTGGGCGGTAAAAATGTAAAATGCAAAGTTTGGTGTGAGATATATAAATATATAAGAATCAGTTGGTATGTACGTAAATGCCCCCAAATGAAAAAAATGATTTGTGCAATTGAATCAAGAACCATTCTTATGTTGCATTGAGAAAGAAATGACCTCTTCGTCACAGGTGTGTACAAGTGAGGTTGGACTCGTGCTTTTTCAACAACCAGTTGACTTCTTGTTGCCTCTAGGGGATTTGGGTGTGACATTTTGCTATCATCTTCCAACCCATTTGGTCAAATTAGAAAAAAAAATTTTGGCTGCTAATAACTCATTATGAGCTATAAATTACAAATACTTTTTAAAGCTTCAATTTTTAATTCTAAGAAAAACTTGAGCGAAGTATGCTTTCTTGTTTTCTGGCAGTCCTAAAGTGTTCCACTGTTGTTGTAATGTTTTGGACAGACATTTAGGAACATAAAAGTGACATGGATCTTCAAATGATTGATTTTTTATTTGATAACTCTCCACTTTTCAAATTTGGAGTTAATGCTGTAAAGCCATTTGAAGAGTGGATTCAATCTGAAAAAGATCTGGCTTAACTTAATGCTAAGTTCATTACTAATTTCTTTTGTGCACTCAAGTTTGCTGACTAACTCCAATGTTCAATGCTAAAGACTGGCAGTATAGTTGGGAAAAACAAATCATTACCTACAAGGGAGTGAATGGGTTTGGTCCCAAATTAAAAAACCAGTTCATGGATGGAAACTCTTTAGCTTGTAATTTAATGTGTATTTTAGATATGTTTAATCGTATAAAAAATTTGTTAGTGGTTAACAATCTCTTTGGTATGGTTCATACAAATCAAAACTTGTAAATAAAACCTTTAGAATGTAGCTTATGGAATGAGATCCATAGGTCGCCACCTCTGTTTAAAAAGGCGTTATTGGGACAAGGCGTAAGGCCCCTCGGCCCAAGCCCACGAGGGGAGCACAAATCTCATTGGGCTTATGCCCAGAAAAGACCGGAGCGCAATTTGCGCCTCACTAGGCGTATGCCCCACCTATTAATCGAATAAAAAGGGGAAAAAAAATCCATAATTCTACATATCTATCCGATTCACACCGATTCACACCGATTCAAGTTTCTCCCGCACGTAGTCGATCTCCCGCAATCCTCTGCTTCCTCCATTGCAATCAGAGTAGCAGTAGATCGCGCGGTCGTCTGCTTTATCTCTCGCAAGCAGGCAATCCCGCAGCAGGCAATCTCGCCGTCTCGTTTGTCCCACACCCAGGCTCGTCTGCTTCGTCTTCATCCTGCACGCACGCAATCTCCTCGTCGGCTTCCTCTCTGGCAGACAATCAGAAGATCATGCTCTTGGCATTTCCTTCTCCCCCTCTCCTGCACTCGCATTGTTTCTCCCGCAGCGATGCAAACCAATAAAGATTTTTTTATTTTTTTACAGTTTTTAATTTCTTATGCGTCTTCCAAGGATTATTTCACTGTAGCTACAATGAGTTTACTGCAGCTACAATAATTTCACTATAATTACTAAACCACAATTTTTTTTTCTTTAATGTTAAAAATTTGCTTGAGATTACTCTAGCTATATAGTAAACCGCAAAAAATTTTTTTTCATTATTACAGTAAACAATTTTTTTTTTTCTTGTATGCAATTTGCTAGAAATGGATTTGGTCAGATTTTTCTATTCGTGAAGAAGAATATTTTGAGAATTAACAAGAATAACCTTCAAGGATTGAGATCAATTGATCATAAATTTTTTTTTAGCTCAAATATGTTTACTTATTTTTATGTGTTTCTACTTCTTATGATTGATTTTTTTTAATACCTTGAAGGCTTATTTTGAAATTGAACAATTATGAGTTATTTAATACATAGGAATTTTTTTTTATTATACACAAATAGTTTATTTTTTCTCTAAACATTTATATTCTATTTTTTTATATTGTGGGGCTTACACCGGACACCTTGGGGTTTACGCCTCGCCCCATAGCAGCTAAAACGCTCTACCCAACGCCCACACCTTTTAAAACATTGGTCACCACCATTACCAAGATTGGGTATTTATCTACTTTTTGGATTTGCATTAATTGCTCACAAGCAAAAACTATAGAGCATGAAGATAGAGGCATAAAAGGAGAGTCGAGACTAAAAGGAATCACCTAAAGGACCATTTCTCTTAAAGCACAAACTCTAACAAAAGCGAAGGAGAGGTGTTGGATTTTGATAGAGGCGTAAAAAAAGATTCGAGACTAAAAGGCATCACCTAAAGGACCATTTATCTTAAACCGCAAACTCTAAAAAAAAGAAGTGTTGGATTTTGATTTGTCGGTTTATGGGTTTGACACAGAGAAAAGGAGAAACAAATGCAAAGAGGAATAGAGAAGAGAGTAAAAGGAAAGTAGGCATAAAATTCACTAAAAGCTCAATGGTATAATAAATCTAGGCTGAAGTGCATGAGACTGCGTAAGATTGTGTAACATGGCTCTCCTTATGACCCTTTATTTATAGGTGAACATTGGCTTTGATTGCAACAAAAAAAAAAAGCTATATGATAGATTACACAAAGAAAAAGTACAAAGCGAGAGCATTTGATAACTATAAAATAAAAAAGGCATATAGCCTTAGAAATTGGTCTATGCTTGATTGGATGATAAAGAGGAAGTCGACGATTCCTTTGGAGAAAGTCTCTGAGTCACTCTTAGATTGGGGCATTGAGCTTGGATGGTCCAACAAGTTTATACTGTGAATCTTGCAGTCTTTTATGAGCCAAGAGAACAAGTCTTCCCTGAATCAATTAGAAGTTCACCTTGATCCTGGTGGATAAATAAGCTTTTAGAACTTTGGCAAACAATTCAGACATCTAGCTCGACTTGATGAACTTTTCTCAAACCCGAATGATGAGTCGGTCTTGAGCTTGTCCTGGCTGAGTGAGTTAAGCCTTGAGCATCTCAAGTGTATAGAAGGATGATTACAAAGAGATTGTCTTAGTATAAAAAGTATTCAATGGTTTCGTTTAAAGGGAGAGGTAGGATGAAGATGAAAAGACAGAAGATTTCAAGTCTTCCAACCCTTAAAAGGAAGGCTTTAATTTTAGATGATACTCTTAGACTTCAAAAAGCTAGAACACATCATATAAGCATAGGACTAAGAGAAAAAAATGCATTTATAAAGTAAACTTGGATGGACCAAGATGAGGGTTTATTCTCATCTAGTGAATAAGAGAAGGCTAATATTTTCCTCATTACTTGAGATGATGTTATGGAATCTCTCTACAAGATAAGTTATCCGATCTAAACCATTTTTATGAAAGCTAGAAATTGTATTTGAAGACTTGCATGAAAGTTTTGCAAATTGGAAAGAATATTAAAGTTTGAAGAAAAAACATAGCTCTTCTAAAGATTCTCTAAATTATCTACAAAATAAAAAAATAGCAATTTTTTAAATGAAAATTATAATTTGCATTAGAATTTAAAAGTTTGTTCTAAGCTTGAAAGAGAATAGGCTAAATGAAAGCAAAATTAGAATGCAGAATTAGAATACAATACTTCTCATGCACACAAAAAAGTGAAAGTTTGTTTTGGAAATCAACACTTTGTTGCACGTTTGAAAGAGAAGCAGCTTTTATGAAAGCACAATTAGAATATTCTACCACTCAAACGCACACATAAATGTTCACATATCTCATAACACCTACAATAAATATGGTGAGTATGACACTGACACTAAAAATATTTATAGAACTTATATGCATGTCCTGCACAATGCAAAAGACAATTACTATATATGCATCCATACATATATATGCATATGTACGAGTATATATTGTGAACTATGAGTGTCTTAAAATATCAAAAATTAAACTAGATTACAGATTTTTGGCTCGAATAAACTCGAGTAGTCATACCAAGATCAAATCAAAATCAGATTGAGCCGAACTTTTGCTAGATTTGACACAACTTCAGGTCACTTCAAATGACTGAACCAATCTTGAACTGAGCTTGTATCAGCTCAAGTTCAATTCATTCATAGCCCTAATAATATCTAACAAATAAAATCTCAAAGAGCTCAATTATCCTTCTTAAGAAAATGAATCCACATTAGAACATTTTATTACTTTACATATATTCCTTCCTCACAAAAGTTCTCTCCAAAAAAAGATCTTTCTAGCATAAAAACAATCTTTCCTTTGACGCTAACTTGATTTTTGTAAGCATTATCAATTAACCTCTCTATACTTTCATTTTTTGAATTCTAAATTTGATTTGTTTATAACTATCAAAAGTTTTCACATCTTCTTCACTGACAAAGATAGACTAAATCATTTAATATTATCAGTCATAAGATGTCATTAATAAAATTTGTTAACCAAACTATATCAATATATCCTGCAACTCCTTAAACCTTATAGGCATCTCATTTAGATCTTCAAAACCAATTGCTATCCTCTTATCGATAATTATACTTTTCATTCTTCAAAATCACATTTCTAATTACCAAAGAAAGAAAAAATGTACAAAAAATATTCTACGTGTGTTCAAAGATTTACAACAAAAAAATTAGATAGCAGATGGAAAGTTCTCAAGACCAGGCTCGTCAGAAACTATAAATTCATTACACTTTTGCATCTTAGGAAGATTACTGCAAATAAAAAAGCCAACTAATCAATCATATAAGATGCATTACCAACTCGGTCCTAAAAAAATTATTGCACAGAGATTGAAAACATTTTTTAGGCAAAAATTTTACAAAAACATAACTATGGTGCAGATTATACTACAGGTCATCAAAGAAATGAATGCTGAAGACTAGATTCATTATGTTATTTCCCAAATAGAATGATGTATTGTTACTGGAGGTTAAAAGCAGATGCTACTTAACCAAATAAAAAAATAAAAATAGGACAAATAACATGCATACCACCCAATTCCAACGTATTTACATATCAACACCTAAATTTTAGGTTTTATAGTTAGTACACCCAAATCTTTGATATCACATCAAAAATAGAATATTAAAAAATTGAAATACGACTTTTCATGCAGGAGGTGGCATATACATATAAATAAAGTGGCATATGTAAAAATTGAAATTTAGGTGTTAGATATGTAAATAAATAGGAACAGAGTGGTGTGTATGTAAATCTTGAAAAAAGAAAAAAAATTCAGAAGCCATTCATTCAAGATTGCTTTACCTTAAATTTGGGTGAACCAATAAGACAAGCACACTCAACAACTTCACCTCCAGCTTTTTCTGAGAAGACAAGACATAAGCCAACAATTATAGACGAAAAATGCATCATATAAGAACACTCCTATGTCTGTGAACAGGAAAATGTTTACATTAACAAACAATAGCTATAATTTCTCATTGATTAAAATGCATGGGTGATGACAAATAGTTTTATGTTTTTAAAACTTGTATTAGCCCATTTCCTTGCTTTTCAATCAATTTTCTAATTCTGAACTCCTCCAAAGCCAAAATTATCGTGGTAATTTAGATTGAAAGTTGCAATATTTTGTTTACACAATTTCATATATTATAGTAGTTTGGCCTTCTTGCTAGATGATCTGTAGAGGTTGGGAATTCATTTGTTTCTACACAGTAATATCCAGAAATTTATAACAAAAGTTGCATGTATTTAGCAGCCGTCAATGCCTTCATTTCCTACCTGCATCCCCAAATATTAGTTAAATCACCAATACCTATTATTTTAAGTTGAATTATTGGCGGCCCCAATATCTCAGGTTTACACCAGTATTAGCTTTATCGTGAAATAATGAACTTTTATAGTCAATAATTTATTTTATAAATAGAGATTCAACAAATATAACTTAAGGTTGAGTTATTACTTCTTTGCTTAATAGCATCTTGTAATTGTGAATTGAAGGAAAGTTTATGCTTTATCTATGCAGCATTCAATGCAAGATTTTATTAAAAATTACAAAATTTGAAATATGGTATTTGAGAAAGAGGAATGGGACACTAGAAATAATAAGCAGGAAAAAAATATAAAACTGGGACATGAATTAGCTTAGAATATGATACCAAAAAAACAATTCTATGAACATTAACAAGGTACAAATTTTAAGATAATAGGCAGAAATCCAATTTCATAAATGCAGAAGAAATGCTTCAATAATATTTCAAAAATACTTAAACCATTTTCACTACTGTTAAGTTGGATTAGAAGTCAAATTTGATAGCTGCATTTTGCAAAATCAACCAAGAATCTCAAGGAAAGAGACCTATAAGTTTCATTGCAGCACATAGTGTTCCCCCAGTGGCAATCAAGTCATCAAATATCAATACACGTTCTCTTGGCTGAACAGCTCCAACATGCATCTCCAAGCAATCCTTGCCATATTCAAGCTCATAAGCTTCAGAGAAAACTTCACCTGAATGTTTTTGAAATTATTTTAATTCTCACATGAGTAAGCAAATATATATTTTTAGTTTTTATTTTTAACCATAAGAAATGAAATAAGAATTCATAGTAATTTAAACACAATATCCAAAGATAAAGTCCATGTATATGAAAAAAAATGAAATGTGAATGTGCTGGTTTCGAAACGAGTTATTATGTAATATCCATCTCCACCAGAACTTGTATGTAAAACTGGAGCGAGATAATTAACACTCACCTGGACCAAGAAGGAGAAAAACAGATATTCAAAGAGGAAAAAAAATAGACGAAGACGACTAAGTATTTGTCATCAGTTAAATAACCAAACTGAAGGAGGCATTGTAGAAATAATGATGGTTTTAGAAAATGAATCCAGGTGTAAATGAATTCCCAGTACCAACAGTTATTACCGACAGTGCAAAAGGCGTGCATAGAGTGTGGTTAACAATATGGTGTTGCATATCATAAAATAAAAGATTGGTTAAATCATGATAATAAAAGTGTGAATTATGTGGATCCCTTCAAATTGGTGAATTATAGCTTGACCACTCAGCAAAAGCAACACCAACTTTTAGAGCCTACTATATGTGTAAATGAGAGAGCATAGGAGTGATTTTCATTGAAGTGTGTGATTTTCCTTGAAGTGCATCAGCTTTGTTTTGATTGGATTTTCGCTAATGTTATGTCGGTGTTTATTTAGATCTTGGGGTAAAGTTTTCCTATAATTATTTAACCCTTTTGCTCATGCATTAGGAATCTCAGTTAAGAAGATTGCTCAAACTCACATTTTAGGTTTAAATTTGGTAGTTAGATGTGAATTTAATTAAATGGAAAACAATTGGATGGATGGAGACTGTCCTGAACAAAATCCTATAGCTGCGTCATCCTAAGGACACTAGTGGATCCAATCTATCAAAATAAATGGATTGCAAGTCATAATGTGCAGGGAGCTTGATTAGCAATTATGGTTTCCCTCACTTCAAGTATCCTAAGAAGATCGGGGTGAAGATGTATCTGTATTGAAGGAGCAGATATTAAGTGCTGAGTCTGCATGCAAGCAGACTCCAGACAACCATGTTGTATGTGGTTGTATTCATGACTGTACTCATGAATACAACCGTGTACAATATCGTTGTATTGCATGCAGACTCTACACCTAATTTTTTTTCCGTATTGAAGACATGCCTTCAAGGTTGGCATCGACTTGTTAACTAACAGAGTGCTAGTTATGATGGTTTCATTGAATAGTTTGGAGAAAGAAAGCTTGATTTCTTGCAATTTATAGGAACTAAACAAGACTTATTAGAGCACAAAATTAAGGCATAACTATAAATTTCTCATGAGCGTCAACTTAATTTGAATAAGCATGCCTTAGACATACATGAGGTTAATTGGTCGGTTTGTTTTTACATTGATGGAGTTGTTGACATGGAGCTAGCACGAGTTTAATTTAGGATGGAGCTTATAGCTCTCAGCAGACCAAACTTTAGATTTAATGAGTTTCCTTTGTAGCAACCCAAATTGAATGGGATGGTGCATGCATTCGTCAAAGGGCCCATAAACAAAGGATTACAACCTCAATGTAGAGGAAAACCTGCTGATGGGCCTTGTGTTTCATGACCTTATAGATGAAATGACTTGTTTGGTTTAATTTTGAGAGGCTTCTTGATATTGTGCGGACCCGTTGTTGATCTAGTTATTGATCTAATTAAATATCGCACCCCTTGGAAGCTTCATGAGTTAACTTAAAAGCTAAAGGTAGAGAAAATCTTAGCAATAGATCTTATGGCCTTACTTTCTAAGTTAGGTGACCAATTTAGTTTAATTTATCAAGCGTGTTGACTTTGTACCCATCTAAAATGATTAGATTAGAGCTTACATTCATTAAAAAGTAGTAGGTGGAGTTTAGAAACTTGAGAGAGAAAAATGCCGATTAAAAGGGCTAGAAACCTTATCCCATATATAAGATGTTTAATGTGGCAAGCTTGTTGGCTTTGTGATAACTCAAATTGATTGGATTGGGATTGAGTTGAGACTTACATCCAAAGGAATGTCCATAAACAAGTCTTAAAATCTTGAGTAAGAGTAAAGGAAATTAATCAATCTTATAGCCTTATTCAATAGGTAAAGTGGCCTGGTTGATTTGATTTGATGGTTCTAATGGCTTTGGCTGAACTAAACTAATCAAGTTGGGGTTTACATTCATTGTAATTCCCACATGAGGAACGTATAAAAGGAAACGAGCCCAATAATGGGTCTAACAATCTTATCCTATTCGTAAAGTTATATGATTAGTTTAATTTGATGGACATACTTTACTACACTGGCTTACTAATGGATCTAACACCAAGTTTTTCTTTTTTTTTTTTTTTACTGTAACAGTCCAAATACCTCAGAACAATCAATCACTTTAAAAATCTCAATCTTTATTCTTTTCTGCCAAGTGTTGCGAATGTTAATCTATTTTTATACAAATCTTTTGAACAACTTCTATCTTGTTACTTTAAACCTATCATTTTTTTCTTCCTATCATACAAAACTTATTTTATCTACTCATCACATGGTTGCATCTTCTACATTTAATGTATATGTCCCAATCAACTAAGTCAATTTTCCATAGTCAATTTTCAAATGTCAAGTTTCAATACATGCTCCTCCTTTCTTTCATTTAATACTAAAATCATTCAATTTATGAGTAATAGTTATGCCATGAATTCATCTTCAAATTATCATTTCTACCATGTTTAATGGGGCTAACAGTCTGTTTACTGTCCAATATTTGGTTCCATACACTACAGTCGGCCTAATTACAACGTCATAACATCTGAACACTATTTTAGCATTTTATTTATGTCTTATATATGCCCAAATAAAAACTTGGGCATTCATTAGGTTTATAATCCCATATTACATAACTCCTCAGTTGTAGCCTCCTTTAATGTGGCCTAATACCCTTGTTCCGTTTTTTCCAATACCTGTACAAAGTAATCATCATATTAATGTAACATAAGATTATGATGGTAGACATCATTCAAATTCTGCTGAGAAAAGTAGCAAAACTCTGATGCAATACGGTGTGAAATAGAATTTTCCTTCATTACTGTGTGACAACATAAACTTATTTACATAATTTGAGGCTAAACAATGTAGGAGGAAAATTTCAATCATAAAATACTTATTACAAATAAAGCAACAAAAATAAAATTACTCAACCGGTTAACATTCAGAACATATAAATAGCGAATCAAGGCAAAATTCAATGGTACCGGGCAACTTCTTTGGCTTCTGCAGTGGTATAAACTTCGCACCGATGGCAAGAGCTAGTGAAGAGCCAAAGATGAACCCTCTAGCTTCAATACCTGATGGAATGAAAGGAAAATTATGGATATTTTCTTGTATAAGATTCATTATGTTATAATAACAAAGGTAAATGTAAATTCATATATGTGGATCTTAAAATAGGGACATAAATACACAAACATTATAACATGGCCTCAATATCCCAACATGCATTTCAAGTGAAGTGGATTTGAGCTCAATGAGAAGGAAACAAAACTCTAGCTCTAAAGTTCTGTGGATTAGTCCCAAATCGAGGAATTTATAGATCGGACGCAAATTATCATAGTAAACACCTTACTATGTTGGGGTAGAGGCTTCATAGTGGGAATAGAAGCATTGTAATACATGAACCAATTTATGGATTTCTCTTTTCATCTTTATAGGTAGTATTTTAAAATTTCATCTGACACATTAAGGAATTTATTCATGCTACATGCCTTCAAGAGAGTTCTGAAATTTAAAATTCAAACTGACTAGTTGAATCTAAAGAGACATAATTCATAATGATTAATCTTAAGACCTGTACATTATAAAATGTAATCTCCATTTTGTGACTAAGAGACGATTGCAAAACAAGTTTAAAGCAAAATGGATATAGAACACCTAATAACTATGCTGCAGATTGATTAAACGAAGATTTACGTACACACCACTTAATTCCTATATATTTACATATAAAATACCTAAAATTCAAATTTTTTAGATAAATGCCACCTTAACTGTGCATGAAAAAGCGTATTTCACTCTTTAAAAATTAAAATAGTGTTATTTTTGTTGTGATATGAAAGATTTGGGTGGCATGTATGTAAATGCCCCTTGATTAAAATACAAAATAAGGACAGATGCACTACAGCACTCTTCCTTCCAGATTTCCATCCAACACCATAAGCATGCTACCCAAACAACCATGGAAATCTTAACTTTTTACAATATTATTGGTGACAAAATCACAATATACTACTAAAAAATTTGATTAAATCAAATTAATCATCATTAAATTTATACTCATAAAATCTTATATTTTAAAACTAATAAAGCTTAACTTTTTCATTAGCTAATCTTCTCAATCACCCACATTAAATTTTAGACGATTCACCGTTCAATAATCAAATCACCAGTGATCACCACAGCCAAACCCATCAGATAAAATGAAAGACAGAAGAGATTATGATCCTATATCGCCCCAATAAATCCCCTTAAAACAAGCAGAAGAAGAAGAACAACAGCAACAAAGTACTAAACTTTCAGCCACAGAAATCACATTTACCTGCAACAGCAGAGATCCCCATGTTCGTATACCGATCAACAAAGAACTCCACCGCGTCCTTAAGAACCTTGGGCCGAAGCAGCAGCGGGGTGATGTCATTGAACATAATCCCTACACCCAAAAAAATCAAATCTTTCCGGCTAACAGAAGAAGTATAGAGAGGTTAGAACAGGTAGGAGAAAGCACCTGGCTTTGGAAAGTGGGGAACCACCCGAATAGCAGCGGAGATGGCCTGAAGCCTTGCGTCTACTCCGTTCTCTTCCTCTATCATTATTTCCCCTTGCATCCACTCTGCGGTTTCTTCTTCTATATATATTTGCTTTAGCTGTTTATAAGTTATAAGCTGATGTCACTGCGCTGGCTTCTTCTCTTCCTTCTGCTCCGCTGCTGAGGGGTTGTTTGAGTAATTTGGCAGGAGTCACAGGGTAACAGAGCAGTGTATCTGGTCCCCATCCAATACTCCTTTTCTTCTTCTTTTCATTATTTACTGTTTGGGTTTCTTCGCGCGCTTGCTCTTAGTGGCAAAAGGGGTGAAAGGGATGATCCGAATCAGAGGTTAGGATACGGGAAGCAGGGGAGCATCGAGACGCAAAGAGATGCGGTTTTTGAGGATGGGATCCACTTTTCTTTTTCAGCGTTGATCTGTTTCTGCAGTTGTAGCTGCGGCGGGTTCGGTACCTTTGGTTGAGTTTTAGGCTTTTTTTTTTAAGTTTTTAAAAGAACTAGGATTTTAAGTGCGCGTTAATATGCTTTCATTTTTTATTTTTTATTTTTTATTTTTTTTTTGTACATATTTTAGATATGCAATTTGCAGCTAATAATTTTCTTAGGAAAATTTGATGTGTATGGGGTGAATATCTCTAGATTGGTATGTCGAGTTGATGTGCCGAGTTAGCATCTTGAGTTGCAACTTGCAAGGTTCGAATTTCATGGGCTAAGTTTTGAAGGATGAGTTATGAGTGCAGAGTTTTAAGGATCAAATTCTTAGTGTTGAGTTATGTATTAGAGTCGTCTGAGCTTTGATGCATCCTATTTTTATTTACTTCTTAATCAATTATTATCAAAGCTTGCGCCAAAGAAAATGATAAGGGATCAAAAATTTGGAATGGGGACTTGCTTCATTAGGGGGCTCTAGGATCTTAATTGGGGAACCTCTCCCTTTCTTTGGATGCAATCTAGTTATACTTTTATGTGATATTCTTAATTTGTGTGATTCACATAGATTAACTTGAGATTTTTCTATAAAATTGATTAAGTCCCCTAAAAATGTGTTATTAGCACATTTGTCAGTCTAGTTTATCAAGTCCAAATGTGGGAAGATGGAATTTAACCGTACTTTAAGGATGGGATCTTTAGATGGTGAAGCCTTCTTAGAGAAGTATTAGCAAAAATCATATAAAATGTTAGGTTCTATCCTAAGGATTCTAAATAAACATGCCCTCTATGATCTCTTAGCCAAGTCGAGGCACTATTTACATACTATTTTTCATTTCGGAGTTCATTTATTATAAAGTAGGTTAAAGGACTTCATATTGAAAACTCTATTCAATATTAGGTGCCCCTTGAGGTTTTTGAATTAATGTGTTAGTTATGACCTCTTAAGAAATGAAAGCCTTATCTTTTATATTAAGAACCTTTAATTCAGTACCAACCTCATCTAATACTAAGTAAACCTTTGGAGTTTTGAATCAAATTACCCTTAAGTCATTTCAGATTATGTAACCCTAATGGTATTACATGCAAGGATGGCATTGTCTTCACTTGTTTTTATAATCTTATATACATGATACTTTGAAGTAGCGGTAGTTCGTACAAAATCCTCTTCAAATATAGCAACTCTTTAGACATGAATATATGCATCGCTTTGAGACTTGGGGTGTAAACGAGCCGAACACGAGCGAGTATAGCGTCACGCCCCGCTATTTCCAAAGAAATGGCAAGACAAGCATGGGAAGGAAAACTCTATAAGAGGCATGCAATAACCTTCTAGAGCTAAGAAGTTGGATGAGAAAGTTCCACAGAGCTCTAGATACTTCTACCCAATCCTAGATTTCAAGGCAAGGCAATACTCCATGAAGAACTCAAGGGTGGGGCATGGAGAGTTCAAGAAGAACCTAGAAGGATCTATGATTATGTATTTATGTAATAATTATATGGAATAATCTAGAAAGTAGGGAATTCTAAAATATTCTAATGGCTTAGAGGGGGACTATAAATAGAGGTCACTCCCCTCATTTGTAACCAAGTATTAAAGTGTGAAGCGTTCATTTCTCTCTACTAAACTTTTTAGAGCATTTTGTGCTCACTAGTCTTAGTGTCGTGAGGGTTAGACTGATTTAATGCTGGGAAAGAGCGTTAAAGCCTCACAGGTGACTTGAGGTAAGTTAGTCCGTGACAGTGCAGAGACTCGGTTCGAAGGTATGGCAAAGAACACATAATGGATTCTGAATCCACTAATGTGGAAACATCTCAATAAGGGCGAGGTCGCCAGTAGTAAAGAGATCACGTTGCATCCAAGCCACATGGGAGGTCCAAGGAGATCATACATGGCTTTGATTCACGCCTTGCTCGGGTGGAGGAGGCGATGAATAGCATGGGGGACAAATAAAGGATCTTGGCCAAAGGGTTGATGGACTCGAAGAGGAGAACGTCACCATCCATTCAACGATCAGAGGTATGATGCTCCAACTTGAGGAGACTTTAATAGGCCATATGGCTAAGTTTAGGAGGATTTTTTAGGGAAGCTCCAAGTGGTGTGAAGAGCCTATGAGGAGGAGATAAATGACTTGCGTGCTAGCTTGGAAGAGATTTGTGGAGACATTTCGCTATGCAAGAGGGCACTAGCGACATCCACACGCCATTCCACTTTCGAATCCAAGAGGGTTGAAGTTCCAAAACCTATGAGTTTTGGAGCGGTTCGCAATGCGAAGGAAGTAGATAACTTTTTTATGGGGACTAGAGCAATACTTCAGAGCGATGGGGATCACCGAGGAAGATTCAAAAATACAATTTTCCTCTCTTGATCTCTCAGACATCGCTATGCTCTGGTAGAGAAGAAGAAAAGGTGATGTAGAGAAAGTTTAGTGCTCCACGACATCTTTCAATGACTTCAAAAGAGAGCTAAAGAGGTAGTTTTACCCCAAGAATGCTAAGGATGAGGCTAGAGCCCGATTGCGGAGGCTCAAGTAAGAAGAATTGATTCAAAATTATATTAAGGAGTTCACAAGTCTGGTTCTGGAACCCGACATGTCCAACAAAGTTGTTCTTTTCAATTTTATGGATGGAATTCAACAATGGGTCAAGATTGAGCTTAGAAGGTGTGAAGTACAAGACCTTGCTATTGTCATCACCGTTGCGGAGAGCTTAGTTGACTATACAAAGGAGTCTACAAAGATAAAGGAAAATAAGAGAAACTATGTCAAAAGTGGGGGAAATAAGGATCAGCACAAAGGAGAAAACCACCACGAATCAACTTCATCCAAGGCAAGGGACAAGGGGAAGACTAACAACAAGACATATCAAAACTGCTGCTTTCTTTGTGAAAGGACCACATTGAGCAAGGGACTGCCCTTAGAAGAACACCCTTAACTCTCTCCTTGCAAGCCATAAGGAAGAAGAAGAAAGTGACATGAAAAATGACATTGAGGCACAAGTGGGATATCTTCAACTGTTGAACGGGATGCAAGCTCCAATAAAACCCCAAGGGAAGGGGTTACTCTTTGTGGAGATAACAATATGAGGGAAGAACACCAGAGCAATGGTTGATACGAGTGCTTCCCACAACTTCATCTCTAGTGAGGAAGCAAAGAGGTTGAGGTTGAAAACGACTAAAGGAGGGGGCTCCATTAAAGTCGTCAACTCAGCAGAGTTGTCGGTCGATGGAATGGCTAAGGGAGTCAAGACCAACATCGGAGCATGGTTAGGTACTCTAGACTTCGCTATCATTCCTTTGGTAGATTACAAAGTTGTCATAGGAATGAACTTCTTCGAGCAAGAAAGAGCATTCTCAATGCCATTCACTAATAGTCTATGCATCACGGAAGGAGGTCAAGCTTGCTCAGTACCGATAATAAGGTTAAGCAAGCAATGAACCAAAACTCTATCGTCAATCTAGCTCAAGGATGGCATTGCCAAGGACAAGGGGGACAACCCGACTATCCTTCATGATGAAGGAGAAAATACCCAAGGGTTAGGATACCAATGAATGTGGTGGAGGTTCCTAATGAACCACCACCAAGAAAGAAGAAAGATGGTTCAACAAGGTTAGAGGTAAGGGATAAGCCGCCAGCCATGAAGACTTGCTACATGACACCCCTCTCCCATAACACCAAGTATAAACCAAAGTTTGTCAAGTCTGGGTGCAAACTGAGGAGACAATTTCGAAGTTGCAGGGGAAGCCGCGATGAGTGCATTGCGGGTTTAAGTGGGGGAGAGTGTCACGCCCCGTCATTTTCAAAGAAATGACAAGATAAGCATGTGAAGGAAAACTCTAAAAGAGACATGCAATAACCTTCTAGAGCCAAGAAGGTGGATCAAAAAGTTCCACACAACTCTATAAACTTCTACCCAATTCTAAAGGTCAAAGGAAGTCAAAACTCCATGAAGAACTCAAGGGTGGAGCATGGAGAGTTCAAGAACCTATAAGATTTAGGATTATGTATTTATGTAAGAATTTTATGGAATACTCTAGAAAGTAGGGAATTCTAGAATATTCTCATGGCTTAAAGGGAGATTATAAATATAGATCCCTCCCCTCATTTGTAACCAACCTAAGCATTCAATCAAAGCTTCCAAGTATTCAACTGTGAAGTGTTCATTTCTCTCTACTAAACTTCTTAGTGCATTTTGTGCTCACTAGTCATAGCGTTGTGAGGGTTAGGTTGATTTAGTGCTAGGGAAGAGCACTGAAGCCGCATGAGTGACTTAAGGGGAGTTAGTCCGTGACACTAGGCTCAACCCATGTTGGGCTCGTTAAAAAATATCATTGTTCATGTTTAGCTCGTTATGTTCATGTTCAACTCATTTGCTTAGCGAACCGAACACGAGTTGTTCGCGAACAAAGAATCGTCTTGATAACACTAATCACGCACTCGTAAGACTTTAAGGGTTGGGGTACGATTTAAATCTTATTTTTTATACTAAAAAATCATTTAAATATAATTTTACTATTTCTAAATTAATAATTTAAATTGATTAGAAATCTTTGTACTCTTGTAGTCAATTAAATTTTTTAAAAATATTATTCATCAATATATATATATATATATATTGACGGAACTGTCGATTAACCCCTCAACATTAACCCCCGCTATGTTTGGGGGCCGGCGCAGTGTGCTAAGTATTCGAGTACCATACCCTACACTCGGGGGGTTCAAACTCGAGGCACCGAGGGACTTGCGTTCTTCAAAGTAGTCTGCTCTACCAACAGGTCGCAAAACCCGCACAAACGCGCACATGCACACACACAGATATATATATATATATATATATATATATATATATATATATATATATATATATATATATATATATATATATATATATATATATATATATTTGCGGGGTATCAAAACTAATCCACAAATGCCTTGACTTTTGAATCCGAATTAATTTAATTAATTATATCCTTGCCCCAATCCAATCGAAAATGCAAAAAAGTCAAAAACATGATCTTCACTCACCTCATTATTAGATCCTGTCAATAAGATTAAGTAGAACTCATAAGCGTTGTTTAGTCAAAGTTGTGAGGATCGTCTCAAAGATTTGCTTAAAATAATGATAGGAGATAAGAATGGGCAATAAAGCAGTAGTGGAATTCTCTATTGAGGAGGTGCCTGATTTCCCCTTCAATATATTATGGACACATGCCGTGACGTACTCCTTAATAATACACCATTGACTTCTTATAATATCATAAATTTCTCATAAAGTTTTGAGTTGAGTCTTCTATTAGAATTCCAATCATTATCTGTTATATGTACAGTCCGACTTATCTTAGTAAATAAAACTAAATAATTTTATATATAGTGGGTCGGGATGTACACATAGCAGACAGTGATTGAGTCCTGATGCAATTTAAAATCAAGACTCCCGATGTAATACTTTTTCTTGTTTTACATACTTCATCACATTTTCTTTCGTTATTTTGAAAGATTTACATATAAACCACTCCTTTCCAATGTATTTACATTTCTAATACCTATACTTAAAATTTTTACATGCATGCCACCTTAAGGCGGTGTTTGATAGCCTGTTTTTAATAGGATTTACGTATAGATTAGACGATTCCGAAGCTCCGCTAAATCCAGTTCTCTCGTTTTGCCTATCTTGCAACCTAAATCTAGATTTACATAATCTAGTTACTTTATGAATTTAACGGATTTAGCTCAGGAAGAAATACTTCAAAATAATTTATGCCAAACATGTCAAACATATTTAAGTGGATCTAATATTAACCGAACCAAACATTATTATATATTTAGAGAAGATAAAATTGATAATTCCGGAGTTACTATTTCTATTTAACTTAAACCATAGTTGCAGCCAAACACCATTAAGTTAAAGTTGTGATAGTACTAATCTAAAATCTAGAATTTAGGTGTCAGATACGTAAATACATAGTGGTATGTGTGTAAATCCCCCTACTTTGTGGAAAAATTATATTTTTATTGTACGTATGTATGTAATAATCAAATTTTATAAACAAAAGAGAAATCATTATTTGTTTTACTAACTCCCAAAAATATATTTTATTCAAAGCCGACACCTAAAAGTCCAAACTTTATAACATTTGGGCAGATTCAAAGTTTAGTTGAGTATTGGTTGGCTTTTTATATATGCTTTATTTTATTCTAAGGCTTTGTTGCATCCACTTTTCTTACAATTATATTTCAAGCAATTGATTTGTTTTTAAATAATTATTTATGTTAATTAAGGGTCCATTCGGGGCGGCGGCACCGCACCACAATTTTGTCTGTTTGGATAACTCAAAGCTGTCGCTGAAATATATGTTTTCTCACCGGTCATGACTAGATGCGGTGACAGTTTTCTAGCTACCGTCTTACTTTTTCAAAAGTAAAAATGTAATTGTCACCATAGTTTTTTGAACATCGTATTATTTTTTAACAGTTTCACGTTTGTTATTTAATAAGTTGTAGCTGCAGCTGCCCAACGCAAACCCTAAAAAATAATAAAAAAAGATCATAGTGATACGACATTAGTAACATTGTCGCAACACGTATAAATGATATATGATACAAATTAAAGAGTGGTCAAATACTAAACATAAAAACGATCCCACACGACTAAATTAGCACAACATTGTAAGCAAGACATGTGACCTCCAAGTGCACCCAAACATCTCGCATCGTGAAGATAAAATATAGGAATACTATTGTTGATAGGTAATATGATTATATATCTACTCAACCTCATAAGTTATGCTTCACTTAGCACATTAAACACTAGACAACACACTATACAAGATGGCGACGATTATGAAAGAAATAACATCAAAACAAAAATATAACTATTACTCTTATAGTGTGATACATGAGTATTTAACTGTCCAAACATTGTATGAATTCTTACACTTGTCAAACAAAAAAAATTATAGAAATGCTATTATATCTATAAACGATACAGTATCAGGCTTTTCAGTGATTCTACGGAAACCCGTTTGATTGTCATGTTAATCTTTCAACCTAAGAGATTGTGTGTAATATGTAGCAATATGCACATATATTTTGTTGAGTTTAAGCATGCATTAAAACTTCTAGGTAATTGGTTAACATATGATATAATTTGTAAATATACTTTTTTATAGAACTAAAAATCTTTTTTAATGACAATCGGGCTGATTGAATTTTGATTAATGATTTCATCTTCTTTTTAGATTTTAGCTTGATCCACAAATTCTTAATTGTTAAATTAAAATACAAAGTAAACACATATCATCATGCTAAAAATCTTGGGATCATCAATTTTATCTTTAAGCATGTTGGATTACCAATTTTTAGCATATCTTGAAGTTACGATATCTTAGAGTGTTAAATTCGGGAATGTTCGGGAAACACGCCCAAAGTATAGAGAGTTTTGTGGGGGGAGAGAGAGTGCAGTAAAGAACAGTAAAAGAGAGTCTGACCTGTATTCATGACATGAACCTCATATTTATAGACATAGCTCTCAGTGTTATAAAAGTACATATTAGTCCCTTCATCAATGACTATTTAACGGGACTTTTTAGTAATTACAGAGTTATTCTAATATACTATTAGATCGATAATTTTTCACTGATCGTCTGGTAAGCCTTGACTCTATCCATATTTAATCCGAGGACGCTTCCCTGTCGATCATCCTGAGGGCTGATCACAGCCCTGCGGGAAATCTCCTGGCACGTGCCACTGATCACCTGAAATAATACGCCTCTCAAGGCGTCGTCCAGCCCGAACGATCGTCAACAGCTACTTCGATTGGTCGTTTCTTTCTTCTGAACCGTTCATCTATCGTGAGATTCACGTTGACATATTTTATTTGTACATATTTAGTTCTCTGATTCTCTTGCTCCTTGGAAATTGCATAGCACATGAGGATAAGAGATTCCCTTTTTATATATATGAATTAAATAACATTATTACATAATAACGAACTGAATGTTCGTGTCCGGACCATCATAAATTGGCCTTAGAGTAAGGAATGTCTACATCATTTCATTTTCATCCCGTTTCTTTGACCTTCTGTCTTTTACTCCGTGTCTACTACAATGGCTAGTGAGGGAGCGCTATTAGTCGACAATTGTGTTCTCCTCAAGCCACGAGTGATAAGAAGGCATGGGCTCACAAACCTGTCGCGAAGCGGAAACCAAAGAGGAAGATTTTGCGGGAGAGTTGAGTAAGAAGAGGATTCTGCAGGAGTCATAAGCGAGGGAACAAAAAGATCAAGGTGGGTCTTCAGACTTTCACACAGGCTCATCACAGGGGAGAGCTACGGAGTAGATTGGAGGCATCCAAGCGATCATCTTCTGATGCATTCGTCAGAAGCGGTCACTCCTGCCCAAATGAGAGGAATGTATGCTCAATTTGTTGTTTGGATTATGACTACTCAGAGGCTTTGGAAGGCGCTAGTTGAAGCTATAATGCAGCTTCAGTCGCTGAAGGATGGTCTTTCCTCCAAGGGTGGAGGATTAGAGGAGATTGGTGAAGACTTTGTCTCTTACACCACCTCTGAATAGTGTCAAATTTTAGGTACATAGCTCGATTCATACCTTTAAGTATTTATTTTGCAGCCACTGGAGCTTTGATGATCACTTCTATCTCATCAGACACTGACTCCAACCTCGAGGGCGTTGCAGCCACCGTTGATCAAGCTACAGAGGGGAAAGTGGACGTTGTGTGGCGGGTTGTTATTGAACAGGGAACCACTGAGTAGGGCAACATAGAGAAGAATGTTGCTGCCCTAAGAATGGGGGTGAATCTTCCCCCTAGCCAGGACAAAAAGTGGGCTACCAAGTTTCTTCCGGTGCAACGACAGAGGAGGAGGCATCTAGGGATCGTCAGTTGCATGTTGATTTTCTAGTGCGTGCCTTGCTAAGATGGAGGAATACTTTCTTCGTATCTTGGTGCAACCTTGGTGGGATAGTCATGAGGGGGTTGCCGAGGTTTTGAAGAGACTTGATCGGGCGGAACAAGAAGTTACAACACTTCATGGAGATCTCATTGTTTTTAGAGGAGAGATGCTAGTTGATCGTGGGGAGATGACATGGTTGTGTCGAGAGTTGTCGACCATAGAGAGGGTCTTGTCACCCAGCCGAGGGATGTTTTGGATGACATATTTATGCTGGGTGGTGAATTTAAGTATGAGTGTCTACATTACCGAGGATTTATCTCGGACGAAGCTGTAAATGACTACATCTTTAAGTTTTTCCTTTTCTAGTTGAATCTGAGTGTCTAGTACGATATCCCTCCTCTTTTTTAACTAACTAAATAAATGAAATGTAGTTTTCTCTTTCTAGTATTGATTGCTTTTCCCGTGTAGATGTATATTTATACACGTGCATGTGGTTAAGGTATCGAAAGGTTCTTCTTCCTCTTATGACTCATAATTTCCCTTCATCCTCCTTCCTTCTCCCCTTCTTCGTATGAGTCGTTACAGATCATATGGAGTGGAAATTTTCCCTAGAATCATTTAGATCGATTCCAGCTTAAGAGTCCTCGGTTCTTTTCACAACGAATGTGGAAGAGATCAAGAGCCACTACATTCTTTACCCTTCTATCTGAACTTAGCTGATAGCCATCCATATGCGAGCAACATGTTACTTTTCCTCCAAATTGATATTTTACTAGGAACATTTCAAAATGGTTATTTGATTGCCATTATGTAAGGCATTGCGATCAATTTTCAGATGGTACGAGGTTGTTTCTGCTCATGTTCTTTCAAACTCTGTGGCTTCCATAATGACTTTCATCCTCTTTTACTGAATGATGAAAATCCCTTGATCGATCGAACTGTTCAACTATTTATTTTTCTTTTGAGTTGGCAGGGATGTCTATGTTCAGTTTGTCGTCGGTCCTAAGGTTCATCTGATGGATCATTAGAAAGCAAAGTTCTTGGTGAGTTCCTACGTGAGTGGCTGGGGGATAGACACCGCTCTGGTAGAATGCTATGTAAAGAAAGTGAGGACACTTTATGGCAATCTTAGATATCACAAGTTGTTGAACGTGGTTCAGCGCCTCTCATTGTTTCAATACCTCAATCCGAATGTGATAGGGCGTATGATTTGACTCAACTGTAGCGAGACCGTGACCGAATGGTTGTGGGCATCATCCGATGCTCAGGAAGTGGCTAGAGAGAAAGCTGTAGAGAAGAGGGTGGCTTCAAAGAAGCAATCAGCAAAAAAGTGACCTTGGTTTCCTTGGGAGAGGTGAGGGTCTGTCTGCCCCCCTTAGTTTGACCGGAGGTGCTGAAGGTAAAAAGATTTTCCTCGTTTTGATTGTTTTTATAAATGGACATGTAGTTACTTAGTCATATTATTTTAAAGGGAGTGGCAAGGACGTCCTCAAAATCTCTAGTGCACCGAACTAGGGGGTTTCACCGATCTGTCAATTAGCCTATAGAGATTCTACGGCGACTCCCGATGGGACATCGATCATGGTTTTGCACAATCGAGTGGAGGCAATCTGCTCCTCCCATCCCATCTCGATATGGACTGGGTCAGAGGGAGAAACGTGGGTCACTGAGGGTGCGGAGGAGGATAGTCTCAGAAGGAAAGGGAAGGCCTCTGTTTCTGGGCTGAGTAACCCCCTCCTCCAGGGAGAGAAGAGATTCCGCCCAAGTTGTCCTTCTATCATCATCGAGTGGATGGAGCTTTGATGAGTGGTCACTATTCTCTTGATAAGGAGACAGAGTGGTATCCTTTCAACCCTTTGAATGGGGACTAACGACGACTTGGATGGAGAATTTTCGGCCGTCCGCCTCTGTGGAGTACCTGTGAATGATGAACATGTGATATATGTATCAAGCGTTTTAGAGTTAGGGAAGTTGTAGGACGGGTAATGGGAGTGAGAGTAAAGTTGATAGTTGAATTCTAACATCAATGGCAACAAAATGGCAGTCTGGAAAATTGAAAACATCAGTTTCATGCTACAAAAGATGTTGAACAACAATAGCAATGTGCAAATATGGTTGCCCAACTGAAAATAGCGGTTTGATGACATTTGTAATGGTAACGAGGATGAAATATACTATTGGACAGCATATCAGAGGATTTTGACTGATGTCCGGTTGGAAAACAACAGGTCCAATGACAAACGATGTGATATAGAAGGGTTTTCTTGTTATTTGGACGAAATCCAACAAATTGAATGATGAAAGATGAGATATGGGTGGCCTGGATGTTCCACCACATGTTCCTAAGCAAGATTTAGAAAAGGATATAATAATCCTTAAATCAAACAATAAAGATTCGATACCTCTGCAACCCGCAATCATGGGATAGCTGATTCCAAACTTTTTTCTTTCGCAGCATTTGTGCGCACGACAGCTCCAGTGTCAGAGTTCATAAAGCAATGATGTTAATATAGAATTAACATTTAAACTTTAGAAATTTCTTTCCCTCTTAAGTGACCTTAATATCTAATTTATGACATATTTAATGTTTCACATATTTGTTTAATCTATTAACATTTGGTGCTTAGGGTGGCATAATTAAAATTCCCTAGTTTGTGATAGGTGGGCTTAGTGGCTTAGTTAATGGCATGAACCACTAAAATTGCCTTTTATAATTAAAAGAGAAAAAGTAAATTTGTAGTGGGCGTATGAGTCAAAAGGATACATCATTCTCTTATTATGTTATTTAGTAAGCAAATAGTTCAGTGGTTGATTTGTTTTGACTTTTTTGATGATTATGATAAATTTGATAGTCCACTTGTGCAATTCACGTTTAAATAAACTTTATTAGTTTATTTTTGTGTCGATTTATGTGCTTATTAATACAATACAATTTTTATGTACCAACATATCAAGTTTATAAAATTTGATATTTGCGTTGACAATACAACTATTACATTAAATGCATTTTCTTATACTTACATTTTAGATTCTGTTTGAGAAAGCTTTCGTTTTATGCTCGGTTGCACTGAAAGTTGCCGTCTGGAAAAATTAAGATTTTGTGACCAGTATTTTCAGAACGTTTGTGGATGTGTTGTTGCACAAGAACGCCAAAATTTCGCCGTTTCAGAATGGAGATGATGAGTCTCGTTCTGTCACATGAGTTTTGAGATGTAAATATATAATGATATATATTATATGCATGTAAAATTTATTACTATTATTATTTTAAAAGTAGCATCACTCGCGTTTAAATTATGGTATAGGTCTCAAATGTGATTCTATGTTAGCTACTATTTGGTTGGAAGGATTCGTGGCATACTGTAATTCATCTAGAAGGATTTGAGGAAATTATGTGTTTGGTACGAAGAAGTAGAGATACAATATAAAATTTTCTTGAATTTCAAGTTCACTATTTAGTTCATTTTGGGTCAATTGAGAATCCGACAGATTTGACCAAATTTAATTTACACTGTAAATTGCTATCGGCAAGCGTCACCGGGAGGCAGGCAAATGTCACCCGTCACTACCTATCGCTCACCCTCCGTCACTGGCCGCGGGTTGCCAGCTGTTGTCTGCCTTTGCTGTCATCACCGGCGGCCGCAACTTTTGTTTCCCGTCATTGTCCTTTGTCTGCCACCACCCATTGCCGCCTCCCGCCTGCCTTCAGCCGCCACCTCTGCCCCTCGCTCACCACATGCCCACCTCAAAACACCGGTGCCGCTTCAGTTGGCATTCCAGGTGCCGCTTCACCCGCCACTCGCTAGGCTGAGTTGATACAGTCGCGGTCGGCTAGCATGGACTTGATAGACTTTGCGTTGCCATGACTGATTCAGTCGGCTAAGCTTTGTCGATCGATTGATGTAGTCTGGCTATCGACCATCGATCCATGTATGAGAAACTCTAGCTTCAAGATGATTGTGAGGCACTATTATATTGCCAATTCTTAGTCCTTGATGAGGAATCTCGGGGGTGTCTATTAGAAGATTAGTGATGGTAAGGAGCCGAAGTCTTTCTTTGGGTCGGATCTACCAAGAGGCAGCTAGCATGATGTCTTTGATCCGCTTTCCAGTAGTGGTTAGCTCGGATGCTTATTTGTCGTGCTCTAATCTGACTGATTCGTACTCATATCATTCTTCTTGTCTTTCTCCTGACTCGGTTATAGCCTTCATCCTTGGGATCCTTGCCGACGCATTCTTGATGTACAGATCTACATTCATCTTTTGTGAGAGGAGACAGTTCAATTAATTTTGGTGGGGCATGAAATTATAAAGCTACAGATCCAGCTATGAAGCTGCAGAACCAAAAGGCAGCATCTGCACAGCAAACTCACTGTCTTCATTGCTGATCCATCGATCGATGCCGCCATTCCTTTCACCTCGCAAACAAAGTATAGTTTGTTTCTTACTGCAGCGATGTTCTTTCCACCAATCCCTACTCGAAAAGATCTGAAAGCCAATCAGTTCATTACATTATCGTCTTCCAACCAGATTTAATTTATTATTAACAAAAATTTACATGCATATCACTCAACACCTATGTTTTTACATATTTAACCCCCTGAACTTCAATTATTACACAATACCACCTTGCCTGTGTGTATTCCACTTTCTTTTAAAGTTGAAATGAAAGTACTTTTGATGTGATATGAAAAAAATGGGACATTTACATAAAGGGGTGGAACCAACCTCTTTTTTGAAAGTTGACAAACTGTCTCTTTAAACCCAACGTAAGATGAGCTAGAGCAATGAATGACAGAATAATATTTTAGGAGGGACAAAAGATCTGTCTTGACCTTGACCCTGCCTAAGTCTACCCTGCTTACATACATAACATGCAGTTCTTATGTAATTACATTTCTCGCATCTAAATCTTCATATTTGTAGACATAGCACTAAAAAAACGGGACACATTTAATTGGATTTAGACATGAATTTAACTTAGATCCAACAAAAAAAAAAAACAAACAAAAAAACAAAAAAACAAAAAAAATAAAAAATAAAAATAAAAAATTCAATCTAACGCTCCATTAATTGTATTTTTCTCGCATTTCATCATTTTTATAATGTAAATCAGGATTTTATAAATCTGGACTTATAGTATTTGATAAATCCTATTTAACATAAATCTAAGCTGCAGCTAAGGACCATCTAAGAGTGAAACATGCAGATATATAATAATTGTCTAATATATAACAAATTTTTTTATTAAAAAATTAGGTGGTATAAATGTAAATAAGTAAAGTTTAATTGTTGGATATGTAAATACATGTGAATTGAGGGGTATGTATGCAAAATACACCTATTCTTACGTGTCCTCAATCATATTTTCAATGGATTTTGCTAGATATTAATTTTGCTTTTTTCACTTTCATATCACAAATATCTGTTGAACCCATCATTACAAGCCGCAGTAATAATTACATACATGCAACACAAATTTTAAGTTATTACATATAAACCACCAAAATTTTAATAATTACACTTGATGTCATAAACTTATACATAGAAATTTAATTTGATATTAAATCTTTGAGTAGTATGCAAAGTTTAGGTGTTTCAAATAGACTATTTTTTACTTGGGAAATTTACATATATACCACATAGTTCCCATGTATTTACATATCTTACATCAAAAATTTAATATTTACACTTATACGACCCTGGTTTCATAAATTTATGCATGAAGCGCATTTCAATTTTTTTTTAAAAAAAAATAATTATGATATTTTTTATGTGATTTTAAGAATTTGAATGGTATGTGCGTAAATACGAATGTTTAGATGTTAAATGTGTAAATACATAAAATTTGTAAGATATGGATGTAAATGCCCTTTTTTTTATTTGATGAAATCTACTGAAGATTGTTGCTTTAATGCTCATTAGTGTATACTTCGTGTTCTTTCTTGTATCACTGTCTTTTCTTCTGTCTATGTTAGATACTGCTTTAACTATCGATGAATGTATAGTGGACATCAATTACTTACGCATCAGTGTGGATATAGATATATGAGTTGATATTACGCAATCATTATAAATTATCTTGTTGTTTGTGCGTATTTATTTATTTATTTTTATTTTTTTTAAAGATGGATGACGGGCGGAACTGCCAACCACTCCTGGCTCGTAACCTGTCAGGTTTGAGTTGGACCCATGCGCCTAACCACTCGAGCACCAACCCTAGAACAAAGGGGACTTATCACGGACAAAGTCAATGCCCTACCAACTGATTTAGGAACCTGAGTTGTTTGTGTGTACAAACATATAATTTATTTAATAGATGAATGCATATTTCAAACTTAATGACACATTCATGTAATTAACAAAGATTAATTTGCAAATTTAATGGTGATTTTCATGAGTAAGTGATTATTAGTGTAAGAATATTGACTGAATAGAAGAAATAGACTTTTAAAATAAGTTATTGGTGCATGTTTTCAAGCATAGTTAGTGAAAAGTTGTTAACTAAATAGTTTGTTGGTTAATGTTAATGAATTTATGATGGAAAGATTGGTGGGCTAATTTGGTACACCATATTGATGTTAGAAGTTAGTAATTATGGATATAAAATGGATTACTATGAGAATAAACAAGATTATAAGATCATGAGTTTTTTTTTTATAAATAAAATTAACTATTTTATTTTGAGAGCTTCAAACAACTAGTTTTAAATTTAAAAAAAGGATTATTTGTTCTAAATCCGATTGTTAGTTTGATATCATATAGAGAATGAAAAAATGATTTATTGACATTCATTAGGATAGCTGATGCAGTATAAATTTATGTCATTTCATTGTTTTGAATAGCACATTTATTTATTATTTATCACGATTTTATGTTTGTGGAAGGAGTTATGATGGCATTATGCAGATTGTCAAGTGTGTTTCACAAAGCCAGAATATGAAGTAGTCAAATGTGTTAAACTGGCATAGTTACGCCACTACCCAATGCAATTACATTGGGCTTGTTGTGAGCTTGGCGTAGCTATGTCGATCTCAACAAAACTACGATAGTCACGGGTGTGAATAGGACATCACCAACCGAAATTCAATTTTGGCGACTTTTTCCATGGAAATTTGGGCAATCATAATGCAAGGAGAGCTTAAGCACAACTTCGGAGACTCTTGTAAGTTGTCGAAGTTGCTTCTCTTTAGGTTTTAGTAGAGTCATTGTCAACCCTATGACTTTCTCCAATTGTTATCCTCAGAAGATTTCTAGAGTTGTTTCTTGTGAGTTTGGAGAGATTGTGATGAGTTATTAAGTGCAATTATATAAGGGAGACCTAAGAAAGGCTTGTTATGAACGGTGAAGATCACGGTGTACTGCAAGGGTTAATTGTCTTGGGTTTGCATTTTTTGTGCTTCTTGTGTTGTTTCATTTTTAAGCACGTAATAACAATTTTCGTGCTTTCATTTCTCATGCACCTTAGTTAACTTTATTTTTATACACTTGTAATTTACATTATGTGATTTTCTCGCTGTTTTATCCCGTGGATTTCCTTCCCTAAACATTTTATTTGTGGGATTTCATATGTTAATGTATTAACTTCCATGTTTTAATTTACTTCAAATCTAAACCGATAAAATGTTAAAAGTCCTTGTGACCGGGACTTCCAACGCCGCCTAGAAGAATAAATAGATTAACACACTATAAACTCGTGGAATAGAAATATTGTCATTAGAAGTTTACAACATATATAGGGGATTCAAGGAAACTTGGAAAAAGTTGTATGGTAAAGTCTTTCTTAACTTAATATGGTTTCCAACTCTTTTTATGACATTTACATAAAGTACGTAGGACTATATTTGTGGTTGTCAATAATAGTGCGGTATTCATAGAAATACTTCAAGAAATCATTAGAACGGTGCCATAAGAATATGATCGTTTGATCTCTGAAAAACTTCACATAACTTATTCTAGTTTGTATCTTTTATGATTTTAAAATTGTTAACATTTGAGCATCTCATATTTCAAACTAGATTCAAAGGTTTCATAAACTAGAACTTCATCTACTAGAATATTTTGACACATTTCTTGCGGAATCGATATGCAGACTAATGATCTGTATATTACTCGTATCGTTTCACTAAGGGATCGAACCATTTAAGTGAACTTGGTCATTGTAGAGTATTCTAAAACTTGGTGGAGAGCGATCAAAGATATGAGTTTGAGGAGAGCACTCATTGCATTCAACACGTTTCAATAAAGGGATCCTAAAAAATGCGAGTGTGTGTGCGAGTTCTCCTAAAAGAAAATAAGTGTGTGCTTATAATTATTTGCACTCAAAATGGGTGAAAACTAAAAGATTATCTTGTAACTTCGTGTAACCTTAGTGAAGAAAATCAGTGAGATTGTTCTAATTTATTTAATATTGAATTTATAATTGATTGTTTTTTTATGTTAATCTACATGAGTAGGACTTAAATCTTTTTCTCCCTTGATTTAAATTTTATTAATATTAGTTTCATTTTTGTTATGTGATAGTGTAATTTGAATTTTAAGTTGATAGTTTAACCTTCTGCATGTAATTTACTTCTACACCGATCAATTAGAATGTTAAAATATGTTGTAATCTTATACTACAGGGGTAGGTAATGAAATAATTAGGTTAACCTGCAATATTTTAAAAGAAAAAGAATATTGTTGTTAGAATAGTGCAATTGTGAAACAAAATTTATAAGCACTGAGTTGTTGCATGGTTAGAGAACTAACTATAATATGAAACGCCAATTTTCTTATAACTACCGGGAAGGGCTAAGAAAATCTGTTGTTCCTGATTTTCAACTTCATTAGAGTCACTTCGACAGATCAGATTACCAGAGGACCAATTTAAGGAAGGTTTTCCATCACTTGTTCAAACTTAAAACTAGTTATGGGTTTTACTTTTAAAAATAATTAGGATTATAAACTCTTAAAACATTAAATTTTGAAAATTCGGGTTAGACTCAAAATCGCCAAACTAAAATTTTTTTCAAACTTTAGGAGTTCACTCGTTCCTCGTGAGATTGACATACAAACTCAGTTTCATATATTACTTGGTCGGCACACATGCTTGTGTGTATTCATTACAGCCGTATTAAGATGTTGGCACTATTGTCGAGGAATGACATCAAAATTCTAATTTCAGAAATATTTTAATTGAGTTGTTAGGTTTTTAACATGAAAAACATTATTTTGCATTTTTTTTATATTTTATGTGTTATAAAATCTATAAAAAATCATTATATTATTCATGTTTTTACTTTCTGTATATTTTGTTGCTTTACCTTTCCTTAGTGAATTTTATTTGTGTATTGTGTTTATTGCTAGTTTAAGGTCTCTCACTTGCTAGTTCTAGGCTTGCATGCATAAGACTGGACTTGGCTGAACATGTGTCTTACGACCTTAAATTAGAGAGAGCCCTAAGAAATTTAAAAACCAAGAAAAGATTATAATGATACTAAAAGAGATGCCATATCACCAGAAGTTATCAATCTTAATTGCATAATTAGTTTATATATCCAATAAGATAAACAATTTAGGTTTGAATTCTACATCAAGGTCATTACTAAATAATGAATGCATTTATGAACAATTTGGTGATTCGAATGTTGTGCATGTAGACTATTGGAATACAATCAATAACACACTTCATAATCTTTATTATAACACCTACAATCCTAGTTGAAAAAATCACCTTAATTTTAATTGGACTAACAATAAAAATATAAAAAATAATTAGCGGATTAATAACTAACAAAATACCTTGTGTAATTAGAATAATTAGGTTAGTAATTTCTCCAACCCTATACCAAGTTATCTTATTTGTATTCATCTCAAATACTCAATCTATATAAAAGAAAGATTTGGAAGACATAGCATTGCAAATGGAAAATCAACGACAGAGTTAAGCTGCAAGCATCGAGAACATAAATACATAATTAAGGTAATTAGCTAACTTATTAAGTTATAGACCCTCAGGGGGCATTACGTAACAACACGGAGGTGAATCCTAAGGACCAAATTGAATTTGGTGAACTGGTTGGTGAGGTTTTGCCTTAGTGATGGAACCTTGGTGAGAGATGCCTAGGTTGTTAAAACGAAAGAGAGAGAGAACCAAGAGCTCCTTCAGGTCTTCTAAGAAATTCTAGTAAAGATGAGACGTTGATGTGGTCGAGGATAAGGAGGTCATGTGTGTTAGGGCAGACCCAAATGTTAAAGTCGATTAGGAGCCACTACACAATCAATCTCAAGATCAAGCCACCATACAATCTCTTCAACAAGAACACTTCAAAATTTTGTTTTTTTTTTTAAATATTAATATTAACTTAACTACACAACATGTTAAACATGTCAAAATGTGACAAATAAAAATATAATTAGAGGCATGGCTAAGCAACAAGTTTAAGCAGGTTGGCGATGTGGTGAACAACTACTTTCGTAACAATCAACTATAGTCTTTGCTACTCACTACCATTATTATCACGAAGAAGTGTAACCCATTTACATCTATTATTGTTGAACTCTTGTTGTACAACTATGATTATCAACTCTGTAGTTTCATCTCACCTGATTCAGAATAAGAGAAAACTTATGTACTTAAAATCACAAACATAAAGTGAACTATTTTAACTAGGCTATACTGCTTAACTTTTTTCCCTCACTAGAGTTTTTCTCGTAAAAATATTATGATATCTCCTCTCGTTCTTGTTTCATTTTCTTATCGATGATTTTTATTATAATGTTAAGACACTAAATTATCACTCTACCGCTCCAAATCTTACATCACATATCAAGCACCTAAACTTTCATTTTTACATATAAGCCACCCCATCCTCATCGATTAGCCATTGGTGGGGGTCGCCAATACGTAAAAATAAAAGTTATGTGTATTTGAATACGTAGAAATCGTTAGGTATGAAGCTCAATTTCCATTCTTATTCCACTTTGCCAAGGAGGGCCTACTTGTGGGCCTCTATGAGCGTGACGTGACATGGACTGCACGCGCGGCCCGGTAATGGCCCACAACCCTGATCCGAAGCGGCTTTAACGCGTCGTATTAGGGACGGTACAACGGAGGAGATCTCTATTGGATTTTGCGAAGCCTTTTTGACAGTGGTGAGTTTGGGTTTCTGTGACAAATCTTAGCCTCCTTTTTCTAAATAATTACGTTACATGCCATTCTCATTTTAGGGCTTGGACCCACATGTGGGGTTAATGATGCGACCCTCATATTGTAAGATAGCAATTAAAGGAAAGTGCTTCTGATCTTTTTCGGCTAAGCGATTTAAGTACTAAGGTTAATTTTGGAATTGAGGATTAAAGAAGTAATTAGTTTTGTTGGTGGGCCTGACCGAGGCGCTTAAATCAAATCTCAATTCTAATTTATATTAGCTCATCAAAGTTGCGTTTAGAGGAGCTTATCCGCGGCTTTATCGTTTGGAAATTGCGTTTTCGTAGTTTATTTGAAAACACAGTTAGTTTTATACATTAAATGCGAAACTCAGATCGAGCCTTGTGGTTCATATTTTCGAATAAGCAACTTATTTGGATGAGCAGAAGCTGCCCTATACACAACCTAATTCGATTTGTTCGCTTCGAGTTCCGGTAGCGTTTGAGACTCCCTTCAATGAAAATTATTTCAGTGTACTTTTTGGTTGTGAGAATTATATCCTCATCAGGATTATCAGGCGGGCTCCCCCTTCTCGTCCTAGTGCAGGCCGGCTCAGGACTGCTATTCAGATTGATAAGTTTACTATAAATCTTCTTTCTAAGAAAATTGTGGGGGATAGTATTCTGTCTAAGAAGAAAAGGGTCTACTTCTGATTCATTCATTAATTAAATGAGTCAGAAAATGATAAATTTATTGAGTTCAAATTATAAGAGAGCCCATTTTGAGCTAATATTTATATGTTTGTGTTCAACTCAGTTGAACTAGAATTTATTAGATGTTAAATAAATAATATTAGTATGATGTGTATATGTTAAATTTTTTATTGTATTTAAAAAATATTTAAATTTAAAAGTTTTAAATAATTTTAATTATTATACATTAAAATTTTTTTTTTTTTTTTGTGTTGAATATTTAAATGCCTAAGAATTAGGTGGTATGTTTATAAATGTTAAAAAAATTGCTCTTTTTGCCCATGCTCTACTCTACCACCAATCATGGAAGCCTCCTGCCACAAATTGTGTTGAATAATGTAAATGGCTCGAAAATTTTGCTGGAGAAAGAGGAGGAGGCAGCGCAAGTTCACCGAAAAATACGTCGAAATTACTAGTAGTAGGTTAGTGAAGCCAACAAGCTGAGTCGGGATGAGCTCGAGCTCGTTTAATAAATGAGCTCTAGTTTGAGCTCAGGCTCGTGGCTTGATGAGCTCGACTTGTAAGCACATTAACGATCTGAGCTCCAGCTCATTTGCACCCCTAATCCATTCTTTCTTTTAGCCCGTGATCTTGGCCTAATTTATTCCCGCATCACAGAGATACAGTTAAAATAAATTAATAAATAAATAAATAAGTAAAAAAACTTGTGCTCTTTAAATTTTGACTCTCAAGTCTGATGGCAGTTGTCTCACTTATCTCGTTGGAAGAGTTTCAAAATAAAAATTAAATTATATTAATTTATTAAATTTTAATAAATTATTATCTTAAGATAAACAAGAGCTTAATTCGATCAAAGTGAGTTTAAGTCGAGTCAAATATGAACATACAATTCACGAGCTATATCGAACATGAGCCGAACACGAAAAAAAAAGAAATTGACTAGCTGAACACGAATAAACCTTCAAATCACTCAATCTCAACTTTGTTTACTCCGTTATCTACTGCTCAAATTTTATAGTAAATAAATTAAAATTCTCAATTGAATTGAGCTTATTAATTTATGAATCTAAGCATCAGCCTTCCCTACACAATAAGATTATTTATTAATTGTATTCACATATAAATAAATAAAAGCCCATTAATATATGCCTATCTTATTTTATATATTAACATAATCAAAGACGCTGTATGAAACAAGGACAAATTTTCGGCCCAATCAATGAAAGCCCATTTGATAGTTTTTTAAATTTACAAAATGGGCTTTCTTGGCCTATTTGGTAAGGCCTTCATTCGTTCATCTCTAGCATGGTACGTCTCCCCAATCTCCTCTCTTGCAGCCATAAAACGAACACCTAGTATGCTTCTCCAGTCGAGAAAGAATGGCTGTTTCGCTGGCTTCCCTGCCGCTTGTTCCTTCGAAAACCTATCTAGGGTTGAAGCCTGAGTTCTCCCGAGGTGTCGCAGTTTTCTCTATCAGTTCAAAGGACAGCAACCTTTTCGGTGACGCTTCACTCACCCTCCGGCACTCAAAGAGGCGTCGGAGCCGCCCACGGAAAGGCGGCGGACCCTTCTCCGTTTTCGTTGTTGCCGCTACTTCGATAGACTACTACTCCACACTTGGAGTTTCGAGGTCGGCGAGCAGTAAAGAGATCAAGGCTGCCTATCGGAAGCTCGCTCGGCAGGTACCGCTCTCTCCCGAGCATGGTCAAATCGTTTATCTGAGCAGTTTCTTCTATGATAGCTTATGGTCCGAGTGTGATTTGTATGTTAAGAAGATTCAATTGGATTTGATTCAGTAGAAGTTTGGGTAGTTCGAGACTTTTGCAAACTATGAGTCAAGCTTTTCAGTATGCAATGCTTTTACCGCGGGCATTGATGGAATCTGCTGGGTATTTTTGTGTTCCCCCTAGCGGTTTATAGTCTTCTTTGTGTGAATTGAAGAACTCACAGAAACAACGAAATGTGTAAAAATGGTTTTTATTTGCTTCGGTCCTTTTTTTTCCAGGATTTCTGAATTAGAAATATTGGCTGTTATAAGGATTTCTGTGCTCCAGTGGTTTCACAAGATCTGATATGTGCATATGCGTTCTCAAATGGATTAATTTATTGTCTTCATATTTTTTTTTTGAAAAATGGTAAATGCTTGATGTTGCTTGATTAAATAAAAATAAATCAATTCAATTCATCATTAAGAATGTTTTTGATCTTTCAAATCCGATGAATAATCCTATCGATGAAACTAATGTGAAACTAAGTGGATATTGTAAGCCTGTGCAGACAAGTGGAGTTGTTTGCTTTCCATTAATAACTTGCATTGGATTCTTTGGGTGATTGTAGAACAAAGAAATAATCATTTATATAAATCATACATTGGGTTTCTGAATTATTCCCTTTCAAAGGAAAGATACCCAAGAAAGAAAGTCGTACTAGGATCAGCTACTAGAATGTACGGTTCAAAATGTATTGATGGATGCGATCATTTAGTTGCCCGATCCCCTATCGTTGGATATTTATTTGTTCTTTAGAAGTCAAAACTTTTCCAAATCTTTGGTTTCATATGATGAAGAATACCGAGATACCGTTTCCTTAACTCAATCACATTTTAATCAAAGAATGAGAGGCTAGGTTCAATGTTGAAATGAGAACATATTTGGTTTACACTTCTCCATTAAATATGAGTATCCTTTATGGCTAAAGTGGATTCCTTTCAACGTAACCTAACGCTTGTGGATCAACATTCTCTTCAATGCCAAAATAGATGCATTTTTGGATAGTTCTCTCTTGCATTTGCTCTTTTTTTATCAATATTGCTTGAATAACTATTACCCTGCCTCAGACCAATGAATGAATAATTTTGAGGGCTTTTTTTTTTTTTTCAGATTTTCATGATCTCTGTGATATTTTGGAGTAAGAGTTTGAAGGATGGAGTTGATTTTATAGTTAAGATTGATAAATTTTCTATTGGGATGTAAGTTTAGAAACTCTGAACATTGAAAATGTATTTGTTCAACAAGATGCAATCTGGCACAAAGGGGCAAAAGGAAGTGACTAGTTTTCTCTAGATAGATGTCATGTGTGTAGGATTTTTGGATGAGTGCTAAATTGTTTTTGGCTAGACGAATTGCATGGATTGTTGCCTTTTTTCTATCTATATTTTATAGATGAGCTCTGAAATTTTTTGTTCTTTTTTTGCACCTTTTTTTTCTTTTTGCCTCGCACTCACATCACCTTAAAAATTTGAAGGCCTTCCGTTTCTTGAAACCTTTAGCTATAGGTCGGAGGTCAATATGCAATTAACACATATTGCACTCCTTGTCTACTATTCCCATATGTTTCGGTTCCATCACGCACAACCTCCCCCCATTTGGTGATCGAGGAATAAATTTTGTTCCTAAGAATTGGTTTTTTTTTCTAGGGCTAGTCATTTTTGGTTTTAATTAGACCTTAATGATCACTATAGTGGTTGACCCTCAATAGTTTTCCCATTAGAGTTTTATAGTGGTATCCTTTCCTATGGAAGCAATAACCTACATGATGGCTACTCCTTTATTGAGCTTACCTTGAAATACAACACCTCATCAATGGAATTTGTGTATTCTATCTTCTCTTGATAAGCTTCTATCCTTAGCAATTTCCGTAGTGGTTGGCTTTATCCCTTTTAAATAACGCCCCCCTTTGCTGTAGTGTAATCCACAAGGCAACTTAATTGTGACTATGTGAGGATTTAAAATGGATGAGAAGTAACTGTTATGTTGTTGTGTACTACTGGAGAGTAGATGATTGATGGTTGTGGTGAAATATTATACAGAGGGTTTATGAGGGATTGAGGGTGGGTTTAGTCAGTCATAACTAGGGTTTAGCCCCTTGGCCAAGAGCTATAAAGGATGTGGGTTTGTTTGGAAAGTGGAATGGAGGTGGCGATTTTGATTAAGGATTTTTCGGAGGATATGGGCTTCTTTTGAATTGCTTTTGTTAGTGGGGTTATGTTTGATTAGAATGGTGAAGTCAGGAGTTTGTTTGTGTAATGTTAGGTTTATCAGCGTTTGGATTATGGAGGTGAGAATTAGGAGGTGCTAAGGCAATTCAAGGTTTGCGAAGGGGAACTTGAGAACTTTAGACTTTGATTTGGATATGTGGCAGAAGGAGAGAGGAGCTAAAGAGGAAAAAAAACAACCAACCACTTGAGTTGCAGTAACCAAACTTTAATACTATTCAATACTTAGTTATTGTCACAAGTGGCTTCTATTTATAAAAATGGAAAGAACATTGTTTTATAAAAAAAGGGTAGGACCACGTTTATTGATTAATGAAATTCATATAATGAGGGGAATTGACCTAGCTACACTTGGAAGCTGAGTTGCATTAATTTGAGGTCCTTTGAAATCGATGAAAGAAGGGCAGACCTAGTTTCTCTTGGAAGTATGGTGCAAGCTTCTGCAAATCTTCCCAAGTCATTCAGGTGTCTTTAAACAAAATATGATTCTTTCATTTAATTAGGAACGTGCTTGTTGATTTGAAGCTTGATTAAAACAATACCTTCAAATTTTGAGGAAGTTTGGATGGAGAGGCAACTGCAATTATGGAGCCTGTCTCTAGCAAGAGGGTTAGTTTTCAAGTATTTAGGATATATAATTCCTTCTTAGGATACATATCTTCCACATTAAAGTCATAACAAATAACCAGAAAAAAAAAGAATTTAAAATTTCTATCAAAGTTTTCTAATAATTTCGAATCGTCCACAATTTCATATATGTAGCTTTTTATGTTTTGTGTTTACATAGCATTAATGATGACTGTGAATTAAAGTAGTAGATATCATTTATTCACTTGAGGAATGCTTTTGATTCACAATTTTAGCATATTTATAATGGTTTACCTTGATTTTCACATTTGCGTGAAGAAAGTCATGTACAAATGCAATTGCAACATAAAAAAACAATGTCAGTGAAGGCATCTAGATCAGTTGGTGTCTTGAGATTATAAGCCTAGTTAATTTCATATGAGTTTTTTAATCGCTTTTGAACCGATAATATTATAATGAATTCAAACATTGGCAAGTGAAGATCCCATGTGCCCTTGTTTTAACCCACAAGGCATCGTCGTTAATTAGTTGCTTCTTTTATTTTTTAATTTGTGATTGAAAGACCAAGGAAATTTTGATCTCTAAATAATTTTCAATTTTATTTAAAAAGTATAACAGGCCTAATATCTCATTTGGAAACAATAGTTCCTGACAAATCATGCAATTTGAGAAATTTTAAAAAAATAATCATTCAATGTTTAAAGCCTAATTTGTTTTGAAAAATGGCAAAAACGAGTTAACTTAAAAAATCTATTAACAATTATAAAATTTTATATCATCCCTAGGAGTTCTAGGCTAATCTAAGCTAAAATTTGTAGAAAGACCTTTGCAAGTTTTATAAGGTGCTTGAAGTGTAATACATTTCTCAAATCATTTTTTGGTAGTTTTGGTTATTTTATAGGTTAAGTAGCGTGGCAATATTCTTTCAATACTAGTTTGAGTATTTTTGATAAAATTATTTGTTATATTATTTCCAAAATGTCTAATAAATTTTCTAGAAAATAGTTAGTAAATGAGAAAGTCTTTGCCTAAGAATGAAAAATTGTTTAATCCAAGAAAGATAATCATTAATAATTACATACATGTTGGTCTAGGAGAGAGATATAACTTGATGTTCATGATATAGAATGTGAAAGTTTTGGCAAAGGGAAATAGCTTCTTTTATGCTATTGGATCAAGGAATTTGAAATTCTAATCAAAGTCATTAAAATAACTTGGGATAAAACGTTAATTGGTTCTCAATTCTCAATTTGTGTTTCATGCCAAAGAACATGATACCAGAGTTAACCAATGATAGCGAGAAATGCAAAATTTATTACCGAAATCAAAGAGAGATTAAAACCAAAATCGAGGAATAGGAAATAGCCAAAGACACAAACAACTCTAAACTTGGGCTTGGGACGAGGGTGGTGGTGCTTTGATTTGAGAGGGAAGTAGTTTAAGTGGAGGTAGGATGAGCGGAAGTTAGGAAGCCGATGGGATGTCAAAAGTCAAGTATTGGCTGGCGGCTAGGCTACGGTCGGGAAGGGAGGTTTGTGGTAGGAAGGGTAGCAGGTAAGGTGGAGGAGGGCCCGAGAATGGCCGTTTGGAAGGCTACAGGGGATGCTGGGACGACAGGAGGTCAACCCAGCAAGTAGGTAGTAGTATTTGTAAAGACAATCCAATAGGTGGTTGTGGGGAGCTGTGACAGTATGGAGACACCCACAACAGGTGTTTAGATCGTTGCAGGGAGAAGAGGGGAAGTTGGCAGCAAGGGAAGGGATGTGGAGCTAGGGAATATTGAGTATAATCACCACATCAAAGCGACATACAACCGGAGCATCACTTGTCCTCGGATATAATCTAATTGTTGCTGACGATCGTTCTGATAGAAAACACAGTAAAAACTAACCCTAGAACATCTAAAACTCAAATCCAATAGGTGGTCGTTTGGTGGGTTGTGACTGTATGGAGACACCTACAACATGTGTCTCAATTTTTGTAGAGAGGAGAGGGAAAACTGGCAGCAAGGAGAGGAATGTGGAGGCAGGGAACATCGAATATAATCATCACCTCAGAGCGAGATAATGCTAGAGCACCACTTATCATTGGATAAAACTTAAGGGTTGCCGACGAATGTTCTGATAGAAAATATAACAAAAACTAACCCTAGAACATCATAAACACAAATCTATAATAATAGGATAACACGGACTGGCCCACAAGGACCGAACAACTCCACAACATCTCGGTCGCAGGACTTCCCGCATCATAAATGATCACGGCCGCATTCCCTCAAAACAAATCCTTCAAATTTTAACTTAATTTACTTGCCTAATTTTTTTAGTATATATTGGTGAATTTAATAGCATGAAGATCCAAATTCGAAATAAATTTATCATGTAACAACTTTTGTTTAGAATGCTGCAAAGACTAAGGGTCTGTTTGGGGCAGCTGTTGATTATTTATAATCTGCTGATAAACAGTTTATTCTGATAATCTGATAATCTGCAGATTATCAGAATAAGCTGACTTCTGTTTGGGGGAGCTTATTCAGAACAACTTATTTGTAGCTGTTGCTGGATAAATGACCAAACTGCCCCTGAAAGCTGTTTACTGTTTGGGAGAGATTATTTAGAACAACCCAAATAAACGAATAATTGCCCAACTAATTACAATAATTACAACATAATTTTTTTTAAGTGACTAGTTAGTTCACAACAAGCATTTCGAATTACAAAACTGTAGAAAATTGCCTAGCATATTGGCATGTTGTGAATCAATCAAGTAATATTTTTCTGTTTCAAATGTAATTCATCCTGCTACAATTAAAAAAATGCTATTTCGAATATTAAAACATGAACGCACATTGAAAAATTAGATGCTAAGAACTGTTAAAAGAGAGAAATTAGATGCTAAGAACTTAAAAATGAGATGCTAAGAATTGTTAAAACTTACAGAGAAAGGGTTTCAGCACAGGGAGAGGAAGAAGGAAGATCGGCGAAGGGGATTTTGGGGTCATGCAGCTTCGATGAGTGCTTCAGTGCAGGTAGAGGAACCGCGACAGGGTCATGCAGCTTCGATGAGTGCTTCAGTGCAGGTAGAGTAACCGCGACAGGGAGAGGAAGATCGACGAAGGGGATTTTGGGGTCATGCGCCATTTCGAGCGTCGATCTAGACGTGAAGGAGTTCCGCGGGAGTCTGGAGGCGAGGCGAGAGAGATGCTGTGAATCCAAGGAGACCGCGAGGGTGAGGCGAGGGAGAGCGGAGGGCACCGAAGGAAATTTTAACCGAACGCGCGATAATCAGCCCTGTGGGCGCTTGCGACGGTATTAAGGAAAGATGATAATCACGATTCGAGCGTTGCGAAAAATCTGCCCCCAATGCGTTAAACAAACTTGACGGCGATTTTACTAAAACGCCACCGCCCACAATAAGCCGCCCCAAACAGGCCCTAAATAATGCCATAAAACTCTTTGTCATAAGTAAAATATATTAGTTTCACTTTGTGGTTTTTCTTACTGGAAAAAATTATGGAATGATTTTCTTAACTGAGAAAATCATACAACCTATAATGAATGAAATATTCAAAACTTGAATTAATGAAAAATATTTATTAATATCAATGGCTTATGAAAATTTATCTTTCCTTAAAATATCAATGATGAGTGATTTACTATTGAGAAAATTTTTGTTAAAACTTTTTTATAATGTGAGAAGTCTAAGAAGATTTCAAATATTAGAGCATTTTTTTGGAAGTTGGCCAATAAGGAGTTGGTTATTTTTGCATCATTAGGTTGAATTCCATTAGAAGAAAGAACAATACTTGGATATATGACCTTTTTTTAGTAAAGTTATACTTTCTTATTATTAATAGATGGTTTTCAATCCTTAATGATATCAAAACTAATCTTTGATGCTTAACATATTCATCTATATTAATGGTTTTAATGAAAATAAACCACTATTGATTTTCCTAGGAAAGTGTAAAAACCCTATTCATCAATCTCATAAATATGTCGTGGTGTGTTAAAAAAACCAAATGGAATTACAAGCCATTTATGCAATTCATTTGGAGTTTTAAATACAAAATTTTCATTCATCTCATATTCGAATTCTCATATGAGGAAAGCCACTTTTTATGTTAATTTTGGAGAAATAGTTTGGGTTATACACTAGATCAAGCATGCCGTCTAACCTAGCTAAAGTAAGCACATACTTTATGGTCATCTTTTTAATGACCCAATTGCCTTCGCACATTCTTCATTATCCATCATTCATAGGGATCGAAAAGGCACACATACTGAGGATCTCTCGAAAGAAGCATTTTTTTTAAAGCAAATAATTTATTTGTCTCTTTAATTTAACATGTTATTTGTGGTATATTTTATAGTGTGAAATGATTGGAAGTTGTCTACTTAATATAAATCTAATTATATTGAATGTCCCTTGAAAGAGTTAACTCGTCATGGATAATATTAGAAAACTCAATCAAAAGATTTGAGACTACATCAGGTATGTGAGCCTTAGGAGGCATGTGTCGCATTTTCTTTACATGGAGGGGGTGAGGAAGTTTATCTGAAGACTATTTCTCTTATCTTCTTAATTCAATCATTTCAGTGTGAACACTATTATCATATGCAGGTTTGACAAGGGTAGGATCTTCAAAGGATGTACCCAAGTGGTTTGATGATGGGGATGAATCAGGGTTGGATGGGGAACTGATTATAATGTCTTGTAATTTATATTTTCCTTTTGTCTTGGCACTCATTTAACTTAGGCACTCATTTAACTTAAAAAATTGGTTTGCATTGGCTTAAGTTGAAGAGTTTTTTCCTATGATTTGACATGAAATAATTTAATGGCCTTGTCCTTATGTTTGGAAATTTATATGATCATGATTATAGTATATAACATCCATGTCAAAATGCTATGCTCTTCTTGAAAGAATCAATCAATGCTTGTGGGCAAGACATCACATCTTGTTTTGTTTTCATGAATATCTAATTTATTAGAAAAAAAAGCATTTGGTACTCACAAGTAGATTCATGGTAAAACCCAATGAACAAGGAAATGTTGAAATTGGGTTTTAGGTTTAACACTAGCCCTTGTTAGTTTATGAATGGATATAATTATTCATGAGATTGTTGCCATTGATAATAGTCTATATCTTTTCTCATTAAAAGTAGCATTTCATAACACTTAAATGGGCATCTTTAGCAGTGTTACATGCTTCAACAGATGGTGGACATCTTTAATAACTTTCTCAAAATCATAAACATTGAGTCATAGTTTTCCCATAAAAATAAATTTCAAACTTTACATTAGTTTCTATGGTTCTTGATAGATTTAGTATTAGAACTTGGAGTGGGAGAAGAAGTGAAAGGCCTTTCATACTTAGAATATTTTTTTTTTTACCTTTTTTGTTTTTGTTTTTTGTTTCTCAATGAGAAGGGTATAACAGAAGGCATCTTCCAGGTTTCGTGGGTTCAACAGTTTAATTTTATTTTGTGGTATCAATTCTAAGTCCAATTACACATGTATTTGGAATTGGTCTGTTTTTTTTTAATGCATTTGGTTTTAGTATCAAGTCTTCAAATGCGTTTGGATACCTAGTCCCTTGTATGTTGCCCTCTTTTATGGTTAAGAGTTGACCATGTAATTTTTTTATGATGTTTAGGGCCATATTTCATCTTAAGTATTTTTTTTTATTTTAATCCATTTTGAATACTTTCTCCTATTTCTTTTATATTTTTGCAAAATTGTTACTCTACTATATTTTGGCATATCTAATTAATTTCATTTTTGCAGAGTTAGCCTTTTGTTAGTCATCCATATTATATTAGTCAAATTATTCTTCAATTTTGATGAAACAATATAAAAGTTTATAGGATCATGGACACGATCAAAAGTTTGAGTTATTTTTATACATGAATTGGCACATGCTTTAATGATGGTGTCAATTCTTTGTTGGTGTCTTTGCGCAAGCTTTTGTTTATAAGTTTCTCTTAATGATTATTATTTAAGTTAGTGGGAGCAATTGGTGTAGGATGAGTTTGATTCATAACTGTTAGTTACTGCCTTTGATCGCTTACTTTTTAGCATTTGGTAATTATCGATGTTTCCTGAGTGTAATTTGTTTTAGTTTCTAAGTTTCTAATATTTGTTTTGCAATTTTTCTATTGTTTTATGCAGCCCTTTAGATTAATCTAGTTATATGGCTTTTGGAGGCATGATATCAATTCAAAATTGTATTGCAAGTGATTATTGTTATTACTTTTAGTTTAAAAACTTCTTAATTAGTTTAAGGTTTATAATAATGATGATTGCAATACGTATGAAATTTTTTTTGGGACTTCAAGCATTGTTTACGATAAATTATAATGAACATTGCCAAACATGCATTACTATTAAATAAAGATTGATTTGCAAGTCAAGTGATTTATGTTCTTACAATCGTAAGTAAGCGTTACAAGTTTGCAAGGACCTTTTAAAATTGGAGCGCACTCACTATAACAGGATCTCTCAATGTGTTTTCGCTTAATAGGTAGGATGGCATATGCTTCTTCTACTAATGTAACCCCAATCTCAAAAATTGTAATAATTGGAGGCTTTGGATTCAGCTAATTGGAATTTTTATTTTTTCTTGTTTATCTTTTAAAGCTTTCCTCAAGCACTTTTGAATGTGGTTGGTGTTGTATCTCTAAGATCGAGAAGAGGTCAACTCTTTGTTCCTTATCAATGACTTGTGGAAGATTTCTTTGGTCTTTCAATTATGTTTTATTAGAGTTCAAGATGCTAACTTTCCTTTCACTATTGTAGTGAGGCCTAATCTATTTGAAGAAAATGCCACCTTGGGCATCTTCCTATTGGTCATAAACTTCTCTCTGATTAGCATTCCTACCTATTCGCTGTTGATGACATCCGTTTTTTCAATGGAGGTCAACCTCCATCAAATTGTCTTTATGCCAAATTATTATAATCTTCACTTGCTGCTTATGCCTTCTTTATTTTGTTTTCCATCAACAAACCAAGATCTCTTGAAAGATTCTTGGCTTTATGGTTGAGTCCTTTTTTGTTGTTAATATTCAAAATTAACAACTAATAAAAACTTGGCATGTGCATATGCAGTTTGAGTTTAAATGTTTTCTTTTCAAAGATGGCTGGGCCATCCGATCAACAAATTTCTAGTCTTTGGCTATGTTGAGCAATAATAGAACTCCCTATGACCGAGTTATCTACCCTTGAGCCAAAAAAATTACTCAGTAAACTTAAATTTTAAGTGATAATCATAAAGAGGTAAATACTTGGTTGTTCCTTATCGACTCAATTTGTTTAGACCCCCATAAAGTTTCTTCATTGTGATGTGCTTTAATAACCAATAAATTAATTCTTGTAATAAAACCTCATCGTTAGTGGTTGTCCTAAGTAATGCCATTTGAAAAGAATCTATATAAGCTCATGACATATACAAATAGGCTTTTTTTTTTCAAAGAATTCTACTGTAATAACAACTCCCCATATTACTGAGTTATCTACTCTTGAGCCAACAATATTACTCAGTAAATTTAAATTTTAAGTGATAATCATACAGAGGTAAATACTTGGTTGTTCCTTATCCACTATATTTGTTTAAACCAGTAAAGTTTGACATGCTTTAATAACCAACGAATTAATTTTTGTAATAGAACCTCATCATCTGGGAGGTAATTTTCAAGTAGGTTTTATTCCATATTTTAACAAGTCTCTTTATGTATAAAAGTTATATAACATTCCTATAACTCAGACTTTCCCTCTTTCTTAAAGGCATCATTTCCTTAAATAGATCTCTTTATCTTCTTAGGTATATAGGTCGAGTTGCTTTTGGTAGCTATATGTGTTTAGCTTCTTAGAGTAATCTTCTAAAATATTTGCTTCCATTTAGGGCCCTATAAAGATCATATCCAAGGTGACAATCAAGATAATAAAGTCCATGACTAATCAATTTCTCTTTTTAAGCCTAATGCCTAGGAACTGACAAGTCGCTACTAAGAAGTTATGAATAACCATAGTTTGAGATTGGTTTGGAGGTGTTCTTTTTCATTATCATAAAATTGGCCTCTTCAAACAGGTCATTGGTAGGACAATACATTTAGACCACTTTTATTTGCCTTTGTTATGGTTGTCTGTCGGCTCTTAGGACTTGCATTGTCTACTTGAAAGTTCATTCAGGTGGTGTTGCCCTTCTATGTGATTTCATCTACCTATATGATTAATAACAATAATTTTGATTTATGGATTAGAGATCTGAGTCTTCGTGAGATCTGTGTAGTTGTATCCTTTAGGGCTGGTGATTGAAATATTCTTATTTATTTCATTATGAGTTTTTATGATATAGGCACGCAAAGAGGGGCGCATGAACCCCATTCGTGTTTCTTACGCCTAAACTGATCGGTCTAGCTGGGGAAAGCTAGTGCGCTCCTTCTCAGGGTTTTGGTGCCTTCTTTCAACAACGGGTTTGATATTGGAGTTAACCCAAATGATAACGTAAATACAACTTTTATTACTAAAAATCAAATATCGATTACAATCAAATACACTCAAAATTAGTAAGTCACAAAAATACGACACAAATTCAATTAGGGTTTAGGCTGAGGGTGGTGGTGTTGCGGTTTTGGGAGGAAAAGCATGCATTGAAGTGGTTGAATGGTCGGAAGGCAGCAAGGGATGACTATGGTTAGCTATGAAAAAATACGGTGTGCGGCAGTAGGATATGGTGGGATGGTTGCAACAAGGAGTTTATGAAAGGACGTTGAAGGGGATGGGGTAGGATAGAGATAGGGGTCGACTGAGAGTATTCATCTACAGGTAGGAGGAAGGAAAAGGGGAGTATGCGACTGTGGGTGAGGCCGAACGAGGAAGTAATCACCACTTTGGAGTAGGATACATTCAGAGCACCACCTATCATCAGATAAAACCCTAAAAAGAGAGACATAACTGAACCTCAATCAAAGAAAATATCATATATGTATAATAATAATAGACAACTAAGGGGGAAGCCCCCTCTTCCTTGGTGGCAAGCATAACCCAATAGAAAGTGTTGACCTCCCCTTGAACCAGCCATGTTGAACCAGTTCCACATCCTTAGCCAGTTCAGCCAGAGATGAGCTCTGATGAGCTTCGCATCAGTCTCCCATGGTTGGAGGACAAGTTTTTGGTTCTCCGTAGCATTGAGTCAACTCTGCTACGTTGAAAGTAGCAAAAATATTAGTCTCCTGGTAGTGCGAGCTTGTTGGTGTTGTCATTTAGCCTCTTCATAATCTTTTAAGGTCCATCTGCCTTGGGCCTAATCTTTCCGAAAGATACCACAAGAAACTTTTCTTTTAAATCATCTCCTTAGAAAGTCACATTCTTCCTAATTTTATTTGCCTGTGCCCGGTACTTGAAATTCTGCTTAGTGATCTCCTTTCCCACCTCTTCCTGCAACTTCTGAATCTCTTGCACCTTTGCCTCAACATCTTCATTAATCTCTAGTGTCAGAAATTGTACCAAATCAAGTGGAAGGAGTGGGTTGCGTCCATTCAAAATCTCAAATGGATGCATCTCATGGTTTGACTCACAGGCTTGTTGTAAGCAAATTCGTCTTGGGGAAGGATTAGGCTCCACTGGTTAATATTGTTCCCCACAAAGCGCCACAGAAGGTTCCTTAGACAAATGTTCACCACCTTTGTCTGATCGTCTATCTATGGATGAGTTTTTGAGCTGAATTGAAGCTTAGCGCCAAGCTTCCTTGATATGGTCCTCTAAAAGTGACTTGGAATACTACATATTTTTGGATACATCCCTAACAAGCGGGAAGGAGGCCGACACCAAAAAAATTGAAGCAAAAACTTAATCCTAATCGAAGAAAATAGTATATATATATTCGTGCAATAAGTCTTGGCCTGTTGGTTGGCGTGGTTCAATGTAAGTCCCCTTAGGTCAAGGGTTCGATCCACCGTGGCGCGGAGTTTTCAAATATTAGACACATGCCACAGACACCCCATTATAGTTGCCCGAGCGCAAAAGAGAATCGGTATTTGGGGCCCATCAGATTCAAATACCGATTCTTCTCTCGGTGCCCTGCGTTAGTGGCCCAATCCTAATTATCTTGGGCTTAGTTATTTGCTTGTCAAGCCAACCGCCAAAGTCCTGGTTTCTCCCTTGTAGGGTTGTATCCAAACGCGAGAAGATGCTCATGAGGTGGTTTGTATCTCTTGTTTTCGTACTCTTCACAGCCTTTCAACGCTGCAATCACCTGGGATAGCAGTCTTGCTGTCTTTTTCCAGCATAACCACACAACCACCTATTTCCCTCATTTCAACCATCTGTCCTCTCTCCCAGCCACACCTCCCTTGTTGCTACCGCTCGAAACAACACTTCCAGCTGTTCTTCGCACAGTCCATCCAACTTTCCTACTTACAATCGCTTGGGATAGCAAGTGGCTAATTCCTAGTTGCAGTTTTTCCACTGATTTCAACTTCTTCTCCACCATAGCCAACCGCAACTTCCTCTTCCTTCTACAACCACCCACCTCGCCACCCTCCTTCAGGCACTCACCAAATCCGACCTTCACGTTTGTATACAATTTATTTACATTTGTCTTTGTTTGTTTTTCATCGTATTCTCTTTCAAGTGTATTTGGTTATAATCACCAATTTACTTGCGATAATAATATTTGTTCTTTTATTGTTGTTTGGGTCCGATATCATTTTGTGTCAGAGTTAGGCTAATTCCAATTGATGAGGGAGAATAATCTTCCTCAAGCAGGAGAATAATCTTCCTCACCGAATAGTGAACAATTGAAGAAATGAGCAATGACATTGTAAGACACTAAAGAAGGCGAGGACACAAATGAGGAGTACCAAATTCGAATTGATGAGGGGAAATTCACTTAGTTTAAGCTCAACCTATGAGAGAGACTACAATAAAATTAACATTGGTTGTCCAAGATGATCCTAAGTTCAAGGAACTGACACCAGAGGCATGGCAATCCAGATAAAAGAAATTCAGACTTTTCAAATATATAAGCTCATTCCTGAGTTGCTCCTACTGTGAGAAGTCCATCTTACTGAAGATGAGGCTCTTTTGGGCCAATTCTAAAAGACTATATGGAGTTAGTTGGATGTTAAAATCTGTTCAATAGTGTATCCCCCGACAAATGATTAGGCAGGATGGATGAACCACAACATTGATATTCTTCTTGAGCTTTGTGAGGGAAAGAACATCCTATAGTGGGATCTAGATCTTTTCAGAGAAGAAGACAAGACCACTCCTAAGTGTTTATACTTTAGTGTGGTCCAAGTTGCCATATATTTGATTTTAGAGTTAGTTTCTCTTGACAGACTTGTTTATTAGATATATTTAACCGAGTACGAGAAGTGGAAGACACCAATTAAAGATCGAATAACTTGAAGCTTGATACGTGAGGATACCCGTCCACATATAGTTGCAATTCTATTCTTGCCAAAAGAGGATGAGTGCTTATTCTATCAGTCTGTGTTTTGCAATGCTGACGCCAATAAGATTGACTTATCGATATGTTACAACGTTCCCACCACTTTCAACATGACTGATTCCACTCAATACTACGAGGATTCATAAGCTTTAACGGATGAAGTCAAAACTCTCCCAATCGCAAAAGACTAACGCGAGCTTGTAGAAAGAGGTGCGGGAGCCCTGTCTGTGATTCTTACGCCTGGACCGGTTGGTCCATGCAGTGGAGAGCCGAGCAGCTCCTGTCCAGGGTTTTGGCACCTCCTCTCAACAACAGGGCCCAATCTTAATTATCCAGGGCTTATATATTTGCTTCATTTGTTTTAGGTTTTCAGTTTTTTCTTGGTTTTCTGTCAGGTCAGCCATCGACACCTCAGTTTCTCCCTTTTATAGCTGTATCCAAAGGTGAGAAGGTGTTCCGGTTCTAACACCTTATGAGATGGTGTCTATCTTCTGTTTTCTTACTCTCCACAACCCTTCCTCCCACAAATACTTCCTCTTTCCTCTCTGTAGTCGCCTGGGACAACAACCTTACTGTCTTTTTCCTGCAGATCAGACATCCAACAACCTATTTCCCTCATTACATCCGCCTCTCCTCGTTCCCAGCCGCCCCTCCCTTGCTGCCATGCTGCCACTGCCTGGAACAACACTTTCTACTGTTCTTCCTGCTGTCCAACCCACTTCCTTTCTTACAATCGCCTGGGACAGCAAGTGGCTGATTCCCCGCTGCTGTTTTTCCGCTGATTTCAGCAAGCCAATCTCAACCTTTTTCCCACCTTCCAACCGCAACTTCTCCTTCCTCATACTGCCATCCAACGCCTCACCACCCTCATTTTGCCATCCACTCAACAAATCTGACCATCACCTTTGGATATAGGTTAGTTATGTTTGTTTGTGTTTTTCATTTTATTTTTCTTTCATGTGTTTGATTATAATCACATATTAGTTTTTGGTAATAATATTTATTTTTCTATTATTATTTGGGTTAAATATGATATCACTTCATTTGCTCTTTAAACCTCTCTGTTACTTGTTCCTACGCTCAACTAAGTAGACAAGCTCAATTGATAACCTGCTCTTATCATTTCTCCGTGGCAATCCATAAATCATTATATCCACCTACCTGAAGGCGAATTGGTTAAGTTTTGTATCATGCTTATTTTAGTGACCTCTTTCATCTGGAAACCGATTTGGTAATGTTTTGTGTGCTTCAAGCAAGCATCAAGCTTGGTTTAGCGGCCTCTTTGTCTAACAAGTTTGCTTATGCTAGTTTAACATGATAGATTTCCTATCTCCTCAGGAATCTTTTGTGAAATGTTGTCTTCTTTTATAATTTTGTGATTGACACATGTTTTTTAGATACCGCTTCTTTAATCTAGTATTTTCTGCCTTGCTATAAGAGGGGTATTTCCCCTTGAATGTGCTAGAATTTCATCCTTTATTTAGCAGGTCAGTTTCAACTCGCTTCCCTATCATTCTTTGTAACAAGCTTTGTTAGGTTTTGCTTTATAATTGTCCTTTGTATTTTGAATGGAGAGAATTGCTAACGTTTTGTCAACAGGTCTTATTCTCTTACAGTGATTATTAGGGTGATAAGTGGCATGCCTATCTTCGTATCAAGAATTGTCTTGGAGCACCTCAGATGTCTCATGCCTTTGAAAATAATTGGCCCATCATCTAATTGATGTTAATATTATTATCGTGACCTTTTGGTTTATTTATGACCCGTTGATACTGGAACTATTTGGAAGAACAGTGGAACACAAAGACAAACACTTGTTAATGTAGAAATAGGATTACAACACGACTCAAGTAGAAAGGAAGTACAATAGTAGGTGAATCCCCCGGTTAGGGATGTAAGAAGATGTCCCAAGTCGGTGGTGGCGTCGGCGGGGTGGTAGGGCAAGATGGGAGATGTTGGGGGCTTTTTGAGTAGTTGTGATGGTGTTGGTTGGTTATGACTAGATAGGATAGTAAGTTTGTAGGGGCAATATGAGTGGCGGTAGAGTGGTTAAGGCATATGGTGAGAGGGAGAGGGGGAGGGGGAGGGGGGGAGGGGGTTGTAGGATGCTAGGGGATAGGTAGGAAAAGGAACCGGTGAGAAAAGGCGAAGGAATTTGGAATTTTTAGAACACCACCTCGGAGCAGGATTCAACCAAAGAACCAATTGTCGTTGAATATAACCCTAACAAGGGGGAAAAGAATCCTCACAATAGATTAGAAGACAACTCTACTAGAATTGACTCTTATACACACGAGACGACTATTTATAGCCTTCTACTTCTACACAAAAGGAAAGGGTTGAAAAAGTCAAGAAGAATCCAGAGAAAGAAACACTTAGAAGAAGACAGTGTGGAATACTTGCGAGACAACCTCCCTGGATGTGGAAAGATCGCTTTCTCCTCCCTTCGTGTGTGATTATGAAAAATATCTAGTATAAGAATAAGGGATCGTGGCTCGCGATCCTTCGCGAGGGCTCGCAGTTCCCATTTAGTTCTGCGGGGTTCTGGCCCACTCGGGAACACCTCTTCGGGGCGCATACAGCTCCCGCGTCAGTCTCCCTGGGTTGGGGATGCTTCGACCTCTTTTGTCGAAGCTCCAGGCTCTTCAAAGTATTGTGTTAAGTAGGCAATGTTGAATATAACTGAAATATTGTAGTTTCCAAATAGGTCGATCTTATACGCATTGTTATTCAGCTTCTGAAGTATTCTGAAAGTTTCATCCATTCTTGGCTTAATCTTCCTAAATGATCATGTAGAAAATCTCCCTTTTTCAACTGAATCCCTAGGAGGTCGCCTCAGACGTTTTTTTCTTCCTCGATTTATTTGCATGTGCCTGGAATTTTTTATTATGCTTAGTAATTTCCTTACCAATTTCTTCGTTGAGTTTCTGGATCTCGTAAATTTGTTCTTTGGCTTCTTTGCTGCTTTCTAAAGATGGCAGAAGCAACACCAATTGAAGTGGTGTGAGCGGATTGTGCCGGTACATAATCGCGAAGGGAGTTCGTCTTGTAATTTGGTTTATGGATCAATTATAGGCGAACTTAGCTTGGGCTATGATGAGATCACACTGTTTTATGTTCTTTCCCATGGAGAATCTCAGGAGATTAGCTAGACCCCGATTTTTTTCCTCTATCTGATAGTTTGTTTGTGAATGCTCTACCGAGTTGAATTAGAGTTTGATGCTGAGCTTTCCCCATAGTGTCCTCTAAAAGTGGCTCAGGAATTTGACGTTTCGGTTGTAGTGATGGCATTGGGAATCCCTTGCAGCCTTACAATCTCCCTGAAGTATAGATCAGCGATGTGAGAGGTGTCTAGTGTCCTGTGACATGGTACAAAGTGAGCCATCTTGGAGAATTTTGTCTACTACGACCATCATAGAATCCTTGTTCCTTTGAATCCTTGAAAGTCCTAGCACGAAATACATGCTGACATCCTCCCACAGTGCCTCTGTTACTTGAAGTGGTCTGTATAACCCGACGTCCTGAGCTCGTCTTTGCAATATGACAAATCCTGCATTGCTTGACATGTCGTTCTAAATCTCTTGTTAGCTTTGACCAAAAAAAATGCTCTCTTATGAGTGCGAGGGTTTTATCACTGTTAAAATGAACCGCGAGTACTTTGTTGTGGCCTTCCTGGACAATGACCTCTCTTAGTGAACATTGGAGAATGCACAACTGACTCTGGTGGAACATGTATCCATCTGTGCGGTAATGTTGACCTGCTGGTTTCTCCTGACATGGCTCCCATATGTTTTTGAAATCTTCGTCTGTTTCATACAGATCCTTTATGGCCTCTAAGCCCACAACTCGAGCCTGCATGGATGTGATCAATAGGTGTCGGCGACTTAGTGCATTTGCTACGCGGTTCTGGCTTCTCTCCTTGTGTTTTAGCACAAACTAAAATGAGGCTAGAAATTCCACTCAGCTGGGGTGTCTTCTCTTTAGTTTGCTTTAGCTGTTGAGGAACTTTTGGGCCTCGTGATCTATAAATAGTGTAAACTCATTTGTTAATAGGTAAAGTTTCCAGTTTTACAAAGCTCTCATGATGGCGTAGAATTCCTTGTCGTAGTTGAGAGTTTTCTCTGGACTAGTTCAACTTCTCATTAAAGAAAGCGATGGGGTGTCCTCCTTGGCTTAGTACTAATCCGATTCCTATGCCGGAGGCATCACATTTTACCTCGAAAAGTTGGTTGAAGTCAGGTAGTGCTAGCATGAGTGCCTGAGTCACCTTTTTTTTTAGTGTGCTAGAGCTGTCCCGGGCTGCTTCTGTCCAAGTAACTCCTACCCTTTCAGAAGCTCAGTTAGAGGGGAGATGGGAGTGTTGAAGTTTCTGATAAATATTTGATAGAAGGATGCAAGTCCCAAATTACCTCAGTTCGGTGAATGATTGTGGTACGATCAAATTGATAATGACCTCTATTTTTAAGGGTTGAATTTTTATTAGACACGATGTAATCTAGAAAGCATACTCGACTTGTCATGAAGTGACATTTCTTTGGATGGGCATATATGTTCTCGGCTTGCAGTACCTCGAATACAACCTTTAGGTGATGCGAGTGATCCTCCTTGCTGTGTATTAAAATGTCATCAAAGTGGACAACTATAAACTTTCCAATGCTTGACAGAATACTTGATTTATTAATCTCATGAAAGTGCTTGGTGCGTTTGACAGACCGAAAGGCATAATAGTCCACTCATAAAGTCCGTCTCGCGTCTTGAAGGCGGTCTTCCACTTATCTCCTGGCCTCATCTGTATCTGGTGATATTCGTTGCGTTAGTCGATCTTGAAGAAGATAGTGACTCCATTTAGTTTGTCTAAAAGATCATCCAAGGGGGTATAGGAAATCGATACTTGATGGTAATCTTGTTGATGGCTATTGCTTTCTCTGACTAGCTCCCTTGCAATGAGGTCTTGTCCTTGCCCTTGTAGTTCTTCATACTCCTTACGTCTTAATCTGTAGACTGTTTGGTTCAACAATACCAATCCTGTTATATGGTCGGTGGCTTGTTGGATGTCCTTTAATGTCGGTAATTCCTCTAGTAAGTTGTGGGTCATGACATCCTAAAAGTCCGCAACAATTGTTGCAACAGTGTTGGTACCTCTCTTTCATCCCCGATTCCTTCCAGGAGTTATGGTATAGTTTTACTGGGGCATCTATAGCGGATTGCGGGAAAGTGGTACAAGGAACTAAGACTATCTCTGTATTGCTTCCGCCTTTTGCTTTCTTAACAGTTAGTAAAATGATACATTTCCCATCTTTCTTGAAAGAATAAGTATTTTTGAACCTATCGTGTTTTTAGTCTTGAAATCAAATTGCCAAGGCTTACCTAACATAATGTGGCAATTGTTCATAGGAACCACGTCGCACCATACCTGTTCATGTAGCTGGTCTCCGATGGAGAAATCAATTAGGCACTACTGATCTACACGTCTCATTTCCCTTTTTTAACCAGGTAAGGGAATATGACTGAGAATGCTTCTGTGTGTCAAATTCTAACTGTTCTACTATGAGTATGGACACCACATCGCAACTGTCGCTATCGATGATCAGGTTGCAGACCTTCCCCTTGATTGGGCACTTGGTGCGAAAAATGTCATGCCTTAGTCAAGGTTTATCTCGCTCGGGAAAATCTACAAAAACAGAGGAGGAGAGAATGAAGTGAGAAGATAACTAGATTCTCTCATCATGAGGAGGCATCATTCTTTAGTTTAATTGCAGCTAGCTTGACTCGTTTGTCCTCTAGTACATTCTTACACTCGAAGATTTGTTAGAATGATTGCAGTCAGTCGATAAACTTATCGGGGTCCACGCCTTCCTCAAACTTTGGGAAGTCTATCCTGATGCCAAAGTCTCTCTCACCTCCCTAAGGGGCCTCTTCCCTCGACCTCCTTTGATATTGGTAGCCAAAACGACACGGCCAATATTTTTCATTGCTGTAATCTTCCCTGTGGAATGGATTAAGATCCTCATCTTTGTCTTTCTAATGACTCTCGATCATAGTCGAATTTAATCGCTTCCTAATTCCCATCGTCGAACTCGGCTAGTTTCCATTGCAGACGGCGAATTTCACATTGGATCTCTTCCTAAGTAGAGCTTGATGTATCTCTCCGCAGTGGCATGGCTAAAGTTGGGAATTGGAAGAGAAAAAGCTTATGTAAGTGAATTGGGTATGGGCGGATGTTGGGGATGGGGATAGGGCTAGGGTTGAGCTAGTTCTGATACCAAATAATACCAAAACTAGTAAGAAGAATGATGGAACACAAATATAAACTTTTATTAATGTAAAAATAGTATTACAACACGACTCAAGTATAAAAGAAATACAGTAATGAGCGAATTCCCTGATTATGGATATAAGAAGATGTTTGAACGTAGTGGTGGAGTCGGCGGGCTGGTAGGGCAAGATGGGAGATGTTGGGGGTTGTTTGAGTAGTTTTGATGGTTTTGGTTGGTTGTGGGTAGACAGGACAGTAAGGTTGTAGGGGTAATATGATTAGCGGTGGTGGAGCTAGGGGTGAGGTAAGAAATGGGATAAGTGAGAAAAGGTGAAGGAGTTTGAAATTTTAGAACACCACCTCGGTCCCAGGAAATGAGACAGAGATGGACATACGCGCGCAAGTGGTGCAAACTCCTTTGGTGTTTTGGGAGACAATATAGCCAACAGTGTGATCCAGTTTCTACTAAAGTTCCTTTGGTCCCATCCCCTCCACATATCTACTATTATGTATAGGTGTTTTTTTCCTACGGTTTCAGTTTTTGATGTTTTCTGATTTCAATTTGTGAGGATAGCAGCGTCATTTCTTCCCCTTCGAGAGCTGTATCCAATAGAAAGGGTGGTGCTCCGGCTGTTTCCCTCTCTCAGGTGGTGATCATCTCCCCTTATATTCCCCATACCTTCCCCTCCTGCTGGCTGCCAGATTCTCTGTTCCCAGTCGGCCCACAACCTCACAACCTATCACTTGCTTCTCCCCAAACAGCCGCAGCTTGTTGACCCAGCAGGTCCGATTCTTAATCCTTCACGTTACACCACCCTCTTCCTATTCCCGTGACCTGCCAACCGCACCTTCTCTCCACTCCAGCAGGACTTCCCTTGCCTCTTCTCCCCAACCCAGCGGTCCATCCCTCTAAGCTCCCATATCCTTCTAATTCCGCAACCACAAGAGCAACCAACCATCTCTGCTGGACTTTCACTGACCTCCTCATCCCACCTTTTCCTGCCCCACTCCCTACCCTGTACACAGCTGTCCTCTCAGCCCTCCCATCGCCCAGGCTGTCTCCTGTCCACTCAGACTCCCTTACAGGCCCCGTAAGCCGCCTCAACCTTCTGCCGCCAAACCCAGTCCACCTCAGCTGTCCGCAAACCCTATCACCTGCCAACTTGCTTACTACCATCCTTCTTCCCTTTCCCCGAACTGCTGTTCAGCCTGCAGCTCCTTCAGTTCCGCTCTCACCTAGTCACATGTGTATGTGTTGTTTTTTCTGCCCTCAAATGTGTGATTGTAATCATTTATTTTCTTCGGGTATTAATAAAGTAGGCGTTTACGTTTCTGCTGATTTCCTACTTGTTCCGGTATCAGTCTTGCAGGAAGAATACACTGCAGCATGTGTTGAAGGGGCCAATAAAAGGATCTGGCTCAAAAATAGCAATAGAGGTATCTGGCTGCAGAAATGTCAGCAGAAGGATCTGGCGGAAATTGCAGGGAAGTCCAACAAGAATTGCAGAAGTATTTAATTGGTAGTATAGGGATTTGGCTGGTAGAAAGGAGAAGTCGGGCTCTAAGAAAGGAAGTTCGGCCGCCGGACGAGGAAGGTTCAGAATTTCTGCAGCAGAAGGAGGAGGGCCGAAGTTCAGAATTTCTTCAGCAAAAGGAGGGTGTACGACAACTATGATTTGATCTAAGACTCTGATATTATGTAGAAATTATTTGGGGAGGAAAAATTTCTTATCTTATTCTCACAAATAAGGTAAATATTTATAGAGAAATAAATACTCCTTAAATCCTTAAAGATTTGGAGGTGGAGGTCGGCCCAAATGAGAGGTAAATATGGAAAGAAGAACTATTACTCATTTGTCAGACGATTATATCGGGTTTGGTATTTTTCAAACTTGAAAGTTGAGTTCTTGGAATCATAAGCAGTTGTGAGTTTCACAAGTGGGGCAGTCAAATTGACGAGCCTTCTACAACAACAACAACAACAACAACAAAGCCTTAATCCCACTAAGTGGGGTCGGCTACATGAATCCTTTTTCTCCATTGCGTCTTATTTAGTGTCAAATTTTCATTTAATTCTAATAAATTAAGATCATTTTTTATGCAATAAGCCCAAGTTTTCCTAGTTCTGCCTCTGCCTTTCTTAACATAAGTTGTATTTAAAACATCTACTCTCCTAATCGGATCATCAGGTGGTCGACGTTTAATGTGATCAAACCATCTAAGGCGACTCTCTCTAATTTTATCCATTACTGGTGCAACTCCAACCCTATTACGGATATATTCATTTTGCATTTTGTCTCTAAGTGTAAAGCCACTCATCCACCTAATCATTCTCATCTCAGCAACACTTAACTTAACATTATGCTTCTCTTTTAAAGGCCAACATTCAACACCATAGAGCATTGAAGGTCTCACCACCATCTTATAGTAAATTGACGAGCCTTCTATTAACAATAAATTAACGTAAAAAAATTTGGTCACACACTAACATTGTTGAGTTCAGTGAAGTCATTGTATCACCAAGATTGTCAAAGGGGATGCATTAACTTAACTTTTTAGCAAATCCCAACTACAACCTTCAATGCTAGATTGGTTACTTCTTGGTCTCCATTCATTTAACCATCAATCAACCATGCTCATCTTTTTTTTCTCACTATTTGGATCTTTGGACTTATAATCACATACTATCTTTAATTGTCATCATTATACTCAATGAAGGATAAACCTTTGGGTTATTAAAGCCGCCAAGTGAAACTATATTTTTGTTTTTTTTAATTGGAAAATAATTATACTCTGTTTGAGCCTGACCTGATTTTGATTATCCTCTTGTTTTTTAGTGTAAAGGATTGAAGATTTTTCTAGCAAATATTTAGTTTTAAAGCTTAACCAAATGGCATTAGGCACTGTCTTTAGTTTGTTATCCCCTGAAGGATGGCCGAAATTTGTCCAATAACGTCAACTTAATCTCAAGTTAAAAAATTGAGCTGGAGCTGCTCAAAGGTTTGGTAACAGCCCAGCATACGTAAGTTTTAATAGGCATTATATCCGTGGCAGAATTGCTGTTTTGGATTTGTTTGTTTGACAACTTGTGTCTTTTGTCTTAGTTTTTGCAACTAACTGTAAAACATTTCCTGTTCATCGTTTCTTGTATGTCCACATTGTCTTGTGTGTTTCAGTTTATATTATTTGATAGAAATTATGTGAAAGCTTATGTTGTTTATGCAACTATTTCTCCTCTTGTTACTCTTATATACCGAATAATTTCAATTTTTTATATCACTCTACATTAAATTTGCAGCACTCTGCTGACTTAGTCTTTTATCTATCAAGTACCACCCAGATGTCAACAAGCAGCCTGGAGCAACTGAAAAATTCAAGGAGATAAGCACTGCTTATGAGGTAGTATCGATGGTGCTACATTGATCTTATTTTTATTTTAACACACACACACACACACACACACACACACACACACACACTATATATATATATATATATATATATATATATATATATATAACATTGATGCAATTATCTAAGAAACAGTCTTCGACCCCTTACCCAATAATTTGAAAGGTGGTCCCCAGCTTCTTCCCCTCTTTCTGCTGTTATTTCCTCATCTCTCATGAATTAGTCTTGAGATGACTGGTCTTACTGTACTGAATGTATCACATGAGGAGTTGAAGTCCTCTCTCTGCTTTTAGCATGTTACGAACAATGCCTTGCGGAGAACAATGATGTTCTTTAGTTATTTTTTCGTTGCAACTAGAATATCAAATTTTATTTTTAGATTGATACCGGAGTTAACCCAAACCACAATGAAAAAACAAACATTATTTATCGAAGCAAGTAAGTGGTTACAAGATCACAACAAAAAGGAAATACAACACACAACACAAAAAAACTCAACTAAAGCGTGTCCCAAGAGTGATGACAAGTGAAAGAGGTTGTGAGTCGTCCATGGGTGGGACCGGGAAGGGAAGGGGAGTGTTGGTTGTTTGCAGGGAGAAGTTTGGGGGCTGTGGATTGCAGTGTGGTGTGGCAGCCATTAGGTGGCTGAAACTGGTTGTAGATAAACAACAAGGATGCGGGGAATGGGATTCCATGAGGCTGGGACAGCGGAGAGGTGGCAGGAGAGGGGTTGGTTGGGTGCTGGAAGGCGGTGGTAAGAGAGGGCAACACGGTGGGAGGTAATTAGGAGGTAGGTTGCAGGCGATTGCAGGAAAACAACTAGGAGGGTGCTTGCCAGGTGGCTACAGTGAATAAAGCAACAACGTGAAAGGGAGGGCTGTCTGGGGGTTGTGGGGCAGCAAAGGGAGGGCTGTCCGGGGCCTGCGACAGTAAAGGGAATGGCTGAAAAGGGGTTGTAGAGGAGTTGGATGGGATAAATATCCCTGCGGGATCGAGCTACAGTTGGCTCACCACTCGAGCCCATGGAGAAGTTCACCATCTTGGATAAGTTACAATCCGAGCACCTTCTTGCATTTGGATACAACCTTTGCTGGGGAACACTGGATATTGGTGGCTGTCCTGCCAGAAATTTAAGCCAAAAATTGCCAACCTTAAAGAAAGGAACCACATAAATAAGTCCTCGATACTTCAGATTGTACCTGCCTATGGAAAGGAGGTGTCAATCCCTCGTGGGAGAGCTGATTGCACCCGGGTTTGGACCAGTTCGATCCAGATGAAAAACATCGTGGGAGAAGCTCGTGGCTCCCTCTATGTTGCTCCTGTGACATTATTGGCGTGCCCTCATCTGTCATGCGGAAGCTCTTGCGTCGTAGATGTTACATCGATTAACTTGAATCAAAGTTATATTGTGTTGATCATTTTATTGAGCGTCAACTTTTGTTTATTGGATTTGACTTAATGCTCCAAAGATTTTGTTCTGTGATGTAAGTCAGCAGTCATCTGTTCATGTATAGTTGGCTTTAGTTGGCACGATGATTCATGAGCAGAGAGAACACAGTTTGGATTTGACTTAATGCTCCAAAGATTTTGTTCGTGATCTAAGTCAGCATTCATTTGTTCATGTATTGAAATCAGAACTAGTCGGCAAGATGCTTCACGATCAGAGAGAACACATTTTGGATGAGGAGTTATTCTAAATGATGTATTAGAAACATATGCATTAGAGGGATAAAAAGAGGGTACAAAGGGGTCATCTTACTCAATATTTCTACAATTTTACTTCAAGCTTTTGTTATTTTCGTTTCTAATTAGTTTGTTGATCATTGAACTGATATATGCATTGAAATTTAGGGTTGAAGGCAAAAATGATTCCATCTAATCAATAAAACTAAAATTCTATACATTCTTTTATATGTTTATACGTGTAAAATGCATGGATTTATGTGAGGTAAATTAGTAAATTGCACTTCATGTTCCCATATTTTAAAGACCATTCATTTATGTTTATATCACCTTTTAAATGCGTAAGTTGGACCACCAGCTAAATTCTAAGCTTTTATGAAGGTTCTTTTCTGTTATAAGGTTAACTTTTCTGTTAAATTTAGTCAAACAAGTTAACTTCTTGTATGAATTGCAAATTCTCAAATTCTAATTTATGATGAAAGTACTTGAATCCAAAAAAGCAGGATAGAGTTTGAGAAAAGAAAAAAGAATAAAGCGGTAGGATTTCTCACCATTTCCAAGCAATATTCCCCCCATGAATTGTTAATGCAACAAATAGCATTACATGCCCTTGACCTGTACTTGGCATTCCTTTTTCAGTCACTGGAAACAACGCCCTACTTAGCTGGCAGATTTTGCCAACCTGGGCTTCTTTGTAGTTGTTTTCTTTGAGCACTAATGATTTCCACAGACCTAGAGAGGAAGAGGAAAGGGAAACTAAAGAGGGATAGGCATCAAAGCTAGGTTTCTTGACTTTCACAAGATGAAAATATGTGTAAAGTGTATAATATTTTGTTCTTTAATGATGGTTTTTTTTTTAAACAGAAGGATCAGAGGTATTAATTGAAGGGCCATTAATAAAACGGTGAAATGCACATTGCCGTTGTACTCAAGGAATATGCATGTAGTTAGGCCATGTATGTATAATTGTTTTTGGTGGAAGATGGAACACTTGATGACATGTCTCCAAAAGCAGAATCCATTTGACCATGCTCCCGCTGATAAATAATTATAAGCATTTTGCTTGTGCCTTTAAAATCCTATTCACAACCCTTCCAACAAAGAGTAGGGATTGCCACTTGACCATAAAGAAGAGATCAATACTTGATCACTTAATGGAACTTTTGAGTGCTAGAGGTGTTGCTTGTCATGCTCGGGTGCTGGACGGAGGTTATATCTTCGTCCAAGATAATGAGCATTAAGAAGTCTCCTTTCAGGCTTTCCAGTTCTTTATAATTTGTAGCATATGTGGGGGATGTACTTAAAAGACATTGTCCCGTAGATATAGGATATCTGACAACATACAATATGTTACCTTGGGAGGACCAACTCATGGTTTTGTCTAAACTCTTCTAATTGCTCCCATGTAATCGACAGGCGGTGGAAGTATGGTCTCTTTTCTAAATAAATCACATATAGTTAAGAACTCTAATTCTCAGTAAACATTACAACGTGATCCATCAAAATAAAGAAGCTTAGCCTAGGCTGATGGCAGATTGCTTGACATGCTGCACACTTTCCCAAATACATATGATAAGTCTCCATTAAACTTTATTTGATACTTGTAATTCAAATGTTGACCTATTCGGCTACTCACACCGAGTTTGTCCTTCTCAACATTTAGTGGTAATTACGTAGAAGAAATGTGGTTACCAACTAGGGTGTAGACTAATGACTCAACAATTGGATGTCCATCACATATTGTTTGAGAGACGGCGGCGGTTCAATCGCAGGATTTAGTATGATGGGTTTAATAACAACTACTCATTTATGAAGAAGGGAAAACACAGTTCTCTTGCCCATCAAGGATTTTGTAGAAGTAGATACACACATTACGGAGAAGATTATGATCCTACGCCTTCCTTTCTATATTCAACACGGGAGGCTGAACCACCCTACGCTTTTATCCAATTTGAATGTACTTTAGTAACAAGTAAATATTTTAATCTTTTAATTGCAGAGTTACTTTCAAACGCAAGTATACGTATCGTTCAAGTAATATAGGACTCTAATAGAGTCCTGGATAACGATCCCACAGAGAGAGATATTAAAGCCTACGGTCTTAGGATTATAAAAATCAATTCAGAATTACAATTAAATCGAAATGCCTATCTGTCACTAATATGCAATCGATAATAATATGAAACTTATATTAAAAACTAGTTTTGCTAACAAGTTACTAATACTACTAGAGTTAAGTTCAAATATAGATAATAGCAAGAATCTTTGTCCTTAGTTAAGATATTTAAGTGAAATGATAATTATAACTAGTTTTAATGTATTGTGCCAAATAGGAGCATACATATTCTTTACCCTTTGGTCTAAGTATAAAGAACATTGACTAATCATATGCTTGGATTACTGATTCTGCTGCTAGGCTGGGAGGATACCGACTTTCACTTCGGAGCTCCCATGTTCCCCTCACCTGAGGGCTAACAATCTACACATCAGCACCCAAACGATAGGACCAAATTGAGAATTTTTGTCTGTACTTTAAAATCTCTAATTCTACGCCCGATAATATTATTTCCCTATTTATTTGCACTTCTCCCTACAAGATTTACTCGTCTACCTTGCAAAGAGAATTGTGATACATACTGAGTTAAGAATCCTTAGCTACTGTCGTGTCTTAAGAATTCTTCACGGATTTTAACAATACAAAAGACCAATTCGTATAGTAAAGTAAGTTTAGGTATAGTATCATCACAACTTCTTTTATAATTTATTCAATATACTAATTATATAATCATTTCACAAAAATATCAAAACCAAGAGAAAGATAGAACAACTACTCAGAATTCATGAAGAGGATGAAATAAAACTTAGATTTCATATAATAAAGTAAAGTTCTACACACTAAAAAAAGACAAATAAACACTACTTTTCTTAAATTCCTCCTCAAGCAAACTCCTCGAAGTTCCTCTGGATCTTTTTCTTGGAATTCTCCTTTGAAATGTCAATGTGAAAGAGTTCTCTCACTTCCCTTCCACTCTTGCAATTCCTGGAAGAATTTCTTACAAATTCTCTATTTGAATTTACTACTCATTAAATTAAACTCACTAATTGACTCTCTTTACACTATGGATTCACTAACAATCACTTTTGAGACCAGAAGAAGAGCCCATTTTTTGCCAAAATTTATTCATTTTAAAGTTGTAGAAGAGTCTCTAAGGGTTGCGAAGACACTCCTTCGAAAATCGTCCACATTCGATGTATTTCTGGAACAATAAGCCGTCCCTACTGTCAGCGTCCTCGAGGCGCTGTCGACGTCCTCGAGGCGCCGTCGGCCGCCTTCTAGAAACCATGCAATTAAACCGTCCCCGTCGTCGCGGCCTCGATCCACGCCGTCGGCGTCCTCCCTTATAATTAATTCTGAACTCTCGGGAAAATCACGCCGTCGGCGGCCTCGACCTCGCCGTCGGCGGCCTAGGTCAAATTTGCATAATTTGGTCCTTTTTGCTCCAAATCCACACATTTTTGCATATTTTCGTCTTTTGTCCTTAATTTTTCATACCTGCATAAAAACATCAAAAATACCTTTCTTTAAAGTGCAATATCATCAAAATCAATGACAAATAAGCATGAAAATCTTGACCTGTTTCTCTTGGGTCAAAGTCCCCAGTGTTGATGACCTTAATCGTCTTAAAGGGGATTAAGGAGGTTGAGCCACCATAGATGATCCACCCACTGCCAGCTGACTTTCAAGCTGTGATGATTGACAACTTACCTGAGTGTCTACCACCATGTAGAGACTTTCAATCTGATATAGATCTTAACCCTAGGTCGATGCTGCCTAACCGGTTTGCCCAAAGATTGAGACCATCCGAGTGAGGAGCTGCAATGCTTGGTGTAAGACCTTATAGCTAGAGGGTTGGTGAGTTAGAGCATCACTCTATGTTGTACCTGCCTTGATGATGCTTAAGAAGGATGGTTTGTGAAGAATATGCATTAATAGTCGAGCTATCAATAAGATTATCATTAAGTACAAATTTTTTAATAACTAGGCTGTATGATTTATTGGATCAATTTCCGAGAGACCTTATCTTTTCCAAGATTGACTCGCACAACAAATTTCACCAAATCAGGATGAAGCCAAGGTGAATGGAAGACTGCCTTCAACAACTAAGATGTGCTATACGAGTGGACAATCATGCCCTTTGGAATGTCTAATGCACCTAACACTTTCATGAGGATGATGAATCATGTATTTCAGGCTTACATTGGAATGTTTGTGGTTATGTATTTTTATGAAATTCTCATCTACAACACATTAGAGGAATAACACTTGCGACACTAAGAATTGCCTTTAAGGTTTTGCGATTGGAGAAGTTATATGCCTACCCGAAGAATAGCCCCTTCATGACCTCGCGAATATGCTTTTCTAGGTTATAATATATCTGGTACAAGCATTCCGATGGATCCTACATAATAGAGGCTACGTGATTTGGACACTCCCAAAATCTTTTACAGAGATAGTGGCAGTTTTTGGGATTGACATCATTTTATAGGAGATTCATCAGGAGCATTTGCACCATCACAACTCCCCTAACAGAGCTCTTGAAAGACGAGGAATTTTAGTGGATAGAGACAACTCACTCCATCTTTGACCTCCGGAAGGAGAAGATGCCTTACGCCCCAGTGTAAGGTTTAGCATATTTTAGTCAGTTATTCGAGGTGGAAAGCGATGCCTCTAATGTAGCGGTTGGAGCAGTATTGAGCCAGGGAGGGCACTCCATAGTCTTCTCCAATGAGAAGTTGAATGAGTCCAAGAGTATGTATTGGACCTACTATTGGCATCCTAATTGCCATAGTGCTATTTATTTGCTTTGTCTTGTTTATGTTTCAGTTTCTAGTGTTTGGTTGTGATGTTCGCCAACATCTCGGTTTTCCTTCTTGACCGTGTCCATCGTCCGCTTCGCCGCCGAGAAAATAGCGTCTTTCGAGATTTTAATTTAATGTATATATATATTGATTTTGAAAGTAAATTTTAAATTTTAAAATATGAGAATAAGAGTGGACGGATCTCATTCGTTTAACGGTTGAATGAACGAGCGTAATATCGCAAGTAACGCGTTTATTCCAGAAGAATAGTACACTCTGTTCGACGATATCGCTTCGATCGAATAAACTACGTAATTCGTGACATCCGTTCGGTACGCGAACGCTATGTGGATCGACAAATTTCCCTATTTAATACGAAAGAATTAAATATGGTTTTATATTATCCTGAGGTCTTTAAAGCTCCCTATGGTGCGAGCTCTTATAGTCGATTACCCTCAAATGATCGAGGTCACTCGAGAAGCTTTCGATTTAGATCGGGGTTTCGATCTTCATAGAAATCGAAAGTAGGGTTCAACGAAGTATGATAGTAGGAAACTCATTAGAGTGAAAGACCGCAATATGGAACAATTGTTTCCGGAGTCGAAAGAAGCGAGGCGGACGTCGCAGATCTCGAGGAGGACCTCGATGAGCTTCCCGGACTTATCCTAATGTTGAGGCTTTAAATCTTGGAAATGGATTTAATTAGATTTCAATCTCGTAGATTAATTATAGAATTTCATTTACATGATCCATCGATTATCGCAAATGACTCGAAATATAAGAGGATTTATGCAGTATCGGACGACGACCTCTGAATCCTAAGCGAGTTAGGGCTTATATTGACAAGTTGCGGCGGGCGATGCTGCCTAAAAGAACAGGTGAGGGTTTATGTCGCATTCAGGCTGCTGCTACCTCGAGTCCTATGACTCGTTGTTTGGACTAAGGAATGGTTTCTTGATGAAGAAACGGGTTTCTTGTTGAAGATGGTCATGTTGTTGATCGAGCTCCATGCTCCATTTCCGCTCGTATGCAAGATCGCGAACTAGATTTAAAGTTTTTGTTAAAGTGAACATCGCAATTGTTTTATTTCGTTTTTATTATCACTTTTATTGCAAGAGTGAGTGTGTGCAATAGTGACAGGGGTAGCAGTAAAAGGAAGCATGCAAAACAAGCGTAACATGTCTTATAAGTGAACGTGCTATGCTTAAACAGAGAGTAATACGCGAAGAAAAGTAAAGACGTCTACTACGAGTATGTCTGTTGAAAAGTAAAACACGCTTATACTCGGCGGGAGCGAGTACTAGAAAAGTAAAACATGCTTACGCGATAAAGGAAAGAAGTAAGAAAAATGCGTCGCAGTGTACCAGTAGGCGATGATCACCCGCGGTGTATCGTCGTATCGCTTATTGTTTCATTTTATTGTTTTCTTGCAGAAAGACGTTAGTGTAAGAAAAAGAACAAGAGTAAACGTAGTAGGGCGGACCCTAGTCCAAGCGGGGGTACTATCGTACGTGCGCAAGTAAGCAAAGTGCGACAGACCCGACGATAAACAAAAGAAAGACGACAAGGAGCAAAGAAAATCGTAAAAAGAGAAACATGAAAATTTAGAAAGAAGAAAAGAACGTCCGTAGAAGCCTCGATGAAAATCACGAACGAAAGCAAAACAAAGTCGTAGTAAAACCGCAAAGCACCGGAAAGAAGCTACACGGATATCCCGATTAAACTCACATCGAAGACCATAAGAAGCAATGAAGCATCTGAAAAAAAGACACCATAAGCACACGTGGTGTTAGAGCTCGAGTCATATGCTATATGTCCCACCCAAGTGGCCTGACACTGACCGACATTCTATGAGGCATGTACTCCTAACCCGACTCGAGTAGCCAACCGTGGACCTTTATAAATTTTCACACATTTCATTTTAGGTTTTGCATCGTATAGTAAGCTGCGTAAGTAAGTCGTGTCGTGAGTGGAGGTAATTTTTATATTTTTCAAATGTATGTATTTTTGTTTTAAAATATTTTAATCTACGGGTTGACTACCCTATCGGACTGTGAACTACTAATATCTTTAGATAAGCCGTGATAGAGAAACCCGATGACGGGCGAATACGTCGCGTGATTCCCAGCTCTACCTCTCCGAGTCTACGAGTCGGCAGGCACTATGTCTATAATTCTCGTAACCTTCTACATGCAATATTATCGCTGTCCCCACCGCACTTACACATGCTGCTTGATGGCCCCGCATATAACCGAGGTTATATGTGCACACCTACTACGTCACTATAGGTGCGGACGTTGAGCGAAGAAACGAGGAGAAAAACAAGGACGAGGGAACAAGGAAAGAAGAGGGAAAACGGTCCACCTAACACAATTTTTGTAAAAGAAGTTGAGCCAGATTTCCAATAGTCGAAACGAGTAAGTCATCCCGAACTCCCGACCGTTCTTACACAACCTATAAAAGGACCTAAAGGCACGTCGACGCTTTCGGAGAGGATGAGGACTAGACCCCTAGGGAACACACCCCTTTCCCCAAACGACAGCTGTAAAAGCATGAAAAACAGACATAAAGATACTGACCAAGTCCCGTCTCGGACCAGCTGCCGGGATTCCTCCAAACTCCAAGTACCCGCATTAATTTTCAATTCTTGAAACACGGACCCCCCCCCGTACGTTCATCTACGGGCTCGGGACCCAAGCTATAGCAATAGGAGCATCGGTAAACTTCTAATACATAAGAAACCGAATGAATGAGCCATAAGCCACCAAACTAGCATCAATTCCAGCCGAATGAAACTTCTAAGACATATTTCGAATCGTCGTCGCTCAATTTATTTCCCACAAGTAAATCGGGAGGCTCTTCCAAATTCATTACATCAATTTCAAAGACAAGGCAAGAAGCAAAACTACCATCACATCAATTACTCCACCAAGGCTCTCAGCCAAGGCCACAACCAGGAGAGAAGACTCACGACCAAGCCCCAACAAAAGGGCAGCAAGAGGTAAAGTCCCCACAATCCGAATCACCACAATGAGGCTCACGGCCAAACCCCAACAAACCATCCATACTAATTCAAATTCATCACAAATGCATAGGAATGAATCGTAGGGTAATCAAGTAGTTCAGCCCACCCATAGCTTAAACAAAGCACAAACCCGAGCCCAGTAGAGACCCGTACTCGAGCCGTTCAAAGGCTGCACCGGGGGAAGCTGCAGGAATAACAGAAACCAAAACCGAGCCTCATATCAAGTGCGAAGGGAGTGCTCGCAAGAGAAGCATAGCACAAAACCGAGCCCCGCACATCGAGTGCGAATGGAGCGATGCTAGAGCGTAAAGAAACACAAGACCGAGCCGCTCATATCAAGTGCGAAGGAGCGATACAAGAGCAAAGAAACACAAAACCGGAGCCCCAAAGTGCCACGGTGGCAGTCGCTGGCAGCGAGAAAACGTAACAAAAACTACTCCCAAACCCGATACTAAAGGACAGCCAGCGAGGAGCAGCGAGAACATAAAGCCGAGCCCAGATCAGCCCCAACCCGAGCCACCATATGACGTAGGATCAAGCCCAAGCACCAAGCTAATAAAAAGAATCGAAAGCCGAGCCCAAAAGCGTAGGGCACTGCTAGGCAGCAATAAACATAAACAAAACAATCCCCATTTCAAGTGCTAAAGGGGCCAGCCATAATACATAAAAAAAAACAAGCTCTCGGGTAGGGGTTAAACAAGCAAAACCGAGCCCCTCAAATGAAGCCAAAATGAATCCTTTAAAGCCTTAAAGAAAGGGGCAGCAATTATACATCAAGAAAAGGGCTCTTGGATAGAAGCTAAAATGAGCCAAATGAGATTTCACAAAACCCCCAAAATCCACCCCAGTGTAAAAATAAATCCAGACCACCAAATTAAGTGTAAAGCTGAAGCAAAACTCTTCCATATATTCATCATAACAATGTATAAAGCCACAATATAGTTAGCATGAGAACAAACATGGGGCTTTCCAAAGTAAAGTAGAACTTTTCCCTAGCATATAACTTTGATGAAGGAGAGCCATAAGGAGCAAGAGGCGAGCCCCAAACATGTATATCAAAAGCTAAATAAGTTCCTCCATGGTTCGTGCTAAAAAGAAGGTGAGAAGAGGGTCTTAGAATGCATACCCCAACATGCTAAAAGAGATCAACACTTTGCTACATAACATATTTTCCATGACTTAGATCATATGAAAGAGAGAGGGAGGAGCCAATTCCATGCCCTATTTCCACCTTTTAAGCAAATAACCAAACCAATATTTTAGAATGGGCTCACATTTTCAATCCCAACATGCTTCAAGCCCAAAATAAACCATACGATAAGTTATAAGTCGCTAACAAGAAGAGAAAAGCAACAAATATTCCAAACTAATTAGGTTAGAAATGATTCCATAACATGTCGAGTGCCCGTAGAGAGGCTAAACGAGGAGAAACACGCCAAAGCCGCAGCCACATCGAAGCCAAACCGAAAAGGAGAAGGGGGAGAAGAGGCATACCAGGTAGTGTAGAGCACACAAGAAAAGCAAAGACAATCAAGCTCCAATCCAACACCAATTTCTCATGAGGAAACAGACAACCAACCAACCAACCCTAAATTCATTCAAAAACGAGGCTTTTATAGGCAGAGGAGGGAGAAGAGGGCTGCTCCTTACCTGTAGAGCCGGGCACAAGTGAGGAATGGCAGGAAGATGGCGAGAAAGTGTCCCAGCTAGGGGCCGAAGCTCGGCAGCAGGAGCAGGAGATCACGCGAGGTGACCCTCGCGCAGGATAACACTCGAGAAGGTATGGGGAGAACCACGCGTGGCTCGAGAGGGCAACGACTACAAGGAAGAGGCACGCTCGAGCGCGGGAGAAGCGAGGAACGGAGCCCCCATCGAACGAGCGAGAGAGACAGCCACTCGATCGAACGGTAGGGATTAGGGCTTAGGGATAGATTAAATAGGTTTATATATATATATATATATATATATATATATATATATATATATATATATATATATATATATATATATTATTAGTTTTATGAAAATCAAGCCCAAAAATCACAATTTTCGCTCCGGCAGGTGATCGTCGCAAATTAAATATCAATTTTAGGCATAAACGACGTTCCGGACGCAACGACACAGTCTGTTTCGTCATCTGAGGTCGTTTGGACAACCTTGTCGACGATCGTGTCGAAAGTGCGTCAAATCCGGCATCTTCTGAAATTCTGACTCGACGTCGATCGTCCCGCATTCGACTTCCGATTCGGGTCCGTCGAGGAGAAACTCGAAGCGTCGAGCGCCGTGGCTCGAGGAATTGTGCTGCGGTGGTGCGAGAAACGTGCACGAGGACTGTCCTGGCGTCCGGTTGGTCCTATAGGAACTCAATTTGGACTCCTAACGTCAATTCCAACCTGCTATGAGCTAGAGGTACGAAATTTCGTCCGGGATTCCAAAAGAGTGACGAGGAAGCTTCGAGCATTCTAAAACGAGGTGGGCCCACTGCTAGGGATCTAAGATCGTCGGGGAAGCTCCTAAACTAGAACCCTAAATCCTAGGAGAAAAACTAAACCTCGACAAAAGTGAGGTCAACAGAGTCGAGTGGTCTTCTGGCTATATCTCGCTTCCGTGGCGGTGATTATCCTCATCTATCCTTCCTTCGCTTCCCTCCCTTGACTGCCTCCGTTGCCTTCCCGGCTGCAGCCACCCAGAAAACAGTTTCCTTCGCTGTTTCCTGCAGCCAACAACCACCCCTTGGCCTTCTTGCTGCTGTTTCAGCTGCCGGAATCAACTCACTGCCACCTAGCTTCTGTTTCAGCCACCCTGAACTGCTTCCCTGCAGCCTAACTGCTGTTCCTACATTTCAGAACCAGCCGTCCACCCTCCTGCTGTCTTCCAGTTCCTGCATTCCACCTTGTTGCCGTCCCAAACTGCAAACTGCTGCTGTTTTGACCTGCCTACATGCAGTCCAGCTGCTCTGTACTTGCTGCCACTACTAAACTGCCCACCAGCACCCATACCATTATTAAAGCCCATTATCGCCCTTCCAACCCACATAACGACCACCACCACCCCTGGATCCGTAGTATAAGTTTGTGTGCCATGTTTTTATTATTTCTTATTTCCGTTTATAAAGTTGTACATAGGGCTGTCAAAAAAGCTCATTGTTCGCGAACAGTTCGTGTTCGGTTCACGAAGAAGTTCGTGTTCGATTCGTTCGATAAGCAAACGAGACGAACACGAATAAATTTTTTCGTTCGGTTTGTTAAACGAAACGAATACGAACAGTGATATGTTCGTTCGTGTTCGGTTCGTTATTGTTCGAAATATAAAATAATTATATATAAAAAATTTCGGATATAATAAAAATAATTATATATTATAAAAATGTATCATATTTTAAATAATTAAACTTCTATAAATTATAATATATGATAAATTATTAATAACAATAATAATATTATAGTATTAATTATATTAATATAAATATTATAATATTATAATTAATATACTTATACTTATATATTAAAATAAAACCCTAAACGCCTTATTCGGTTTGCTTCATTTTGAGGAAGTATGGATTACTCGATGTGTACGGATTACTCGATCAATTTGCTTCATTTTGAGAAGTATGCTATCAAAGTTAGTGGTACATCAAACAAGTTTCCTTGTTCGCGAACGGGTTCGTGTTTCGGTTCGCTGAGAAGTTCGTGTTCGATTCGTTCGATAAGCAAACGAGACGAATACAAACATTTTTTTTTCGTTCGGTTTGTTAAACAAACCAAACACGAACAGTGATGTGTTCGAACATTTCGAACACGAACACTAGCTCTGTTCGTTCGTGTTCGGTTCGTTTACACCCTAGTTGTACGTACCTATTTGAATTCAGTAATAATATTTGGTTTTTCTCTTGTTGTTTGCTTCTCCAGTATTGCATATAGTCAGACATGATGTAATTTTGATTTTGATTTTGATTTCTATTCTTTTCATTTGATGTGTATTTATTTGTTTTAGATTTTTTCATTCCCTCTTCTGCTATTTTAGGTGGGATACTTAAATTTTGATCAGTAGTTTATTTCTATCTTCTGCAGAATGATTGATATTCCTCTATAACGATTGAGTTTTTTGTCAGGTGTTGTCAGATGAGAAAAAGAGAGCTTTGTATGATCAGTATGGTGAAGCTGGAGTGAAGAGTGCAGTAGGGGGGTCATCGGGAGCTTATACGGTACTTTGCTGAGATTCCTAATCGTTGTCCTGCATGATAAACCATCTTCTGGTTAATCACTTCTTAAAATTTCAAACCAAGTCATGTTAACTTGTTTATTGCATGCAGTATTGTTTATTGATTTCGTTTCATGTTTCATTTGAGCTCTTAATCGTTTGGCAATGCAGGCTAATCCTTTTGATCTCTTCGAAACTTTCTTTGGAGCCACAATGAGTGGTTTTTCTGGTATGGACCAAACTGCTTTCAGAACACAGAGGCGAGGTGCTACTATAAATGGCGAGGATATTCGGTGAGTTTCAAATTAGAGATGAAATACGAGGATTCTCTATCAAAAATTTTGTTATGCATGAAACATATAGCTCTCTTGATTGGTTATCTGTTAGTTGCAGCACATCATTATGCACATGGTGTGATAGTTGCAGCTATGCGATTTATGCATCACTTTGCTTATTTTATGCTTAAACTTGTTTGTTGAACTTTTTTTTCCCTTTCGATATACTTATGACTAATGTTAATGAGTTGAATCTGAGCATTGCTGTGATGCTTGCCTATCTAAGAACGGAGTGTGGGAGGAAAGGTGGGATGCAGAGTTTAGCCTCAATCCTGGTGATGAGGTTTTTGGGGAGGGGAGATTTTAAAACCAAGTGTTATTTTGTAAAAGAAAGTACAATAAAATGGAATATAATGGCATACAGTATGTAAGAAAATTCTGATCTGTCTTGGCATTTTTCATTTATCTTTAGTGCAGAGAACTTACTGAAATTGGCATCTTAACCTGGTGCATTTTTCTTGGAGCAGAAGTCATGTATTCTTCCAAAGGGATAGAAACTTATACCAAGGGTTGCATCTGTCTGTCACTTGAAATTGAGTTCAGCTCTAAGCTAATATGCTTTCTTGTTGATTAGTCCTTGGAATTTATGAGAGAAGGTGGAGCTTATAATAATGCAGTCTATACCAAATCAGATATTTTAATATCAACCCAAGCGTTTTACAATTTGCATTTTCCAACTAGCCAAACCTATGCTTCATAAGAAATAGCCTCATGGACACATTCTTTTCTTTTTCCTTTGCTTAGGTCCTTTTGTTTTGTTTGACACGTACTTTGCTTAGGTCTTGTTTTGATTGAAAATAAATAATTGGTTCCGTTACTTAAGCACAAGCAAAATGAAGAAATTATCCCGATTAAATTATGCATGTTGGATGAACTTACCCCGCTTATGCTAGCTATCATGGCATTGTAGAAGATATTTTGCTATCATCTATGATATCAATTAACAAACTTAACCTGATTTTTTTATACAACTTTATAGCAATAGGGCCCCTCTCCATGCCATATTGGCGAGCAAGGTTCCCTGATGCTAACAACGATGTCCTGCCAAAAGGCAGCCCCTATTGTATGCAGTATTATTGCCCTTCCCAGCTCATGCTATCATTCCATGTGGGAAGACTGCCATGACCTTCCTTACCGGAGTTTGAAATACTAATTTATTGGTTTTGGGATGTTGATTCTCACTTCATTGTGCCAAAATATTAACTAAATTAAGGTTTAATATTTTTCCATGTCCGGAATAGTATATGTTATTTTCCCCCACCCTTTTAGCCCAACTCCCAAAATTTGGATCTGTCTGTGGTGCAGCAAAACTTCTTTTTATTGTTCTTTATTATTAATTTTGTATAGGGACTTCTGAGCAATTGAAAAATGCTTTTGACTGATTTTGCTCCCATCTAATTATCTGTTAAACTGGTGTTTTGTGGTGTGAGTTTTTTGAATGAAAGAAGCTCATTTGGGATTTTGAAGTATGAAATTTATCTTATGATTAATTATGTCTAGTTAAATTTTTTTACTTGTTCAAATTTTAATGCAATTCCAGTCGACTGAAGTCATTTAGGTATCTATGCACGATCCAAAGTTTTCTCTTGAATGAATTCCTGGCGTTTTTCATGATATCTCTCGTCTCCTGCTGTAGTGTTTATTTTTGTTCTTATTCTCTTTGATATGCATCTAATGGTGAGCTCTTAGTACCCAATCTGGTCAAGCATCCAGATTTATATTCTGAAATTTCAGTGCAATTTATCAGGCCAATTTGCATACAACTTCTAATCCTGAATAATTTTCTTGATTTTTAGAATAGCAGATGGTCCTCTGTATTGAGCTGTATGCGCTCTAGTTGGTTATCTCTGGACGTGCTTATATCTTTTGGAATAACATTTCTATAATTTATTGGTTGCTCATTCTTGTATTTGAACGATTTTGAAGTACTTTATGTGTTAAAGATGAAACCATAATTTTTTTCATCATTTCTGTTGTAAATGAGAGACGTCTTGTTTTGAGATTTTTTAGTTGTTGATTCTGTGTATTTTGTCTGCAGATATGATATGATTTTGGAGTTTTCAGAGGCCATATTTGGAGCAGAAAAGGAAATTGAGTTGTCTCATTTGGAGACCTGTGATGCTTGTGCTGGTACTGGATCTAAAATTGGCTCCAAATTGAGAATATGTTCGACCTGTGGTGGAAGAGGTCAAGTAATGCGAACTGAGCAGACGCCCTTTGGCTTGTTTTCTCAGGTTTGTTGTTGATGCCTGTGTTTTCTGTTAAAAGAACATCATTATTATATTTCTTGATAATATTTAAGTTTTCCTTTGATTAAAACATCTTTACTGACTATCCTTCAAGCTGACACTATTTTATGGTTCGTAGAAGGTGGTTAAGAGGTTGATCTAGTGGGGTGGTGATTGTGGAATAATAAGTGAATGATAATAAGTGAGCTCGGCAATAGCTGGAAGTGGATAGTAGGTGTTTGGCGGCTGTTCGGGCTGAAAACAGCGAAGAGCACCAAGAGGAGCCCTCTGCTGAGGGAGATCCGTTGCCTGTTCATAAATGAGCTAAAACACTCTTTAGAGTACAAAGTTAGACAATAAATATCAAATAAAAAAAAAGAAAAAAAAAAGTAAAAAACTGAAAAAACAGGAAATAACAAGATATAAATAGTTTCCTCTCAAAACAATCCTAATTTTAATTAAAAAAATAAATAAAAATAGGGCCCACAAGGCTTGCTCACCCGATAGATTTTGAATCGAGTCTTTAGGCGGGAATTTTCTTGCTAAAAGCTATGACATGAACTCGTCCCGATTCGGTCCAATTATTATGGGATTCTGTGATCGCACAGCTTTGCTTGTTCATGAATGAGCTACAACACTCTTTAGAGTAGAAAGTTAGACAATAAATATAAAAAAAAAAGAAAAAAAAACCCGAAGTGAAATACTGCAAAAACATGAAATAACAAGATATAAATAGTTTCCTCTCAAAAACAATCTTAGTTTTAATTAAAAAATAAATAAATATAGGGCCCACAAGGTTTGCTCGCCGATTGATCTTGAATTGAGTCTTTAGGTGAGAATTTTCTCGCTAAAAGCTATGACATGAACTTGCCCTGATTCGGTCCCATTATTATGGTATTCTGTGATCCCACAGCGTTGCTCCCATGTAACTATCCTCATATAGGAGAGGCTTCGCTTTCTTCTTTGTAAGCTTTGGAATTAATCTTCCCTCAACCATAATCAAGTTATTGCTTTGATGTTCTAAGGTAAGACCACTATAAAATCTATTCTCACGTCCATATTTAGCAATTTTGAAACTTGTCATTCTATAGTCTACTACTACTACAACGACAACAACAACAACAACAATCTTCATCCCACTAAGTTGGGTCGGCTAGATGAATCCTTTTTCTCCTTGCATCATATTGAGTTGTCATTTTCATTTAATCCGAATAAAAGATCATTTTTAATACAATATGCCCAGGTCTTTCTATATCTACCTTTACCTTTCTTTACATATGTTGAATCTAAAACATGTATTCTCCTGACTGGAATGTGACCAAACCATCGAAGACGACTCTCTAATTTTGTTCTCCACTGAAACTACTCCAACCCTATCACTGATATATTCATTTTGCAATTTGTCTCTAAGTGTAAAGCCACTCATCCACCTAAGTATTCTCATCTCATGAAGCACTTAGGAGTCTGTTTCAGAGAATGCGAACTTATTCGAACTTTATTATTATTGTCATCGATCAACCAATGATCCGGATAAGTTCGATCGACTATTCTAGTTTTTGCTTTGTAAAATAAATTGATTATAGCTTTTTCCTTGATAAATATCCATTCTGCCTCTAATCCGAATAAGTTCGTCCTAGCTTTTTGGTTCGTGCGTTTTGAAAACAACTGTTTTATAACTATTTCTAGATAAATGACCATTCCGGTACTATGCAGTTGCGGTGTTTGCAACAAAATTGTAATGTCTTTATATTTGATAGTTTATAACAAAAGAAACTTTTTAAAATAGTACAAAAAAAAGATATACGCCCCACTTAAAAATGTATCAAGAAACCTAAAAAAAAGAAAATAGAACGTCTCTTGCATAATCAAATCAAATAAATGAGTGGCCCATTGAGCTTTAATAAAGAAGATATCCATTACTCTTCGGACCTTCAGTAATTTCAACTATAGGGTTCATCTACTAGAGCTCACTTATATATAATTTTTTAATTACTTATTGTGTAAAAAAATAATAATTAACAATAAAATTTAACATTTTATATATAAACGGATTTGTGGTACATCAAACTCTTACTTTCATTAATCATAAAGAAATTTTTATAATATTTATTATTTTGCTTTCGTTGTTGTCTAACCGGGCCATTCATCGCACCTAAATTATTTCGAAAAATTAGTGTACATTTACATAAATACCACAATAATACCTTAAAGCAACGATGATTCGTAGTTAATTTTCTTGATTTTCCTTTTCGCTTTCTTCTGCCAAGACAGATTCAGAAGGGCTGAAAGAGGAGGGATGCGGATGCCATGACAGAACGGGAGAGGAGGGAGCCGGGGGAGGCGGCAGAAAGAGACGACAAAGATCGTAGAAAAATTTGCGAGGGAGAGGCGAGGTAGAGAGGAGAGAGAAGGTGCTGCGATCGGGCAAGAGGAGAGGAAGGGACAGATAGGAGGGGCATAGGAGGAAAGAATCGTCGAACGTAGATCTACGACGTGGTCCGCAGGGTCGATCCCGCGGTCCCGTCTCTTAAGAAGAAAAAACAATATTTCTCTGTAAGTTATCCAAACGCATGAACCAAACAGTGCGGCGGGGTTTTGAAAACGCCTCCCACACTTATAAGCAGTCCCAAACGAACCCTTAATTTAGTTTTATGCTTCTCTTTTAAAGGCCAACATTTTGCGCCATAGAGCCTTGCAGGTCTCACCATCAACTTATAAAATCTTCCTTTCAGTCTAAGCGACACTTTTCTATCACACGATAGGCCCGAAGTATTCCTCCACTTCAATCAATAACATCCCCATTTATATCACCATTATTTCGAATTCTACTATTAACATTCCCATTTATATCACCATCACTTTGAACAATAGACCTGAGATATCTAAAACGTTCATACCTTTTAATAATTTGATCGCCTATAGTTACAACTCTGTCAATAGAGCTACTTGTCACGCTCCCAAAAGAGCTCTTCAGGAGGTGGGCAGCCCAGGATCTTTATGTACTGTTTTTCGGCCCTACACCTAGCCGATGTGGGACTAAATGTCCGTGACATTCTCCTCTACCCAATCACGTGACGCCCTCGTCACGGATCGGCTCCACCGAGGGCCCTACACCGTGGAGAGTCCCCACACTCGGCAGACATTACCCCGCTCTGATACCACTTGTCACGCTCCCAAAAGAGTCTGCGAGAGGTGGGCGACCGCGGATCTTTGCTGCATCGCTTTTCGGCCCACACTCCAACCGATGTGGGACTAAATGTCCCCGACATTCTCCTCCACCCAATCACGTGACGCCATCGTCACGGATCGGCCTCCACCGGAGGCCCTACACCGTGGAGAGTCCCCACACCCGGCGAGCGACTCCGCTCCGATACCACTCGTCACGCTCCCAAAAGAGCTCTTCGGAGGTGAGGCGGCCCAGGATCTTTATGCATCGTTTTTCGGCCCTACACTGCACCGATGTGGGACTAAATGTCCGTGACATTCTCCTCCACCCAATCACGTGACGCCCTCGTCACGCGATCGGCTCCACCGAGGGCCCTGCACCGTGGAGAGTCCCCGCACCTCGGCAGAGCGCATCCCGCTCCGTACCACTCGTCACGCTCCCAAAAGAGCTCTTCAGGAGGTGGGCAGCCCAGGATCTTTATGTACTGTTTTTCGGCCCTACACCTAGCCGATGTGGGACTAAATGTCCGTGACATACTGCTACTAAAATTAAATAGTAGACCTCTACTCAAACGAAGGCCTTTTGACTCTGAAGCAGACCTCCATAGTTCAAGTTTTTTCTGAGCTCTTTTCCTAGACTTATCCACAAGAAGGATTTCATCAACGAAAAGCATACACTAAGGTGCATCCTCTTATTAATGTCCAGTAAAAGCATCCATAACTAAAGCAAAAAGATACGGGCTTAAAGCTGATCCCTGATGCAATCTAATGAAATAGGAAAATATTTGGTCAATCCTCCTTCTGTTCGAACACAAGTAGTGATTCTAATATATATATATTTTTAATGGCTTCGAATATAAGTCATATCAACACCTTTCTTCTCTTGAACCCTCCAACGGATATCTCTTGGGATCTTATCGTAAGCTTTTTGTAGTTCAATAAAAATCATATGTAGATGCTCTTTACTCCCCCTGTGCTTCTCTATCAAACCTTTCAATAAATGTATAACTTCCATAGTAGGCCTGCCCAGCATAAATCCAAATTGATTATGAAAAATTTTTATAATATGTCTTCATCTATGTTCCATTACTCCCTCCCATAATTTAAAGTATGACACATTAACTTAATTCCACTATAATTGCACACTCTTGTGCATCCCCTTTATTCTTAAAAATGGGGATCAAAATTCTCTTCTTCCACTCAGATATCATTTTTATTTTTAAAATAATATTAAAGAGTTTAGTAAGGCAATAAACACCCAAATCTCCTAAATGTTTTCACACTTCAATTGGGATATCATCCAGTCTCGCGCACTTTCCACTTTTGGTTTTTTTAAAGCCTCAATTTCTTTTTTTTATTGATGCGACGTAAAAATAAAATATTTTATTGTTATTAACGATATTAAGATCACTAAGATCGATCATATTTTCAGAAAGTTCATTGAAAAGTTTATCAAAATAACTCACACACCTATATTGAATATTTTTTTTTAATAAAAACACTTTTTGACTTTCATCTTTAATACACTTTAATTGAGTTAAATATTTACTTTTCTTATCTTTTTCTGCGACTAGTTTATACATATATTTTTCTCTCTTTAATATTTAATCTATTATAAAGATCACTAAAAGTAAATTTTTAACTTAATAGATTATTCTCTTAGACTCTCTATGAGTCATTTTATATATTTTCCAGTTTTCTAAGCTTTTACATTTAAAACAATTATTGTAACATATTTTTTTTATATTTTATCTTTTCTTGCACATTAAATAAATAAGTTTTGTTGAATTACCCTCTCCCATAATTTTAAAGTAAGTCATTTTATAGTCTTCTATGTTAAAATAAATAGACATCATTCTTTGGCACAATCAAAACTAGGATGAGCTTTTGCTTTCACAATTTAATCCTTTATTCATCAAATTTGTAGCCTACTTCAGCAATTCTTCATACTTAACTGGTGGCACCCTAAGTTATAGCATCAACACACACAAAAAATCACCTATGTGCAAGATTGAATACACATAATTCGAGGCGTGCAAATAATAAATTGTTAGACCATAAAAAAAAGGGCCATGCCATTATATATATATATATATATATATATATATATATATATAGTTTTCAATTATTAATATATTAAACTGGTAAGGAAACTTTATTTTATTTAATTTGAAAATTATATATATATATGTGTGTGTGTGTGTGTGGGCTCGCGCGCGCGCATGCGAAAGCCTTGGCTCATTGGTTGCGGCCTTTGGTGTTAGTCCCTCGGGTCAGGGGTTCGAATCTCACCCATAACGGGAAGATTCGAATAGCACACCGGACTGGAAGGAGAGACTGCTCCTCGGTCAGTTCAACCTATAGGGGTTGATTGGCGGTCTCCGACTGTCAATCAATCTTTATATATATATATAGATATAGACCCACTACCTCATCTTGTTATTGTACACAAGGAGCCCATTTAATCTCCGCCTTTTCCCCTTCCTGGAAAAATAAAAAAAAAAGGTAATAATACTAATTAACAAATACCTCCCCGATTTCCGCTCACTTCCTATCTCATTTTCTCAGGCAAAATCCCAATAACCGTCGCTACCCTCATGCTCTTTCCCACGGTAGGCACATAAAGTCATGTTTTTCTCCTCCCTCGTCACCTCTCTTGTTTTATTCTAACTGAAACCCCTCATTGGTGAACTTCCCGATCTCCTTGTTCCGTGTACGTAGCTTCCTCCCAACTGCGCCCAACTGCTCCCTGCACTCAAACCGCTCACCTCATCTCCCTATTCCCTCACATGCACACAATAGATTTAGCCCTAGCAAACTCCCTTCATCTTCTCAAAATTTCACAACACCTCTGCCTCGTCTGTTCTCCTCCTTCTTCGGGTCTTGTCACTCACGCAAGTATCTCGCCAGTATTTTGATCTACTTATCGATATACCACTGAAATCATCTTTAACCTCAGTCTCATTCAAGCTTATTATCTGTCAAACTTGGACTCAAGCGAAGCAGCTCGCACCACACTTCTCTCGCCCATGTAGCAGCTGCTTTAACCTTATACCTTTTAATAATTTGAACTCAGTCTCATTCAAGCTTATTACCAGCCACACTTCTCTCGCCCATGTAGAAAATCATCTTTAACCTCAGTCTCATTCAAGCTTATTACCAGCCACACTTCTCTCGCCCATGTAGCAGCTGCTAAACCTTCACAACAGAAATGCCTATCCGACCATCTCATGCCCACAAGTTCTCTCTCTCAAACTTCTCCCATTAGTCCCTTCATCGTTCAGCCTGCAGCCAACTATACTTGCCTCGACTGCTTTACAAGCTACAACACTCAGTTCTCCATATTTCTGCTCGCGCAACCAAAGCCTCTTCCTCTCCCACTTCGCAATACACAAGAAGGTTGTGTGAGTCGAGTCCATTCCATGCCTTGCTGAGTCTTCTCTCTCTCTCTCTCTACCTTCCAACTCCTTCAATCTTTTTATCTAAATCAAACAGTAAAAAGTAATAAAAATTTGTTTACTCTCGCCTATTTTTCATTAATCTGACGTTAAGGTATAATGCAATTACAAACTCGCTGGATGAAAATCCCTGATCATGTTCGAACGTGTCAGGGAAAGCCTGTATATTTTGTGATTACTTTTATAGCAGGTCTGTTTTTGCCCAAGTAACTCCCTCTCGGGGAGTTGATGTCAAAATGTTGTCAAAATTCAATCTGAATGTCGCTTAAAAACAACCATGAAAATGAGCATATTATGCTGGAGCGTGATCAAAATAAAAGTATAAATTACATGACTTGCACAAGACTTATAGAGGATTTATGAGTGTGAATAAAACATGTATTGAATTCAATCACTTGCACGTGAACAGGAGCAAAACTTCACTCTGACTACATAAGTTAAGGGCTTTGATTGTCAAGCAAATAAACTTGAATGGTGAAAATGAACTAATTTATTTCTTTCTATTTATAAGAGAAAATATAATGCTTGCGGCGCCGACTGCAATAATTAATAAATATATAAAGATAAAATGATGGTACAGTCAATATCCAAACGATTTCTATTCATTAAAATCACCATTCACAATATTTATATTGGACATAGAGCTGTTTGAAATATTTAAAATAAAAATATGTCTTTAATTGATAAAAAATATTGGCACAAACAACAATTAACTTTGGATAAGTTCAGGCCTTGAATTTCACAGTAATTTTCAGTCCATAGATGGCTCCTTTAACTTGTGCAAACACCTCATGCACGAGCCTTAAAAAAGATGTCAATAACAAAATTCAGGCACATTTTGAGATATATGCATGTGTTGACCTCATTTTTGATGAGGTCAAACTCTTCCACCTAGAGCCTAGAATCTAGCCTTAGGATCTTCCTACTGACTATCCTAGAGGACTAGTATTGGAACTCACACCTACATAGAAATTCAAACCGCTTCTTAACTCATTTTAGTCTCATATGTGTGCTTTTTAAAGCAACATAAAATTTTGCTTGAATAAAATAAAAGTTTATATGTCAGTCTTTTAATAAAAAAAGATAGTTTGGAGTTGCACTTCTCATTCAATAACCTAAATGATTTTCTTTTGGTTCTCATCACCTCGTTCTTGTAAGTAGCGACCTAAATGACCTTGGTATATCGTACGTTTAATTATTTCCTTTAATTGTAAACATTTTTTTGTTGAAAGCCTTTCGCTTCGTGAATATGAAAATATTGAGACTAGTCTTCATCATATGATTTTTTTAATGGTCTTAAATTTCCACTGACGATTCTTATCCCGATTTACTCATGACGTCGACACGCAACAAGCTTGCTGTCGCGCATTCTTTTTCCGGTCGAGGTTCACAAGTCCCCCGTGGTCTAAACTTTTTTTTGATGTAAGATCGGACGGTATTCCCGATGTTATTCAAGGCTGGCTTCCCAATCGCACAAATCGCTCCGTGTGCACCGACGACCTCATCTACAGAGATTCGAGTTTTGACACGATGAAAAATATCAGCATAAGAGCAAGCCGTCTCCTACATCAATGATGAGTAAAGTTGTCCCGAGCGCAGCCCTCCAAGAAAGACTCCTCTCGCAACTCGGCGTGCTTCGCTGAAGAACCCGCGGAAGTATTATTTAAGGGATTCCCCTCCTTCGACGCGACTCCGAATAAGTGGGATGAATTTGGCTTACGTGCTCACAAGTGCGGTTGATGGTGCCCCCGGGAGGGGAGTAGAACCATGTGCGAGCTTCACCCTCTTTGAGAGATCCACAGGGAACACTTCTGGTGGAGAAACACATCGTAGTGAACAAAGGGAATGTGCATGATGGTTCGATAATGGTCGACGCGCTCAGAGCGCGGCCATCTTCGTAGGAATTAAGGTTTCGGGAGTTTTAAAGCCCACCGAATAAAGGTGTCCGAGAATCACGCCCAAAGGAGAGGATCTTGGAAGTTGCGACGAGCGACAAAGCGATCCCTTTTATTTAGAGGTAACTCTTCTATAAAGTGGGTGTGTCGTAGCTCATCATGGACGATATCACAGTAAGTGACAAGAAGGCGGGTGAGCTAGGTGAGCCGCATGAGACCGATGGGGTGAACTTATAATATCGATAAGCATCGCATCCGTCTCGATAGGGGAATGACTTTTTCATTAGCAGAGAACCCGATGAGCAGGATACTTCTTGTTGAAACCACACCTCTTCATCAAGAAACTCCAACTCCCTAGATATGAGCCATACCTAACAATTCTCCACCTTGGCGAATATCCAACACCTTAAGAGAAATGTTTCACCCGATATATGTGTCTACCAAACAAATCTCCACCTTTAGCAAATATTCAACTCTTAGGAGAAATACATCCGTTAAATCTCCACTCAGAAATATTCTGTACCCCGCAGGAGAAAATCTCCACCTCGCTAATATCCAAATTCCTTTAGAGAAATACTACATGGAGTTTCTAAACCAAGTGAGCCGAGCAACCAATCCATCTAACTCGGCTTGGTCAACCTTGCTTACTTCGAGCACCCAAAACACCTTCCCCCGTTCGACCACCGCTCGTTTCCGCGAGCCACAAATCCCTTGCACCCGTTCGAGGAATACCTCCACGAAACTCCCTCCCGTTCATGAAATAATCGTGTCTCGCCGCTACCGCACCATGCCGAACTCCACTCATCGCAACCTCCCCGCGACGACCGCGAACCGTACTTTACCTCGACCACATATTATAATTCACCTCGCGTTGCAACATCACTCGCAACAAACCTCGCGACCACGCTCGGTCGCAGATACTTGCTGAACGACAGCCCTGTATCTGAACTACTTCTTCTGTTTGTTCATGCGAGCCTTGAATCCTTCGATGATCGCAAATCGCCGCACCGCAAAACCCTTCGCATTTCTTTGCAAAATACCTCTGCAAAACCCTTCGCGAAATTGACGCCAGTCCGCCCGATCGCGGGTCCCCACCTCGCGAAACACCTTCGCGAACCCCGTCGCGCCGCCCGCCACTAAGGCCATCGCGCCAATCGCCCGTCGACAAACCTCCGCCGCCCAAACCGACGTAAACCGCAGAACCTCTCGCGAACCCGACCTTCTCAACAAAAATCGCGAAGTCCTTGTCACCCGCACCTCGGCTCTACCTGATGTCCTCCGCCGAACTAACTATTCGCTGATCATTCCACCCGCGTAGTCGCCTTCCCGTCGCCGACGCAATCGCCCTCAAGTTCTCTTTCAAAACCAAATATTTGCGGTAATCGAACATCCAATCGGACTTTCGTGATCCTTCCACTCGGCACCGCAAAGAATTTCGCATCCAACCGTATCGTTCGCGCGCGCATAGCACCAACCGTCGCTTCCATGGGCATGATCCGAGAAGTAATCAACAATTAACACCGGCACGTCTAGTGGTTCTTCACAATCGTTTTTTTGAGAGTGGAATGAAAAATTCCCTTTCATTCCTCTCCCTCCTCGCAAATGTACTTCTCCGCAATAATAATGGCTTAAGACACGCCCTCTAATAGAATTAATTCCAGATTCCTTAATTCCCTCAATGTATTTCTCTCGGCTTTCGCAACCCCGGGATGGCTTCAAATCGTAAGGAATATTCTTCTAGGAACAGAAGATTCCATATCTTTCCCTTCGTGCTTCGCATGGCTCACCCGGCCCGTCCAACTCCAACCGCTTGTCGCACAACTGGCCGCAGCCGCGCCACCTGCTCTTCCGCCCGTTCGCCACGCACCGCTCGACCGCCGCGATTTCGCCACGGACCACCCCATCGTCCCGCCGAACTCGTTCCAACCGCCGTGACCTCCGTAAACCGCGCGATCCTCTCGAGCAGACCGTCGCGAAATCGGCCCACACCGACGGCTGGCGATCTCCTCCGCACCGAACCGCATGATCGTCGACGCGAAATCCCACCGACCACACCATCCGGCCACCCGATCTCCCGCCGCCCTCGGATCAGCGAGTCTCCACGGAAGTGCTCCTCCTCCGCCTCCGTGGAACTGCTCCGAAGCCTCCTTTGAGCTCACCTGCTTCGCGCCCGAAAATTTCTTCCTCACGCCAAACAGTTCCGCTGCAGGAGACCGAATATCCGCGTTAACTACCGCGACTGTTCTCTGATTCTCCTCCGCCAGGCTGAACTTCTCAGTTCCTTCTCCTGCGAATTGCCGCAGACCAAACCTGTGCACGCCGCTCGAACCGCTTCGTCTCGCCCGAACCACCGAATTCGGGAGATCCGGAATCTTCGCGGTGCCGGAACCGACCCCTCCGTCGCAAATCAAATCTTAAATTCATTCGAATTCTCCCGTCGATCTCTCATGTTCCCCGAACGAGGCTCGATACTCGCCTTTAAAGCAGGAAATCGAGGCTAAACACTATGCAAATCCGAAGAAGAACACAGAGATTTAATGAGGTTCGACATAGACATGCCTACGTCTCGTATGCAGCGACAACTTCACTCATTTCGCAGGAGTTAGCACAGTTCGGTTCACATATCTATAAGATTACACATCTATTTGCGATAAACCATACAGTATAAATAACTCGCCCTCGCTCCCCCTCAACCCACTAACTTCCAAGAGACACCCTTTCTCACTCGTAGGTCACACCCTTCATCAAGAAACTCCAACTCCCTAACACAGGCCATACCTAAAAGCATGAATATTCAACACACATTCAAAAGTAAACAACCAAAGAGAGATACCAGAATTTTTTACCTGAAACCAGTTAAGGGAAAAAACCCGGCAGAGTTTGACTCCATTGTAAAAATCCATTATAAGTCAATACGATTAATAGAGACCTCTTTTCCCACAAAGGTGAAAGGGTTACAACCTCCCAAATTACAACATCGACGTGCGTAATGAACTTAAGAAGGAACTATTGGCGACCGGAGCATGCATCGGGCCGCAAGTAGTAGTATTGGTCATGACGTTTTCCATAAGTACGGGACCGTATCCGACAACGGTCGACGACAATAGAAGTAATGTCGGACTTCGCCCTCATTCTCAAAGCTTTCAAAATCCTCCTCAAGCCTCACACTCCTCCTCCTCATGAGATTTACGAGACTTATTATTAGCTTCTTTGGGCAATTAACGTTATGAATGAACCACCTCACGTGGATGACTCGTAAGGCTTCCCCCTATCGAAAAATGTTCGATAAACACTCGAGTACTTTAATGATGTCGTAATGACCAATATTGGTCTACCGTATCCATCTCGTCGGTATCAATTCCGCAACGAACTCTTCGCATTCGACATCGGGTTCGACCTTCCAAATAATCTTGGAAAACTTCCAAATGAGTTCTATACTTGATCTAAGCTTCGATTCGATCTCGGATTGACCGCTTTTGGGTACACCAACCCGTCGTTAAGCTAATCAATTTCAGGACAGCCGCCAACATATCTGGTTTTTCCTTCTTGGACTGTGTCCATGGGTCGAGTGGTCTTCTGGCTATATCTCGCTTCCGTGGTGGTGATTATCCTCATCTATCCTTCCTTCGCTTCCCTCCCTTGACTGCCTCCGTTACCTTCCCGGCTGCAGCCACCCAGAAAACAGTTTCCTTCGCTGTTTCCTGCAGCCACCAACCACCCCTTGGCCGTCCTGCTGCTGTTTCAGCTGCCGGAATCAACTCACTGCCACCTAGCTTCTGTTTCAGCCACCCTGAACTGCTTCCCTGCAGCCTAACTGCTGTTCCTACATTTCAGAACCAGCCGTCCACCCTCCTGCTGTCTTCCAGTTCCTGCATTCCACCTTGTTGCCGTCCCAAACTGCAAACTGTTGCTGTTTTGACCTGCCTACATGCAGTCCAGCTGCTCTGTACTTGCTGCCACTACTAAACTGCCCACCAGCACCCATACCATCATTAAAGCCCATCATCGCCCTTCCAACCCACACAACGACCACCACCACCCCTGGATCCGTAGTATAAGTTTGTGTGCCATGTTTTTATTATTTCTTATTTCCGTTTATAAAGTTGTACGTAGGGCTGTCAAAAAAGCTCATTGTTCGCGAACAGTTCGTGTTCGGTTCACCAAGAAGTTCGTGTTCGATTCGTTCGATAAGCAAACGAGACGAACACGAATAAATTTTTTCGTTCGGTTTGTTAAACGAAACGAATACGAACGGTGATATGTTCGTTCGTGTTCGGTTCGTTATTGTTCGAAATATAAAATAATTTAAAATAATTATATATAAAAATTTCGGATATAATAAAAATAATTATATATTATAAAAATGTATTATATTTTAAATAATTAAACTTCTATAAATTATAATATATGATAAATTATTAATAACAATAATAATATTATAGTATTAATTATATTAATATAAATATTATAATATTATAATTAATATACTATACTATATATTAAAATAAAACCCTAAACGCCTTATTCGGTTTGCTTCATTTTGAGGAAGTATGGATTACCTGATCAATTTGCTTCATTTTGAGGAAGTATGCTATCAAAGCTAGGGCTGTCAAACAAGCTCGTTGTTCGCGAACAGTTCGTGTTCGGTTCGCCAGGAAGTTCGTGTTCAATTCGTTCGATAAGTAAACGAGACGAATACGAACATTTTTTTTTCGTTCGGTTTGTTAAACAAACCCAACACGAACAGTGATGTGTTCGAACATTTCGAACACGAACACTAGCTCTGTTCGTTCGTGTTCGGTTCGTTTACACCCTAGTTGTACGTACCTATTTGAATTTAGTAATAATATTTGGTTTTTCTCTTGTTGTTTGCTTCTCCAGTATTGCATATAGTCAGACATGATGTAATTTTGATTTTGATTTTGATTTCTATTCTTTTCATTTGATGTGTATTTATTTGTTTTAGATTTTTTCATTCCCTCTTCTGCTATTTTAGGTGGGATACTTAAATTTTTATCAGTAGTTTATTTCTATCTTCTGCAGAATGATTGATATTCCTCTATAACGATTGAGTTTTTTGTCAGGTGTTGTCAGATGAGAAAAAGAGAGCTTTGTATGATCAGTATGGTGAAGCTGGAGTGAAGAGTGCAGTAGGGGGGTCATCGGGAGCTTATACGGTATTTTGCTGAGATTCCTAATTGTTGTCCTGCATGATAAACCATCTTCTGGTTAATCACTTCTTAAAATTTCAAACCAAGTCATGTTAACTTGTTTATTGCATGCAGTATTGTTTATTGATTTCGCTTCATGTTTCATTTGAGCTCTTAATCGTTTGGCAATGCAGGCTAATCCTTTTGATCTCTTCGAAACTTTCTTTGGAGCCACAATGAGTGGTTTTTCTGGTATGGACCAAACTGCTTTCAGAACACAGAGGCGAGGTGCTACTATAAATGGCGAGGATATTCGGTGAGTTACAAATTAGAGATGAAATACGAGGATTCTCTATCAAAAATTTTGTTATGCATGAAACATATAGCTCTCTTGATTGGTTATCTGTTAGTTGCAGCACATCATTATGCACATGGTGTGATAGTTGCAGCTATGCGATTTATGCATCACTTTGCTTATTTTATGCTTAAACTTGGTTGTTGAACTTTTTTTCCCCTTTCGATATACTTATGACTAATGTTAATGAGTTGAATCTGAGCATTGCTGTGATGCTTGCCTATCTAAGAACGGAGTGTGGGAGGAAAGGTGGGATGCAGAGTTTAGCCTCAATCCTGGTGATGAGGTTTTTGGGGAGGGGAGATTTTAAAACCAAGTGTTTTTTTGTAAAAGAAAGTACAATAAAATGGAATATAATGGCATACAGTATGTAAGAAAATTCTGATCTGTCTTGGCATTTTTCATTTATCTTTATTGCAGAGAACTTACTGAAATTGGGATCTTAACCAGGTGCATTTTTCTTGGAGCAGAAGTCATGTATTCTTCCAAAGTGATAGAAACTTATACCAAGGGTTGCATCTGTCTATCACTTGAAATTGAGTTCAGCTCTAAGCTAATATGCTTTCTTGTTGATTAGTCCTTGGAATTTATGAGAGAAGGTGGAGCTTATAATAATGCAGTCTATACCAAATCAGATATTTTAATATCAACCCAAGCGTTTTACAATTTGCATTTTCCAACTAGCCAAACCTATGCTTCATAAGAAATAGCCTCATGGACACATTCTTTTCTTTTTCCTTTGCTTAGGTCCTTTTGTTTTGTTTGACACGTACTTTGCTTAGGTCTTGTTTTGATTGAAAATAAATAATTGGTTCCGTTACTTAAGCACAAGCAAAATGAAGAAATTATCCTGATTAAATTATGCATGTTGGATGAACTTACCCCGCTTATGCTAGCTATCATGGCATTGTAGAAGATATTTTGCTATCATCTATGATATCAATTAACAAACTTAACCTGATTTTCTTATACAACTTTATTGCACTAGGGCCCCTCTCCATGCCACATTGGCGAGCAAGGTTCCCTGATGCTAACAACGATGTCCTGCCAAAAGGCAGCCCCTGTATGCAGTATTATTGCCCTTCCCAGCTCATGCTATCATTCCATGTGGGAAGACTGCCATGACCTTCCTTACCGGAGTTTGAAATACTAATTTATTGGTTTTGGGATGTTGATTCTCACTTCATTGTGCCAAAATATTAACTAAATTAAGGTTTAATATTTTTCCATGCCCGGAATAGTATATGTTATTTTCCCCCACCCTTTTAGCCCAACTCCCAAAATTTGGATCTGTCTGTGGTGCAGCAAAACTTCTTTTTATTGTTCTTTATTATTAATTTTGTATAGGGACTTCTGAGCAATTGAAAAATGCTTTTGACTGATTTGCTCCCATCTAATTATCTGTTAAACTGGTGTTTTGTGGTGTGAGTTTTTTGAATGAAAGAAGCTCATTTGGGATTTTGAAGTATGAAATTTATCTTATGATTAATTATGTCTAGTTAAATTTTTTTACTTGTTCAAATTTTAATGCAATTCCAGTCGACTGAAGTCATTTAGGTATCTATGCACGATCCAAAGTTTTCTCTTGAATGAATTCCTGGCGTTTTTCATGAAATCTCTCGTCTCCTGCTGTAGTGTTTATTTTTGTTCTTATTCTCTTTGATGTGCATCCAATGGTGAGCTCTTAGTAACCAAGCTGGTCAAGCATCCAGATTTATATTCTGAAATTTCAGTGCAATTTATCAGGCCAATTTGCATACAACTTCTAATCCTGAATAATTTTCTTGATTTTTAGAATAGCAGATGGTCCTCTGTATTGAGCTGTATGCGCCCTAGTTGGTTATCTCTGGACGTGCTTATATCTTTTGGAATAACATTTCTATAATTTATTGGTTGCTCATTCTTGTATTTGAACGATTTTGAAGTACTTTATGTGTTAAAGATGAAACCATAATTTTTTTCATCATTTCTGTTGTAAATGAGAGACGTCTTGTTTTGAGATTTTTTAGTTGTTGATTCAGTGTATTTTTTCTGCAGATATGATGTGATTTTGGAGTTTTCAGAGGCCATATTTGGAGCAGAAAAGGAAATTGAGTTGTCTCATTTGGAGACCTGTGATGCTTGTGCTGGTACTGGATCTAAAATTGGCTCCAAATTGAGAATATGTTCGACCTGTGGTGGAAGAGGTCAAGTAATGCGAACTGAGCAGACGCCCTTTGGCTTGTTTTCTCAGGTTTGTTGTTGATGCCTGTGTTTTCTGTTAAAAGAACATCATTATTATATTTCTTGATAATATTTAAGTTTTCCTTTGATTAAAACATCTTTACTGACTATCCTTCAAGCTGACACTATTTTATGGTTCGTAGAAGGTGGTTAAGAGGTTGATCTAGTGGGGTGGTGATTGTGGAATAATAAGTGAATGATAGTAAGTGAGCTCGGCAATAGCTGGAAGTGGATAGTAGGTGTTTGGCGGCTGTTCGGGCTGAAAACAGCGAAGAGCACCAAGAGGAGCCCTCTGCTGAGGGAGATCCGCTGCCTGTTCATAAATGAGCTAAAACACTCTTTAGAGTAAAGAGTACAAAGTTAGACAATAAATATCAAATAAAAAAAAAAGAAAGAAAAAAAAAACAAAGTAAAAAACTGAAAAACAGGAAATAACAAGATATAAATAGTTTCCTCTCAAAACAATCCTAATTTTAATTAAAAAATAAATAAAAATAGGGCCCACAAGGCTTGCTCACCCGATAGATTTTGAATCGAGTCTTTAGGCGGGAATTTTCTTGCTAAAAGCTATGACATGAACTCGTCCCGATTCGGTCCAATTATTATGGGATTCTGAGATCCCACAGCTTTGCCTGTTCATGAATGAGCTACAACACTCTTTAGAGTAGAAAGTTAGACAATAAATATAAAAAAAAAAAGAAAAAAAACCCGAAGTGAAAGACTGCAAAAACATGAAATAACAAGATATAAATAGTTTCCTCTCAAAACAATCTTAGTTTTAATTAAAAAATAAATAAATATAGGGCCCACAAGGTTTGCTCACCGATTGATCTTGAATTGAGTCTTTAGGTGAGAATTTTCTCGCTAAAAGCTATGACATGAACTTGCCCTGATTCGGTCCCATTATTATGGTATTCTGTGATCCCACAGCGTTGCTCCCATGTAACTATCCTCATATAGGAGAGGCTTCGCTTTCTTCTTTGTAAGCTTTGGAATTAATCTTCCCTCAACCATAATCAAGTTATTGCTTTAATGTTCTAAGGTAAGACCACTATAAAATCTATTCTCACGTCCATATTTAGCAATTTTGAAACTTGTCATTCTATAGTCTACTACTACTACAACGACGACAACAACAACAACAAGTCTTCATCCCACTAAGTTGGGTCGGCTAGATTAATCCTTTTTCTCCTTGCATCATATTGAGTGTCATTTTCATTTAATCCGAATAAAAGATCATTTTTAATACAATATGCCCAGTTCTTTCTATATCTACCTTTACCTTTCTTTACATAAGTTGAATCTAAAACATGTATTCTCCTGACTGGAATGTGACCAAACCATCGAAGACGACTCTCTAATTTTGTTCGCCACTGAAACTACTCCAACCCTATCACTGATATATTCATTTTGCAATTTGTCTCTAAGTGTAAAGCCACTCATCCACCTAAGTATTCTCATCTCGGCAGCACTTAGGGTCTGTTTCGAGCAACATGAACTTATTCGAACTTATTCGGATAATGTCTTGATCAACAAGTGATCCGGATAAATGTTGATTGATTATTTTGCTTTTGGAAAATAGCTGATTTGTAGTTTTTTCTGGATAAATGTCCATTCTGCCTCTAATCTGAATAAGTTGTCTAGTTTTTTGGTTTGTGCGTTTGGAAAACAACTGTTTTATAACTATTTCTAGATAAATGACTATTCCAGTACTATGCAGTTGCGTTGTTTGCAACAAAATTGTAATGTCTTTATATTTGATAGTTTATAACAAAAGAGACTTTTTAAGATAGTACAAAAAAAGAAATACGCCTCACTTAAAATGTATCAAGAAACCTAAAAAAAAAGAAAATAGAACGTCTCTTGCATAATCAAATCAAATAAATGAGGGGTCCATTGAGCTTTAATAAAGAAGACATCCATTACTCTTCGGACATTCAGTAATTTCAACTATAGGGTTCATCTACTAGAGCTCACTTATATATATATATATATATATATATATATATATATATATATATATTTTTTAATTAATTATTGTGTAAAAATAAAATTTAACAATAAAATTTAACATTTTATATATAAACGGATTTGTGGTACATCAAACTCTTACTTTCATTAATCATAAAGAAATTTTTATAATATTTATTATTTTGCTTTCGTTGTTGTCTAACCGGGCCATTCATCGCACCTAAATTATTTCAGAAAATTAGTGTACATTTACATAAATACCACAATAATACCTTAAAGCAACAGACTCAGAGTTAATTTTCTTGATTTTCCTTTTCGCTTTCTTCTGCCAAGACAGATTCAGAAGGGCTGAAAGAGGAGGGATGCGGATGCCATGACAGAACGGGAGAGGAGGGAGCCGGGGGAGGCGGCAGAAAGAGACGACAGAGATCGCAGAAAAATTTGCGAGGGAGAGGCGAGGTAGAGAGGAGAGGGAAGGTGCTGCAATCGGGCAAGAGGAGAGGGAGGGAAGGATAGGAGGGGCATAGGAGGAAAGAATCGTCGAACGCAGATCTACGACGCGGTCCGCGGGGTCGATCCCGCGGCCCCGTCTCTTAAGAAAAAAAAAACAATATTTCTCTGTAAGTTATCCAAACGCGCGTACCAAACAGTGCGGCGGGGTTTTGAAAACGCCACCCACACTTATAAGCAGTCCCAAACGAACCCTTAATTTAGTTTTATGCTTCTCTTTTAAGGCCAACATTTTGCGCCATAGAGCCTTGCAGGTCTCACCATCAACTTATAAAATCTTCCTTTCACTCTAAGCGACACTTTTCTATCACACGATAGGCCCGAAGTATTCCTCACTTCAATCAATAACATCCTCATTTATATCACCATTACTTCGAATTCTACTATTAACATTCCCATTTATATCACCATCACTTTGAACAATAGGCCTGAGATATCTAAAACGTTCATACCTTTTAATAATTTGATTGCCTATAGTTACAACTGTATCACTAGAGCTACTGCTACTAAAATTAAATAGTAGACCTCTACTCAAACGAAGGCCTTTTGACTCTGAAGCAGACCTCCATAGTTCAAGTTTTTTCTGAGCTCTTTTCCTAGGCTTATCCACAAGAAGGATTTCATCAACGAAAAGCATACACTAAGGTACATCCTCTTATTAATGTCTAGTAAGAGCATCCATAACTAAAGCAAAAAGATACGGGCTTAAAGCTGATCCCTGATGCAATCTAATGAAATAGGAAAATATTTGGTCAATCCTCCTTCTGTTCGAACACAAGTAACAACTCTAATATATATATTTTTAATGGCTTGAATATAAGTCATATCAACACCTTTCTTCTCTTGAACCCTCCAACGGATATCTCTTGGGATCTTATCGTAAGCTTTTTGTAGTTCAATAAAAATCATATGTAGATGCTCTTTACTCCCCCCTGTGCTTCTCTATCAAACCTTTCAATAAATGTATAACTTCCATGGTAGACCTGCCCAGCATAAATCCAAATTGATTATGAGAAATTTTTATAATATGTCTTCATCTATGTTCCATTACTCCCTCCCATAATTTAAAGTATGACACATTAACTTAATTCCACTATAATTGCACACTCTTGTGCATCCCCTTTATTCTTAAAAATGGGGATCAAAATTCTCTTCTTCCACTCAGATATCGTTTTTATTTTTAAAATAATATTAAAGAGTTTAGTAAGGCAATAAACACCCAAATCTCCTAAATGTTTTCACACTTCAATTGGGATATCATCTGGTCTTGCAGACTTTCCACTTTTGGTTTTCTTTAAAGCCTCAATTTCTTTTTTTTATTGATGCGACGTAAAAATAAAATATTTTATTATTATTAACGATATTAAGATCACTAAGATCGATCGTATTTTCAGAATGTTCATTGAAAAGTTTATCAAAATAACTCACACACCTATATTGAATATTTTTTTTTGAATAAAAACACTTTTTGACTTTCATTTTAATACACTTAAATTGAGTTAAATATTTACTTTTCTTATCTTTTTCTGCGACTAGTTTATACATATATTTTTCTCTCTTTAATATTTAATCTATTATAAATATCACTAAAAGTAAATTTTTAACGTAATAGATTATTCTCTTAGACTCTCTATGGGTCATTTTATATATTTTCCAGTTTTCTAAGTTTTTACATTTAAAACAATTATTATAACATAATTTTTTTATATTTTATCTTTTCTTGCACATTAAATAAATAAGTTTTGTTGAATTATCCTCTCCCATAATTTTAAAGTAAGTCATTTTATAGTCTTCTATGTTAAAATAAATAGCCATCATTCTTTGGCACAATCAAAACTAGGATGAGCTTTTGCTTTCACAATTTAATCCTTTATTCATCAAATTTGTAGCCTACTTCAGCAATTCTTCATACTTAACTGGTGGCACCCTAAGTTATATCATCAACACACACACAAAAAATCACCTATGTGCAAGATTGAATACACATAATTCGAGGCGTGCAAATAATAAATTGTGAGACCATAAAAAAAAGGGCCATGCCATTATATGTATATATATATATATATATATATATGTATGTGTGTGTTTGCGCGCGCGCTAAAGCCTTAGCTCATTGGTTGCGGCATTTGGTGTTAGTCCCTCGGTCGAGGGTTCGAATCCCACCTATAACGTGTAAGATTAGAATAAGCACCGGACTGGAAGCGAGAGCCGCTCCTCGGTCGGTTCGACCTATGGGGTTGATCTGGCGGTCTCCGATCGTCAATCAATCTTTATATATATATATATAATATATATATATATATATATATATATATATATATATATATATATATATATATATATATATATATATATATATATATATAGACCCACTACCTCATCTTGTTATTGTACACAAGGAGCCCATTTAATCTCCGCCTTTTCCCCTTCCTGGAAAAATAAAAAAAAGGTAATAATACTAATTAACAAATACCTCCCCGATTTCCGCTCACTTCCTATCTCATTTTCTCAGGCAAAATCCCAATAACCGTCGCTACCCTCATGCTCTTTCCCACGGTAGGCACATGAAGTCTTGTTTTCTCCTCCCTCGTCACCTCTCTTGTTTTATTCTAACTGAAACCCCTCATTGGTGAACTTCCCGATCTCCTTGTTCCGTGTACGTAGCTTCCTCCCAACTGCGCCCAACTGCTCCCGCACTCAAACCGCTCACCTCATCTCCCTATTCCCTCACATGCACACAATAGATTTAGCCCTAGCAAACTCCCTTCATCTTCTCAAAATTTCACAACACCTCTGCCTCCACTGTTCTCCTCCTTCTCCGGGTCCTGTCACTCACGCAAGTATCTCGCCAGTATTTTGATCTACTTATCGATATACCACTGAAATCATCTTTAACCTCAGTCTCATTCAAGCTTATTGTTGAGAAATTTAGGGCAAAGAAACGCAAGAATCGACACAATCCAGAAGAACACAAAGAGATTTAACGAGGTTCGGCAAAGATGCCTACGTCCTCGGGAGCAGAGCGGCGACTTTCTTCACTATTCGGAAAAAGTATGAATACGAGATTCAACACGCACGACTCTGCAGGCTACTCAATAGGCCTATTTATAACCGTACAGTACAATATGTAATTACCAAATTACCCCTGTACTAAACCGCGGGGCTTAGGCCCCGCACCCCCAACCCACATAATAAACTCCCCAGATTCGCTCGCTCCGCTCCAACATTAATTCCATATTAGGTATATGAGCCATACCTAACAAATCTCCACCTTGCGCCAATATCCAGCTCCTTAGGAGATAAATATCTTGGAGTTTCTCATGCACCAATGTGGGTTGGCCACCACGTCTTCTGCAAGCAACGTGAATGTTCAATAGTCCAAGCAATGCAAGAACTTGTTGATAGTAATCAGCTCGGTCAACATATCACTGCATTCTCATCGGTATGAACCTTCTGCACAACGGTATCTCTCCGAAGTAATCAATTCTACGATCTTGTGATACCCGACATCAATGTGCTTAGTCCTCGCATGGTACACCTCGTTCTTGACAAGTAATAACGACTTCGACTATCACGATGCAATCGAACTCCACCTCGCTCAACGCCAGGTTCCTTCACTAGCTCGGTAAGCTCATAAAGCTTCTTGCAGCCTTCGAACCATCGTCATCGTACTCGCTCGATTGTAGATAATGCCACAATCAGTCGAACCGTTGATTTCCAGACATATCGTCCCTCCACCAAGAGTAAACACATACCTCGATTGTAGACCTTCGCCATCCAAATCACCTCGCATAGTCCGAATCAACGTACCCCACAATCGAAGGATCATTCTCATTGATCGCAAAGATAATTCCATGTCCTACAGGTGCCCTTCGATACTCGAAAATCCACTCGACTGCTTCCCAACGTCGCCTTCCGGTTTAGCACATGTATTTGCGACACTCGACTAACAGCATGAGCCAAATCGAGACGAGTACATACCATTGCATACATCAATGACCAATCAGACTGCAGCATAAGGAACCTTTGCCATATCTTCGATTTCCTCATCCGTCTTCGGACAATCGTTACGAAGAAAGCTTGAAATGATTTGCCAATGGAGTGCTTACAGAGCTTTGCATTGCTCATCTCAAACCCGTCTAGCACTTTCTCAACATAGTCTCGTTGAGATAGACACGATCGTCTTGAGCCTCTATCCTGCTGAATCTCCATTCCGAGAATCTTCTTTGTAGGACCCAAATCTTTCATGTCAAATTCCGGCTTAACAAAGCTTTCAAAACTACGGACATCATTCATATTCTTTGCAACGAATCGGAATATCATCAACATACGATAGCTAGAAAAATAAATGTACCATCATCGAGCGCTCTTAACATAAACACAACAATCATACTCACATCGTCCGTAGCCACATCGGAATCATGTAGGAGTCGAACCGCTTGTACCATTGTCTCGAGAGCGCTTCGACCCATACGACGATTTCTTTAACTCCGCAAACTGGATGCTCTCGTCCGGGTTGAGTGAACCCTTCATTACGCTCCATGTAAATCGCTCCTCCAAATCACCATGTAAGAAAGCGGTTTAACATCCATCCGCTCCGGATGCGGATCCCAATATACTACTAATGCAAGCATCGCCCGATTGAAGTATGTCCGACTACGGGGAGAAGATTTCATCATAATCTATCCCCTTCTGCCGAGAAAATCCCTTTCATACCAATCGAGCCTTGAACTTTTCCCCTTCTTTTCCGATCTGCTCGGCTTCCTTTTATGAACCCACTTGCACCTGATAGCCTTCTTTCCTTGTGAAGGTCGAACTAGCTCCCAAGTCCGATTCTTCCGTAAAGACTCCATCTCCTCAACCATTGCACCCATCCACTTCTCTTTCTCTGATCGGTAATAGCTCCTGAAAAGTGCTTGGATCGTCACTATCGGCGCGAAGTGCAAAAGAGACCAAGTCTTCGTAGCCCAATCTGCTAGGAGGCCTTATACTGGTGCGTCTCTGTCTATCTCTGGCTAGATTGTAATTCTGCAGATCATCTGGAATGGAATCACCAGGTGTCGGATCTGAACCTTCAACTCTCTCAGCTGCTACTGAACGCTGCTCTAGATCCATCTGCACTGTCTCTGAATTGGAACTGTTCCCTGGCACCTTGTCTTGATTGTGCTGCAACATGGATTGCTCATCAAAGACTGCATCTCTACTAATCACCGCCTTCTTTGCAATAGGATCCCAAAACTTGAATCCTTTCACACCTTTCTTATAGCCCAGAAAGATGCACTTCTTGGATTTTGGATCAAGTTTCGATCTTTCATCTTCAGGTACATGCACATAAGCAGGACAACCAAAAATTCGTAAGTGATCAAACTTAACTGGATTACTTGTCCATACCTCTTCTGCAACCTTGCCACCTAATGAAGCCCGAGGTGATCTATTGATGAGATAGCATGCCATATTCACAGCCTCGCCTGAAGTTTTTAGGAAGCCACCGCATTCGGTCTCGAGCATCTTGCCCTCTCGGCTAAGGACTCGTTCATCCTTTACGCAACACCATTCGCCGTGGTGTCTTCCGCATCGAAAAATGCCTGCGAATCCCATGCTCCTCGCAAAACTTCTTAACTGTGAATCATAGTATCTCGTGCCATTATCGGATCTCGGATACTTGATCTTTCTACTAGTTTGGTTCTCCACCTCGACTTTCCACGACTTGAATTTAGAGAAAACTTCGGATTTCTGCTCAAGAAATACACCCAAACTTTCCTAGAAAAATCATCGATAAAGGTAACATAATACCGAGATCCTCCCACTGATGCTTCCCTGGTAGGGCCCCATACATCAGAATGTACATAATCAAGAATTCCTTTAGTTTTATGCTCTCCAGTGATAAAACTCACTCTGGTCTGTTTTCCAAGAATACAGAACTTACAGAATTCCAACTCGTCAGCTTTTCACACCATGCAGCAAATTCCTTTTATGCAATTCCGCCATCCCACGTTCACTGAGATGACCCAGACGCATATGCCATAGCTTTGTACTATCATCATCTGACTCAACAGAATGAACTCCACCTACAACTGTATTCCCCAACAGTTTGTAGATATTACCTGCAGTTAACTTTCCTTTCATCACAGTCAGTGCACCCTTCACAATCCTGATGGTTTCCCTATCCTCATCTGCCTTAGGAATAAAACCATTTCGATGTAGAGTGCCTAAGGAGATCAGATTCTTCTTCAAATCTGAATATGTCGACATCACATAAAGTTCTAATCGTGCCATCATACATCTTAATTCGACTTCTCCAATACCAGCAATATTGCAAAGATCTATCATCACCAAGATAAACCGAGCTGAATTAGATTGACCTGTATGAAGAAACCACTCCTCGTTAGGTGTTATGTGATAAGAACACCTCGAATCAAGAATCCATGCATCCATGAAGCCGAGTTCTTTGAACCGAAAGCATATCACCATCACCGGCATCCGAATTTTCACCCGCACTCACGTTCACGGACTCGATGATACATCACACTTTCTCATCGGTCTGTTTCTTCGACTCGGACAATCCCTCCTCATATGACCCAGCTCCTCGCACTTAGTAAGAACGAATCGTCTGTTTGCCTTTAGACTTAGATCCGGAATTTCGCCTTCAGCATCCCTCCTTCTCTTTCTTCCTTCCACGATCCTGTTTACCCTTAACATATAAGCCGTCGCCATGAGAGCCTTTCCCTCGCATTCCCGCTTCCGCCTGGTTATGAGCCAACAACGCTGCAAGTAATCTCATCAACTTTGATAGCTTCTTTCCCATATGTCGGAGTAATCACGCGGTGTTCATAGGAAGAAGCAACGAACGCAATAGAATCATCGCTCGGTCTTCATCCTCAATAGTCACATCAGTCTCGATAAATCCGTGATTATTCGATCGAGCCATTAACGTGTTGCGCCGCATCGAACCTTCCGCATCTTCGGCCCCATACGGCTTTTGTTTCGGATACAATTTATTCGTCGTGATTTCGCCATAAATCGAGCCTCCAATTTCTTCCAAACCTCCCTCGAGATTTTAGATTCATCACGTGGTACATAACTTCATCCGCGACATAGTCGTATGGTTGCTCGCCGCTCGTTGTTGCAATTCCTCCCAATCTTCATTCTCCACAGCATCCTGGTTTCGTTGCTCGTAAAGCCCTTCGCGATCCTCGTCGTGCCAACAAATCCTTCACCCGTGTTCTGCACAATCCGAAGCTACTGAGCTCCATCGAACTTCACCACCTCGAATTTCGTACTCGTAAATCGCCATCCGAAAATCGATCCTGCAACAAAACTTTTCTGCAAAAATTCCTCTTCCAACAGAAAAGATTTAATTAAGCTTGTTTTTTTTTTTTTTTTTTACAATGCAATTGCTTTAATTAGCTTGGAAGCCTTAATTAAATATTTTCCAGAAAAGCACTGAAAATTAATTAAGCTTCTTTAATCAAGCTTTCCTTGATTAAGATTTCCTTAATCAAATCAAATTTTCTTTCTGCGCGGATCCAGAAAAAGGAAAATTTCCTTAAAAAAAAAAAAAGGAAATTAATTAAGCTTCTTTAATCAAGCTTTCCTTAATCAAGCTTTCCTTAATTAACCGTCAATCAAAATTCCAGAATAGGAATGAATGAATATTCCTCCTTGATTCTTGGATTCCCCACAGCATCCGCCAAGCTTCCTTCCCTCCGCAGTTCTACACGCGAACCACCTCCGAGACTCGCCTCCGAAAGGATCCGTCCCGACGCCCGAGCTTCTCTCGCCTGGCCCCGAAATGCCTGTCGCGGAAGACTTGCTCGCACCGTACCAAAGCCGCGAACTCCAAGCCGCCTTCGGCACCGCCTCGCTCTAGCGCCGAGATTTCCTTCGCTTGGTTTTGCCTTGGTTGCCGCCGAACGCCCTCGCCAAGCCGGCCGCAAGTAAGATTTGCGGACTCCTCGCTAAAACACCTTCGCGAACTCCTCGCTGCGAGATGCCGCAAATCCCAACCAAAGCCTCGCCGAATCGCTGCCTGCTCCAACCCGCCACAGAAATTCTCGCGTCGCCAATCCTTCTTCTCTGCGTCGATTTCTGCGCGCACTCGAACCTCGCTCCGATACTCACTTGTTGAGAAATTTAGCAGTAAGAAACGCGAGAATCGACACAATCCAGAAGAACACAAAGAGATTTAACGAGGTTCGGCAAAGATGCCTACGTCCTCGGGAGCAGAGCGGCGACTTTCTTTTCACTATTCAGAAAAAAGTACAGAATACAGGATTCAACACGCACAGCCCTAAGGCTACTCAATAGGCCTATTTATAACCGTACAGTACAATATGTAATTACCAAATTACCACTCGTACTTAACCAGCGAGCTTGGGCCCCGCACTCCCTAACCCACATAATAAACTCCCCAGATTCGCTCGCTCCGCTCCAACATTAATTCCATATTAGGTATATGAGCCATACCTAACACTTATTATCTGTCAAACTTGGACTCAAGCGAAGCAGCTCGCACCACACTTCTCTCGCCCATGTAGCAGCTGCTTTAACCTCATACCTTTTAATAATTTGAACTCAGTCTCATTCAAGCTTATTACCAGCCACACTTCTCTCGCCCATGTAGAAAATCATCTTTAACCTCAGTCTCATTCAAGCTTATTACCAGCCACACTTCTCTCGCCCATGTAGCAGCTGCTAAACCTTCACAACAGAAATGCCTATCCGACCATCTCATGCCCACAAGTTCTCTCTCTCAAACTTCTCCCATTAGTCCCTTCATCGTTCAGCCTGCAGCCAACTATACTTGCCTCGACTGCTTTACAAGCTACAACACTCAGTTCTCCATATTTCTGCTCGCGCAACCAAAGCCTCTTCCTCTCCCACTTCGCAATACACAAGAAGGTTGTGTGAGTCGAGTCCATTCCATGCCTTGCTGAGTCTTCTCTCTCTCTCTCTCTACCTTCCAACTCCTTCAATCTTTTTATCTAAATCAAACAGTAAAAAGTAATAAAAATTTGTTTACTCTCGCCTATTTTTCATTAATCTGACGTTAAGGTATAATGCAATTACAAACTCGCTGGATGAAAATCCCTGATCATGTTCGAACGTGTCAGGGAAAGCCTGTATATTTTGTGATTACTTTTATAGCAGGTCTGTTTTTGCCCAAGTAACTCCCTCTCGGGGAGTTGATGTCAAAATGTTGTCAAAATTCAATCTGAATGTCGCTTAAAAACAACCATGAAAATGAGCATATTATGCTGGAGCGTGATCAAAATGAAAGTATAAATTACATGACTTGCACAATACTTATAGAGGATTTATGAGTGTGAATAAAACATGTATTGAATTCAATCACTTGCACGTGAACAGGAGCAAAACTTCACTCTGACTACATAAGTTAAGGGCTTTGATTGTCAAGCAAATAAACTTGAATGGTGAAAATGAACTAATTTATTTCTTTCTATTTATAAGAGAAAATATAATGCTTGCGGCGCCGACTGCAATAATTAATAAATATATAAAGATAAAATGATGGTACAGTCAATATCCAAACGATTTCTATTCATTAAAATCACCATTCACAATATTTATATTGGACATAGAGCTGTTTGAAATATTTAAAATAAAAATATGTCTTTAATTGATAAAAAATATTGGCACAAACAACAATTAACTTTGGATAAGTTCAGGCCTTGAATTTCACAGTAATTTTCAGTCCATAGATGGCTCCTTTAACTTGTGCAAACACCTCATGCACGAGCCTTAAAAAGATGTCAATAACAAAATTCAGGCACATTTTGAGATATATGCATGTGTTGACCTCATTTTTGATGAGGTCAAACTCTTCCACCTAGAGCCTGAGATCCAGACTTCAGTGATCTTCCTACTGACTATCCTAGAGGACTAGTATTGGAACTCACACCTACATAGAAATTCAAACCGCTTCTTAACTCATTTTAGTCTCATATGTGTGCTTCCAAATCTTCAACGTTTGGTAGAGTCGATTGGAACCAACATACTGAAACTTTAGTTGAGTTCCTATAATGATTGGGGAATGCCTTAGGTTTACCTTTTGGGACTTACGAGGTTTTCATTGTTTGGCACATCACAATTCACAACACACATGATCACACACATGCATACACTACACACACATTATAGTTTGCTTAATTCAAAATTCAAATTATCAAATCATTATTAGCTTTAATTGAAATATCAGTTACAAAATTTAAATTCCTCATAAAAAGGAAGAATATAAATAATAAAATAAAAAATATTTAATAATAAAAAAATGATAATAATAACCATAATAAAAAATAAATATAATAAAAAATCATAAAAATAATAGCATCAATAATAATAATGAAATAAAAAAATATATCGCGCCGCATTCCTTGTCTAGTTGGTGGTGGGGTCACTGTAAGTTCTCTGGCGAGAGGTCGAACCAACCTCTCTCCCCTGTGGTGCTTGGGGGGTCGAATTACGAGCACGTAGGCGTCGGACCATACATCGTATGGTCTGTAGCACGATATGAAATCTGATATTTAGATATACACGCATAATATATCGATATATATATAAGTAGTAAAAAAACTAATAATAATAATATATATACATGTAAATAAGAAATAAAACAATAACAATAATAAGGATAGTAATAAATAATAATAATATAAACACAAATAATAAAAAATAATAAAAAAAATAATAATGATAAAAAAGATAATAACATATATAAGTGAACACATGATGATAATAATAATAATAGTAATAGTAATACATACATACATGCATACTTTAATAATAAAGGATAAATAATAAAGATAACAATAATATATATATATATATATATATATATATATATATATATATATATATATATATATATAATAATAGCAAATAATGATAATAGTAATAATAACAATTATAATAATATACAAATCACAATAATAACATATAAATAATAATAATTAATAATTAATAGTAATAACATATACATGTATGAATAATAAATAATAATAATAATTAGTAATAATTATAAAATAATAAATAACATACATAATACAATAACATACATAATACATACAAACGCATAATGTACAAATACAATAACTATAAAAATGTACTTTTGAATGAAAATCATATTTTATTTGTCAAAAATAAACACAAACTCGAATTATTTTGCATGACAAATTAAAACTCATTTTTAAAGTGTTACTTTAGACAAACCAATGTGTTAGTCACATAGACCGGGTTGAGGACTGCCCTCATATGATTATCTGGCTGGTAGCTTTTAATATTGGGGTCTCACATACATGATGTGAATGATTGCCTATGGAGTCCATTCGGGAAGAATTATTAGGGCCACTATGCTTGATTCTGAGCTCTCTAATTACTAAATTCTTACAACCACTTTTGATGTTCTATATGTGCCATCTAATTTGTTTGACATGCTTATATTTTTTCCTCGTGTTTCCTTTAATGTCATGTACATTATCATGCTATGTTTATAATGCTAAGTTTGCAGTAGCGACAAGAGCAGCATGTATGAATTGCTACTTCCCTTTTTTTTTACCGCACTTCCGTTTACCGCATTGTACAATATGTTTAATTTAATATACTCGCAAGGCCCCTAGGGTAGACAAAAGTAGGACATATTAGGTGGAACCCTACGGCGGGCCATGAGACTCAACATTAATTGAATGCTCACAAATAAACCCTAAGCCCGAAGCCGCTACGTTACGGAGCTTGGATGAAGCTTTGTGGGCTGCACCACGGAGAAGCAAGCGGATGAAAAATAAATTCAAGCAACAAAGCAAGACTCAGCAATGAAGCAGATCCACCTCAGTAAAACTTTTCTTAAACTTAAGCAACATAACCCATAGGACTTTGAAGTGGTTCGTCTAGCTCGTCGTAAATCCTCACACTATCTTTAGACTCCCGCAGAATTATATTGTGCAGCATAAGACTGCAACTCTTTTTAGGATTCTGAGGTCGTCGTTCGGTACGGCGTAAATCCTCCTATCTTCATAGGTCGTTTGCATGATTGGGTGTCATGTAAGTGTAATCTCTAAATTATAAATTTGGCAGAAAGGAATATCTAAATGACACCATCTCTAAAATGTGCAACTAAACAATATGATAGTTTGAGAATTCACCAAAATTCTCCTCAAGATCAGTGGCATCCCCTACTTTTCCCTCCTTTGGACTCCTAAAATAACTGTTCTTAATTGAGTCATTCCCACTTTATTTTTCATGTCCAACCTTGAAAACTCAATTTTGAAATCTTGAAGACAAAATCATTGATGTTAATCGAGAGTTTTCTTAAGTGACTTCGACCATTTGAGATATAATTGACTATAAAGACTTGCCTTTATAGAGAACTTGAAACTCAAATAAAATAAACCCTATCTAATCTTTAGTATTTAGGTAGGGGATCTTGTCGGTCACATATAAAAGATTCACAGAGCAAACAAATGTTATAAATTTCCTAGTTTAAATGATTGAGCCTATTATCGAGTGGTGTGCGTATCTTTCGAGATAGTATATCACTTGGGGTGTTGTGCTAGGTTATTTAACTATTTAATATAAGAGATTTGTTCGGTCTCTTATTTTTTAAAATTAAAATATTATTTTCAAAATCAAAATTACATATATTAAATTAAATTTAAATCATTTTCAAAGCATGTACTACAACGTTACGATTGTAATCAATCCGAGCCGAGCTTTTTCAGATTTGGCTTGGTATAATTTTAAATTGTTTATGCTCGACTTGAGCTTGTGTCGAGCTTTCATAAATTGTTTAAGCTTGATTTGTTTTACTTATTGAATGTTTGAACTTGATTTATTTATGACAAACTAAACAAGTCTTTAAATGAGCTGAAACTTCTAACAATAATCTATATTTTCTTATACAAAATTTAATAAATAATTTTGTAATTCTAATCGTAGCTACTAATTTGTCGAACATACACTTTAAAATTTTTGAAATTTTTTCACTAACTACGTAATTTTTATTGGTAGGCTACATTCAAATTTTGTATTGAAGAAAGTGCCGAACACCTCTATTTTGTGGTGAAACAGGCGGAAGAAAGATCCTTGGAGTTGATTTAATTGTTGACGCTACTAAGAAGATTAGATTAACCAGAGATAGACTGAGGGTAGTACATGTCAAATAGAGGAAATACTATGATGCAAAGCATAAACCTGTTAATTTTGAAGCTGAAGAGTTTGTTTTCTTCAAGGCCAGTCCATTGAAAGTCGTGCAAAGATTTAGAAAGACAGGAAAATTGAGCCCCAGATTTGTCGGTCTTTTTGAGATTTTGGAGAAGATTGGGAAGGTGACTTATAAATTTGCTTTACCAATACATATGCAGGAGTGTATAATATTTTTCATATTTCTTCTATGAGAAAGTATATTACGGATGAAACAGGTAGGGTGATAACACCTCAGTTGACATTCAGCCTAATTTGATTTATATTGAGGAGCCTTAAAGGATTCTGAATTATGATGTGAAGAAGGGCAGAACAGAGAATTCCTGTTTGTGAAGATTTTATGGAAGCATGGATCAGTGAAGGGTGCTACTTGGGAGGTCTTTGACATGCAAGAAAAATATCCATAGTTTTTGAATTGAGGTATGTTCACTTTCATCTTTATTTTCAAATTTCGAGGATGAATTTTTTAGGAGAGATCGCAATAAGATAAATAAAACAGTAATAAATAATAATAATAATAAATAAAATTAAAATAAATTCAATTGGCATCAGGGCTAACTGTCGTTACACTTAGGCTTAAAAGTCGAGAGGATTATTTGTAGAAACAAAGCGAGGGATGTCGAGTGATACCGAGAGAGGATTGTCGTGCCCCTGTCGTAGAAAGAAAAGGAGAAGGAGAAATCGAAGGAAGAAGTTGCAGGTGCTGTATCGAACCGTGCGAGGGAAGAAGAGGAGAAATAAGAAGGTTTGTACGATTTTCCTCGTCACACAATGCTTACTCGACGACAACGAAGAAAGGAGGATGACTTTGTGCACGGATATTCTGCTCGCGTGAGGTATAAGACAAGGTAGACGTAGAGGAAGGAAAGAGGAGAAATAAGCCTCACGTGCTTTGTTGGATGAACTGCGACCGAAGAAGAAGAAAAGAAGTGGAAATCTCACGATATCGTGCGTGTGGTAGCCTTTTTGAGTCTTACGAAGGAGAAGTGGAGAAGGCTTGTCGTGCTAGACGGGACCGAAGGAAGAAGGGGGAGGAGTGCTTGCGTGCGTAGGGTTAGGGCAAGGCAAGCAAAGGTCTATAAGTTAAAGATTTTAAATAAATTAATTTTTTTATATTGTTATAAGAATACATAAATATATGTGTGTTATGAGGAGTGGGTGTATTTAATAATATTATTGGCAAGTTTATTGAAATCAGGAATAATAATTAATAATTTCATATTCGAAGGTGAAATTGGACGAGTGTGCGAGCTAGGGGTAAGAACATGCCGAACAAATTATAAGGTAAATCTCCATATCTAAAATTCAGCAATTTATCCATATGTTATATACATATGTTTATATATATATATATATATATATATATATATATATATATATATATATATATATATATCAATGTTAAACTAAATTTTATTTGAATTAGGAAGTATTTGAGGTTGATGAGATTATAGCTTTGAAATTGAAAGGAAGTAAGAGGAGGGTTGTGCATGGAAGCTAACCAAATCTTTTAAAGTAATTAATGGTATGATTATTTATTTTTTTATTTTAATTGTATGTCATTAGATACATTAAATATTTCTTTTAAGAATAGATTTCTTATCAAATGATATCACAATCGTTTAATATAGGTGACTTTCCAAATAAGTTAGTCAAGGATTAAGTATTTCAGAGGTCTCTTAAAGCTAAGGTGAGTAATCTTTTTCTTATATGTATTAAATTTAAAGTTTATAAAATAAAGAATTTTATTTAATGTTATAGACATAAAATTTATGATTGTATGCATGTAGTTTCATAATGAAAAGAAATGAACGAGAAAATGGAAAATGAATGTTTATTGTCTTTAAACTGAGATAATTTAAAGGAAATAAAATGAAAGGTAAAGGTTTAAGTCATACATGATTATCCCCAGATGATACTGACAGGGGATATAATAAATTTGTGCAAGTTAAAGGAAATGATAAAGGTGTGCCTTCAAGTGCAATTTAAGAGTCTTTTTTGGTACATTTTTAAGGGTGTGTTCAAACACATTTTGAAGGTGCGTTTGGGCACATTTTTTATGATAATGGTAATCCTGTTATGACTTTTAAAAGGACTATGACGGTATTTACTTAAAGTTGAACGAGAAGGGCTAAAGTTAAAGTTTTAATGAAATTTACTGCATTTTTCTTTTTGGTCATTCATGCATAGCACAACATAACATAAGTAATTTAGTACATATTAGATTATAATTACTCAATAAGTTATACTTATAGTTGCAAATTAATATTTTTTTCAGGAGAAAAAAAATTATACATTGATATGTCTGATAAAAGAGACTTGGTCTATCAGAGAAGTATCACTGTGGTAGGTATTTTCTAGATAATTTTCTTTAATCGTTTCTGTTGGATTTTGATTTACTGTTCAGTTTTGGATTGAAATGTTTTCTGTGGATATTGTTGTTGTTGGAATGATTCAAATTTTATCACACTTGTAGATTAGTGACTCTTTATACATATTGGAAGTTTTTAAAAATGTGGATTAGTTAGTTAGATGTTAATACTATTTGACCGCAGTGCCCGCCTTAGTTAATTCTAGCCACCGGGCCAACTCAGGATAATATAATTATGTGATCTTGCTTGGGTTATCGTTATTTGTCTCAGAAACCGCTTTAAACTTATAATGATAAATTTCTATTTTCTAAAATATAAATTATTACTACTATATGCTGAACAATCATCACCATAGTGACTCGCCTTAATCAAGAGTGCTCTTCCATTATTAAGATGGATAATTAATCATGAAATCTTACGCCTCTTGGAATCCTTGAATCTTAGATCGGAAGTCCTCGCAAAACAGCGAAATCTATGGATAGTATCTTATTTATAATCTCATTTTACTTCTAAAAAATTGAGGAACATCAACAAAAATTCTCTCATCTTTGAGAGGGGTTGGGGCACAAATTTTGTGAGTGACTGAGTTCTATTGCGTATCGATGAGGCTCAATGAGAAGAATTTGCATGCAATAATCGGGCCTAAACATATCCTTGCAGTTAATAGTGTTTATAGACCTCAAGCTTTTATCTTTGTTCTTGAGGCACATGGATCTTAATAACCTATTAGTTTTCCGCTGCTTCTTATTTATTTATTTATTCAGTTGGTAGGAAATCAAACAATGGTATTTTTTACTTACGAATGGTAAGTACATTAACCTGATATTTTTAAGTCATAGTGTCAGCAGGCTACACTTACTATCAATTTTCTATTCGCACATAAAATAATCGTAGTCAATTTTTGTTCAATATTTTAACATATACGCCGTCAATCACGCTGCATGAATTCATCATTAATCTGTGCTCCATTGATTTAAAGTGTTATTTTCCGTAGGTTTCTATATGTCCAACCTGTGGTGGAGAAGGTGAGATCATTTCTGATTACTGCCGCAAATGTGCTGGGGAAGGGCGTGTTCGTGTTAAGAAGGGCATTAAAGTAGCAGTTCCTCCTGGTATTAGCAAGGGAAGCACTCTTCGTGTTCGTGGTGAAGGTGATGCTGGGCCTAAGGGGTGAGTAGTTTTGCTATATCATTATTAATTGTGGTCGCCTCCCAGAAATGTCAAAAATCTTGTGCTAAGTTTCACGTTGTGAAGCAAGTTTAATAGAACTTTTTGGCAGACTAGTGCACTAGTTTTTCTATGTTTTTTTAATATTAATATGAAGTTAGCTGGTATGCTCTTCTTTCATACTAGATGCGTGGCATCTTTTTTGAAGGTATATAGATGTCAACACAGATCTTGACTATAGTACATAGTCAGAATCCTTTTCTATTTTCCATGGAAATATTATGTTTCATAATAAAATTTTCAAAATGTAATGCTTTATCATAATTTTTATTTAACGACGTGAATGAAATTTCTTATTCCATTGTATAACTAAAATCAGAACTATGTTGTATTCTTTATGTAAAATCTATCTACAATTGTTGAACTGATCAAACAGATGTTTGAACGAGTATTGGTATAATGTCATCTTACTTTCTTAAGTTGACGGCATGCTCTCATCCTCATTTATGCTTTTCATGCTTTTTTTTAGACTACTTAATCCTGATCTTTTCAAGTTTTAGTCTATGTCATCTTTTATTAATTTTATAAAGCTTTATGCTTTAGGGTTTTATTCGTTCTTGTTAATAAAATTTGCCAAGTGGAGTAATATTATTTTTTAAACTTGTGAAGCAGTAGTTGAACTGATAAAACGGATGTTTGAGCGGAACTGATTAACCGGATATTTGAACGTTGATATATCGGTGTGTTACAATAGCCCATTCGGTCAGATTCAAACTTCTAGAATAGCTCAAAAAGTTTGTTGATTTCTATAATTATTTATGAATGTTGATGGACTTGACATCAAGCATGAACAGCATGCGTAGTAGTCTTGACCTTGGGCTTCATTTTGGTTTTTGCTATGTACTGAAAAAATGTTGAAAGTGAAAATAAAGAAAGCGATGGCCATAATTTAATAACAAGAAAAGGCTGAATTTCTGTTCAGGTAGTCGGAATGTAATGCAAATGTCTTTTTTTTTTTTACCTTTGCTCTTTTTTTTTTTCTTTATTCTTTAGCTATATTAATCTCATAAATATAAAAACTAGTAAGGCTATATTCTATTTGGTGTGTAGCATGATGGAGAAAACAACTATATTTGAATGTATGAAAACAATTGATACTGTTTTACATTTGAAGCATTAATTAATTTAAGAGGGGTTGAAATATTCTTCAAACTTTCTCTATGAAGGGGTTTAGCTCTTCATCTTCTGATATGCCTCATGATTTTTCTCCCACTGCTTGCCATCATCCTCTGGCATGTTATGATTATTCTTTCATTCCTCTTCTTCTATGACTTCTTTTTTGTTTTATGCTTACATCCCTTCACATTCTCCTGCATGGAAATGGAAAATTAGAGATGGAGACAAGTACAATACACTATAAAATAGAGCTGGTTTTATTGCTGCGATCCTTGGACAGTGCCCCACTATTGTGCTTAGATGAGGGAACTTTTTGCGCTGGTATCTTCAAGGGAAAACCTTGTAACTTCTCTTGGAAGAGATGACAATTGGGAATTTGATAGAAATGAGTCAATTTTACGCATAAGTTAGGGCAAAAATGATTCTATTCCACTAATACCGTTGCAAAAGTATACAATCCCAAATATATAATAGATAGTCCTACAATATGAGGAGTACGCAAGCCTCTCCCAAGCCCTAACCTCTACAACTCCAAATAACAATCCACATACCCTAACACTAATCTTATTAGACCCTATTTATACTATACAATAATAACTAACAAATGACTAAATTGCCTTTTTAGTTTTGCACCTAAACTTAGTTTTCAAATTATTTGGTGGGCTCAGCAAGCTGGACAGTGCCATAAGTGTCGGTCTAATATTACTCCCTTCCCAATAGGACAATCTTATCATCAAGATGAAAAAGAGAAAACTATTGTTGGACCAAGTCAGATGGCTCCTACTTGGTGTCGTAATTTGTCAAATTTTTTTCATCTAATCACATTTTTTTCCCACTACTTAGACACCCCTTGGCACATCCCTTTAAACTCTATTGGTTGTAAAAGAACCTCCATATACACAGTTAAGGTAGAGTGTCTCAGTTGTGATTCGTGGAACATTAGATAAATTACCGATGAAGGCAGTAATTTTAAATGATAAGCCACCTCACTAATGCGCTCTGTGATCTCATAAGGATCAAACTAGCGTGGATGAGAGCTTTCTCATTCCTACTCTTCCTAATGTCTTTTGACGATAGGGTCAAAGTGTTCGATACACCTTATCTGCTACTACAAATTCCACACATTCGATGCCCATCAGCTTGCACACATTTCTAACATACATAATTTTCAAAGTAGTCTGAGAAGTTATATGATACAAAGTGTTGTATCAATATCCCTCTTCTTCTATGACTTTTTTTTTGTTTTATGATTACCTCCCTTCACATTCTCCAGCATGGAAAATGAAAATTAAAGATGGGGACAAGTACAATACATTATTAAATAGAGCGGGCTTTATTTCTGCCATCCTTAGAGAGTGCCCCACTATTGTTCTTAGATGAGAAAACTTTTTCCGCTGGTAACTTCAAGGGAAAACCTTGCAACCTCACTTGGAAGAGATGAGAATTGGGAATTTGATAGAAATAAGACAATTTTCCGCTTACGTTAGGGCAGAAATGATTCTATTCCACCAATACCAATGCAAAAGAATACAATCCCAAATATATGATAGATACAAAGTGTTGTATCAATATTTTGCCCAGGGTAGCCATTTATCCCATTGCTTGGGTGTATTAGATACAAAGCAATGCAAATAGGTCTTCACACTTTGATTAACAACTTCTGACTGTCCATCAATATGTTGATGGTATGATGTAATGTTGTTCAATATGGTCCATTGCATTCTAAGCAATTACCTCCATAAATGACTCAAAAAGACCTTGTCTCGATTCGACATTGTCAATTTTGGAATCCTGTACAAATGGACAACCTCTCGTATAAAAACGACGACTACATAAACAACCGTGTAGGGATGACATAGAGGGACAATGTGAGCGTACGTGCTTAACCGACCCACCACCACCAGGATGACCGTAAATCTTTCTAACCGAGGTAATCTTTCAATGAAATCCATCATCTCCTCTTCCAATATCTTCTTCGGTAATGCCAGAGGTTGTAGCAACTCACAAGATCTAATGCCATGTACTTATGCTTCTAGCACACATCACACCTTGAAAGACCATTTCCCCCACATCTTTTCTCATTCCTACCTCATACACAATTCTGCTACTGTCTTCGGTATGTCTTGAGAATGCCCTAGTGCCCTCTGTCAGTGCTGCTGTAAAACTCCTGTAATAATTTTGTTATGTGTCTTGAATGTCGGGGTAATACATAGCGTCTATGGGAAAGTAAATGTTGGTGATTAAGTGAATAATCGGTATATTTAATCTCTCCATCCACTGAAGCAGATCAGATCTTGCTCAATTCCTTATTTACCTCACTTTCTTGCCTCGACTCCTCTCAATTTAAAACCAAAGGAACTGACAATGCCAACAATTGAGGTTCCTTCATTTGTCGTGATAAGGCATCAACGACCTTATTCTATAATCTCGAGCTATATTGAATTTAAAAATCATATTCCAATAACTTAGTCAACTCTACTGTTTCTTAGTCACCTTATTTTATTCAAACAGAAATTTAAGGATGTATTGATCCGTGTGTACTGTGAAATGCCGCCTCAATAAATAAGACCGCCATTTCTGAATGGCAAGCACAATTTCAATAAATTCCTACTCATAATCTTACTTGAGTCTGACTCTCGTCTTCAGCACTTGATTGGATTAAGCAATGGGATGCTGACGCTGCATAAGCACTGTGCCTAGCCCATAGTCTGAAGCATCAATCTGTACAATGAATGGTTGGTTGAAAGCAGGTAATGTAGGATTGGTACACTCTTCATATAGCCTTCTTCAACTTCTCAAAGGCCTAGGTCGACCCTTTCCCCCACTAAAAGTTATTCATCTTTAATTGGTTCGTCAATGGCCTTGCAATTGAATTGCAACCCCTTTCTGAGTTTCTGGTAAGTACTGGAATACCAAAAATTCTCTTAACCCCTTCAATGTCTTAGGTAGTGGCCAATCCAACATAGGCTTCACCTTCGATGGATTCATCGACACCCATGCAGCCCACACCACATGTCCTAAGTACTCCACCTTCGGTCGGGCAAATAAATACTTCTTTATGTTATCATAAAGTTAGTGCTCACCGAGTATCGTAAACACCTTTTTCAAAACAATCAATGTGGTCTTCCAAGAAGCCGTTGTACATTATGATATCGTCAAAGAACACCAACACAAACTTGTAAAGGAAAGGTTGAAACATCTTGTTCAATAGTGATTGAATTATAGTCGGTGCGTTGTTAGGCCCAAATGATAACCAGAAATTCGTAGTGACTTTTATGAGCTTGAATTTTCAGTCTTGGCACATTTATCGGCCGTCTCCGACTTTGATGGTATCCTGACTTCAAGTTAATCTTAGAGAATACTGCAACCCCAAACAATATCCAAAAGCTTATCAATCACCGGGATGGGAGATCTTTCAAGCATTATTTTTTTATTTACTTCTTGATAATCCACACTGAAACGCTAACTCCCATCATTCTTTTCCAGGAGTAAGACTAAGCTAGGGAAGGGGTTCACACTTGGTTATATGATCCCGACCTCCAGTGTCTCTCGGATCAAATCTCTTGATTTCACCTTTTTTGTATTTCGAGGTAGCGGTGCATGCTCGCACTGATAAGAGAAACCCTCGGTCTCAAGCTTATTACATGCTTGTGTTTCCTCTGAGCCGACAATCTACATGACAACTGGAAAAATTTTACAAATTGTTGTAAGTTGTTGATTTGTGCCAGAACAATGTTAACTCTGTATCATGTCTCTTCCATGCAATGCAACTCGATCAAGAATTTCAATACTGCACCCTGAATTTCACTAACTATGATCTTAAGCATCACTAAGGTGTTGCACAAAATAGAGTCATTGTGAAACGCCATCATCTTTTCTCTCTCATAAAACTCCATTTTCATGAGTTTTAAATTCATCTTAGTCTCCCCTAAGGACTAGCAATTTCATACTCAATATCACATAAGGACTCCCTAAATTCGAGGGAAGAAAATCATCCATCACATAAATATCTTGCAGTATTAAAATCACCGTTTTATAAACACTCATGCTCTTTTCCATCTGTTTAGTTTCCATCATTACTCCAAAATTTCTTGTGTTAACCATCTCAAGCCCCAATTGATTACTTGAGTAGAGATGAAGTTGTGAGTGACCACTATTTACCGAGCCCGCTATATCTTGTTCTCCAATCTGTCCCCGAAGCTTCATATTTGGTTCGATGTAAACCCCACCACCAATTTCAATGAGACTTCTGTCACATCCAAGTGAGGGTGTTTCTCCTCCACCACAATCTCCTTTGTTTTTTCGCTCTTTGCCTCCATGTCACACACTATGAGAATCTGTAAGGTCCAATCCTTGCAACGATATTCTTGTCACTACTTGGATCGAGACATGGAATTAAAAGAAAAAGGATACTGACGGTCGGATGGTGAAGTTTAAATTTTTCTATATTCATTTTCTATATTAACATTTAATAAATGCAAGAGCCACAACAAAAAAAAAGGATTAAATTAAAGAAGTTATAAATTTGCTTTAGATTAGGTTGTCCTCGTTTTCTATGAACATTTTTTTAGTGCTCATTTTTTAATCAATTAATTATACCTGAAATGTTAATTTAAATTAATAGTGAACTAAATATAACAAAAGTGAATATTCATACTCCTACATTATAGTAACACGATGAAAAAAAATAATATGCACGTCAGTTAAATTTTGTATAAATCAATACAGAGCATTTCGAGATCTGTACTATTTAATATGGTCATTCAATGCAATTCTAAACATTTATTATGTCTTATTGTATTGTTTACATATCAGTATCTTTTTAATTTGTATAAAACCATTAGAGGAGCACCATTTAAAAATTTGTACAAATTAATGTACTTCAATATCAATATTCTTTTCAATTTAGGTGCATGAGTGCCTTAACGTCCACCTACTAGTACCACAAAGGGGTGACTTCATCATAGTTAAGCATGTGTTCCTGATATCATCATTCAATGTAATTCTATAGATTTATTATGTCTTATCATATCATTTACATATCAATATCTTTTTATCTTATATACAATCATTACTGGAGCATCATCTAAAAATTGTATTAGTTAATGTTTTTCAATATCAATATTTTTTTTCATTTACATGCATGTGTACATTAACGTTCATCTGCTAGTACTATAAAGTGATGATTCCATCATAGCTAAGCACGTACATGCCAGTAATCAATATCTTATTTTCTTTTCATAAAATTCATTTGATGCACATATACAAATACCAGTGATTTACAATTCAACATGATCAAATAAATTTAAAGAATATAATAAATCATTTTGATTTAACTCTTATAGTATAAAATCTATCTAAATAATTAACAGAGTGTTTCTGATTTAGAAGAAATCAAATACTACTATAATTTAAAAGTACAAATACTCACCTCAAAATCATATGACTTGTCTTAAATTTTCAAACACACTTTATCTTTTTCTCTACAAATTAGATGCCTATAAGATAATTAAAAAAAATTAAGCATATCATTAATTATGTTAATTTAATTCTTTATTAGAAACTTTTATTTTAAGCATTCATGTTACTTTAATTTTACCTATAAAAATATAACTTAATCAACATTTATGATTTATATTAAATTTTATTTAATATCTAATTAATGTCCAATCTAATTTGAATAAATAATTGTAAAATTTGTTTACATATATTGAATATATCTTTTATACTATTGTTATTATAATACTTATTGATATTACGTATATACAAACCAAATAATTTATTTTATTAATATAAAACTTGTTAACTCTTACCTCTACTGCAACCTCAGCTCGACTTTCTTTATCCACATTGCTTGAATTAGGGCACGAGCTCTGTCTCCTACTCTTAACCCACAAAACAAAACACCACCCCTCCCGAAACAAAATACCACAACCACTCTTCCTTAAGCTAAGTTGTGGTTCGAGTTAAATCAATCTCATGCACGATGGCTCCTTTCCTCTACCTTTGCTTGATGCTTCTCATTTTTTTGTTTTGCTCAGAGCAAAACTGAACGTTACTTTTCTTGCTCGATGAAGGACGAATACCAAGGGAAGCTTCCTACTTGACGAAATTGCAAATTGCTTGACAAAACTGCAATTTGCTTAATGAATCCTTTGGCTTAGGTAGCAAGCATCACACCCTTTTCTCTGACAACGCATGCCCGAAGAAAGACCTAGTCTTCAATTGCCTTGTCGCTCGATTATGCCTTAGACTGCAAGTCTCTTCTAAGGGCATCTTCGTTATCCTTTCAGTTCTCTCTTGGCTTGACGTCATCATTCGAACAGAAATTGTCGCTGCCCTAGCTTGCTTAACGACATCACCTTTGGCTCATCCCTTGTAGGCTGGTATCTTTCTTCCCCTCCTCCCACCGTCGATCTCTCTGAATCTCCTTCCTTTGCTTTGTTTTCTCGCCTCTTCTTATATGTCGTAAGAGTTGCTCGATACAACCCTCCTGCTTGATACGAATAACATCAACGTTAATAAAAAAAAAACTTCTGGGCATTACAGTCATGGGGGAAACTTCTCATAACACTGAAATCGTAACCACTTGGCTTGCTTCTCTCGAATATCTATCTTTATGAGCTGTTTGTATGTCGCCCTCATCTGTGGCCCATTATTCTTGTCCCGTGGAGATTTTCTCTGGAATCCCAATGAGTATTATTGGTACCATCAAGGCTGAAGTATTTTAGTACTAAGCTCTACTTGTGCTATTCTTATTTGCCCGTTTTATTTCATTTTTATCTTCAACTAACTGCTCTAATTTCATAGTTTGTCTCAATTCTTGTGGCCTCAATAGATGAAGTGTTATTCAAATTTCTAGCTTCAACCGTTTCATGAAGTTTTCTTCCAATAATGCTTCTGATATTCTTCTCAAATGGTCAAATATAATCTCAAAATTTTCTCTATAATTCATGAATGATTCTCTTGCATCAATGAAAAAATTGCTCGTGCCAATCCCTTTCTCACATGGTTTGAAACGCTCCAACAATCAATCATTGAATTCTTCTAATGCTCTGATTTGCTGACGTTGTTCTATCCATTGATAACATGTTAGAGCTTTTACTTTCAAACACTAGGCCGCTGCCATCAATTTTTCTTCCCTAGTCAACCTATTAAGAGTAAAGTGTCTCTCCACCCGATAAACCCAACAATAGGCCAGCTTTCTTATGTGGATCTCCTACCTAAATTATCTTTGCACTCGATAAACCGAAGTTCGTTCCACCATGAAGCAGGGTGTGGGTTCCTTTTCTCAACCCATATTGATTCTTTCTTTCATAGGTTTGACTCACTCCATGATCAGCTCGCTCATCCCATTAGACTCTTTCATCTCTTTTCACCTAGAAGGTTGTCACGAAAAAATTCACCGACGCAGTTGGATGCTACCCTCAGTCTGGATCCCACCCAATAGGGTTCCCTGTGTTAGGCCGAAATTTTTCAAATCAATCCTCTCTAGCCTCAAATGCATGCAGTCTCATTCAATATGTTGTTCGTTCCAATTCTCCAGACGTTGTGTGATTCTCTCCAAATGTTGCCACCTGAAGCCCCTCCTGACTCTTTTGCTCGATCCCGCCTGCTTTTGTTAGTTTCAATCATTTGGATGTCACACTATTCCTTCCAATTGTTGCTGCTTGTGTTTGCTTCTGATTGCTTCACTCATTCCTGCAGCTCCAGGCTTGACCAATGCAATGACACTTCCCTGATGCTATGTAAATTGTTCTGATTGCTGCGCTTGCATCCACTTCGGGCGCAGTCGCTCAATTTTGTGTAGGTGACGGCGGGTTTGAGTAAAACTCTGATCCTCTTTATTTCTTCTAAGTCTTGAGCCTTCCCTCCACCGCCTCTTAATGGACGACCAATGCTTCTCCATTTCAGACCTAGTTTGATTCACCTTTCCCTTTAATTTCTACTTCAAGGAATTTACTTTCTCAGTCGTCATTACTCCCAGGACGGTTTTCAATCGCAAAGGCCGAACTCTTGTATCTGTTGATCTTGTCACTGGCTTCTCAGCTAGCTTGAATCATGATTGTATTGCAAGGTTTTATCATGAAGGCGACGTGTAACACTATGGAGACAAGAGCATCGTCGAGACGGGGAGGGCAACTTGAGGATTTCAGAATGATACAACTTCGTGCCTCGCTGATTTCAGAACAATACGAGGTGGAACAATAGCTTCAAATGTAAATGAGAAAGGTTTTGTAGCGGAGCAACAACCTCAAATGCGAATGAGAAGGATTTATAGTGCAGTAGCGTCCTTGAATGCTCTGATACCGACGAGACAATTTTCCACAGAAATTTGGGTAATAATAATAGATTTTCTTCCACCGGCACCAAAACTAAACAATACAATCCCAAATACATAAATGATATGCCTATAATTTGAACGGAAAGCGTGTCTCTCCCAAACTGTAACAGCTAAGACTCTAGATAATAATCACATACCCTATTCGTAATCATAATAGGCCCTATCTATATCGAGCAATGATAACTAACAAAGGATTAAATTGCTTTTTTTTTCTTGGCATTTAAAATAAGTCTTCAAAATATTTGAAGGGCTCGACGTGGTGGAAAGCGCCATAGGGCTCGGCATTGCGGAAAGCGCCATTGGTGCTGGCCTAACAAAATAAATATGGTATTTTGAGAGCTTACAATGCAATGTGGAATTCCCCTTGTGTGGCTTATTACTTTGGTAACAAAGAGGAGGGAAGGAGGGAGAATCTGGGAACAATTTTTTCTTTTTTTTTCTTTTTTTTTTTCTTTGGAAAAATTGAGTAGGAAAAAATTATCCGGCCTTGCTTAATGTGAGGGGGCTCTATTATTTGAAGTCCTAGATTTCTGTTGGTCGTCCTTCCTCAAAATTTAAAAAGTCGTCATTAGATTGTAAAAAGTTGTAGTTGGTAGAGAACATTCCTTATTGTGGTGTAGGGAATTTGAAGGTGTTGATGTGGAAAATGTTTAAGGGTGGTTAGAAACAGTCTTAAAAAGATGGTGTTCGATTGAACAATTGGAATAGTTGAGGTACTCATGAAAACTCTTACTGGATATAAGAAATAACTGCAAATGGGTGAGACTTCTCGTGTAAAACTAAGGGGGTGGGTTGGACTGATTTGAAGTCAATGATGTAGGGAGAATCTAAGATTATGAGAATAGTTGACTAATGATGATCAAGAAAAGCCTACATTTGGATAAAAGGGATGAATTCAACAATTATAAGCTATTGTGTATAGAGAATTTAAAATTATCACAATGGACAACTAAAGCTTCAAGAGGTGATCATACTATTTTGTAGCTTTGAGTTCTAAATTGAGAATTAAGTTCTATTTATAAATTTTATTAGAGGGGGTATTTCAATATTTTTTTAAAATTCTATACTAGAATATTCCAAGTTCTTATTAATAAAGAATGTATCAAGTCACACGCTCCCTTAATTTGCAAGAGATTAGACAACCCCGCTATCAAATAACGATGGTACAATCACGCCTTTTGGTTTACCCGATTGACTAGTTAATGTCAAGTGTTAGTTCAATAATGAGTCGAAGCCATATACTAGTGTTTTGGTGCGGGCATCTTCCGCTTTTGGATCGAACATGGACATCTTCCACTTCTGCACCAGACATGGGCATCTTTCGCTTCTAGACCAGACACAGATATCAAGGGCGACTGAGACTGGTTCAATCCAGGGGCTCTAAGTGCCGGTTGGTCCTCGTTTTCCATAGGATTGCTGCCTGATTGGAGTAGGACTAATCCTAAGTTATGCTATGTATATATATGTTGCTTTTGTCGTGTTTTGGTTTCAGTTTTCTGTTTATGTTTGTTTAGGACAGCTGTCAATGGCTCTGGTTTTTTCTTTTAGGACTGTTTCCATGGATTAAGTTATGCTCTGGCTGTATCTCGCTCCCGGGTGATTGTCCTTTCCTCAACCCTGCCACATCCTTCCCACACTTCTCTCCATCACTCCCTGCCGCCTTCTCTAACTGCTCAGAATAGTTGTTGTTGTTGTCCTTCCCACAATTTTCCGCCTTTCAGCCGCTAACATCTGCTTCCCCTCCCTCTATCTTGCTATCGCCATTGTTCCAACCAGCCTACATCGTTGTCGCCTCTGCCCCAATAAACCACTTGTCCTTGTTTTACCGTTGCCCAGCCATCCCACCTGCTTGTAGCCGCCCAAGACAACAAGCACCTATTTTTTCCTTGCTATAACTACCCTTTGCGCCACTTCTTTACCTTGCTGTTGCCTTTCCAAGCCCCTAATGGCCGCTACCATTACCATAGATTCACCCCAACAACTTGTCATATTTTTTATTATTTTGTATTTATATTTGTGCGGTTGTAATTTCTCATTTGAATTCAGCAGTAATATTGTTTCTTTATTATTGTTTGGTTAAACTCCGATATAATACTGCAACGATCACCACTTGCAAACTCTTTAATGAACAAACAAATTAAATCATTTTGAGTATTCAATGTGACAAATCTAACGAAATTGACAAATCAAAATTAATGTTCGAATGGACATCAACATTTTGGAGAAAGTTAGGGATCAAATTTGAAAAGCCTTAAAAGAATGACAATGGTTGGTTTCTTCTTTTTTTTTTTTTGCATTAAAATTCCCAGTCTCATCCCAAGCGATTATAGGTTGTAGATAACTCATGAATTAGAGGCCTACAAGTTAATCATAATTTTGAGGAGTTTGAAATTAGGCAAAGAAACTGCACGAAATCGAGGTAACTAAAGGACAATTAGATACTTTAACGGTGTGTTCATGACGACATGTTGAGGGGAGGGTTATCAAGTCTTGTTAATGGACTAGGTTTGGGTTTGATTCGAATTTGCTTGAATTGATCCCGACATATTTATTAAATGAGTTAAAATGACTAATTGAACCCTTTGTCAATAACATGATTGACTTAAATCCCACTCAAATAACTCATTTAACATATTTATGAATAAAAGTAATGTAAAAGAATATCACAAATATGATACATAAATGCATGATAGGAAAGACTTCATTAAAGGGAAAATGTGATCTAATAGAAATGAAGTTACAACAGTAACAAAAAACCTTATCCTACTAAGCGGGGTCAGCTACATGATTCTTCTCTCTCCATTGTGTCCTATTGAGTGACATATTTTCATTTCATTCTAATAAATTAAGATCATTTTTTATACAACATGCCCACGACTTTTTAGGTCTACCTCAACCTTTCTTAACATAGTCGAATATAAAATATCTACTCGGCTAACTAAGCCTTTAGATGATCGACGTTTAATGTGACTAAACCATCTAAGACGACTCTATCTAATCTTGTTTGCCATTGGAACTACACCATACCTTTCATGGATATATTCATTTCATATTTTGTCTCTAAGGGGTAGAGTCACCCATCTACCTATGCATTCTCACCTCAACAACACTTATCTTAGTTTTATGCTTCTCTTTTATAGGCCAACATTCTGCGTCATAAAGCATTGCAGGTCTCACCACCATCTTATAAAATTTTCCTTTAAATCTAAGAAATACTTTTCCATCAGACAATAGGGCCGATGCATTTCTCCACTTCAACCATCCAACTTGAATTTTACTAATAACATCCCCATCTATTTCACCATCACTTTGAACAATTGAATCGAGATATCTAAAATGTTTAATCCTTTTAATGATTTGATCACCCATTATTACAACTCTGCCACTAAATCTACTACTAAAATTACTTTCTATTTATTCAATTTTAGATCTACTCAAATGATGGCCTTTTGGCTGGCTCTAAAGCAGACCTCCACAATTCAAGTTTTCTGAACTCTTTCTCTTGTCTTACTCACAAGAAGTATATCATCAGCGAAAAGCATTCACCAAGGTATATTCTCTTGTAAATGTTCAATAAGAGCTTCCATTACTAAAGCAAAAAATATGGGCTTAAAGTTGATCCCTAATATAATAGAAATGAAGTTACATGTAAAAATTATATGGGTTTCCACGTCTAACTTGAATGACCCGATAGTTGAGTTCATGTATGAGTTATGCCATCTATTGACATCCTTGGGGGGTGGTTGTGTGCTGGCATTGTTTACTGATCAGAGTGACAAAAACACCAACCAATTGATCACTCGCAGCAATGCCAATCAATTGATTACTCACAACAATGCCAATCAATTGATCACTTGCGAGAAGAAAACTTCCATCCTGTAGTAGTTGTTTATAAAAGCTAGATTGATTTTATTTTACTTTATTTTTCTTGATATTGGATCATGCTTTACTTAGACCTAGGGTTGAGACTTTTAATGAGCGCTATCCCCCAAAGTTAATTCTCCCTTTACATTACGGGAGAATACCCTCAATTAAGACGACATTCTTAGGTTCAATTTTAGGCTTAGATTCAATCTTTAAACTTGAATTTTATTAAATGGGCATGGTTCCAGAATGAGGGTAAATCTGGTTAAGATCCTATGCTTCTGTCATCTTTGGCCTATATTGGATTCAGTTTGCCAACATAGTAGAGCATTTAGTTGTAACATCAAAACGTTTAATCAGCAAAAATAAATTCCAAAAATAAATTGCCCTTTTAGGTTTCTTAAGCGTATTGGATTTAAGTGTCTCTACATCAAAGACATGCTTTTCCAGATTAATGTAGACTTGATTGTGGATAGTGTGATTGTTGTACTAGTTTTATCAAATGATTCAATGTGCGGAGAATGATCTCTCATGGTTCACAGGTATTAAGCAAGATATATAAAGCAATCATTTGCAGTTTTTTTCGTCCTCAGAAAGCACTTGTTGAAAAAGAGAAGAATAAACTTTCATGAGGAGATCGCGAGCTTTGAAGCTGAATCGGCAATTCTCTTTAATCTGAGAGGAACCTTGATCAGGGTGCCCCTGATCTCAGATTAATATTGCCCTCTCTCATTTTTGATGACCATCATTGGTACATGAATTTCAATTTAACTTCAAGTAACTTCAGCACACTTATTTGGTTTGTCTTGTTTTGACAAGTAGGCCTACATTTTGTGTCAAGTGAGCACACTTGCCAAAAATATCAAGGGCATGCCATTTAAAGCATAACATGACACGGGGGTCTTCCTCTAAAAGCTGTACTAGCTTGGCCCGAACAGTTTCAATAGAGGGGGTTGAACCGCACACCCCATCCCTCTTCTGTTTATATGTATTTTTATGCCTTAAGTTTCAGTTTACGTTATTTTTTTATTTCAATTTGTGAGGATAGTCGCCAGCGTCCTGCTTTCCCCTTAAGGGTATATTCGACAGATAAGATGGTGCTTTGGCTGTATCCCTCTCCCATGGTGGTGATCATCTTCCCCAATTTCTCCTCTACATGGCCATCCATCTATCCCAGCCGCCTCTCCTCAATCCTTCCTCGCTGTTCCTCTCCCTGTAGCCCATACCTAGCTGCTGCTGCCCTCTAGCACCACATCTTGTCACTGCCACCCTCCAGCACCACATCTTGTCGCTGTCGTCCCCATCCTGCACATCCTTATTGTTGTCACAGTTGCCCGACCTGCTTAACAACTGTACCGCAATTCCATCTTCCCCTATCTGTTGCTGCTGTAATTTCTGTACTTCAAGCCCTTTTCTTTGTCTGTAGTTGTTAGGTGCTGTCCAGCTGTACCCTTGCCCTCTTTTGTTGTTGGTTGTTGTCTAGCCCTCTCCCTGGCATCATACTTGCCTCTAGGCAACCTGCACTCAGCCTCCACTCCACAAACACCGCCCCTCGACCCCTCCAACCAATCCCCATGTTGTTGTCCTTCCATCATACAACCCCCCATAACCTTTGCTTCCCTTAAACTGCAACACCACCTCACAGACCTACGCCCTAGTTTTGTTTGTGTTGTTTTTCCTATTTTCAAGAGTCTTTGTTTGTAACTCTATTAAATTTCAACAGTAATATTTCTATTTTTATTGTGGTTTGGGCTTCCTCCGGTATCATTTGGTTTTAAAGCTAGTCTAACCTTAGTCTTATTCTAGGGTTTCTTAGTATCCGCCTTACCCCTAACTAAATTTTTTTTCTTTCCTACTCCTAACCATAAGCCAAAACTTTGACCAAACCCTCAATTCCTCTTGTTGAATTTCAAAATCAACGACCCTAAATTAAATTTTAGCCCTCTCACCTCAACTTTAAACCTTAGGAATGCCACCATTGAGATACATGCTCGAGCCTTCTCAGGAGGAGATATGGCGAGAGATCTGCCGAAATCGGCGGTGGATCACGAATATGAAAGATGAAATCCAATGGGAGGCTACCATCGACTGTGATCCGAAAAGTCGAAGGGTAGAATGAGAAGATATGAAGATAAAGCGGGAAACATAGCGCTAGTTTCTACCAAGTCAGTACTGTCGTAAGTTATAAACTCTAGCTTCTGAAGCAGAGAGATTGCAACACCAAGCGACCCTCTTGGCTACTATCCAGCGAAACCAATCAACAAGCCTGTCACAGCTAGAAAATATTGCAAGTGTCATGGATTTGAACATGTTGAAGCTGAATGCATAATCACGGGAGTGATCTATTTCACCGAGCAGGGCGTAATTGAAAAGTTGGGTAAAGACACCGCAGGTACAAAACTCTCTTTCCGTTGAGGAGGAAAAGATACACTTAAGTCTCAATGGAGCTCATGGAAGAGACTCCAACCGACCTTATTGTGAGTGGCCAATGCAGTTACGAGTTAGAGGAGTCGACATCAGACACAGGGCCCCTACAGACAAGAGCAAGGCATATATTTCAACTCTATAGACCCCCTACTGAGTTGCCCCTACGACGGGAGGTCTAGCATGTCCAAAGATGAGTTATTATGTTCCATGTCCGGACTATTACAGTGAGTAGTTCAAATGTTAGAGTCAGCTCAGCAAGCCAGCCATAAACAGATTTTCAGACGGGTGGGTTGAGCGACAACTCCGAGATGTGCCTTAGGAGCCTAAGGGGGATGAAAATTCTTCAATGGGTTCCTGGTCTTATTATTGAAGTCGTCTCCTCTAATGTGGTCGATATTGAGAGTGGCACAACCTGCCATAGATTTCATCACATGATTGAGTTCTCCGCACATACTTGTTGCTCAACTATCGCAAGTTGGGCACGAGAAGTGGAAGTAGAAGATTTCTAATGTAAGGGCTTGAGAGTTGCATTGCAGGAACCCACCTCTATATGCAGCTCCCGCTCAGGATATGCCAAAAGAGAACGACAACATATTCTATCAGAATGTGTTGTTGAATGAAAACACCGGCATGATCGACCTACTAGGGGACTTAGAGCCGTACCATGAGGATTCATGAGCTTCAACGAATGAGGTTGAAGCTCCCCCTTCTTTCATTAGAGGGGAATTTTTCCCTCCACCGTGTTTTTATTTTCCGCCCATCCTCTTCTATTTATATGTGTTTTTATGCCTTAGGGTTCAGTTTATGTTATTTCTAATTTCAGTTTGTGAGGACACACCCTGTTTTCCTCTTAAGGGTTGTATCTGACGGTTAGGGTGGTGCACCAATTGTATCCCTCTCCCAATATGGTGGTTATCTTCCCCAACTTCTCCCCTACACGGCCATTCATCTGTCCCATCCTCCTCTCTGCAATTCTTTCCTCGCTGCTCCTCTCCCTGCAGCCCATACCTAGCTGTAGCCGCCCTTCACCACATCTTGTGGCTGCCGTACTCGTCCTGCACGTCCTTGTTGTTGCCGCAGTACCCTGGGCCTGCCTACCAGTTGTACCGCCATTCCATCTTCCCCTATCTACTGCTGCCATAGTTACTGTACGGCAAGCCCTATTCCCTATCTTTTGCTGCTGCTGCTAGGTGCTGTCCAGCCGTACCCTTACTCACTACTACTGTCGGGTGTTGTCCAGCCCTCTCCCTTGCACCGCAGTTGCCTCGAGGCAACCTGTCTGCACTCATCCCCTCAAACCACAGCACCACCTCGCCTACCTACGCCGTAGTCTTGTTGTTTTTCCTATTTTCAAGAGTCTTTGTTTGTAACCCTTTTAAGTTTCAGCAATAATATTTCTTTTCTGGTGGTTTGGGCTTTTCCTCCAGTAGCATAACATTAGTTTGCTTCACTAGCAAATGGTTTGTCCTGCTACATACGCTGAGTTACATGAACAGTGACGTCTTGGAGGCTTGTCATGGCTGATTCAGTTTTATTGGAGTGAACCTTGATTTAACTCATGAAGATGATGCCTTGAGCATTCAAGATTATTGTTTCATGTTTGGGCTGTGCATCTTTGTTATTAAAGTTGTAGTTCATATAGGGTATTTGACTTGAGGTTGCCTTCGAAAGCTGAACCGTTACTAATGAAGATAGTATGACAGTTTTATGTATCCATGAGTTGCCTGAAGTAGAGATCCCCAGGTTAAGCCCAAGTTTTTTGGTTTGATTTCAGCTCATCTTTGCCATAAAATTGATTAAAGTCTTCTTTATTGTGTGCTAGGTTCACCTAGGCAAACTCACTCAAGGATTGATGGGCTCATCAGCTTTGAGCCGGTCTAGGTTAACTTAGTTGATGGCCATTGGCTGGTTTAAATTTAGTTGATTTTAAAAGATTATGCTTATAATTCAACTATTCAGGCTTAATAGTGGAATTTATTTTTCTAACTCTAGGGAAGTACAGCATGAAAGTTTGGCTCAATCGGCTTATTACCTTTATGCTGGCTCGATCAGTAGGGTTGAGGTTTACATCCAAAGAAGGCTTGGAAGTGAGACTTACATTTCAAGGATAAGGATAATTCATCAGTGGGACTTGCGAGTTTTAATGTATAGAAGGCCTATTAATAGGACTTCCAACCTCAAGGGTGGGGCCTACAATCTCATCCCATACACGAGGCAGCCCAATACTTGTTTATATCGGATGGGAAGGATTAAGAGTTTGTTGGTCTAAAAGGTTGAATTCGGGTAGGATTCAACCTATTTGTTTTAATAAGGAAAAACAATTAGAAAAGAATTAAGGTTTAGAAACTTAATAGTTCAAGTTCAATAGACGCCACTCCCCATTCCCGCTTTCCTTTTATTTTTTGTAACCCTTGGTTGTAGCGGGTAGATAACAATTGGCCTAGTGCGATCTGATTTGGGATGGCCTGCCTTGGTTAACATTATTCAAGGTCTTATAATTATCACCTTTTGGCAATTTTAATCATCAGAGTCGGTATGCAAGAAGGTCATTTATTTACATTTACACTATTTGAAGTTTATTTATCCCCATAAATACATTTTAAAGTGATTATTTATAGTTGATTGAATTCTTCTGAGCGTTCTGAAATCTGAAATTTGCCTTAACCTTCATCATTGGTCTGTAGAATATAAATGACACCTCATCAATTTTGTCCATTTTTTTATTTATTTGTGGAGAAAAGATTTAATTTATCTCTGGGGTACACACAATGATCCAGAAAAAGCAATTCCTCTTTTGGGTATTTTTTTCTTCATATAATTAATTTATATGATATAATTACTAAGCTACTGTTTGCATATTAGTACAGAATTGATCATTCCTATTTATTAAAGGTTGAAATCTCTCACTGCTACGGGGAGCATTTTATAGGCTATTCCTATTTATGAAGAGTAATCTGGTTGAGACTTTTGTGGGCTGACATTAGATTAATGCTATTCATTATTATACCACTAGGATAAATGCAGAACTGTAACCTTCTCTTTAACGCCCGTAGTACATTGGCAATACTATCAGTAGTTTAGTCATAACTATCTTTTTTAGAGGTATCTTGTTTGAATATCTGCCAAATGTAAATTTAGGAAAATTATATCTAGTATAATATTGTGAGAAGTATATACATTTCTTTAAAATATATATCTATTGAAACTAGAAAAGTTAATTCTCTTGCTTGACTGTAAAAACAAACTTATCTACTGCATGGAGCTTCAACTAATATAGATTCCAAGGAGAGTTGATGTTTGTGATCTTATCACATCATTTGCACAGAGTTACTTGCCGTTGATTCTATGATCTCTAACTTACAAAAGAAGCGGCTTAACTTTTGCTCCAGACTCACCCTCCATAAAAAGATAAATGTTTTTGCTCTGCATCACGAGTTATTAGCTGTCTACGTCATGTCGGGATAAGGTTGTCTTTTGGTATCGTTGCCTTTGAACCATTCTCGGTGTCTTTTAAAATTCCTATATTGCAAAAAATATTTTTGTTTATTTGCTTTTATTTGCATCATTATAATCATTTGATTAATAACTTTGTTTCTTTATACTTTGCACGTGTTTGTTTATTGTGTTTACCAGTTATGACAATATGCATACTGTAATTGAAATCGAGGCAAGTCTTTTTCATCTTTGACAAGCAGGGGACCTCCCGGAGATCTTTTTATATGCCTTGATGTTGAGGAGATACCAGGTATACAGCGAGATGGTGTCAACTTATGTTCAGCTGTTTCTATAGATTACATTGATGCTATTTTGGGGGCTGTTGTTAAGGTGAAATCTTAACCTTTCTCTGCCTTAATATTTCAAATTAATAGTATTTTATTTTACGTGGTGATTGAAACAATTTGGAATATATGTTCAGATGTGGTCCCGTTACCTTGTTTTTTTTAATTCATGCTGCTCATCATTTTGTAAATATGTGCTGTCAACATACATTAAAGATGGTTAAAGAAAATGCTCGTTTTTGTTAGTTATTATTAGGGATTTTTTATTTCACTGCGAAGTGTTTGGATCTCAGAATGAAAATGAGTTGCTTTGAAATGAGATGTAATATCTGTTTATTTTACCGGAATTCATTTTTATAAATCCATTCTTTTTTTTTTTTTTTTTTTTTGAGCAGCAATGATTTTTAATTTCACCCATCTTTACATTAATTTTGAATTTAATATTTTCACCAATTATCCTTTAATTTAATATTATTTTAACGTTATTTAAAGTAAAAAATATGTAAAACTGAAGCGTGACTTCCCAGCCTTTGAAATTGAAACGCATCTTTCGTATGACAAGTTTCAAGAATGAGAATTCAATTCCATCATTATTTCATTCTAACAAATGCTTGAATTCACTTTAGGAAGTGAGATCCAATATAAATTTTAGACATTTATCACAAAACACTTCTAGCTCAAAATACATTTAGCTCTTCTACAACATAAACTTCTCTTAACTAGCTAGCCGCAAGAATTTACATGGTTATGGCGGCAAAAAAATCATTCACTGAGTGGCTCATGTTTGATTTGATTGCTAAGTAAGCGACTTGAACACAGACAATTATTTTGATCTTGATTTATAAACGAGCCTAACACGAATAGGTCTTGTCTGATGGTGAATGAGTTATTTTGTCTTTAATTAATTAATTGTATTTGTTATAATATTTTTATATTGATGTTTTTTGTTTTTTTTTTTTTTTTTTTTGTAAATTCAGCAACAACAAAGAACAAACTTTTTTCCCACGAAGTGTGGTCTGCTACATGAAACTTTTTTCGTAGTAGTTCCATTAAATTAAGATCGTTCTTTATACAAGATGCCCAAGTCTTTTTAGGTCTATCTATACCTTAACATAAGTCGAATTTAAAACATATACTCTCCTGAAAGCATCTTTAGATAGATGACTTTTAATGTGATCAAACCATCTAACACAAACTTCTTCATGAATATCTTAAATCTTAAGATCTTGAACTTTACTTTTAAAGATAATTTTTTTTTTATATATTTTAAGTGTTCTCTTCTAATTCTATGACAATAATTTATTTTCCAACCTTTCATCTTAAAATACATAATCGATGTTGTGTACTTAAATTTTCACTTGGAGTGGCTTTAGAAACTTTATAATCTTGATGATCTTTTTCTAATAAGAAGATATTCAATTTTTTGTTTTATTAAATTTATTCTTATAAGTGATAATATGCTCATCTATTTTTCTTAATAAAACATTACTAATACCAAAATCATAAGCTAAAACAAAATTCAATATTGTTTAGCCTTCTTCATTAGTCACTTCAAAACCGTAGCCACCATGACTATTTCTAAAATTTTCTACACTCTAAAATGACATTCATTTAAATTTTCTCTAATAAAAGAGTTATTATTTGTATTAATTCTTCTTGGTTCATTTCATTTTTTTTTAATATACATCTAAACCTATTTAAGGATCAACAATAATCTATATGATTATAATTCTATTTCAAATTTTATTAATTTTTACAACATTACTTTTAAACTTTTATGTATATTTACTCCACCATTTCTTGTATGACTTCTACCTGAATACCCAAGTTTAAAACCTAAGCTATCAATCTCTTTAGCCTTTTTTCTTCAACTCATTTAGTTTTTTTTAATGCATTAATATTTATCTTCATATGAATCATAATATCTACTAATTCCATCAATTTACATGTGAGACTATATATATTCTAGGTTTCTATCCTAATATTAGTTTCATGGACTTAATTTCTTTGTTGACTTTGCTTATTTAATTCCATCCATAATGTGGGAGACTTTGCTTATTTAACATTATATCCGAGCGTTGGTATAGCAGCACTTGCACGCTTTTCATTGTCTTTATGCTATACAGTGCGTCGCTTATAGGGGATGTTTTAGCATTTACACAAAGATTTAAAGAATTTATGTCATGATTTTCGACGAAAATTTTACTCGAGTTGTCGACTACGTAACACAACCATCAACTTTTCACTTTCGGGGCTTAGAACTTGGCAATGACATTGGTAAAATTATTTAGATTTTGAACCATTCAAGCCAAATTTGAGTCGAAAATGAGCCACAAACGAACAAACAAATTTGAATTAAGCCAAACATGAGCAAACTTTGAAAATTAGAACAAAAAAATTTCAAACAAGCCTAACAAGAGCAAGCATTAGGCTCGTTTAAGCTCTGCTCATTTGCATCTCTGTGCATGGCTATTTTTAAATTTTTTTTGCTTCTGGAATAGAGATTAAATGCAGACAACTACCTCGAAAGGTTTTGCTATATTATAATCAGATTTATTTCTGCAAAATACTATACGCTTATTAACTAAACTTCTTCAACACTTCTTGATATGTTTTGAGTTTAATTTAGGTTTTTTATTTTTTATTTTTTATTTTTTATGAGTGCTTATACATTAGATTCAGCAATGTAAACCACTAAATTCATATATTTAGATTAGTTTACAGGTTAACTTCCCCCTTGTATTATTTTTATTTGTTTTTTCAAGTTTAAAATCCCAATATTTAATAATTGGCATTATTCAGTAGTCAAGAACTTGAATTCTTTTTGTTGCAAATGCTTATATTCAACAGGTGAGGACAGTTGATGGACCTACTGAACTCCAAATACCTTCTGGCACCCAACCTGGTGATGTTATAGTGCTAGCAAAACGAGGTGTTCCCAAGTTAAATAAGCCATCCACACGTGGTGACCACTTATTCACTGTAAAGGTTACAATTCCTAGTCGCATCAGGTGCTTTTCTTTCTGTTACATAACGATAGTACTTCTAGTTAGCAATAGCACTATTGCATATGTTATGCTTTCTCTTTTAGGTGGTCTATTTTGGATGCATCTTCTTTTATTTTAAGCTATTTTTTAGGCTAATTTACTGATCTCTACCATGCTTCTTTATCTGGAAAATTCCACTTGTCTGTCTAAGATTTTTAGAATGACATGTGCTGGTTCTTTCCTTGTAATCGGGCAAAATTAATTGGTTTTTGAAATCAATAATTGCTTTGGTTTTATGACTTCATTCTGCGATTTTATAGTTTTCTTTGCCTGAAACCTTCATGATAAATCTGGAAAATTTTCATATTAAAAAAGAACTTGCCATTTAGATAATAATAACCATGCCGAGTTCTCCTAAACTTTCATTCTGGAGTTCAATTACTTCTTGACTTTGTATTCTTTTATTATTTTTTCAAATTTTATATTGGCAACTAGCATTTTCAAACATGTCCATATTGACAGGGACGAGCTTCCAAAAAATATAAAGTAATTAGTTTAACTCTTTAAAATAAAAAATATTGTTGACTGATGCATCTTATTTCTTAGTGAAGATAAAAGCTGTGGTAAACTAGCTTGCTAGTTCATGCATGTTAGTTGGGCTTGAATGAAGATTGGGATAAATATCACGTTCTTGGCATGCTTATCTGAGATTTTAATTATTGTGAATTTTATTGCGTCTTCTTTAATATTAATTTACATCAAACTTTGACCAAAGTTAAGCTACACTTTTGTAACAGCATCCTTGAGGTGCACTGTAATTCATTATATGATTTGACACCCCTACCATTAACTGCGTAAAGTTACAAAGGGAATTCGGTCCACAGGATGGTCATTATGCAGTAATTGATTTTTTTTTCCCTGTAAGAAGTGAAGCAAGTGTGGATTTCTTAAGTTTTTAGTTGTCATATTTTCCTGCCAGCTAAAATTGTATTCTCTTGTCAATAATTGATTTGAGTATTGTATATTTACCAAGGAACTGTAATTTGGCCATTCTTACCATGTTTTATTTACTTTGTATGATTACTTAATATTTTGAGTCCTCTAATTATCTTCTTCCTTTACTCTGTTCTATTGCAGTGGAAGAGAGCGTGAGTTGCTAGAAGAATTAGCATCATTGCGTGATAATTCTGTAGGCCGTCCAAAAGGCAGATCCCTAAGTAAGCAGTTCTTTTTATGCGAACTTAAATATGATTAATAGAAGGCTTATGTGGTGTGAGATCGGCGAAATTTTGAAATAGCATAGAACTCTTTTTGGGGGAATATATATACACACACACACATATACATATACCATCAAAATCGTTTTTATTTGCAAAACTAACACTGAAGCATTGAAAATGAATCAACAAACTTAAGTATTTTCTCATGGTACGACAAAATCATTAAGAACTTATAATTGTTGAGAATTAAACTTATTCGTTTTGTTTCGTTCTTCTAGATTGGGTGTTATTATTGTTAATTGCTAGGGTGGTATTTTTTTTTTTCCTTGAACAAATTAATCTTTCAAGTTGAGGCATTGTAATGATTAGGTCTTGGGTTTTTCTTTCACACTTGTGTTTCATTCAGATTTGATCTCCGTGTCATTTGTTGATGCTTAAGCTGCTTCTAAGCCATAATTGATATCTAAATGATCACTGAATTCGACGTGATGTTCTTATATCATTACTAAGGTTTGAGCTACACCAGCTAGACACGACCAACAACTGGGGGTGAGGTTCTCATATCATCACTAAGTCTTGAGTTGCACTCCTCACTTTCTATGCCACTGCCATGTGTTGCTATGCGCTGTCACCAGCAGCTTGTTGCTAACCACTACTTCATCTAGTTGCTGGTCGTGTCTAGCCATGTAGCAAATTGCCCCTTTTATCCAAGAAATAGGTTTATATGTTCAATGAGGAATATGTTTGAAATAATTTTCTCTTTTAAGTTGAACAGCTTTCTGTATACACACTAAGGATTCTAGATTTTTTTAACCTTTTCCTCATTCTCACTCTGGCTGGAGACGGTGTCTGCCTATCTGAGGAGTTGTTAGTTGGCTTTTTGTTTGGCAGTAGTATCGATACTTAATGGTGAAGATATGTGGTTATGCACACGTGTTTAATGGATTGTTTAATTAATTGAAAAGCTATTTGGTCTATCATTGAACTTGTTTGATTGATGTAATTTACCATTTTATCATTGAACTTGTTTAATTGATGTAATTTACCATTTTACCATTTGGTCTATCATTGAACTTGTTTAATTGATGTAATGTCAAGCTATAATGTTGACGCTCCTTGCACACTTCTAAACTATAAAATATTTGACAGCTTTTTGGATTTAGAAGTTTCTTCTTGAGCATTAGCTGTCTTCTACAATCTAGCAGGTCGAAGAACTGAGATTAAAAGAAGCATGGAGATCAATGATTCAAAGCCATCCAATGAACAGGTTGACGTTTGGAAGAAGCTTAAAGATTTTGCTGGGTAAGTTCACAATTATATAACCTCTCTGCCTGACATATCTGCATGAACTATAAATTTTTTTAGGTATGTCCAATCTGTTTTACTTGAAGGAGATGTCTTGTTTCAGATTAAGCAAATATATATGATGCACCTCTGCTATAGTTTCGGGAGATATCCTAGGATTTTCTTAGTTTTTAAAACCTGGTCGCACTGGCAGTATCACGTAATATTGTAACACGACTTCATGAGATACCTTGCCTTGGCATACCACTTAGGCATACTGCTCCTCAAATCATTCCTTGCATGCATATTCATCAAGTATTATGGTAAATTTGTCCCGACCTGGGGCACGAAGGTGTGGATTATGGATGTGAGAATAAAGTGTCGAGTTGAATTTTTTTTACATAACATTCGCATATAATTTTTCGAACATAAAATATTTTAATTTCAAAAGAGTGAACTAAATCATAAAGTTTTATTCATAAAAATTTTAATAAAGCATACCATTTTTTTATTTCAAAATATACACTTTAAAATATAGAGTGTTGCATTAGTTTAGAATAATATCTATCTTTGGTTCATCTGTTTTAACTGTGAACCTATTATCTTTTTCATCTATTTAAGATGCGAGAGTTTTTCCAGAAAAAATGACTATAAACTATTATGTAAATTAAAAATGTCAATGGCTAATTATATTTCAAAATTATAGCAAATTTTAAAATTATAAGATAATATGTAAGCAACGTTTTGTACTTAATTCAGAAAATTTTTCTTATTCATGAACACTAAATAATGTGCATTTGTAAGTTTAATTATAGAATAAAGAGAGTAACATTTATTAACTCTCTTTGTTATCTTAATGCTTTAACTTGCTGTATAATACTCTTGTTATAGGAGCACCATCCGAGTTTTACCTTTAAGGCAAACCTGTAAGGGGTGTATTAAGAGGCTACGAGCTTATTGAAGGAAGGCTTTACCTGTAATCTTTATATGATGCTCCTATTATGAATGTGTCTTAAAGGTATAGATTTAAACGGTGCTTCTACAATAGGTGTACTATATAATAAGTTAAAGTAATAAAATGATAAATAGAACTAATAAATATTAGTCCTTTAGTTATGCCATTAAAAGGTTACAAATGTTTTTATTCAGTGTTCATGAATAAAATATGATTTGTATATTAAGTATTGATATTGTCTTATAGTTTTTTAATTTTAAAGATGTAATTAACTAATTATTATAATTTAAAGATGTACTTAACTAATAAGTTGGTTAATTTACACAATAGTTGATATTTTTTTTTTCAGAAAAATCTCCCTTCAATGAGTGCAAGATAGGAGTTTGTTTATAGCAAAAGATTATCGGCTTAGATAGTTATTGTAGTAATCTATGTATCAGGTTGTTTTTTAAAAATGTGTATTTTGGGAAAATATATACTTTATGAAAAATTCTTGTATAAATATGTATGGTTCATTTTACCTTTTTAAATTGGAAGATTTTATGTTTGAAAAAATAAAATAATATATGAATGTCATGAGAAGTAAATTTTAGTTTGACCATTTGTTCCTCTCTTGATAATCCAAGCTCTTGGGCCAGGTTGTGACAATTTAAAAGGAATATTTTATGAAATTTACAAATTTTTTCTTGAGGTATTCTAGATTTTGTTAATCTCTCATCCTCACCCCAGACCCACTCCAACCTTACCCCATCTATCATTTAGTGTGATTTAGTTGATGAACAAAATTTAGTGACACCGGAGTTCACCCAAACAGCAATAAGAAAATAATTGTTATTACTGAAAAACTAATAGAAAGTTACAACCAAAACACTCAAAAAGAAAATATAATAACAGACATGACACAAACTAAATTAGGTTTGTATCACAAAGGGGTGATGGACGGGGTTTTTGGGTCGGAAGGGCATTAGATGTCTGGAGGGGTCGTAGTGGCATGGATAGAAAGGGGAGGCAACAGAGTGTAGATGGGTAGTTGTGGAAGATTGGATAGGCAAATGTAGTAGGTGGAAGTGAGGGTGGAGGCGGCTGGCTATAGGAGGAATAATACAAGGCTTGTGGTTGGACTGTTGGAGGAGATGTGAGATGGTGCGACTGGATTGCAGATAGAAGTTAAGTTGGCACGGTTGGACTGCGGGTGGAGGTAGGATAGTGTGGTGGATTGCGGGTGGCATTAGGAGAGTTGTGTTTGGATGGTGACAACAAAATGAAGTTTTGTTTCTTGGAAGGAAGCAACAAGGAGAAAGAGCGAAAAGTGTATGGGTCGGCTGCAACTATAGTTGAACAACAAAATAATCATTGCTCGGGGCTGCTGCAATAAGGAGGGAGGATGACAACTGTGAAGTAAACGATGCAGGGAAGGGAAAGTTGGAGTCACCACCTCAATATAAGAAATGGTCGGAGCACCACTCGCTCTTTGATACAGCCTTATAAAAGAATTTGAGACGCTGACAACTGTCCTGACAGAAAAAATTCGAAGAACTAAACCTAAAGTATCATAAAACCAAATATATACGTAATATGATAAGTAAGAGTGGCCTAAGAGGACGGACCGACTCTACAGTAATGGAAAAACTTAGGCCGGTGCGATCCAGGTATGAAAGAGAGATGCCACTTTCGGTTGTGGGAACTCCTATGCGGGATAACCCTTGTTAGTCTCCTGGGGTTGGGGGAGCTTCAATCTCATTTATCGAAACTTTTGTTATCTCGTGGTATGGAGTCGGACCGATCTTATTGAAGTTGGCAGGAATGTTGTGATCTCTCAAAGTTGGAGGGTCTTTAGTTGCGCATCTAAAAGCTCGTGGATTTCATTGTTAAATGTCATGTCCCTCAAAATATCTGAGATGGCTTCCAGAGCGGCTATTAACCATCTTTGATTGGCCAAACTGAATTGAAACTCCAGGCCAAGTGTACTTTGCAAAGCCCTCCTACTGTAGCCCAAGGTTGGCTCAACGCTATTTAACGTAAGGACAAATCGTACCTCCCATAACGATGGTGTGCATGGCGGCAAGCAAGAAGTCAAGTTGTCTTGAAGCTCTTTGTATTGGTTGTCATGTGTGTGATATGTGTCTTTTGGTGTCACTATCCTCTATCATCACCACATTTGATCCCACTGGCGCCTCTCTATTGGCAAAAACCTTTGTAACATCGGACTCCGCAGAAGGTATAAGAATTACCATCACACACCAACTACCATCCCCCCCCCCACCCAAGAGTCGATTGAGGTACGACCAATCTTTTAAAATGTGTGGGTGTTGGGCGAGGCATTTTAGTTGTTACGAGGTAAGGTGTAAGCCCGAAGGCATCGGGCACAAGCCCCACAATATAAAAAAAAAAGAAATATAATATTATGAGACAAAAATAAACTATTTGTGTTTAATAGCAAAATTAATAAATTGTATGACCAAAAAATAGATTAAATTCACATATTTACTGTAGGTACAATAAACTCACTGTAGTAATAGTGAAATAATTTATTAATACAATGTAAAACAATAAAAATATCATTGTTTACCAAATGAAATAGTATTGGTAAGAAGCAGACGATAGCGGAAGAGAAGTGGGTGTGGCATCTTATGTGTGCGTGATAGGAAGCTTCGGTGAGGGATCTTCTCAGTGCAAGAGATAGATCAAGATCACCTGCGAGAAACGACGTAGACGGTTGTGCTGACGACCGGGGTATCACCTGCATGTGAGGTATGACACAGATGACCTCGAGATCGCCTGCATGCGAGAATGACATAGAAGGTTGGGCAGATGACCGTGAAATTGCTTGCATGCGAGAGAGGAAGCAGATGACTGCGGGAGAGAAGTTGGTGTGGGATCGTCTGCGTGCGGGTGAGTGGATTGAAGCGGTGTGGATCAGGATGGTCTGCAAAATTAGGGATTTTTTCCCTTTTTATTCAGTGGGGTGCAATCTATGCTCACAAATGTTAAAGTTGTTCTCGTGTGTACGCGTCTCTCGAGTTTTATGCCCCCCCCTCCCCCCGCGTTGGCTTGGGTTGAGTAGACTCACGCCTCGGTCCAGGGCACGCCCCGTGAATATCCTTTTAAACAAAAGGTACAACAAAGTCGGACAATTCCATCAGACTAAATTCTCACCAAAGACTGTTCCTGACTTTCATAATTAGGACCTAACGGGTGATAAACTAGTATAAATAAATCGTCGTAAAATATACATGATACATTTTATTTCATCCCATTCATATTCACATACACTCAGAAGCGTGAAAATTATATCATTTTGGAAAATGTAAATTTATATAGAGCTTTTAAATCCAACATTATAATATACATATCCAGAAATATGCACAAACTCCCAAACTATGAAATGTAAAAGTTGTACAAATCACATCTGACTATTCGCCCCAATGTTTCTTACCACTTACTGAAAATCAATAACATAGAGTGAGCAACAATGAACTCAGCGAAATAATCAAGGCTAAAATAAAACTGTATAATCTACATATCTAGAAAGATGCACAAGCTCCCAAACTATGAAATGTAAAAATTGTACAAATTATATCTGACTATTCGCCCCAGTGTTTCTTACCACTTACTGAAAATCAATAACATAGAGTCAGCAACAATGAACTCAGCGAAATAATCAAGACTAAAATAAAATTGTATAAATGAAAAAGATACAACATCCATTCTAGTATGTAATTGTACATATTCAAACACAAGTCATAACATTTTAATATCATATATAACATATAAAACATATGCATGTAGTGTAGAAAATCATGACTATTGTATAAAACATATATGTCATTCATTCATATGTTGTCCGAAGATGTTTATAAAAATCATCAATCTAATCATATCAATGTCGCTTGTAATTGTATAAGTGGCAATTATTCTCATTTCATGTCCTGTCATTGAATCAGTCCTATCATTGAGTCATTACCCAACCTGAGGACTACATTAGTTATTAATAAATGTTGCCTCCCTCAACATAGCAGGGTTATTAATAGCCCCTGGTACCAGCGGTCCTTACATTTTATCATCGTCTACTCTAAATGCTTCATGGAGTTTCATCATCGTTTGAATACCAGGAGTCGGGAATCCCCACATCCCCATCATCTGTACTTATAAGTACTCATATAATAGTCTCCCTATAACATCACTGATTATATTTCTTAAAGCATAATTCTTGTAACAAACATTCGTCAGACATTTCATATATCCTGGCATGAATCATAGCAAATGAATACCTACAGACAATGATTTATAAGTGTATTTATTAGATTTATATCATATGTATCGTAAGGAGCAATCAATTTACATTCATTCAGTCATTGCATGTATACATCCACAATATGCAGAGAATTCTAAATGCAACAGTGTCGAACGTGAAATCACTTGGAAGCCTAGAGAGAGTTATTTTTCATAAGTTAGCACGATATTATTTCACCTTACTAGGCGGTGCAGCTCTAGAACGAGTTCCCACATGCTTGTGTAGAGCTCGTCGCCTCGTATAAATAGCTGAAAATCATAAGCATCGTAGGAGATCATTGAATTTTGGTTTATTTCGTGATTGAACCTAAAACTTATGAATTTTTATCTCAAACAGGCTTCTCGACATAATCAGCCCTTCTCTGATCATGCCTATGCTTTCTCCCTTTTCTTCATATTCTTTTAATCCTCTCTTAACTTCAATGATTTTGTGCTAATAGCCCATACAGAAGCATGATAACCAAGTTTGTGGCTCCCAAACCATTTTATGTCTGCAATAATTAACAGAAACGGAAGTGTTATGATTCGTAGCAGACATTAAAATGAAAGTGTAAGAAAAGAAAGGAATGTTTGTAATAGAGTGATAGAGGGTTCTTAACTTATAGAAATCTACCTGTAACACTCTGTTGTGAGTTTTGGTTCCTAGACTGCCGCTTGCCCTCTTCTGTTCGCGTTATTTTACAATGCCCAACCTTAGCCTTCGCGGTAAGGAAGATTCAAGAGAGGGGAGGCGGACATGACACTTAAGGTAAGCCCCTCACTATCTCAACCATTCAATCGAATCCAACAGCTAAGAAACGTGAAGGGAAAGTTAGTGGCAGTACGGCTGAGAGGGGAAGTGGATGTCACCTAAGTTAATCCCCTCACTATCTCAGCCATTCAATCGATTCCAACGGCTGAGAAACACAAATGGAAGGTCAGTGGCGACAATGTATATACGAGAGATTAGGGGTTTAATTATGATTAATTAGTTAATTAAACTTAACATCAAAATTTTATGTCTCTCCATCAATTCAAAATTCATATATAGTGTTATATATCGAATTGGTCGATTTGATTTGTTGAATTTTATAAAATTGTTTCGATTAAAGATCTGAGGATAAGAAATTTGGGATACATTTTAAATGTGTCAAACTTTTATATGGAATATCAAATTTTAGGTGTTACAACTACACACTTCCATACTTTGTGAAAGAGTGGTTGTTCTTGAATCCATCATGCTGAGTTCTGTGATTAAACTGTCACGGTCTCCCCAATAGGATTTGACAGGCATCCATGAGAACCACGTCGTACCACCTCTTGATCTTGCAATCAATTTTCAATAGAAAACTTCATGGGGCACCTCATGTCAATGTTGACCGTGTTCTCTTTCAACCAATTTAGAGAATACAACTTGGAATGGCTCTGTGTAGTGAGACTCAACTTATCTATTTTCTATGTTGCTGCTACCTCCATCAATGCGAGGCTATATATCTTCCTCTTCACGGTGCAACGGGTGTGAAATATATTGCAGTGAAACTACTACTGCTCCCTTATAACCTCAGTCTGAAGTATTTAGTGAACCACAAGCATCTTGCGCTCATCTATTGGGAGTTGGTACCATTGCTCTACTCTTCAGCTGCCTCCCGCTCACCTCCTCCATTACACTTTGCTTGTTGAAGGATACAACTATGCTCGTCGGACTATTGGAGGCGATGTGTCCATATTTGCGGCATCTGAAGCATTTTCTGGCTAAAATTGTGTCGAGTTGCCTACTCTTTTTCAGGCTTTTTCTGACCCTAAACAACTCTATCATTCTCCCGATCAGTCTTCTCAACTGCCTTAAGGCTTGCCCTGCCGATATCTCCAGTTGTGTGTTACTGTCTGGATGCCGGTGGATATCTGCTCTGCCTTTGCTGTCTCTTCACCTTTAGTGCCGGGGTATGAACATCATTCAATAGCCAGTAAGGTTATAGTTGAACTATGTCATTGGTGGAATACGTCAGGCCTCCAAAATACTTGGCTATAGTGTGCTCCTCTGGCTCTGTCAGCTCGCATTTTAGCTTAAGATACATTAATTTTGTGGTGAACTCCTCCACTGATAGTTCTCTATGTTGTAGGTGGTGGAGCTTCAAGAACATGCCCTGACGTTAGTGTGGAGTTAGGTTCCTTCACTGCATCTCCTTCATCTTCTCATAGGTAGTGACCTTGTTTTGTCCTCCCTTTCTCTCTCTGTCTCTTTCTTTTCAGGCTCTACCACCACAACGAAGCATACTTTTTTAGCTTGATGGCGACAAGCTTCACTTTCCTGTCAGTTAGCACCTTGTATTCAGAGATTATCTCGACAATCTGTAGCCACTCCATGAAATCACTCAGATTCATTTTTCCCTAAAAATCTGGTATATTTACTTTCACTCTTAAGTCTATGTATTCTCTAACATGCACTTCAACTCTCGGCCTCCTCTGATACTATATCCTAAAACGTTGTGGCATACCTTCTTCATTGGAAATATCCTTACGGAAGGCATGTGTTTATCCCTCTCCCCTCTTCGAATCTCACTAACACTATCAGCGGTGACTTCTCCTTGGTCCTCTTCTCAATTTCGACAAGCTTTTGTTGAAGCCGGTGGAGCTTCTGCTGCACCGTTTTCCACGGTAAACTTTTTTTCAGTTTCCATCACTTGTTTCTTCGGTGGCATGATTTTGATTTTGATTTGTGGGCTGAAGGGGATGTATGGGGGTGATGTTGGGTGGGGAAAGAAAAATTTGGGTTAGGTAGTCAGAGATTTAGGTAACCCTAGGTTAAGAATAAGATTAGGTTAGTTCTATTACCAAATGATTCTGGAGTTATCCCAAACATCTACAATAAAACAAATATTATTACTAAAAAATAAATAGAATGCTACAACTTACAACTAACACACTGAAATGGGAAATAACAACCGACACTACACAAACTCAACTAAGTTTGAATCCCAAAGGAGTGATGGGCGGTTATGCGGGTTGGAAGGGCATTAGATGTCTGGAGGGGTTGTAGTGGCGTGGATAGAAAGGGGAGCTAGGATGGTGAGGCGAGTAGATTTGGAAGGTTGAACGGGCGGCTATAGTAGGTGGATGCGAGGAGGGTGGCTGCGGCTAGCTGCAGGAGGTTGATACGGGAGCTGTGGTTCGGCTGTTGGAGGAGACGTGATATGTTGCGGCTGGACTGCAGATGGAATAGGAGAGTTATGTTTGGAGGGTGGCTGCAAGATGGAATCCTGTTTTGTGGAAGGCTGCAACGAGGAAGGGAAGGTGTATGTGTCGGCTGGAACTGTAGTTGAGCAGCAAATAATCACTGTTCGGGGCAGCTGCAGCAAGGAGAGAGGACAGCAGCTGCAAAGGAAAGGATGCGGGGAAGGGAACGTTGAGGATAGTCACCACCTCTGAAAGAGATGTAGTCGGAACACCGCTTGCCCTTAGACACAGCCCTAAAAGAGAAAATTAAAGATGCTAACGGTTGTTCCGATAGAAAACATATGAAAAACTAAACCTAAAATATCAGAAAAAATCAATGTATAGTAATAGAATATCTGGGAGCAGCTCAAGAGGACTGACCAACTTCACATCAATGGAGACCGGCTCAGTCCAGGTACAAACGTGGGACACCACTTTCTGTTGCGGGAACTCCTGCACAGGATACGCCCGGTGTCATTTAGCATATCAAATCACATCCATATCCCATGTCACTTGGTTTGGGCTTGATGATTTCAGTTTCTAGCATTTGCAATACTTCTCTCTATTATTTATATTAGCACTTCCATTCCTCATCCGTATACTATGTCCATTGAAACTTATCTTCTGCAACTGTGGTTGAATTGAAGTCCATGTTCATGTTTAATTTCTGAATTTTGTTTCCATTATTAATGTGCTGTTGCGATCGCAAATACTGTCTCAAATCAAGATAAATCGAATTGATTTTATTCAATAGCTTACTTGTAGCAACATCATTCTTCTCATTTCAGCATTTATTGAGGGTGATCCTGAACCACACATAAATAACTTACTTTGGAACTTTCAGGTCTCTTGCCAATGGAGTACTTAGATGGCTGAAAAGCAACTTATAAAACTAGATAGGGTGGCTCCATCAGCATCCAATTATGGTAACTCTAAATCCCACGTTTATCTTTGCTTGATATGCCTGAAATTTTTCACTTTAATTTGTGATTCTATGGAAAGAGAATGTGATTCCCAAAAAAAAAGAAAGACATTTAGCGCCGTTCTCTCCATTCTTTACCTTCTTCCCCCCTCTTTTGTTTTATTTTTGTAAAGCTACCTTTTTCGATTGAATATGAGGACTTAGTGAAAGCCACCGGATACTCCACAGTCCTTAAATTTTTTAAAGTGGAGGAGGAGAATTTGATTCTTCCTTTAATGCATGTAAGCCGCTATTAGAGGCTGGGACCTTATTGAAGTAAAGCTTCACGTGTAATTTTTCATTATTATATTAGAGCCGAGTTGCTGAAGCCTTATTTGCAGCTTTTTTTTTTAACGAGTATAAGTGCCAAAATAGTCTCAGAGTTTATAAAATACTAAATTAATATCCATATTATTTTAATATAAATCAAAATAGTCTTCACTAGAGATTATTTAAACTCATATTAAATAAGTCTAGGGACTAAATTTACATTTTTGTAAACTCGGATTAAAATAGCCCCTGCAAAGAGTTGGGAGAACATTTTAACACTTTTAATCTTTTTTTACTACTTATTAGACCCTTAAATTGAATGCTTAGGATGCCACTCGTTAAACCTAGGAAATAGAGTTAAAAAAAATCCCTACAGGTTTAAAAACATCAATTATATTTATAAATGATATATTTCACATGTTGCAGCCACTTTACAAGTTCAAAAAAACTCGGTACTGGTAGACCATGAGCATCTTGATTTGTATAAATATTGAAACTCAAGTTCATAAACTTTCACGCGGCTGATGGCATAATTATTGTGCTATTAGACTAGTATTTTGTTTATGAAAACGCGTTTATAATGGCGTTTCCAACCGAAGCAGACCAACACCCATTAAATCCTTTTGTTGATGTTGATTTATTCTGGATGAGTGATTGCAGAAAATGTGCATTATAAGTTTCTTCAAGAATTTATAATTCTAACTAATAGCATTCCAAGCACGTGATAACGCGTATAGTTGTGCTAATAATTTCTTAAACATTGTCAGTTAACGCATAGTTAACTTACGTGTCAACCGTAGCAGACTTCTAGATGTGGCGAAGACTATTTGCATTCTTCCCAAGAAAAGGTAGTTGTTAAATAGTGGACTACTTTTTTCATAGTCAAGGGAAGTTATTATGTCATGTAGCAGAAAGTTACGCTTAAGTTGTTGTCTGAATATTACAAGCCCACCCAAAATAAAATAAGCGGTAATAACTTTATTGGAGGCTGGATTCTCTTATGAGTCTAAGCATCGTCCCCAGGCCTCTAAACTTAAATTGTATGTTATACACAACTCTATACAGAAATTTTTTAACAAGCTGTTGCTATTTTCTTCTCCTGTTTCTGTGGCATAAAAAGATATGTTTAGTTGTTTAAACTCAAATTAATGATTTTATATAATTATGTTTATGTTTTTATTTTTTATTTTCTTGGGCAAGCTCTTTTATCTTTGTTTTTTATTGATCTGTATGTCTTTTTAAGCTATAATTAAGTCTGTACATTTCTGTATAAGTGATCTGGAGCCACTTCTTTCAATTTGTGTTTCAGTTGAAATTTTAAACTCAAATTAAAGTATGTATACATAGGCGGTACAAGTTTTCTTTGAAACATTCTTCTAATTTTTATAGCAGTCCTCTACACTCACAAATTAGGAGTAATTTGTACATATAGGCATTTATTTATTTTAAATTCTTTCATTTTGGCTCTATCTGTAGCTGTATAGAAACCTTGAAAGTCAAATGGAGGTTTGTTGATGATTGTGTATCATTTTTGTTTAACTGTTTTCTTTTCTTTTTTTTTTATTTTGGCTTTAGTTTATTGATTATGGTGTTGTTTAGATTCATGTAAATAGCACTTTATGCTTAAGGATTACGTTATTTACATGTGTTTTTTTAGGAATTATACAATAAACAAACCTATGAACAAATATTTTGTAAAAGTTTATTTTTTTTTATTTTTTTTATTGTTTATTTTCGTCTTATACATAATTAGGACTGTAACGAGTTAAGCTTGAGCAAATTTAGGCTAGACTCGTGATCAGCTCATTTGAAATTGCTCGTGTTCGAAATCGGCTCATATTCAAAATTGGCTCATGACTGTATGTTCATGATGCTTGATTTAAATATTCTTATTCTTGTTCTTATTCAGTTTGAAATTGACTTGTTAAAATTAATTGAAAAAAATAGACGTAAGATGTTAGATTCGAACCTGCACCAACTCTATGTAATAGAAGATGCAAAATTATAGGACCACACGAACTGTTATGATTTAAATTTAGATATAAATATATATAATATATTATTATATGAATAATATATATAATTTCTTTACTTCGAACTAAAGCAAGCCGAACACGTGCGAACAAAAGGTTGTTCTTGTTCAGCTTATTTGCTAAACGAACGAGACAAACACGAGTTAGTTAGCGAACAAAATACACTGTTCGTGAACAAAGAGCTTTTTTTGACAGCCCTACACATAATTATGTACAATCTTTTCAACTTCAATTAAGATCTTTCTACTATTCTGTCCAGGTTCTTTATTAAATATAGATTTGTATAGTCCTTCAAACTCAATTCAAATAAAGGATAGTACAAAGTTCTGTACATACATCTATTTGTAAATTTTTTTATTGTGCTGTACAAATTTTATATGTAACCCTTCAAAATTAAATTAATGGTTTTCCATAGATGTGCATATGTGTTTTCTTACAATTTCGTTCAGATTTGGTATTTTTCATAATATTTTAGAGCTTTTAAACGCAAATTAAGGGTTGTGCATATTTATGCATTAGCTTGTTTAGGCTTTTTTAAGGGTAGTTTTCTCTTAATTTTGCTTTCCAGATAGTTATCATTCTCATTTTTTGCTGTTTTTTCTTTTATGCTTTTCAAAATTATCTATAATGAGACAATTTCTTTTTATAATTAGATCTATGAAAGTGTGATAGCCCTATGAAAGTTGTTTTTTAACCTTTCAAAATAAGAAATAGCTATAAAACCCACAAAGTTATTCAAAAATTTTACATCTATTAACTGTTGTAGCACCCCACTTATGGACCATTAAACTCAATTTAAGATTTGTATGGATCTATGTACACTAAGTTGTATCTTTGGACAACACTAAACTATTTCTCACAAAAACAAAAGAAAAATATAAGAGTAGAACACAACAAAACCTAGTCATGTTCAACAAAACTAGAAGATCTTCCCTTCTTTAACCATCATCATCTTCTTAAACTCTTCATAGTTAATCATCCCATCCCCATCCATATCCACTTTGCTTATCATATCTCTACAAGCCTCAACCCTCTCCCCCTCTTTCATCCCCAATGACTTGAGCACCAAGCCCAACTCTTCCATCGTTATCATCCCGTCCCCGTTGCCATCGAACACCGCAAATGCATCTCGGAGCTCTCCCTCCTCTCCATCGTCCCTGCCGCCACCCTCCGACAACCCCCACGATAAGCTAAGCTTCTTGAACTCATTTAAATCAATGAGGCCGTCGTCGTTGGCATCCGCCTTCTCCATCATGCTTGTCACCTCACTTACGGTGGCCGTGAGGCCGAGCCGCCGTAGGGACTCCGCTAGCTCTCCTTTAGAGATGAAGCCATCGCCATCGCCATCGAAGGTGGCAAAGATGGTCCCGAGGTCTAGTTCTTCCTTCTTTTGGGTGGTTTGTGTCTTAGGGGGCTTGGGATTGGGGGAGAGGAGGAAAGAGTGGAGCCATGGAAGGAGCTTGGAAGGAGGGAAGAAGAGGGGATTGAAGAGGGCGAAGAGGAAGAGGAAGAGGAAGAGTAGGGCGGCAATGGCTTCCATGTAGAAAGGTTAGCTGGATGGATGAAGTGGTGGGGGATGAGGGGGAATTAAATGAGGAGAATTGCGTGGGTTTAAAGCGATGGAGAAAGGGGAAGAAGCGTGTTTGGGGAGACGGTATAGTGCTATATGGTGGGCCTCCTATTAAATAAAGGAAATTACATTTTTATGTATAGGCCCCTCAATTCTTATGGATTTACATATCTAGTGATTGTAATTTTAAAATTTATTTAGATTTGATGGGCACAGACTTAAATCAAAATTCTTAATTTTTTAACTTTTGAACTTTATAAATACGTTTATCAATATGTTTAATTTTAATCAGAATTATTTTTTAGTAAATCTTAAATAAAATTTTTGTGCATGTATATATATTTCTGTGTGGATGTAAATGTACTTGCATATAGTTTTAATATTTAATAAAATTTGAATTTAATTAAATTAATATTTAATGAATCAGCTTAAATTTAATTAAAATTGATTTTTTGAGTTGTTAAAAAAAAAAGAAGAGAGCTTTTGAAATAAGACCACTTGAATGAAATAAACTTTATTTATTAAGAAATTATAATATCTCTAATAAAAAATAATATTACATTCAGACGCCACACGTAGAGTTACATCGTCTGATCTCTACAACACATCCCCCGCGAAGGATGTATGAGAGTCAGTCCCACTTCAAATTTTTAAAAAAAAAATTTCAGCAATCACAATATGTAATATTTTGCCTTAATAAAAACTTATGAATATGACATTGACATAACTTTAATGGTTCGGTGTGAAACACAGCATAGAAATAACTAATTTAAATAATGTTTAGAAAAAGGAAGGCATGTTTTAAATTAATAAATTAAATTTTAATATTTTTAAAAGTAAAATTCATAAAATATAACTTTTATAGAAATTTTAAAGAAAATTTATTTTTTAAATTTATATTTAAAAAAAGGCAGGCATGCTTTAAATTAATAAATAAAAAATTTAATATATTCAGAAATAAAATTCATAAAAAACTTTTATAGAAATTTTAAAGATTTATTTTTAAAATTATTATATTTCACCTAATTTTTAGGACATTTTTATTTACATATTTTTTTATATATCAATTATTTTGCAACCAATCATACAATAAAACTTTATTATTCTAGACTGTTTATAATTGATATATACCACCATGAATTTAATTAGACATCAACATATGCAGCTTGTAATAAAATCATACATATTTTTTCTTATACTTATATTAATTTAATTTTAATTTTTTTTAATATTATAAATAATCAAAATCAGATTGAACTCTTTCGCAACATCATGAATCAACTGCATATTTCCGTTTTAAATAAAATCTAATCTCATAACACAGTGATCCAAATAACTGAAACTATGGCTATCATCATTTACATACATACTTCCCAATTCCTATGTATTTACATATCTAACCAACTAAACTTTACTTTCTTTACATTTACACCGCACTAGCCTTTCATATCACATCAAAAACATCACTATTTTAACTTTTAAAACGTGAACTGCATCGTTTTAGGCACGAGTATGGCATACGTAAAAATTGTAGCTCGGGTGTTAGATATGTAAATACATAGAAAGTGAGTGGTTGGTATGTAAATACTGCTACCATTTGCTTTTGTGTGCTTAGCAACATTGTTATGAGAGGTCCTTCTTTGAGGTTGAGTAGCTCTCCTTTATTAAAATTACAGTAGCAACCAGCACTGATAGTGAGACAATGAGCAAAGCTTGCACAATGTTAGGTCTTGTTATGTCAGGGAGAATAATGCTGCCATATTTTACCACAGCACCACCACCAACAGAACCCCCTAGAAGCTTCCACAAGTAATCAACATCATCCTACACAATGTTGAAAGAAAGAGAGAAAAATTCAGATGAGAAAAGAAATTTCTATTTTGTTTTTAGATATTATAGTTCACTTTCTTCATTGTTTGTTATTTAACAGAATATATGAATTAGTGGGCAAGGCAATTGAGAGTCTTGACCACAAAAGGTATACTTAGTGCTAGATCAATATATTGTCTTGCTTTAATTGGTGATGAACATTCATGGCTTCCTTGGTCACATATTAGAAATAATTGTTATCTTAGAATTTTAGGGCAAAGAAACGCAAGAATCGGCATAAATTCAGAAGAAAAACACAGAGATTTAACGAGGTTTGGTAAAGATGCCTTGTCCTCGGGAGCAGAGTGTAATTACATATTGTACTCTAGGATTATATATAAGTATTGTTTGTAAACCTAGGATTATATTTTGTATATTGTGCTCTTTTTTTCTGGATTAAAGGAAAACCATCGCTCTGCTCCCGATAACGTAGGCATCTTTGCCGAATTTCGTTAAATCTCTGTGTTTTTCTGGATTTGTGTCGATTCTTGCATTTCTTTGTCCTAAAATTCTCAACAAAATGGTATCGATTAGAAGAATTGTATCATCTTTTGTGATGAGGCATATTAACTTTCATACATATCTTTATTGAAATATAGTGTGTTCGAACGTTCTGATCATTAGTTGGAAACAAAATGAAGAATCTCAATGTTTTGGAATTGAGCGCTCACTCTACACTTAAAAATAAAAAGTTCATAATGAGAACTACTACCAAGAGTGTTGGGCCCCTACTTTGCAGTGCAACAGAAAAACAACAACAACAACAACAACAACAACAACAAAAAGCCTTTATCTCATTAAGTCGGATCAAAAACATCAACTCTCCAAACTGAATCATTAAATGGTCAACATTTAATGTGACCGAATCATCTAAGACAACTCTAATCTTATCTGCCACTAGAGCTACACCAACCCTTGCAATGGAACAAAAGAATGAGAAAATTCCTTATAGCACAAGGGTATATAGAAGATGGTTGGATGATCCAATTTTGAGTTCAACCAATATAAGATTCTGAAATTTCTTCTAAACTCAAAATCACTAAGATTTGTGTGCATATTAATTTTTGTAGAATTTATATAAAAAAATATTCCATAAATACCATACATGTATGGTTTGAGAACTCAGTAGGCAACCTCTCCTTCAACTCCAATGCTGTTCCTCACCAGCAAGCTAATCTAGCTGCTGGCTTATTCAAATTGTGAGCCCATTAATTATATAAATCCCTCTAACTGATTTAATCTGTGAAGCTAACTAAAATCAAAATTTTTCCAAATTAACCTCCATCCATACCCCATGCATCCAACATCAACTTTTGCACTAATACAGATAGATGCCCCTCACAAGTGTTTCAGTCATTTCATCAAACAGTTACCGTGCATTCTCCATCCGTACAACGTCAACGCCTATTCATCCTCAAAGATCTTCTAAGCTGATATATCTTAAGCAATTAGAAACGAGAATCAAACGCAATTAATATAAACTAAGGATTAGGTCCAAAAAATTATTCGCACCCCCTCTCCTCCCCCGCATTTTCGATTCTTGCTAAGTGGAAATTTGTGTGAGATTGATAGTAATGGATACTGAAGCAAGAGAACAGATTCAGAAGTTGAAAGTAGTTACCGGAGGAAGAAACGCTTCGTCGGAAGGAACGGCACCTTCGGCTTCCTCCGGCTGCTGATCGGAGTTCGAAGCAAAGAGGGCGAAATTCTTCGCTCTGTTCCCTCCGACGCTCCACGAAAGGCGGCCGGCGGCGGAAATGCAGCTTCGTTTGGCAATCAGAGTGGTTGATTTCTCCTTTCCTTTCAGTTGGCGGGGAGAGAGGAGACAACAAGGAAGTGAGCTGCAGAAGCCAACAACAGCACTGGTCGCGGATGCCATTTCGCACGCTTCAGTGAGCCCTCACCTTCGCGAAAAGTTATCTGGTATGCAGTCCGATCTCCACCGTTCATCACCCTTGGTGTGATATCGGGCCCACTGGTGTGTGATGAACGGTGCAGATCAGATACCGTATGTCCATATTCAATAATTTTTCCACCTTCGCACATTCTCGCTTCCTTACATGCATGCCACTTTATTCTTATTTATGCGCTAAAAGATATATTTTAAATTTCTTTTCTTTAATGTGATATGAAATGTCTGGCTAGCTTAAGTGTAAAAATGGAATTGTAGGTAAAAATTAAATTTAGATGTTAGATATATAAATACATAGGAATTGGGTGGCACGTATGTGAATATTCCTAATAATAAATATTATTATTTTAAGTGTTGTTGTTGTTGTTGTTGTTATAAGCACAAATTAATTAAAAAATCTTCTCAGTAACTTAGAAAATTTTCTTGGTAGCTGATAGCCAACTCCCATTATCTCGAAAAAATATTGTATCAGGAGTCCTGATGCAGTTTTACATCAGGACTCCAATCAGGGTCTGTCACGTGTACAGACAGACCCACATTGGTAAAAAAAATTAATTTAATACATGGGTGGGTCTGTCTGTACACGTGACAAATCCTGATTGGAGTCTTTAATCAAATTCAATTTGAAAATTCTGACATATTTAACTTTTAGGGACAAATTCTGATCAATCAGTCAACTATAATAATTTTTAATATCAACTTTTTTTTAATTAATTAATTCACATTTATCATTTAATGAGATATTTCTTACCATAAATTTAGGAATCCTATACAAGTAAAATTTTAATTCTTGCTAAATATGTTAATAAGTTATTTGAGCTGAGTCCAGTTTAGGTTGTTAGAGAAGAGTTGGGTTGTCGGGCTTTTCAGATCATTTAATGAACGAACCAAACTCGAGTCATGAAGAACTCAATTCAAATCAAATTTGAGGCAAGCCCAAATCTCTCTCATTTTGCAAGCAAATTATTAGTTGAGACATTTATATAAACACAGCCCAATTCTACCATTTTAATTTTTTTAGAAGTAAAAATATACCTTTTTTTTTTAAATTTTTTATTGAAAGGGAATGTTCCTTTTTCATACATAAGGAGAGAGGTAAGGTTAAAATTTGATGTTTAGGTGTTAACTCCATTAATTAATTAATAGTTCGATTTATTAATTCTGAATGACACATTTTAGGTTGAATAATGCGTACTTTTTTCGAAATATAATAAAATAAAATAAAATTTTAAACATTTTTTTAAACTGAGCGTGCTCATATATTATATAGCCTTTAAACTATAGATCTCTACCATTATGAAATGATTCCGTCGGGCAGAATCGCTGATCAACCCTTAAACGCTAACAATCTGGGAGTTTATGCGGCGTGCAAATTATATATATATATATATATATATATATATATATATATATATATATATATATATATATATATATATATATATATATATATATATATAGCACCCAAAATATTATTACTCACAATATCTAACACCCATGTGATATTTTTGAACTGCCGAACTTATATATTTACACATGCCAGAATCAAGATATTAAGAATTTGATAAGGAAGAAAAACATGTGTTAGGGTTTTATGACGAGTTTTGATATCTGAGTTAAAAATTTGAAAATCTGAATTTGAAAATAGCAATGCTTAGGGAGCTATGCATGTTAATAGCCCTAATTTATAACATACATCCAGTTATTACATTATTTTATTATCATTTTTTATAGCACTGCTAAGTTTTATACACAATTCTTTAAAATTACAAAGATGCAAGATTGAACTCCACTCAACTTAATGATACATTTCAACATCAAAACAAAAACAAAAAATAACATAATTTTTTTTTTTAATATTTAAATTTAACAAACATGTTTATTTATTTCAGCGCACTGCAATCCCACCTCACTGGTTTAACCTAATAAACTCTTAAATAGTAATTTCATATGTTCAGAAAGTTGAATTTATTACGAGTAATGCCAAAGCAAAAGATCAGAGCTTTGAGGGAGAGGAATACCATCCCCATGGATCATCTGAAACATACTCAGTCACCTGCTTCACGCTCAGATAATTTTCAAATCCCCTGTGAAAGAATGCAATTAAGGAATTTATGATGTAAATTATCAATGAATATGTACTCTATCGTCAATTTTGATGTGATACGCACCATTCACCAAGCTCACGACCGAAGCCGCTGCGTTTCGTTCCGCCCCATGGAGCTTGGCAGAAGCACGGCTGCGAACAGTTTATCCATATGATCCCAGCTTGAATACTCTGCGGATTAATTGAAAATGCTACTACCTATTATTTCTTTACAACAGTAGCTAAAACATAAAGCTCATTTAAATCCGATTGCTGCATTAAGTGCATGAATGCAAGAAATGATTGAACATGAGTTACCTCAGTAATGCGATTACACCGCCCTAGATCCTTTGATATCACAGCACCAGCTAAACCATAACTGAGGCAACAAGAGAGGAAACGAAAATAAAAATGAATACAGAAAAAGTCTGAAGATTTTCAGTAGTATTTGAGAAGACAATAAAACAAGTATATCTCACTGGCTATCATTTGCAAGTTCTATGGCCTCTTCTTCTGTTCTAAATGTTTTTACACACAGGACTGGCCCAAAAACCTCCTCCCTCCAAATTTGCATGGAAGTGCTTACATCAGTTATAATTGTTGGTTCAATGAAGTATCCTTTCTCTAGGTGCTGCCAATTGGAACGTCAGTTTTGCTGCAGAAAAGCGTGGACCTAGTGCCTTTAAAAGAGTGAAAAACCAACCTTCGGACGGCTACCACCACATAGTATAGTTGCACCTTCACTTCTTGCCGTTGAAATGAATTTCTTTATCTTCTCATACTATCATAAAATCAAAATCATTCTAAATAAGAACAATTAAGAGAGCAACCGCCCCACTCCATATCAACATTTTGATGGACTGGAGATAAGATTCCCATAATGGTATCAGCATGAAATTTAAAAGCATATGTAAATAGTCATAACTTCACAATCACTAATTGGCTGTCATAACAATCATGTATAATGTTCTTGAAAATAAAATAGAAGGATAGCATCCTAAAAATGAAAAATGACTGAAGTTAATTTCACTCTTTACAATTTCATCCGAGGAAATACCATACCTGCCCTTCACTCACAACAGGGCCAAGTCTGCAACCTTCTTCTAGTGGATCTGAGACTTTAATGTTTTTTATCCATGCAACAAGTCTCTCTAGAAACTCTTTTGCAAAGCTTTCCTGCAACAGAACAAAATAGCAAACTTGACAGAAATAATACTAAGAGCATTTTTAAATGAACATTGTGTAGGCAATGTGAATAAATAAATAAAGCATTAAGGCTCTGTTTGGAAGAGCGTTTTACAGCGGCGGCGTTTTTCAAAACGCCACTGTGCTGTTTGTTTTTCGCGTCCGAGCAGCGTCGCAGAGAACGGAAGTTTTTATATTACATTAGTCGCGGATCGCGGGGTCCTACCCCCGATCCGCGATTCATTATTCACTTCCGCTTTTTACCCCTCGCGAAGCAGCGTCTCCTCCCTCGCCCGTCTCCTTCCCCTCGTCCGTCTCGCGATCCGTCTCCTTCCCGAGCCCTAGGTCGCGGCTATCAATCGATCCGTCTCCTTCCTCCCTTGGAGCGATCCGTCTCCCTCCCCTCCCCGATCCCGCATCACAGCCCTAGGGCGCGGCTCGATCCGTCTCCTTCCTCGCTATCCAGACGCGGCGCGGCTCGATCCGTCTCGATTCGTCTCCTTCCTCGCTATCCTGCAATGGCGCGGCTCAATCCGTCTCTTTTCAGGGCTGTGCTGCAAGGCAAGTTGAAGTTCTTCAGTCTTATCTGGAGCTACGGGGAGTATCTTTACCCAAAGGGTGTTTGGTTGGCAAAGTTATTCTCCCAAATCCAGAGTGCAGGTAAAGCTAGCAAGAACAAGTCTGTAATTTTCAGCAGTTAAGCTAAAAATTAACGAAGTAGACTGTCAGTTTGATTCTCCAGGATTTAAATCAAAGGGTGTTTGATTGAAAGTTTTTTTTCCTTGTTTACTATACTTACATTGCTCTTAAAATCTATGCCTTCTACTCTGTACTTATGTTTCTTTTTGTCATACTTGTAATTAGTCTGTAATGTAGAAAATACTATAATAGAATACATCAAAACATTTTATGATTATGCTGTAGTCTATATGTATTTCTTGCACTCTTCTGTTTGATTGAAAGTAGATACATCAAATTTCTGTCAACAGGGGCATAATGGTCATTTATCCACAAACAGCTGTAAATCAGCTGTTTTCCAAACGCTCAAACCAAACAGACAGACAGATTATCCGGATCAGCTGCTGATCAGCAGATTATCAGGATAATCTGCTTATCCTGATAATCAGGATAATCTGCAGCTGTGCCAAACAGACCCTAAGCGTCACAGAGTTTCAATAATAACTATAGAAAATAATCAGCACAGAAAATTTAGAATTATTAAAAAGAAAAAGCTTTATCCCTAATTCACAATTTTATTTCACTGCATACCTACTGGATGAAAAATCGCTTTATAGAAAGCGTCATGCTTTATTTAAAACATATATATTCCAGTCACTTGCGTACTAGCACATAGTTTGAGCTGACTGATAATTAAGAGCACAAAAATCTCTAGAATCTCTAATTTAACATATGATGCAAAAAAAACTTATGCAATAAACATACAGAAATCACAGGACAGAAGCTATTAAGACAAACAATCCTTGATTGCAAAAAAAAAATAAAAATATTAAAAAATTAAAAAAAAAATATCAACGTCAATTAAGATAAAAAGATCAATAGCTCTCTACTAGAAATTGAAAACGATAATAAGGGTCAGCAATGCGATACACATGCTAGAAATTCTTGCTCTCAATAGAAATCAAAATTACAGCAAATCTAACCAAACAGAATCATGCTTTAAACCAATAACAAATGTGAAGGAAGAAAAAGAAAATGAGAAAAAATTTCACCAGACTTGCAACCCTAATACATGTACAAAAAGATAAAACTACCACAAAAATCTTCAAGCATCACACTTGATCAAGGTCAAAATTTGAGATGGATGAAAAAGAGTATCCACATGCATAATAGCATTTTGTTCATACCATCAAGTGCCTTAAATAGCTCAAAACTATGATATTTACTAATAGAAGAAATAAAACACTAGTAACAAACTACTACCAATTACAAATAAACTAACAATATGCTAACAAATTGCTAAAGAATACTAACAAATGTAACATTATTTGACTGAAATAACTTTCAAAAAATAATAAAATATAAAGGTATAAAAACTCAAATATCCGTGACAAAATAAAACTCAAAATTTATGCCCACATCAATTGGGATAGCTTACATAGAATTGCACGGTTAAAATAAATAAGTCCTTTAACTAGTATTTGATAAGAAAATATTATAAAGAATAAAAGAAAATTTGTAAAATAATAATAAAAGTATGTTGCAAAGATCTAATGAAATCATCAAAGAAGCGTAGCGGCAGTGAATAAGTTGAGATGGATGTCATTTAAAGTTAGACGATAATGAGTGTGAATTATTATAATATAGATTGTGTGACTTCGATCACCTGTACAAGCTTTAGGAATTAAAACGATAGTATTGAAAAATACAACATGGCTAGATATGCCACCAAATAAATTTTAAAAACTAAATATCGGAGGATAAAAAGAAGGAATAGACCTATGGTAATATTCTTAAAATTGTACAAAATATGAAATAAACTCTTAAAAAGTACATATAACACCTAATAAGAATTAATTTAGAAGAAGAACAATAACCAAGCCCGGAGAATATTTGGGGGAAGGCCAGAACTCGTAAATAGATGAGAGCAATTCAACGAGTCAAGTGCCCTATTGTGTTAAGCTAGATAAAATCCTCGCACCTAAATAGTTGAATGATATTATGGACAAGATGGTTGATTGCTATAATGATTGTATGAAGTGAGACAATCCATACTGCAGCATGGCAAAGCCAATTTACCCTCATCGATGGAGGATCATATGTGGGCATTAAGTTTCTTGATTGGTGGCAAGATGCAGGAGGCATAGTCATTGAAATATTGAAAGAGAAAAACACTAGAGCCTCTAGTAATATAGATAGGAATAAAGTCATAAACAACCTTAGTAATGTGCGACTGCCGAAGGTAGCGATCAAGATTCAAAATCACAAAAGGTGAGGTGGAACACAAACAAGGAATTAGATTGAAGACTTTTAGTTGGTCAACTCTATGCATGAATGTATTATGGTCAACCAAAAACGTCTTCCAGCTTTAGAAACTTAATTTCATCAAAAGACTTGATTTATTTGCTATATCCACCTAAATAAGGTACAAAATAGAGTAACTCGCATGAGGATTTCAATGATTAAGGGCAGTGATAGGGCCAAATTTTTTTTAAAGTGCAGGGCACATATCTTTTTTTTTTTCAAAAATTCCATTTTAACTTTTCTCATCTGGATTTGGCAATTTTAAATCTTTTTTAATAAATGTTAGCAAAAAATTATAAAACATATAATTGAGACATGACATGAATGGTAACTCATAAAATACTCAGTAACTCAAAATATCACCTAAAAAAATATTTGCATCAAATTTAGAAGGTAATAGTAACTTTTTTATTTATGACTATGAAAGATACTCCTATAACACATCATTAGAATAATAAAAGAATAAAGCCAATGCATAAACCTCTAGCTGATGCAAGTACAGGGATAATTAATGAGATGAGCAATTAAAAATGTCATTAAAATCGTTCCACTTCATTCAAATGATAAAAAAGATTGGATCAAATCAACAGAATATCATCAATCAAATTTTTGAGCTAGGGTTAGCATGATTGTTGCATTCCAAGGGACCACCCCTTCTAGTTTATTTGAATTGTATATAATTATAATCGAACCTATAATTGCATTTAAGAGAAATTTATATACCTTCTAGATGATAATTTTCAAACAGAAAACAACAAAAAAGCAACACCTTTTAATATTAGTGATGTAGTTTTTATCTAACAATCCTTGTAATTTTGGTCAAACCAAAAAGTAAACACAAACATTACTCTTCCACAACAGTTGTTAATGAATGGTAAAGTAAGGTTGTTTCTTTAAAGAATAAAGATACTCAGCTCAATTTTATATGGTTTTAGTGATTTAGTTGTTTAGGATGGTCATTCCATTAAAAGCTAAAGAAAATTGGGCCATTAATATAGATACCACCCAATTCTTATGTATTTACATATCTAACACCTAAACTTCATTTTTTACATGTATGCCACCCAAAGCTTTTTTATCACATCAAAAATACCACCATTTTAACTTATAAAAACTGAAATACACCTTTTCATGTATAGATAAGGTGGTATGTCTGTAAAAATTGAAGTTTAGGTGTTAGATATGTAAATACATAGGAATTAAATGGTTGGTATGTAAATCTTTAAGAAAATTATATACCCAATAGTGAGGTGATACCTTGATGCAATGAACAAGTGATGGCAAAGGCAAGAGCATATCGATTTCAGATATTCAACCACATAACTTCCATAATTACTTCTTTTATTTCAGCAAGAATGAAAAAGACAATTTAGTGAGTTGGGATATATAGGATTAGTTTGGAATGAACTGATAGTCGCAAGCTTACAGAGATCATGGGATTAAGCAGTCGGGAATGAATAGAGAGCAGGCAATTAGGCAAACCAGCAAACAATTTGCCCGTCTTCGGTGAAATAGCCAGGAAGACCTGCCTCTATCTTTGCCGAATCAGACGAAAATAAGCCGAAATAACTAACGAGGAGGATCTGCCTGCTTCACCAAAACAAGCAACAAGGAGGAGGATCGCTTGAGGGGGAGATCAAGCAAAAGCTGTAACGGCTCTAGGCATGAGCCATCTCCACGAGATCGAAACCTCGATGTAGAGGCAGCATTTTTCTTCTTTTTTTTTTATGTAGGGATTAGGGTTATATTAAAGCTGTTAGCAATCCAATTTTGAGCTGGGATAGGGTCGGCTCAAAATTGGTTCGAAAAAAATTCGATCCAAAATTTTGATTCGTAGCTTAACTAGTTTTTTTCAATCCGATCTCGCTCTGAAATTCAAATCAATTTTCCAGTGATTAACGATCTTCGAGCTAAATACACAGCCCTAACATCACTAGGGCTTTGAACGATCCGATTTCAAGCCGAACTGGGTTCAGCTAGAAATCAGCTAGAAAATAAGTAGATCCAAAATTTTGGCTCATAGCTCGGCTCGACCGGATCTGAGCTAGAATTTGAATCAATTTTGGAGCAATTAATGATCTTCGAGCTAAATTCACAGCACTAGCTGTAATGAGACTTGACCCCAAAACAATGAGGGGTCTGTGCCCCTTGAACCCCACCTTGAATCTGCTCGTAATTACGCGTCTAATTTGGTAAAGCTGTGTTGCGTTATTTGCTAGAAATTATGAGCACAGTTATTATCACAGCCAAAAAAGGTTCACTCGCAAGGTGTGCCGCCCATGGTAGTGAAGTGATGAAAGAAATGCATGTGTGGTATATTGCTTTCCATTACGTGTTTCTCAAAAAAAAATCAAATCTATAACATGTAAAGCTTTTAAGAAGTAAAGCATATAACAAATAAGAGACACAAAAAACTGGTAAGACATTAAAATTTCACATGAAAATCAGGATACTACTAAATTTCAAAATAGTAAGGGGAACATATGAATTATGTGTTCCCAGCATGAAATTTTGAGTATGAAGTATAGCATTGAATAGAAAATAGTTTGATGTTAGCATATTTCTATCAAAAAAGTAAACATAAACTGATTATCTCCTCAAAAAAAAAAAAAAATCATGGTTGAACAACATACCGAGGGGAGGTTAGATTATTAGGCTTTTCGTAGCATGTGAGTAGCAAAGAGAGGATATCATGAGAGTGATATAATACAAGATTCAATGCTAGAAAAGTTGGATTTGATAACAGAGCGGATACTTTACCATCCTAAAGATGTGCAATTCAGATAATTTAAACGAAAGAGCTTTGGAAGGCTAGCTGTAATATATGGGCATTTTTTGTGTAAACTATAGCTCAATAAAAAATTATGAACATCATGAATGGCAAGTAATGATTTTAGAATACACAAGCAAGATATTGAAAATCTTACCAATGTATTTCAACTTGTGCGAATTATTTAACACAAACTTCAGATGGTAAACAATCTTGAACCTAATTCAAATTATAGATAGAGATAACATTAAAGTCATTTTTGTATTCGATCACGAGCAACCAAAACTCATCTAATCGGATCCAAAAAAATGATGATACTTGAAGTGGCAAATATTATTTGGGTAACATCAATTATCATGGTGTGCTAGTTGATATCTTAAAGAATATTACAAAACCTATACCAAGATAAGAAAATGGGATTTTTTTAGTTAAGTGGGGTTAAGGTGAGCTCGTTCACTGACACTAGAATGGCTAAAGTTAACTAGGTCATCAGTTACAATTGGATTGAGAGCTGAATCTGGATCAAAGAGAATTAGCGTATTAAATGCACCTAATGTTCAAAAACAAAGCAACCCATAGCTGAGAATAAAATTAAACTGACTGAACGAAGTAGAGAAGAGCAAAGATATTCATCTTATAACAGTTTAAATCATTTAGTTTAAGATCCCCCAGCTTGCTTCGGTTTACACTATCGCTTATTTAGTGTGATTAATTTAGATAACAGGCGATGGAACCAACTGAATTCACAATCATTACTAATGTAAAATCAACATTTGCCAGCACGATAAATTCTTCGGGGCTACATCAGTTCTAGTCCCCTAGCAGAAACCTAAAAAATTTCATGAAGAACCTTATTCCGTGCATGAAAACTAACGACTAATAAGACCAAATGGAATATTGATAAAACAAAATGAAATAGTAACATTAAATGCTCCTACAAAGTAAATCATGAATCTATTATCCAATACAAGAAATATTAAGTGCTGCGTGGCAGAAAAGAAAATGGAAAAGGAACCTAAACAATTAAATAGGCTGTCAACATCAAATATACTTGATAATCATACAAAGAAAGACATTTTTACAAATAAATACCTGCAAAAGAAGACGAGAGGTAGCACTACATATTTGACCGTTTGTCCAAAAGCAACCAAAAATTGTCCATTCAACAGCTGCATTAAAAAGAAGACTTAAAGCCAGCGCTTATCTCTATAAAGGAGATCAGCTGTGATAATATTTCGACTAAGCAATAAAAAATTTTAGGATATTAAATATGTTGAGTAACATGCCCTCAAAAACATTCACTGTCTCTACCTTAACAACGCTCTTTAGAAAGAGTATAGGATGTTGTTTCCTGTATAGGAAACATCATCTACAAGGCCCTCAACATAGTGGTCTGGAAGAAGAAAATTCTATGTATTACCTGCCAATTAGCATAAGTGATATAGGAGGCACAAACCTTTCTCAATTTCCACATCGTCAAACACAAGTAGAGGACTTTTACCGCCAAGTTCCAAAGAAATCGGCTGACAAAGGAAAAAAAGGCAAATCACAAAAGCATTACAACAAAGAAGAGAGAGCACAGACTTGGGTAAGCAGACAAAGAACACCTTTGTCAACTGTGCAGCAGCAGTCATAATCTTTCTACCTGTTTCTGTACTTCCAGTAAATGCAATCTAAGCGTTTGAAAGGACAAAAAAAGAACAAAAAGTTGGATTAACAGCATGCGGAATGGTAACAAAATTTCACACTGACAATAATATATTAAATCATGCAACTTAAAAAGAAAAAGATTTGTATTATATAATAAATAAAGTCCACTGTTTTCAAAGCACAAAGTGCAAAAGGGAACACAAAGGGTACTTTTGGCTTCAATGCACATGGCATAAGACAAAGTCTTGGTTTTGTCATGTAAAGCACTCAAATTATTTACCGTAGGTACACTACCATGCCTTTTGAACACAATTTAAAGCTAAAGATAAACCAAATCAGCTTAACAAATTTCAAAGAATATGAGAAAAATGCAATGGCAATATTAAAACATGAACGCATGTAAATGAGTTAAATTAAATCTAACAAAATTATAAACTTAGAGGCAGCAATTCAAAATTAAAGAAGGTCAGGGCCATACCTAAATTTAAAGCCACATTCCAAAGTCAAATTCAAAATTCAACGAATTTCTACGACACATAGAAATCAACAATTAAAGAAGGAAATAGAAAATAAATGCAAATCATCAGAATTTCATGACTAGAAGCTATAAGAAACTTAAAGACTAAAATATTCAAAAAATTCACAAAAGGGAATAAAAAAGGATAATTATTCTAAGGTCCATAAATTATAGACTATGCCTCATGTTGGTAAAAGCTTTGAAACATTTTCACTAAGGTCCCTCAAGTTGATGTCTCGCAAAGGTCCCCACTATAATGGCTCCATTAATTTTACCATTGAATTTGGTTAGGTGAGCTGTGAGCGACATTTTTAGACAATTCTTCATTTTTTATTTCACAAGTTAATATCCATCTACAAGTAGTACTGACTATAATGAGAGTAATAATTTAGTTTTTATGGTTGGTATCAACGTGGAGGTGAATTGTAGCTTGAGGTATGTAAATGAAGTGCTTTCAAGAAAATACACTAAAACGAAAAGTGTGGGCTATAACTCACAAACTTGAGAATACTTCATATTAAAAAGATCTATGGATGGACATGATTAGATATAACAATAAATAGCTAATGGGCTATAGAAAGGGTTCCAAACCTGACAGCTGGCATAGAATTAACACCAAAGAAACGTTATGCAATCAAAATGATCAAAAAAATTAGTTTTCAAAAAGGAAAAACGATTATTATGATAACGATGAACTTAAAGAATATTAACTTGCTCTGTACTACATGAATCAACATTAATTACATGGCCAAGCAATTCAACGTTGATTTTTCAAGTTCATTATCAACTTTTGGACAAAATATAATTTGGGAAAGCATCCCTGGATAAAAGTATTAGCGCTTACATTGAACCACATAAAATAATAAGATGATATGGTTAACTATGTACAAAAGACCCATAAAATTCATCACAAACACTTACAACTCATTGAAAATCATACAACTGCAAGACAAACAACAAGTGTCCACACATCAAACAGATAAGATGCTAGTTACGATTGCAGATCTCAGAACATGCAATAACTAATGAAAATCCCACAAGAGAAGAAAAACTCAAGCAAAGCTATTTGTTCATCTTCTTCATCATTGCATCTCTCAAGAAAAACTAAAAGGCAAGTGGAACAAAATATCATAATGGAAAAAGTTAAGGAAAAGCAAGAGTCATCATTAAAGCCCATTTGGGGGCTGCTTTTTCGCAGCTTCCATTTTGGAAAGCACCTGAGGGTGTGTTTGGGGAGCCACGATGTCCAGCAAGGCATGGAGGAGCTCAATTTTGCAGACGACTACACGACTTGACTTTAAATTTACCTCGCTGCTCACACACAAACTGAGTAATTACTCGCATTATCCCCGATTTATTCCCCCTTACCTATTCAATCTTCGTTGTTTAGGGTTTCCTTCCCTATCGCTAGAAGAAATTGTTTCCCATCTGCGTTATTGCCTTCAATTCTTCTGTATATATCTTCTATATGATTCTTTATATATGCATTGTTGGAATATTATGCGTATAGAGTTTATGTGATATGTGGCTTTTCATTCACTTCACTGGATTTGAGAATGTGATCATCTGTGCTCGAAGCTATTTGTTTGCATGGTTGTATTGAATGCATTCGAAGCTATGTCCTTCGAATTTTTAGATCGATTCTTTTTTTGAAATTTTGTGGGTTTGCTATGATTTTAGTGGGAGTGCTCTAGTTTGGTTGAAGGCATATTTCAATTTTGGCAATTTCACTTTCATACTTCCTTCGGAATATTGTGGGGTTCAGATGTAAGATTTGTGCATAATGATAAAATTTAAGGTGTGAGATTCATAAATTCCTAAGAATTGTGTGGTATGTATGAAGTTGTATGTTGTGATATTAAAGATATGTGAATACATAAGAGTTTTGTGCTGTGTATGTAAATGCACAAGAACTGAGTGGTTTTACAGCTTTTTTACTTCTAGTTCATATTCAAAAATTCCCTCACATCAACAATTTTGTGGGCTTCTTATAGTTTCACTGGAATTGCTCTAGTTTAGCTCAAAGGTGTTGGTATTGCAAACATTCTATGATCTGAATTTATGTGTGTCACAAAAAGAGTTTAGGTGTGAGATTTGTAAATATATAAGAACTGTGTGCACCTGGATTCAGTGGGATTGCTGTGGTTGTGGTTGTGGTTAAAGTTGTAGTCTTTTAGATGGGTTGATGGTAGTTTAACATATATTCGGAATATTTACTTACGTATAACTCAATTCTTATGAATTTATGTCTAAGACTTAACACTTGAAGTCTAAATACATGAGACCTTACATAGGCATGATAATGTGTATTTCAGTTTATGCAATTTAACTATTATACTTGTTATTAATGATTTCAGTAGTATTTGCGTAAAGCTGAAAGTTTATGTGGGAGATTTGTAAATACCTAAGGATTGTGTGCTATGTAAGTACATGAGGGGTGTGTGATGTGATATTAAAGATACTAATTGGTCATCTAGCCCACACGACACACTCATCCACAATACTGCCGGGTCATATAGCCCATATTTCTATACCTATATGATAATCGAATGCATTTAGTGATCCTGGATGGAACAATTTTTGACAAAAAGATCTCACTAAGCTCAACTTCGGTTGCTTGTTCGTTTTAAGTTTATATAAACTTTTTTCAATTAATTCTTGTAAGCCTAATTTGTTATTTTTTTAAGTTTTTATATTCCTAATACACCATATAGGAAAACAAAAGAAATGTGGTATATCAGCCACTTGAGAGAGGGAGGTAAGATTATTTTCTGTGATTTATACTTTAAAAGAGATCAAAGTTTGGCAACATACCAACAACACATTTCAATAGAGATAGTTGCAAAATTATATACAAAAATTTTTATGAAAAACGGGAATAGTGTATAATAAAATAAGTTGAACGATAAATGAGATTAACTAAAAAAAGATTGAAACCACATATAAAGAGTTAAGACGAGAAGCAACTACATTAGGTTGGGTTCCTATTAAAAAAACGATAGATGCATCCGAGTGGTGGAGAGAAAAACCTTTGGAAAATAGAAAATGTAATATAAATCTTCATATTTTCATATCATTTGAAGTATGATTTTACATTTCTAGTTGTTTACTTGTTATCTATTTGATGATTTGTTTTCTATTTTGACATGCATAAAATAGTCAGATGGATCTATCAAATGAAAATGAAATGATAGAGACGGTACACGAACAACAATCTTGGCAACTACAATATGTCTCATTAATGAATACTTCCAAAGAACTTTGTCTAAAACACTGTTCATGTCTTTTACATCTGTGGGTGACAAATAAATTGATGAGCTCCTCAAAAATCATCGATTATAATTCATAACATGTTCTAAATGTTAAAAAAATTTATATGATTTACCGGATGAATTACAAAATCATTATGGTTTGCATGGATTGTCCAAATTTATACTTAAAAAAATATTGGTCATCACTTTATATACAATTTCACATAATGAGTTGATATGTGCTAGTTCCGAACAATTTCAACACTCAATTGAAACTATCAGCAGGTATTTCGACATTGAATTTAATCCGTTGGTAAGATTATCAATCAACATTGTCAAACCCATAGATCTCACTTTTTGGCATACACCGAGAAATTTGTAATGATATCATATACATGACATTCTTCAAAGTATTCATTATATTATTTATGTAATTTGCATGCATGCTTTACCAAAAAAACTAATTATCCTCATAAGTATTTCAAACATAATTGTATATGTGTGATTGATGGAACACATGTTAATGCACGTATTGAAAACAATGATAAGATTGCATATATCGGACATTGTGAATCTCCAACACATAATATCCTAGTAGTATGTGACTTCAACATATGGTTTATCTTCTTAATTGCGAGATGGGAAGAGAGTGTTTATGATAATCACATATTCAAATTTGTGAATGCACGTGTTGGAAACAATGATAAGATTGCATAGATTGCACATTATAAATCACCAACACAAAATATCGTAGCAGTATATGACTTTAACATGTGTTTTACCTTCTTAATGACGAGTTGGAAAAGGGAGTGTTCATGATAGTCGCATATTCAAATTTGCAACTCGGAAACAAGAGTGCAAATTTCAAATACCCTCTCCCAATTGGTTTGAAATGAAAAATAAAATTTAAAGTGATGTACTAATAATGTTATTATCCAAGGAAATATTGCATCATCAAGTTCGGATATTTAATGCAACGAGGTTTCTTAAAGCTCTTTCCCGATACGAAATACCACATTTCTGATTTTGAACGTAATACCCAAGTTGTTAAGAGGAAAAAATGAATTATTTAACAAGAGACTCAATGGAGTGTTATTAAGAGCATTTGTCGTACAAAAAATGAAATGAGTTTACTCCAAGATATGCTCACATATTTCATCAAAAAGCAAATAAAGATAGTTGTGGCAACGACAATGCTATATAATTTTATATGCAAACATCCATCTCGATATAATGTGGATTTCAATGTCTTACATGAAGATCCTACATGCATACCTGTTGAAGCATTCAAACATCGTAGAGGATAATCATTAGTAGAGGAAGATTTTTGAAGTTAATGACTTTGACACACGCGATGGAGAGGATATTCAAGAGATGATCCAATTGAGGAAAGAAATCATGGATGCTTTCGTGAATGTGTCAAAAATTTGTAACTGAAGTTTTGTAGAATCTTTAGATATACTAGGAGTTGTTGATTGATATATATTTTCTCTTCCATGCTTTTAGTCTTAAATTTCTTAAGGTGAGAACTTTAGAGTTGACTACTTCTCCTTATATGTATTTTTTTATGTTGATTATGAGCTCTTACGTTTTTTTATTTGTTATATCGCCTATAGTCTAATTTCTCGATTAAGCATTAAATATTACATTATTATGAAAAATATTTTTTGAGGCTTTCAAATGCATCAAGAGTTTTATACTGTAACTATGGAATGTGATGTTCTGAGTGACGATTGCAAAAAAGAAGGCATATGAGGTGATTTTATTATTATCCTAGAAATAGAACACGTGACGATTGTATATTTTTTCGATGGGTTGATGATAGTGAAGATTTTACTTCAAATAGTGATCATACGGAGAGAAATTTTTGAAATTAAATTCTCCCGAAAACTTGATCATTTTGATATGAAGGATAATGGCATAATAGCATTACTTGTTGCAATAACCTTTATTATTGTGTTGTTATGTGTTGAGTGATGTGTCGAACTTGATGTAGTATGAGATTTGGACTCCTAACATCTTTTTGAACTGCTTAATTTATTTATGTTTGTCAATTAGAATTATTACTAAAACTGCAACTATATAATGAACATATACCTTAAAAAAATTATATTTTTTTTTCTCAGAAACAACTGCAGCACCGCAGATCATCATCCAAACAGATAGACTGATAAACCATCAACAGCTTTTTAACAGTAGCTTCCCCATTATAGCTTTACAAGTGCTTCGACAAAAAGTAAGCTGCTCCACTCACTCTTAAGCCTGATAATGTATAATCCATGGGATGTGGCAACCTCCAACAAAGAAGAAATGCCTCGTGTGAGATGAGACAATCTCAAAATTTTGATAAAAGAGAGGACAAGGGAAAATTGGGAATCAACAAATATTCATGTATGCATCCATCAAGGGAGTCAGCTATATAACATATCATGCAAACAAGAAAATAAATCAACAACAGGAATGGTGTTAATTGGAGTTTGCAAGAGATTCTGATAATGAAAGCTTTGTCGGACACTAAAAAGGTTCAGTTGCCATCAATCTAGAGGACGAGAAAGAATTTATGGTTATAAAAATTTCAAAAGTATTCTCTTCCATTTAAGGCCTTATGAATTAGAAATCAAAATGATTGATTAAGTCAGGCCAGTAACCCTCTAATCCTAATAGGAAACGCAAAAAAAAGCATGAGTGTTTAAGGCCACCAAGATGAACTTTAGGAGTCAAAATTCTCAGTCGTGGTGCTTCACTTCAAAACCACGTGAATAACATTGATAGCATAAGTTGACTTAATGCATAACTACTGACAAAATGCAATATAAAGAATCTGGTGAAGAAAAACTCCTACTTTAAAAATACAATTTGCGTATGTGTGTGTGAGAGAGAGAGAGCAAAAGAGAGAGAGAGAAAATAAGCTGTTATGTTAGAGCTATAAATGTCAACTCACATCTCTAGGTACAATTCAGAAGAAGTACACTAATAAAGTGCTTTTCATAACTATATCCATCACTGAAACAGCACGTCACAACAACAACAACAGCAACAACAAAGCTTTGATCCCACTAGGTGGGGTTAGGGTCGGCTACATGAATTTTTCTTCTCCATTGCATCCTATTTAGTGTCATATTTTCATTTAATTCTAATAAATTAAGATCATTTTTACACAATAAGCCCAAGTCTTCCTAGGTCTACCTCTGCCTTTCTTAACATAAGTTGAATCTAAAACATCTATTCTCCTAATTGAATCATCAGATGGTCGTCGTTTAATGTGACAAACAGCACATCACAAATAAAATAAAATAAAAAAACACACACACACACATCACCATTTTTAAATGCAAGTATTCATTTCTTTCCAAACAATCTTCATGATTCACTGCTAGGTTAGCCATTTTCTTTGGTTTAACGTTTAATATTTGGGTCTCATTCCTTGGCACTATATATAGTTGTCTGTGAAGCTAACATTCCAGAGATTGGACGTCACAACAGTATCGATATAATAGAAGAAACTCGTTAGTGATTTAGTAGAAGATAGAACTCGGGGTTGTTTAGCATAATTTTAGAGATTTGGAAATTAAATACCTATAATAATCTGCTAATGATGAAATTTCATAAAACCATTTTTCAGGATGAATTGTTGGCTTTTATAATGCAATTTGAAAAGAAATGATCAAGGTAATACCCAACCTTGTCCACCAGAGGACTGGATGCCAAGGGTGCACCAGCCTCAGATCCTAATCCAGTTATAATGTTTAGGACACCAGGAGGAAGTTTAACCTCTTTGCAAATTTCACCAAGCTCCAAACATGTCCTAGTAATAAAAAGTACAACTTCGTGAGCACTAAGAACTTAATAATATTAGAAACTGAATTATAACATTTCAAATTTCAAACATACACAGAAGCCAATTCGGATGGCTTTAGCACAGCAGTACACCCAGCTGCCAGGGCAGGAGCGACCTTCCATGTTGCCATTAACAGAGGATAGTTCCTGCATTGAAAAAGATGAGATTGTAGAAGTTGCCACATCTCAATCAAGGTTCTTATAGATGAAAAAAAAACCATAGAAGGAGCATGACACATTAATTCCAGACAAAGTAGAACAATTCTAATGAATTATAATGATCTAAAATTCAAATAGAGAAAATGGAACTATAATATGAAATAAAGATCGATTCAATGAGCTAAACAACATCCTCCAACTGTTTTCAATTTTGCTTTATCTCCTTGAGGGATCTAAATGTAATATTGAACCAAAAAGAGGATTTTAAGTTCGACTGAAAGGTAAAAGATAGTGTATTGTTTTCTATTTTCTATGATAAAATCGTAATTGTTTGATTAGAGACAACTGAGAAGATCAATGGATGTTCAGCTAAGTATTGAAAAAAATACAAGCATATCGGTCATTAAAAAAATTAAATTTAATAGCATGGAAATGAGAACATCTGCAATAATTAAATATTGGGATGCTCACAACTAGGAATCTTACAGTAAAGACTAAACAGTAAGATTGAAATATACAATCATTGATATGGGGAACATATCCTAGTAGGTGATCAATCAGATTAACTCAGAAACGATTTAGGTATCAAATAGGGAATGATCAAAGAGATCAAATTCATTTAAATTTTAACAATCTGATACCGGAAGAGAAGACCCAAACCACAAAAACAACTTTTATTAATAGCGAAATAGGGTCACAACACACAATCTGAAAATAACATCACCAAAACAGAGGACGATACAATCAAACACCTTGAAAGTGTATCCCAAGGGCAGTGGAGGTGAGCCAGGGGAATCCACAGGTTTGGGTCAGCAAGTGCTTATCCCGACACACCAACAAATTGTTGATGTCTTCACCAAATATTTTCCTTTAAATAACATCTCAAAGTTTAATACCAAGCTTGGTCTCTGCAATACCTACGACCCAACTTAAGGGTGAGTGTGGAAATCTATAAGGATCGGCCTCCTTTCTATAGTAGGCCTAGGCTGACCATCCAAGTGGTCATGGATGGATTAATTAGAGACAATTTTGGGAAATTCCTTGATTAGCTTTTATTTTCTTCCTATTTATGTTTATTTCAGAATTGTTTTATTTTCATGGGCTAGATATATTTAGTAATAATGTAAATTAGGAGAGAGCAATTTCACAATATAAGTAGCCTTATGGTTGAAGATTGGTTATAAGAATTAAGTGCTTATTCCCTCGCACGTTTTTCTTCACAACTCAAGCAAAAAACAAGAAAAAAAAAGTCCATCAATTATTGCAAGCTCAAAAGGACATTATTTTATAGAACCAAGTTAAACCTAGTCAGCCAAATGTATGATTTGGATATTTGCAAGAATCCTCTGAAGATGAATGATTTTGAAGCACAGTGAACTAAAAAGCTCTAAAAAGAATGTCTAAAATATCCTAGGAACTTCCTAAGAGATTGGTTGATAGGCAACAAATTGATATAGTTGGGGGGCTGAAAAGTCAACCTTTCCCCACTTGAAGTTATAATTCACAAAAAGATGAAATGATTAGATCTAGACAGACATCAATTAGATTGTTTATAATCATGACAGGGTATTACTACATGGAAGGATTAAAGTAATGATTTCGTTAAAGATTTATCCATGAAAATTGTCGACAATAATGATTCACATACGACATTGTTAAGATCCAAGTGGATGACTCACAGACGCAATAGGACGTCAATCAAAACAATTTGAGCTAACTAGAATGCTATTATGGATATAATTTCCTCTTTTTTATTGGAAGGAATTTTCTATTTAAAGGCATGAAATTTTGAAAGAAAAGAGAAATCAAAATCTTCATTTGCTTTTTCATTGTCTTCCACTTCTCTCTGCTTAATTCCTTCACCTAAATGTTTGGTGACTGGGCAATGCCACCACTTGCTCTCTGTAGCATTTCCCACAGCTTGCTTGCTTGATGCTGCCTTGAAACAACCAACCACCTTTGTGCTGGTGCCTTACTGCTATCTTACTCAGTGTTGATGATGTACTATGGTTGTCTTCTTGTTTGTTGTTCTGCTGTTGTTTGCTTCTTGTTTGTTGCCATTGGTTGATCCGAAGCTGCTTTCATTGCAATCTAAAAGATGTCCAGCAGCTGAACGAAGTCCAGAGTTCATTTAAGCACCAGAAAAAATAGACCGTGGTGCAGTTTTTAAGCCACTCATTACTAAAACAACACTTCGTCTTAATGTTCAGAGGTGGAAAACCTATTCAGAAATCTATCTAGAACAAGAAAACTCAATTGAGAGATTCGTCTAAGGATCAGTCAGTATACCAGGGAGTAATCAATCCAACAACTCCTATGGGTTCTTTGATAACATATGACTTAAATGTTTTCAGCGGAACAGAAACAGGGGCTCTTTGCTTTTCATCTAAAGAATCTGCAAGATCTGCATAGTACTCAAAACAGGAAGCAACGTCATCCTGGAGGATAAAAGGGGAAAATAAGTCAGTTATACATTATAAGGAATTCTAACAAAGCCATGAAAATTAGTGGACTCACCAAATCCCAATTTGTTTCATCCAATGGCTTACCACTATCTATGGCCTCAAGTTTAGACAATTCAGAAGTCCTCTCTCTAATCTGCAAAAAAAAGTTCAAAAATAACAGTGAATCCCAAAGTAAGATCAGAAAATATGTGGAATGAACCGGATCCACTTTAATGACCAAGAAATTGCTCAAGTACTTCTTTAGCAGATCATGTTTACAGTAGATTCGGACAACAATAAAGTGCAGGTGTACTTATGTAATCAAATAGAAAGAAAAACACAGGCAGGGTAACAAACTTTATATTCCTAAATTTAAACCATGAAACATCAAGTAATATTCTTTAGTGAACTAAAAAATAATAATAAGCATATTTAGCTGCCTGTCTTACCTAAATTCCTGAAACATAAACCAACTTTCGGTTGCAACCAATCAATAACAAACTGAAAAAATGGAAACAGAACATTTTCAAGAAGGCCGATGTTTGGCCGATGTTATAATCAAATAAATGAATCAACACATTTAGTTTGTTACTTGGTAATGTACATGACAGGCAGAGCACAAATTGCAAATAATCCATTTCATCAGAACTTAAACTTTGTTAATAATAATATCATGATAATAGTCACCAATTGACTGATCCCAATTATCTGGGTTCAGCTTTATGAGTCCCTACAAATTTCATTCTTATTAAGTGCTATGTAGAGTGCTAACTCTATTTTACATTACTTTAGTAGAACAATAATCCATTTCACAATTGATCTACCATTTTTTTTAGTTCCATATCCTCACATGAATTCTTTCTAACACTTCAATGGTGCATCCTAAGCGCATGCCCAAGCCCTGTCATTGTATATTCCAACACCTTATCTTGAAATGATACTTCACAATTCACAAGAGAAGGATTTCATAACCTAATCCAATAAACGAAAAAATAAGAGATCCTATACCTTGGAGGCGATGGAGCGAAGATATTTCGCGCGAGTAGCTCCGGATGCTCGCGCCCATTCCCGACCACCGTTTCTGTAGAAAGCCCGGCGAGCGGCCTCAACTGCAAGCTCGACATCCTCGGCAGTAGCCGCAGGTATATCCCCTGGAAACATAATCTAGATTAGAAGGAAAAAGAACTTCGATACACCTATTGATCTATCGATCTGCGAACTTCAAGAAGAAGGAGAAGGGATTGAGGAATGAACCGATCACAGTCTCGTTGGCGGGATTAATGACGGGAATTCTCTTTCCCTTTGTTGGCTCCTTCCACTCTCCATCGATGAAAAGCTGCCGGTGAGGGATTGGGATCGCCATTGCTAACACAGTGAGAAGGCGAGTCAGAGCATTGCCAGTATATGTTGCGCCCTGCGGGTCGCTATCAATCTACGGTAAAAATATTTATGTATTGATATGATATTGATGTTTTATGCAGTGATGCATTATTTGTGTTGTATTTATGTTATTGTGGTGATATTGTTGGCAAAATATTACATCTAGATTATACATATAGAGTTACATGCGGCGCTCAATCCACGGGAGACACGTGGAGTCCTGAAATAACGCGGAATAACACGGGAATAACATTAAGAAATATTTCTCGTGTTACTCTGCGGTTAGCGGTGTTTGGGGCGGAATAACGCGTGAAATATTCATTCGTGTTATTCCGCATTATTCATATGTTATTGCGGTAGTATTGTAACACCGAAAATATTTCTCCGTATCATTCTGCATTATTCTCGTGTTATTCCGCGTAGTATTAATGTGTTATTGTGGTGGTATTACAATATCACCACAATAACACTTAAATAACGTGGAATAACAAGTAGGAATATTTTCATGTTATTCCGCATTATTCCCGTATTATTCCGCTCAAAACACCGCTAACCGCGAAGTAACACGAGGAATATTTCTTCATGTTATTCCCGTGTTATTCTGTGTTATTGTGGGATTCTACGTGTCTCCCATGGATTGGGCTCCGCACGTAACTTTACGTGCGCAGTCCGGATGTAATATTTTGTCGAAATTGTGATGTTATTGAGGTGTAATATTACTTCAATATCACTCAACTATTATTATATGTAATTCTCTCTCCTCCACAGGTGTGCCCTATGCCCAATTGCCAGCATGATTGGGCTACATATAAAAAAATAAAAAATTTAAAAAAAAAAAGGTTAAATCTCGGCAATATAAAAAATGTCTCCAAATATTGTATCACAAGAAAGATAATTTTTTACAGGTTGAGTGGATTAAATTTTGGGTAAGGCCAAAGTGTACCAATGAAGGTTAAATTTTATAATATTAATAATAAATTATTTTAAAATAAAAAATGGTCAAAATTTTTAAAAATATATATATTCATTATCTCTTATGATTTTTTCGTATTATTCTTCAATCCTTATATTTTCACAATAAAATTCAACACAAGCACAGTCTTTTAGAATATCTTGTATACTAGTCAAAATAAGTGTCTCGATGAGGAAACTCTAGTGAATCCAAAATTAACTTAATAAATGGAGTCAATATTGAGTGATTCAAGAAAGAAGTTGTCAATTTAAGTTTAAATTACTAAAATGACGCTTCAAAAATGTATATATAAATCTTCATTATTCACATAAAGGGAGATTGAATATAAGGAGGACTTACATATGTAAGGATTTCTAAAGCTTTGTCTAACAATCAAAGATCATCACCAATAACCACGATCGCTCGATCATCATTGGCTGATCATCTCTGCCCTACCAATATTCTTTTATAGCGGTTGTCGATTATTACCATCATGCTAAAATTTCTCTGATTACCGCCTCATTAATATCTCATAAATATTGCCAATTCATCCATCTTTCTTATGTTACTTAATGGTCTCATAATCCCCCTACATCTCGGTGGACTTGACCAACCATGTCATATTATTGCCACAGAGAAAGTTGTAAGAGATAAATTTTATTGTCTTTTTTTTAATATGAATACCTTTTAAGGATTCAAGGCAACTTATTTCTCACCATAATCTTTAAGAGCATTTGGCTAAAATTGACGTAATTTACCAACAATCTTATTCAGGCCGGATTCAGTTATCTGATATTGATCCTTCCAATGTGTTATATGATTCTTACAAGCACATCGGTAATTCTAAATCAGTTATGAATTTTCAATATGATTATAATACGCTCACTTATAAAAAAATTCCTATGAATCACTAAGATTAAGCCGCATTTAATTCTATTCTTTCCATGATAAGTTTAGTCATAATTTTGCCACCAACGTTGCATTTTTTGTCAAGATATTTATTGTAAATCAACGTATATTAAAGATTCCTTTCATCTTATTGAGATTTACTAAATAAAAAGAAGAGACCTTGAAGAGTATTTTTTAAGGATTTGTCAGAGCCATGAAGTCCTTTAAAAAGTATTTTATGATGATTTCTTATAATTTCACCAAATCTTAGGCGTTGATTCAAAGTTACTATAAGATATTTGTTTGAAGGTCTCATCATGGGACTTCTCCTCCTTCACAGATGGAAGAGATAGTATAGTTATATACTAGTTTCATTTATCAAGTATAAAATTAAATTACTATTGATTAGGTTATCACCATTGATTGAAAGTGGTTTAAACAGTTGTCAAATAAACATATGAACTCAAAACAAGAAATACATCAACCTCCCTAACATAATATAAGAGCATTTAAGAGACTATAATCATCATTCTCACTAAGTTCAATAATCACGAAAGCAATATGAGAACCTTATTTGTGTTCATTTAAGTAGATCCAAGGATAATATTCTAATGAAGATTCAAAATACTAAATATGAGGTTGCCAAAGCCACAGAAAACCCAAATGCTTAGACCATTTTGAAGTATTATTAAATCCAGCACTAAAGAGATCATTCAAGCGAAAGTGTCATCTGATGGAAAAAAAATAGACGTTTGATTTGCTCATTTGCCAATAATATGATGGCTATTATTTATAAAAAATAATCCATATATCACCAGACACACTAAAAAAAGATCACTAGATTAATGGCAAGAAGATTGCTATAATTGTTAACTATTGTTAGCAACTATCATAATCAATATATTATTATACACAATCTGCACACAAAAATAGTTATATTACTTTTAATACTTTAGACTTGGAAGGAATATAAAACCTTATCAAAATTCTCATATTATCTTGTCAAGAAGTGTGTCATCTATCATTAACTCTATAATAATTTTAGTTGTTAAAAAGACTAGTTTATATTCTATTATTCCTTACTTCTATGAATTGTAGATTATTCATACAAAGTTATGACTTTATTGCTACAATATTTGCATTATGAGGATAGGCTACAAAGGCTTTTAGCAAGTCACCTTTCCAATCACCTAGGTTAAACCATCTTAACAAACAACTTTTTAATCTATTGGTACTATCTATAATAAATTATTTGGCTAAACCTTATCATTTATTTTTATGACTACATATCTACCTTCACTTATATATTTCAGTATTCTATACGGAGAGATATTAAATAAATAGGGTAAAAAAAATCAAGCTCATCATCTCGATAGCTTCTCATCTAATCAAATTTTTTAGAATTATTTATATCTCGCCACAATATAGTTTTTGTCTTTTAAAGGTTAATTGAGAACTAATTTTTCTGATTAAGTTTTTAATATTCTATTTAATGCACATGTAAGGTGGAATCCACGTAAAAATTAAAGTTTACGTCTTAGATATGTAAATACCGACCAATTGATCACATCACATGAATTCATCAGTCCAACATAATAAAACAATAGAAGTGTTCCATCTTATTAATTTTTATAGTTTTTATAGTATAATTAAATATATTTTATTGATATGTTACATATATTATAGATAATCTAATCAACATATCATACCTATATATAACATATCACATATTTTTCTGATAGTTCCATCAAATTACATTTCTCTCTTTGTAATTTTTATCCTAAAATCAAATTAATGTAACCTTAAATATTTAGTAGACAAATAAAATAACGCCTACACTTTTTATAGTATGATATTTCAAAATAAAGCTTATTATATAATTCTTTTTTTATTTGCAATTTAAAACTAGAAATGTTCTAAAAATATTTCATATCTTTAGTAGAAGGATCGTAAGAAAAGCCGATACCGTTTGTACCATATGAATTCAGAAAGTCCCATCATATTAAACCCAAGACACATTGGTCCTTTAGTATAAAAGGGACATATACATAAATACCATCTAATTTCTATGTATTTACAGATTAAACAGCTAAACATTACCTTTTTGCATCTATACCACCCAAATCTTAAATATCAAATAAAAAATACCACCATTTTAACTTTAAAAAAAAAATTTAAGAACGCCTTTTCTAACACAGTAAAGTTGTATTATGTAAAAACCGTTAAGTATTGGGTGTAACATACGTAAATATATAAGAATTGACTGGTATGCATGTAAACTTTATAGCATAAAATATAACCTTTATTTTTAAATTTATATATATGCAACACAATATCTCTCTATTTACATATCTAACACCTAAAATTTAATATTTATATTTACAAATGTGTCCTTCACTTTTAAAAAAGTTAATAGGTGTGATATTTTTTACGTGACATTGAACATTAAAGTTTAATGTACGTAAATATGAAATTATAAGGGTTAGATATGTAAATACATAAGAATGATTGGATATATGTGTAAATGCCCCTGTACATATGATTTCGAATCCAGTAAATTAAAATTTGGTCAAAGTCACAATGAGAAATGAAACGGTCCTGAAAAGTTTACATTAAAATAAATAAAATATTATTAAATAATTAAATATACATTAAATAAATTTAATTGTTATAAAATCCCTTCTCCCAAAGCCCCAACTGATATTTAATATAATAATATCGAATTAAATAAAAGACAATAAATCATTTTCAGCCTCAAAGAAGAACAAAATAATTTTTTAATACACAATATATTTATTTCAGGAGAAAGACAAAATAAATGACACACATTTTTTTATATATATTTAAATATCTAACACTTAAACATTCATATTTGCATGCATACCTCTCAACAGGACCAAAATTCTATATGTAAATAGGGCTGTCAAAATGGCTCATTGTTCCCGAACAGCTCGTGTTCGAGCCGGCTCGTTAGCTAAGTTAACAAGCTTAATGAGCCGAACACGAACAAAGATTTGTGCATTCGTGTTCGGCTCGTTTTGGCTCAAAATAAGTATTCATCAATTTTATATATATATATATATATATATATATATATATATATATATATATATATATATATATTGATGATATGTATTTTTAAAAAATTTAAAAGACTTATAATCAATTAAAATTATTAAATTAGATTCAACAGATGTTTTAATGTAAACAATAATTCTTAAATCTTGCCCCAACCCTTAACATCTCATGCTTAAGTTGTTAGGGTTGTCAAAACGACTCTTTATTCGTGAACAGCTCGTATTCGACTCGCTAAGCAAACGAGCCGAACACGAACACACTCTATGGGCTCGAAATATAAACGGCTCGCTCGTGTTCGGCTCGTTTACACCCCTATGTGTAAATATCAAATTTTGGGTGATAGATATGTAAATACATAAGAATGATGGGGTGTGTATGTAAATTTCCCATATTAATATTTGTTTCTCTGCATGTGACCAAACAATGAAAGCAAAGGCATCCCTTTGAATTGCTAAAAATACTTTTTTCAGAGACAGTATGGGAACAAAGACTAGAGCCATGTGAATTGGTTGTGCATTAAAGAAAAGAACATCATACAGCATAAATAGTAAGCAAAATAGTATTACAAAATAAAAACACAAAATATCAATCCATATCCTTTTGCTGATTCCCCATGATTTGCAGATATAAACCTGCAGGGTTGAAGTGCAAATATTGCAAATTATGGGTAGAAAGTTGGAAAGAAATGAAATGAAGGGAAATAAGACTTAGCTTACATTCATTGAGAGCCCAAGATTTGAGTATTGACTTCAGCTAAGGGGTTAACAAATCCTCTATTGAAGCCAAAGTTCTGCCTCTCCTCCTGCTTGTAAGTTAAGAACCTGGAAGCATATCTCCTCTCTGCTCTCCTCCAAAATTTGGAGCTTAAGAACTCTGTGCCTGGAAACCTGCAACACAGCTTTGCTGCTGGATCAGTGTTCATCACTCTAGCAGATGAAGACGAAGCAATATCTCGAGACATGTTCTCTAGCGCCATTTCTAAGTTGAGGACTCTGGCTTCCAGGGAATGAATGCCTTTCTGAGAGCTTCCGATGAATCTCTGATAAAAATTGAAGTTTGGTTAAAGAGGGAATGAAACATGAGAGTTTAGGAAGATGATGAAACAAGCTGTGTTCATTTGGTTGTTTGAAGTAAGAAAATATGTTTTGAAAAATGATTAATTTTGCAGTAAAAACTATTGAGAAACTAAATCATCATTTCACAGCGTATGTTTAAAATGTGCATTGAAATTGATCTTCAAACTACAGATCAAGCGTTCAGTGAAAGAATTGTTACTTGGAGGAGGTTTAGTAGGCTGGATTGCTGGTTCTCAATCTGAACCAAATGCATCCGGATCATAGACAAATCACCATCTTTCTGTTCCCCATGGATCTTATCACCAGCCACAGCAGTTTCATTCAACACCTCCGAGCTTCCAATCTGCTCAACTGGCACAATCCGAGATCCAGATTTCAAGCCACCGATCTTCTTATCATCCCAGTTCTTCTCAAAAAGTGCCCTCTTCACCTCCAATCTAGATCTGCCATTGTTCTCGGATCTCTCTTGCTGGCAACTATTTACAACCTCCTCCTTGTTTGTGAGGATGTTCTCACTATCAACTTTGTAAAGAGGTTCTGAATTTTTCTTCTGATTAATCTTTCTTAAATTTCTCTTCGGATCAAACTCAATCTTCTTTGCTGTAACAATTGGTGTTGCTGCATTCGGTGGAGATTTGCATGTGGGAATTCTTATCTTTCTGGAAGTAAGTGGGGAAGAAGACTGTACAGATGAAGAACTAAGGATTGAAGCAGGCTGGTATCTTCTATCACAGCCAATCTCTGCTCAATTCATAATTAACACAAATTCAGATCTCTAAACTAGTACAAACACCCAAATTATAAAAGATATCACCTTTGACACAAGAGTTGGACTGGGATTCAGATAGCGGCAACAGATCCAACTCTTTCTCCTGTATCTCCCTCCACACATCCAGCATCCTGTTCATCGAATCTCTCACAATCTTCACCTGCATTGCCCAACTCTTCCAGATCAGGATCGAGATGAAAAAATCGAGCAAAAAATAGAGCAATCAAACCTTGTCAAATCGCCCGGCCTCAAATCTCGCAAGACAAGTTTGCTTATAGTCACAAAGCCGGTCCTTTTTCGCAACCGCGAGGCGAGTAAGCGCCATCGCAGAAGCATTCCGAGCAGCCCAGCTCTGGTTTCCGAGAAACTCCAACAGACAAGTAATTATCAACTTCAGCTCGGCATCTCCGATACCAGAAGCAGCAATGCTTACACATCCGAACAGTTCCAAAACAGCCGGCTTTGCCTTGAATGCCGAACTCCGAGCCAGCTTTACCAATCGCGGGACTAGCCGTTGTAAAAAGAGAGCCAACTCCTCCGTCTCCTCGCTCTTACATTCCTCCAAAACCGCAGAGAGAGAAAGCGCTGAGACGGATTGGGGGTGAATGTCCTGTTCATGGAACAGAGCGTCGGCGAGCGGTCGGAGGAGAGTGGAAACCAAGACGGCGGTTGGCGTTACGGCGGCGAGGGAGCGAACGGTGTCCACTAGAGCGGCGCGTACGGAGGAATCGGGGTCACGGAGGCGGCGGAGAGCGGCAGCGAGCAGACGGTGGAGGTGAGGTGATAGAGAGGAAGAAGGGAGGGAGCGAGCGAGGAGCGAGAGTAAGCGCAGAGAGTGTCGGCGGAGAGGGGTTTTGTCTGTCGGGCGAGCGTCGCTGAGAGCGGAGATGAAAGGTGGGAGCGAGTCGGCGGTGAGGTTACGAGCAATGGCAGATAGTTCAGCGGCGGCGAGGGATTCGGTGTCGCGGTCCGAGAGCTTGGTCAGGAAATGGTTTACGCGGTGACGGATCTCCTGGGGAGAGGGGGAGTGAGTCGCCATTGTTGGAGTGAGGACAAAGGGAAACAAGTTGGAAACTTTGGGAGCTGAGAGAGGACTGGAGGGTGAAGAAAAGCGGCATTCCTTGGGAGAGCTGCGGGGATCCAACCGGATGACGGCGACGAAGGATCTTAATGAAGTTCGTGGGTCATGGGTTGGTTGGAGGAGTTAAAAAATCGTGTTTTTTGATGCGGGGAAGGACGGGAGAAGTAAAAAAAACGTATTTTTGGTTGGGGGAGGGAGACTCCGCTTTTTCAGCGGATTTATCGAAGTATCATATATAGTTATGTACTAATTACTGATACGCATGGGAATAGATAAATGAAGGAAATAGGGAAAAATAAGTCCAAGGAAGAGAAGAATGATGCTCTTTCGCTTTCCATATTTAATGGGGACGATAGGATCCCCCACAGTTTCATTGGGAAATGGGTATACAATAAAACTATTTAGAAGGTCTTACTAATTAAGTATATTTTTTAGGTATAATATGAGCTCAAATTCTAGGGTTAATTACATACAAATATTCAAAATATTAATATTTATAAATTATTTTTTTTTTCTTTTTGAGTATTTATAGCCCCAAAGCCAACTAGATTTTAAAATATATTAATAATGAGATAATATAATTAAAAGAAATTGAAACATTTTGGAGGCCTATCCATTTTTGCAAATTTTTGTCTTACTTTATGTTTTCTCTACTAGATTATAAGTACTATATTAGTATTACATTCTTTTGAGTGGGTTTATCAGACAAAGGCTTCATAATAATGATAAATTATTTAAATTAATAGCTCGTATAAATTTTTGCACCTCTACTCGCATGTCATAAAGGATGATAATGTTTAAGAAATCTTTAAACAGAGAAAAAAATATTACATCCGGACAACATAGGGCCGTGATTGAATTTATGCCATCGTCCGCACATCCGATTGTTCAGATATATTGCTCAGAAACTAAACCCTCATCCACTATATTATGAGTTAGTTGCTTTGATTTACTCTAAGATCTTATGAAATTCCTTTTCAACAAACTGAAAGTTCATGCACTTTTAAGAGCAATGTCTATTGTTGAATCTGAGATTGTTTGTGAATCACCCCAAAATATGAAAAATTATTCCATCCGGAGTACGTACGTAGCGTTGGGTGCGGATTTTTTTAGGTACTGATGAGTGCTTGGATGGGTATAGATGGGTATGGATGGGTATGAATGTTGTATGGATGTGTATTGGATGTTGGGTATTGGTTATTAGGTGAGTATTGGTGGGTATTGGAGGATCTTGGATGGGTATTAGGAGGAGATGCGTGATGAGTACTTGGATGGGTATAGATGGGTATGGATGGGTATGAATGTGTATGGATGTTGGGTATTAGTTATTAGGTGAGTATTGGTGGGTATTGGAGGGTACTGGATGGGTATTAGGAGGAGATGCGTGCGGATGCGTGCGTTCTCCGTATGGAATAAGCGTTCCCAAAATATTAAGTACAGTAAGGAGAGATAGTAATGAACAGTGTCTGCTTCATAAAATATTTCATCTATTTATATAGGAGATGGTACAATGGTTTTATTACTTTTTTGCTTGGGTTAAGAAGGTATTTGTACTGGAATATTTATGGTATTTTACATGTATGGCATTATCGTCTAATCGCCTTCTGGCTCAGTCGGCTAGGCTTATGGACTTAGGATTGGCGGGGTCGACTCGATTGGTTGAACGTGGTCTGTGTGGTTCGGTCTACTGAGACTGATCGATATGGTTCGGTCGGTTGATCCAGCCTACTTTACTATCAATAATCCTTGATGATGAGCTTTTAGAGTCTACACGTATGGGATAGTTGAAGATACTTTGTGAAACTAGATATTCCTTTGAAACGCTTCTTCTAGATGGTAGACTATCACATCGAGTTGCTATAAATATGGGGTCCAAGACTCAGAGAAGAGGACAAGAAATAACACATGTAATATATTATGAAGATTACGATCCTTGTTTCACATTTCTTAGAATTCTTATTAGTCGGTGTACCTATAGACAAATTTGAATATAATATCAAATAAAATTAACTAACTATAGCCAAGTTTCTATATTCCTTTTCAATTATCATTAATCACCAACCGACAACCCTTTTTACACCTTTTTTTTTTTAATTAACAATATTGAAATAATATATCGTTGCCATCATATGGCTCATATATTACAGAAATAACACTATAATTTACCATCTTGTTGTTAATTAATAAAAAAAATAAATATTTTTTTATTATGAAACTAGCCAAACTTAATAAATTGAATAAAAAACTTGCTAATTAATATTCTCTCTCTTCCTCACTGTTAGGATAACTCTACACTGTACGTTTTAAGCCAATAAATAGATTTGGAAAACCGATACGTATATTTAATTTCGGATCCTTGCCGGCGAAAAGAATGGGTTCGGATCGGGTTCGGAAAAACTTTGCGTTTTAAATTTTGTAACATAACGAGCATTCCAAGTTAGCGGTGTAACTAAAGAGTTAGGAAAAAATATTTCGTCTGAACGGTCAATTATCGACTGCTATGTCGTCATACACGTCATCAGCGGACGACATGGTGGCCAGTGGTTGGCAGTTCTGATGTATTGACTGAATATTTAAGTTTAGGTTTCATTAATTAATCAATTTAAAGCTTAGCTCTAATAGTTCGAAAGGGCTCATAAATCAAATTGTTTATTATGAAAGAAAAAAATATATATTAATTGAAGTAAGAGTTATAATAAAATAATAAATAGAACGAGCAATTAAGAGATAAATAATAACGATGTGTGCTCAAACATAAATAGTGGTAGAGTAATACAATTTACTGCCATTGAAATACTGTTGTACATTAACTTTAAAATTATATTTTTTCTAATTCATGAGAAGAGTGAGTCTATGTACTCATAATTATATAGTGAATTATTTCAACTATGTTAGACGTATCGTTTCTTTTCTTTCAAGGGTTTTTCACTTAAAAATCGCGACGTCTTCTCCAGCTACTTTTATTTTATCTGCTTGTGTGTTGAATTCGCGTATCACACCGAGATGATAATTCATTACTCTATCGTCTCGGATCTTCCGACACTCATAAAAAAAAAAGAAATAACTTGATTGAAAAAATTAAATAAATTTTCTTATACTAACCCAACACATGAGTAAACAAATCAAGTCAGGGTTGATTTAAGCTTGGTTTGTTAGCTTATATCGAGCTATTTATCAAACTGAGCACAAGTCAGTACACAAGTCAGTTTGGCTCAATTACACCCTTATTTTCTCCTCACATTTTGAAATTCTACGTTTTATTCTTAACGAATGTGTTTATACGTATCTTCTTGGTGCACAATAAACGCTCGTATCGAACACTTAAAAATTTTACATTTTATTTTTAATCAATATGTCACGCATTCGAGCACCTAATTAATATATTCTGAAAATAAAATTTTGAGATCCGGATATTGCGCTTAAATATATGCTGATGAGATGATTTTTTATATGTACAAAACTTACTAATGAATAAAGAAGTAAAGAATCATTTATATTTTTCTATATTTGTATTGTACGAAAAATAACGCATGCAATGCATGTTTACGTTCTTTGTAGTGATATTTTGAAAGGAACGTGTTACAATTAAGAGGAACGAATCAAACATGTTTAACGGTAATTTTTAATGAGTCGAACACGAGCTGAATTTGAGGTTGCTCGTGTTCTGCTCGTTTACACCTCTAATGACAATGGTTAAAAAAAGAACGTTAATTGATAGTTGTTGGTTTCACCAGCGAATGATGATAATTAATTGATGGCGATTATAAATTGAAAGAGATAAATGGGCAGTGGCGATCAAGTTATGTTGAACAAATGTAGATGGTCGATTAGAACGGTCATATAATAACGATTAGAGAATGATGATTGTGTAATTATAAGTAAAACAACAATAAAAATTTCTAAAAATTATAATTAACCTTTGGATAGACCTCTTATGTTCATAAGTATTTTTTTTGTTTTTTTAAATTTTTTTCTCTCATATTAGGTCTAAAATTTCATTTTCACAATATAAATTTTGTGTAAATTAAAATTTGGATGATCTTGAATGTAATCTTGCAAGTTTTCAATTTAAACATTACATTATGATTCGTATTTGATGAAATATTTTCTTAGTGGTGTGTGTTAGTTATGACTCATATACCAGATAAGGGACATATGCTGAAGTGGAACGGAGCGAGCCAACGGAGTGAAGCTGAAATTAAATGAAAACCGCCGCTTTGCCGAACTTCATTAAATCTCTATGTTCTTCTAAATTTGTATTGATTCTTGTATTTTTTTACCCTAAATTTTTCAACAGCGTGTAACTATGTATTTTCAACTATATAGAGATCGTGCCGTTTTAATTATTTCTACGTAGAATTGGGTGTCTATTGACCTTCCTTCACTGTAGCAATTATTTAACCTATTTAATTAATGGCGCATGGCCATATTAGTAACAAAACTTTAGAATATGATATTTACGCTCTATTAAAGGATATATATATATATATATATATATATATATATATATATATATATATATATATATATATACATACATGTATATCAAAGATTGATCCACGGGCGAAATCGCCGATCAACCTTTTGCGTAACTCTGACTAGGTATGAGGGCCAATGTGCAGTGTAGGAATTTCGAATACTCGCAACATCGCTGCTAAGAGAGTGATTCGAACCTACGATACGAGTGAACTTACGACCAGCTACCCGACCGATCTACCAACAGAGCACGAAAATCCAATAACATGCATATATATGTGTGTGTAAGTGTGAGCGCGTAATCAGCTGGCTCGTTGGATGAAAGTTTAGGCGTAAATCCTATCCGTCTCGGGTTTGAATCATTCTAGATCGAATTAAGTGGACAGACGCATGTTATCGTCCATCTTATATATATATATATATATATATATATATGTATATATACATATATATATATATATATATGTATATATACATATATATATATATATATATGTATATATAAATATATATATATATATATGTATGTATGTATGTATGATATGTATGGATGTATGTATGTACATAATTTGATTACTTTTCAGTCAGTTGAAACTCCAAAATCAAAACCTACCTTGCATTTGGCATTTATTTTAATTACAAAAAACAGTCACATCCTACATGTCCTCAAAGGTCCCATCAATTGATGTCGAAGAATGTTTGGTGGTGAATGGTTAATGACATAACAACTAAGTAGCCATAAATATCTAAGATATTTACATACATGCCACACAATTTTTTTGCATTCTTATACCTATTATTATTTTTTTTTACATTTATACCTATCAAAATATTCATATCACATTAAAAATATCACTATTTTAACATCTAAAATGTGAAATTCACATTTTAATGTATAGGTCATGTGACATATATGTATAAAAATAAAATTTATGTGCTATATATGTTAGAAATGTAGGAATTGATTAGCATTTATGTACATCTCTCTAAATAAGGTAGAGGAAAGCAAGATGTCTCAATAGGGATGGAGGGTTGATGTGTATTAGGGGATTGTAGTTGGTGAGATGTTAAATAAAGTAATCAAACAATCATACAAATATTTAGGTGGTGTGATGTTAAATATATGATAACGCTATATCTATGAGTGATTGAACTGGGATCTCAATGCGAAATAATTAGCTCAACCACATTATCTTATGAGTATTAGATCATCGAACTTTGATAAATAAAGGCATATGGGATTTTTTTTTTCTTTTTGGTGACAAATAACCTTTAGTCATATAATGTTAATATATCTTTAGTTATTAGGATGAAATTGTTATATGGATTAGCCTAAAAATTAGGATTAATTTGTCAGATGTTCATTTCAAGTTGCTCACTTAAGACTTAAAGTGTTGTTCTGTAAAGTTCATCCAACAAGTTGATGACAATTTTTAGCTAATCACTTCGTTTGATTAAGCTAGAGATTTTGGCCCATAAGTTGGTGGCCTTAGTTGTTAAATACTTCAATTTAATTAATAAGTAATATATCAAAATTTCTTATTAATGTAGCTTAATATATGACATTTTCTGTAACACACAAGCTCTAATTCAAACCTATGAATATGGAGTTATGAGGAGAATTTATTTAATTTCATGTACTAAAAATTATGTTAATATCAGGCTAAAGCCTCTTATTTTAAGTTCTTTTATTTATAAATCTTTTATTCTATGTTCGCTTGGTTTGTTAGTAAGATTTTGATGGTTTCCATGAATAATTTTAGATCTAACATCCTAAAAAACATTGAATATCTCCTAATAATAAAGAGATGAATACTTTGAGATGTAGCAGAACAATAAAAGAGCAATGAACACAAAGAACCAAAAGTTTGTCACTAACTGACCAATTGCAAAAATGTAAGTGAGAATTGTTAGAATTATTCAAGGAAGCATAGGGTGGATCCTTAAAGGCTAAATTTACTTATAGAGTGAAAGTTTTATAAACCATGGTGGAACCAAGGGGGTCGAAGCGGTATTTACACACCACCCTCCCCTAGATTTTTAATAACTATATAGTATCATGTTATACATTTTAAAATTTGTCTCTTTGAAATTGATTGTCCCCAAGATTTTAAATAGTTATGTAGATGGAAATAAACGTAAGTGATTTGACATCTTTAGAGTGTGAACCTACTATTCAGAGCTTTATTTGGAGTTATGCTTGTCATCAAAGAGATGAAGTATAAAGAAGATATTATATGTTGGGATCGTATCAACCCACTCCAAATTTCCTTTATTGTATAGGCAAATATGTTCATTATATTCATTCCTCATGATATATTTTATTTCCACATTGAGTAGAACATTTTTGAAAAGAAATCATGCATATTGTCTTCAATGTTTTCTTTTTGCAATGCCACAAGGATATCCTGAACATAATGCTTTTATAGTGGTTGTATTTGTAATTTTGGAGGAAAGTAAACAACGACAAAAATGCCTGTTCATAAAGCTTTTTGGTATAGAACTAAATTCTCCACATAAACAAGCTGTGAAAAGTTCTCGTGACATGTGAAAATAATTACATTATAATGATATCTGTTTTGAAGAAAAAAATTCTCAACAAGTTGCAATAAATTAACTTCTTCAGCTTAAAGTTGCATTATAATTGATGAAGCTTGAAAATGAGAATAAATAATGATTGTATTAAGATTTATTAATAAAGATGAATTTATTAATGAGGGGTACTTTGATATAATCCACGTGGACGATACAAATGCATCCTCCCATCACAATCTTGATATTAATGATATTTGAGGTCAAGGATATGATTTTTCAAATAATATGTGAGACGAATGAAATGAGTTGTAAGCTTTGTTCATAAAATAATGTCATTTTGCATAATATATTCATTGTTTGACAAAAATTATATTTGACATTAGTAGCATCATCTAAAAATGTTATTCAAGTTTGTCGAAATTCCTCCTATTGTCACTCATCATTAATTTGGTTTATTCTTCTTGTAAAATACAAGACCAATTACAAATTGCTCGATCAGATAAAATATTAGAAATTAGTATATTTTATTTTAAAAACAAATTTTAATATATTTTCGTCAATTTTTAATTTTATCCCCCAACCTCCCTTTAAATTTTGGTTCTGGCCCTGCTTGTAAGAATCTTCAAATATTATTATTTGCAGGAGACAATCGATGTAAATTCATTACCTTTAATCCCATCAATTAAATAACCAAAGTTATTATCCTAATAGCAATAAATATTCAACTCCCTTATCATCTAAAATAGAAAGCATTTACAACTTACTAAGTCTTTGGATATTTTTGGGGGAAGAAATGCTCTCAAATTGTTAATTATCCCAAACATGCAAACAAATATTTTGCAGAAAACATACATTTGAATTATTATTGATTATTTCATATTTTCATGCATTGTTTTTTATAGAAATTTAGTTCATTATGTTTACTAATGAAAGTTATTTTAAACAATTTTTTTTGTTTTATTTGCTGATATTTTTTTACTAATAAATATTCTTTTGTCTATTATCTGATTCATAGTTAAAATGAGATCACTATTTTTTTTACTGCTAATGAGTGATTAGATTAAGATTATCCTGACAATTACCTAATGAAAAATTAGGTTAAACATCTCTTAATTAATTAATCAATCAAACTAAAATAGTTTTTAAATCAACACAATTTATATTAATTATCCTATTTAACATTCAATTAATTAATTTAATCAGGCTCTAGTTAATCTAAATTTTGTTACACAGTTCATTGACAAATTCCCAAGTTTGAGCTGAACCCCTCACCTTAAATATGGGTGAACTCACGCAACTATATATATATATATATATATATAAAAGTTTAAAAATAGAAAAAATTGAAAAATAAAAAAATAATTTAATTAATAAATAAGAGGAAGCATGGCATGGTACTAAACTATAGTGCACATAATAAAAAACCCATCACATGGTGTGCCGGCAATCATGGACAATGCAATTTCAATTTGCATGTGAGTTGTTTATTTTAATCAAGCCAACTGCCCTACTACCTTATGATGAACAATAATTATATATGTTGCAATACTATTATTACCTTCTTTACTTAATTTTCTTCACTATTTAATGCCATTTAATCCTTTGTTAATCGAATTATTATGATATATAAAGTAGATAATTACAAATATATCAAAAATATTTGCATTTACACGATCCATATCAACATTTTAAGAGTGTAAATGAATTGCGAATCAATTATAAGGGTCTTAATTTTCTTAATTTTGTTAAAGAATGAGGTGAGAACATATGGAGTAAAGTTTCTACATGAGTTAGTTTGTGTTTGGGGCATTTACATATATCAACACATTTTTTATGTATTTACATATTTAGTAAATAAACTCTCATATTTATGTGTATACCACTTATATTTTAACGTCGTTTGAAAATTCTCATCATCGCTATCCTTTAGAAGTGATATACACCCTTTCATGCAAAGGGTTATAACATTGATGTATCATTAATAAATTCTATTATTCGACACAAATCTCGAGGCATGTTACGTGTCTCAAGATAATCTTTTGAGCAAGAAATGTTCAACCTTTGATAAAATGTCATCTGGAAGTATGATTTCATCAAACTTATGGTGAAACTGATCGGTTCAACGAGACAGACGCAATGATACCAAAATTAGTCCACTATGAGTCAAATGAAGCTCAGATCAAGTCATTAACCACGCTTAGAAGATTTTTAGATAAATTTTAGAATTTTGAACGAATGTCGAATCTTGCAAGCTTATAGTCGAATCGAGCATATCGATAAGACAAATCCAACGAGTCCAAGATTGCTCAATTCTGACATCATTAAGACACTCAAATGTTCATTAAATGAAGTGTGATCGAAGGAAGCTGTCCGGACTGTCTCATCAAAGTAGTTTATCTTTCTGCATCAATTGCACCCAAAATACTATAAATATAGCCCCACTCATCTAGGAGAGCTTGAGACTTGAGAAATAACTTGAAGGTTTGAGAATGAGCTGAAGTTCAGCACCAGTCCTGCCACCATCGATCGCTGCCGACTAACATTGATTTTCGCTGATCGTCATTGATCATCGCTGACTATCGTTGACTACCGATGACAGCCGTCGACCACCACCTGCAGGCCTCCACTGATCGTCATCGGTTGCTGCCCACTTTTTACAATAAGTTCATTCGCAAACTAACGTTGTAATTTGTAAGACATTGTAACCATTTCCCGCCTGTAGAACAAAGAGTCTTTATAATCATCAACTTATATTAGATTTTAACAACTAGGCAAAGCCTCGTTAATTTTTTTTTTCCTTTACAGGTTTTCCACGTAAAAGCTTCTGGTGTCAATACTAACTGTTTTCTTTTATCTGAGTGTGTGCTGAAATCTCGTGCAATGCTAAGACAATAATCCATTACTCTATCGCCACATATTTTCTAACACACATCAAACATCAAGTTATTAAATGTATAAATAGCAAACTTTGGGTAATATATATGTAAATACATAAAAATTGTGTAGTATATATGTAAAATCTCCATTTATGTTTTGTTTGGAGATTTTTTTAATGATTATGAAAGTGAATATTATATTTTCATGAACGGATGTGCAAATATAATTATTAAATTTGTTTTGATTACATGTATTTGTAAATTAATTATTTTTATGGGACTGATATGTGAGTATTCATACATTTCTTATGAATTAAAAAATCATCCAAAATTATTTATTTATAAAAATATAATCGAAAATTTAAAGCTCATATAGAATCATTAACTTTTTGTTTTAAATAATAACTTGATTGCATCACTCATAAAAATATAAGGTGGCTACTTTATTTTATACTTTTGAGTAGTAATCTTAGAAATAAGAAAAGGACTTTAATGTTACATATATAAATAAGAGAATCAAACTTGTTGGGGTTTTGAGTCTGAATATAAATTTTTCAAGCTGAGTTGGAGTGTCTGGTCGGTTTTTTGAAAAAAAATATTACATCACGAGTCCTGATTCAGTTTTTGCATCAGGATTTCAATCACTGTCAGCCACGTGTACAGTTCGACCCATTATGTATTAAATTATTTAGTTTTTTTTTTTTACTAAGAGGGTCGGACTGTAAACGTGACAAGCAGTAATTTGAGTCCTGATACAGTTTTGCATCAGGACTCTTGATATAATATTTTTTTCGAATTTTTGACACCCCAAAGTGCTCTTCATCTTCTAACCAGAAACTCATCTTCTCTGTCTTATATTATTTACAATAGTCCTCCATCTATTGCTTAGAACAAAACCTTGTCCCATTTGATCGAAGGGGTTCCTCGGAGCTTTCATTGATAGCGAAGTTCTATTAGAAGTTAACTCTTAGTAAGCTCAAACTCTCGTCATTGTGGTGGGAGCAAGATTTGGAGCCTTAAGCTCATCACCACACTTCAATTATAATCGTTGATCAAATAAGAAGCTCCCTTACAACATAAATATTGTTAAAAGATGTATCCTCACATATGATTTAGTTTTTCATTTCATTATTTTATGTTAGTGATGTCTACCCACCATTTTTTGTAAGAAAGATTTATAAATATACCACATAAATCTTACGTATTGACATATCTAAAACAAAAACTTTGACATTTTACATTTATAATATTTTATTTACATATGAAAAGGTGCTTCTCACTTTTAATTTTTTTTAATAATTATGTTATTTTTTATGTGGTATTATATTATAATATAAAGGACTAAAATTAAGGTGCAAGATATATAAATACATAAAAATTATATGGTGTGTATATAATGTCATTGGTAATTTATAAGGTTTTAACCTTATTAAAACCAAGGTGAAGATTTTTGATCATATAACTTCATTTGAATTAAATCTAGATGTATTTATTTAATTAATTTTACTCATTAGTTAGCTATTATATTTTTTTTTAAGTAAATACAATGATTATTAAGGATTGTAAGGCCTATTTTACAAAAAATAAATGGGCCGCAGACCGAAGACTGGAAGTGCAATAAATGGACCCCCATTTTTTTATTTATTATTTTTACGAATATTGATAAATGGGCCATTTTCATTGGTCGGACTCAATGGTCGGGCCCAGTTATTAAGAGTTGGAAGTTGCGTCGTACGAGAAGACAATTCAATCTCGATTTTTGGCCATTGTTGAAACTCTCGCCGATATGCATAAAAAAATAAGGTAAAAATATTTGGGCTTAAATATGTAAATTTTTAAATTTAGTTATTTTATGAAATATAATAATGATTTAAATTTTGTATTAGAATGAATATTCCTTTGATTTTAGTATAGAAATAAAATTGACATCAAGAGTTTATTATAATTTAAAAAATTATTTAGAAAATATTTTTTAGGATATAGGGTCTTGTATTGTTCGTGAACTCGTACAACTTGGGATATTATATTTTTAGGACGAAGGTGTGGAAGGAGATGATGAATGTGTTGATAAAATTTTTGTTGTTGCTTCATTTTTAGGAAAAAAATATTACGTAGTTTGTAAGTATGTGGCGACGAGTGGATGGGTTTACCACATCATCCTAATTTCACTTATATGCGACATGATCTTCACATGTATCATTGTCCACACATATTTACAAAGCATGTAATATTGTATCTCTTTTTAGAATGCTCAGAAAAAGTCTTCGAGAGCTTTCATATCTGAGGGAGATCCTTTATACATAAGATGACGTAAGATAAAAAAAAGTTATAAATACCCCTTTATACCCCACGGTACCAAGCCTCTCCATGATGTTTTGATAAAAATATCATGATGCGGGTGTGAGGTGTAGTCAAAAATAAGATGGACACATGTACTTTTATGTAATGATGATTTAAATTTGATGACGAGTTTGCCTCGAACTAGTTATATCGCTTTGACACGTGAGTTTGGTTCAAAACCACTTTCACAGATAGGCTGAGTTCAACCACTTCGGCAGATGGGCATAATTCAACCACTTCGGCATGTGAGCTCGGCCTGCTTCATGAGCCTCTGAGGCCCTAGATTATTGATATTCATGTCCTACCCATGTATAAACCTTTCTTAAATATGTGTGGTTGTAATTTGGTGTACGATTTAGTCACCCAATTTCTTGACTCTTCAATCAAGGTCTGCGAGTAAAATAAACGAATAACGATTTATGATTTTGCGTGATTACAAAAGAAGGCTCCATACTTCATTGTGATTCTTGGCTCGATATCAGGGCTTTCGAGGCACGAACATGAAATGATTTGGAAATAGACTATCTTTATTCTGGGGGCACTTCAACTATACATATGAAAAGTTGAGGCATGTACACTCTTTACCGAGTCGAGACAGCTCTTTTCCCGACGCTACTTTGTGTAGCACCTTCAAATAGAGTGTTTGTGCACAGCTAATCCTCGATGGACTTAGCTCTCATACAGAAAGGAGACATTCTGAATTTTTTGCTCTGCCTATTGATAGTTGGAGAACTTGCATTTTCTAATAAAGGAAGTCGATCGAGTTGTTTTTTACTGAGAATAATTAGAATAAAACTTGAGTTAAAGGATTGGAAAAATAAGAGGTAGATCAAAGACTTTTTATTCTTGCTTATACGAGAGATATTTTCTGGTAAGGGATAAGCATCGAGTTATGATTGTTGAGAGGTTGCAAATGTGCATTTTTTAACCTCATTTACTGTGTCGTTATACTAACAAAGAATAAAGCATAAATGAATATTTTAATTATGATAGTTATATAGTTTTAAAGGTGTACTTCCCTCTGGACTTATAAGAGTTGCAGTGTGAGAGTCATATACCTTCATCTTAAACAAGGGTAGCTCCAATCATTGATACGAAAAATCTGGCTGTGACGCCCCCTTATCGTTGACATGATGAAGATCTCGAGGGAATGCCTTGAGAATAGAATTTATTGCAAAGGCATGCAGTTATTCAACTCGTAGATAAAGAATTACAGAAGAGGGCCAGGTCATCTGAGGAGTAGAGTGTCTTAGAAGAAGGTATTTCACCTAACTTCCTTGTAGAGACCACAGAGGCATTAGTTCCAATATTATGTGAAGTGAAAGAGATGGTCTTCTATAATGGGACGAAATCACTTCCATCTACGATTTGTTTATTGGGAAGGATTCCCCTCGATCTAAATGATCAAGTGAAAGGGTAGTCTTCCAATTCATTTCGAGGGCAGAAGGAATCCAACCTTGCAACTTTTATTGAACTTGGTCTGGATGGTGAGTGTAATGAGTCTCTCAATCATAGGCATCTAGACTAATGAGTCTACATTTTAAATTTTGTATCTCATTGTGATACAGATCTGTATATTGATAAGCACCTCTCATTGGTTGTTGCATTTAGAGAGTCTCCAATTGATCATCTTCCCTCATAAGGTTTTGTCGAGTGAGTTCAAGTTTCTTACCAAAGTAGTGTTGATTTGTTTCCTGAAATTATGAAATGTTACTTCATCAGAGTGAAACTTCTTTTCTCACCAATATGATTGCTTTTCACTTTCAAAGAAAATAGAGGAAATGAATGTTGAAGGCCCTGAACATAGCATTGTTAATGCTGATATCATATTGAACCTGTTAATGTCGAGCGCCAAGCAAATTTTTGAGGGAGATGTTGTTATGATTCCTGAGGTGACGCTCGCTTTGGTTGATGGGATCCAGACGACCATAGGTTTGGTAGCGAGTACATTGTGTGAGATGGAGGTGGTATACCTTATGGAGCCTAACAACATGAAGGAATGCTTGGCCACGTTGGAGAACTTGTTAGATGTTAGAGAGCACATTGTTGACCTTGAGGCGAGGAAGGTGACTATTGAGGGGAGGAAGGTGACCATTGATCTAATGTCGCATGAACAAATTGTCAAATTAGAGGAATAGTTGGAGGAAAGTTTTATCGATAACAAGTGGAATCTAGAGGTAATGGAGATGGGCCGAGCTTTCCTCTGTCATCGTCTTGAGTCAAGCGCCTCAGATAATTTTATGTCCGGCGGCCGACTAGTCCTCCAGTATTTCTCCAATCAAGGACTAGTACTTTAGACACTCAAGGACGACTTGTTTCTTTTTTATTTGTAACAATGTATCGTCGCATCGTGATAGTTGTCAATTTGTAATATAGTTTTGTACTTGCAATAGTTGTGAATTTTTGGAATGAAGAGTTTCATTTCTTAGTTAAAGTATCTTATGGTCGTCTAATTATCTTTCTCTATTATGGTATATTATAGTTAACAATCTACAACTTATTTGAGTTTCACGTCTCTTTATTTTTTGGTTAAGAGTTTTGAGGTAAAACAGTTGTGCATTTTCTATTATGAAGAATGACACACAAACACACACACACAAATATATATAATTTTATCTTTTCTACTTTTTGAGTGTTCTCTTGTGAGCGTCTATCCATTTTTTTATGATAGCGCCCAATTTAAAAAAGAGTACTTCATCTTTTATATTGTAAAGGTTCCCCAAAAAATCACAAATGAATACCAAGGTAGTGGTTGAATGAAGTCAAAGTATGATTTCAACAATGTGGCGACTCTATAGTTGGCGAAAAAGGATGAAACTCCTAACATTATCTACCAACATGAGATATGCATTTACTAAAATCAGTTTGAATTGAATAGGAGATTCCCTCTTTGTGGAGAAACTATTGATATTATCAACTTCATTTGGCTTGTGCTTACTCAAATTAACTCTAACTCTACTGCAAGGGTGATGGAGGTTATCATGTATGCACGTTCAAAGGAATTATTCTGGTCCACTAACTTGTTTCAGCATGTCTTCCTTCCGAAAAAACAAAGCAATGGTTTAGTGGTCTTCTCTTCACAGTTGAAGACAATCGACCTCACAAACAAGATTACAAGCGAGTAGAAGAAGACATTTTATTTTTCTTGTAGCATAAGTGGTTGAAATATTCTAATAGAATCACAGTGATCGGGGATGGTAATGCTTAATCTCCTCTTGATGTCTCATTAAAAGGACACCAATTATGGGGCCTTAAAAAGGTAGAGATTGATATCAAGCAGTGTACTTTGCCTAGATTCTTGAAGGTGATGTTGAAAGGTACGGGTGCATGTATAATATCTTATCATAAAATTCACGAGTCCCCGGATTCATGGTGATTGTTTGAGTTTCCTTTGATTACTTCTGTTTTGCAGATGAGGAGAGAAGAGTGACTTACTCTATACTTGATTGGATTTCGACGATAATGACTCTTCCCAAAGCTCCTGATGTTGTCGGGCCTTCAGTCTGGGAGAAGCAATGCTAAGGACGAGGAGGACTTCACCTTATGTCTCAATCAAGAAGCAGCTCGTGCGACCCAACTTAGGGTTCTATGGATAGAGAAGCGTATGGCGGACCCTTCTGCAAAATCGATGGCCAAACATGTTTGGGAAGAAAAGGAGAAAACCTTTCAAGAAAGAGAAGCACTGCTAAGAAATAATTGAAGAAGTAGAGGGTTGGTGAAGGCGAGAATGGGAGTCGATAGGCCTTAGGAGGTTTCTTTTGGAAAGGTTCTTCAGGACACCCTCGATATAGGGGTCGAGCCTTACTCTTAAACTGGGACAAAACTAGAGTGTTGGTCGATCTTACTCAAAATTAGTATCCATATGGAGGGTAATCTCCCCGAGCTTTTCGCCTCGTTTCGGTGATTAGTTAAAAAACTCTTAGAGAAATCTCACAGATCATCATGTTAGAAGATTAGCATATCTCGCTAATGGAGAGTATGGCAATTGCATGGCAATGAGCATTTTTGTTTGGTATGTAGCATTGCTCCATTACGAGAGGGAAGTAAGAGCTTTAACATACTTGCGCCAAATTGAAAGATGGGGTTCACACAAAAAATCGACGCTTGTTAAGCAACGATCAAAGTTGTTAGCTATTAAGGAAGAAAATACTTTGCAAACTAAGATGAGCTGAAAACAAAAACTGGTGTGGCATTTTGGAGAAGCAAGTGAAGGAGCTACCGTCGATAAAGCAAAAAATCCAGAAGGGGCTAACTCAGAGCAAATTAATCTTTATCACTTTCAAAAAAGTCGCAACATAAATTCAGGAAACAAATAAGATGGTAAGAGAGGATCCTCAACAAAGAAATGTCGAGCTTAAACGAAAAATGAAGATAACTAGAAGAAGTCTTGCAGAAGTGCAGAGACTTCAAAGAGGTGTAGCTAATTTGAAGAAACAATTAGAAGGCAAGTTGACTGAGGAAGAGTTCCTTGCTAGCCTTATAGAAATTAGATTATATGTAGATCTCTTGAAGAATAATTATGGGCTGACAATAGAGTCTATTATAAGGGTATTAATGTGTGGAGGCATCTTTTCCCGGAATGAGGTGACAAAGATTGCGACCTCATTCTCTCTATGAAGCTTTGAGACGAAAATGACGACCAAAATTGAGAAAAGAGGGGATACCCCTGATTATCTGTGATTGTCTTTGTCTCTATTTTTTTTCATTTGTTATGCTTTCTTAATTTTTTCTGCACCTTAGTGTAATACTCTTTACTCAGAGATTGCGATTGCAATTATAACATTATGAGATATGTGCCCCCATTTTTATTTATTAATTGTCTTTCTTCAATGGACCATTGAGTGCTCTAACAAATAATAAGGTCTTGTTGTCAACACAATTATATGGTGGAGCACAAAAGTCGCCCTAGGATACTTGGTTAAGTAGACAAAAATCACATATTTATAGAATATTCTCCATTGTTAACAAAAATGAAATATAAGAGAAGAAGAATGACCGATCAAAGCTAGAGAGACATTTTATATCAAATGCATCAGCAGCAAAGATACACATGATAAGGTAACAGAAAAAAGAAACACCACAAAAGCACAAAGAAAGTGCATCAACATTAACCTTGTTCCCTTACTCATTCAGGGTGCGTTTGGGGCTATTGTTGCTTTTTCAATAAGCTGTTGTAAAGCTATTTCCCAGATAAGCAGGTTTTCAAGAGCTATTAGAAAGTTGTTGATGAAGAAGTTGGAGTCTGTTTGGGAGATCTGTTGTGTTGCTACTGTTTCTAATGAGAAAAACTATTTTGCCCTTATATATATAATATATATTCAGATAAGTGCAGTTTTCAAAATAATCAGAACTAAATAACATAAGTATGTCGTACTACCTAAAAAACTAACCGTCCAGTACAAAAGACTCTAATACATAAAAAATGTGAAGTTATTTAAAGCAAATGACTACAATAATGAGGACAACCACAGTAATCACCAAGTCTTGAATGATGTTTGCCTTGATGTCTTGGTGACCAAGCATTTAAGACAATCTCCTCTCCATGCCTGCACCTCACCTCGACTGATCATAGTCTGGAGGGAAATTATTAGGGTCATTAACCCAACGGAAGAAGTTGCAATCTGCAAGAGTCCTATTTCTGAGACAAGAATAAATTCTTCTCCTGCAACTGTCTTCCCTTTTGGACCGGTATTGAACGCACATATCGCCATAATAAGAGAGCGGAACTTTCGAAGTATTTTGATGATCTTGAGCTCATATTTCCTATTATTATAAAACAATATTTCTTTCATTAACAAAAATTAAGCAGATAAAATATTCTAGAAATAAAAAGAAAGCAATTGTAAAATTAAAAATTCCAGTTTGTCGATACAGAAAAAGAAAAGTACAATACATATTGCTCTATTTTGAAAAAAAATATACATCCAGAGAAAAACACAGACGAAATATGAAAATTCAACTACAAATAACTAGGTGATGCTACATAAGTACAGTCATTGCATTCATCAAGCATCAGTAATTCCTCTATTATCATCTCTTTGATGCCTTGTCCCTCAGAATTATTGTACTCGTTCATCTTAATGTCTTCTTCGTACACCAAAGGTCCCAAGCCAGGTCTTCGAGCGAATAATTAGAGGTTAGTGAGATCTCTTAGCCAAAGATGACTACATCATGATCACCATTTCCCAATTCAAATAAACACCTGAACATGTTCTCTAGAAATGGGCAGTATCTGTGGGAAAATTTCCTTATCAATTTAAAATTGACAAATGGTAATTGGTTAAACCCTTTGATAGTTATTTTCCAGCCTTGCTCTAAATAACAGTTGCATAACATCCCCCATTTAATATCTTATATGGCATATAACCTTAGTGCATGCATATGCCGAACAAGTACAATTTTTTTTTTGAAAGAAACAAATGAACAATGCCCATATATCATTCATTCCATAACTTCTACTGTTTGACACAAATAAGAATAAATGTTGCTTACTTATTTATCTTGTAAACTTCAACATTGCTTCAAAACATAATAAATTTCACTCCATAGGTAAAAAAATGTCTCATATACTAAGAAAGAAAGTAGCGTTCAACAGTCTCCCCTTGCGCCCCCCCACCCAAATGTTATTCTACATTAAATAGGTAAGAACAAGCAAATCGACTAACAAAATTTCTCAGAAAATTTGTATAATAGTGTTGATATACCTATGCAGAACAAGTACACTAAAAATTCGTAAATAGACAAATGAAAAATGCTCATTTATATTTCATTTCATAACTTGTACTGGTTGATTAGGAAAAGACCTGATGATGTTAACATATCTATCAAAAAGATTGTAAAACTTTGCACAGAACATATGCAATTTCATTGGTAAAATTGGCTCGTATACAAAAAAGAAAGAAGTGCTCAACAGTCTTTCCCCAAAATGTGATTCTACAATGAAGAGGAGGCAAGAACAAGTAAATCGACCAACAAAATTTCTCAGAGAACTACAAAAACAGTGCTCATATATCTATGCATAACAAGTAAACAAAAAATTCTTAAATAAACAGATAAGCAATTTTCATTTATATTTCATTCTATAGCTTCTGCTGGTTAATAGGGATAATAATAGACGCTCATAACTTATCTATCAAAGAGACTATAAAACTTCGCATCAAAACATATGCAATTCAAATGGTAAAAATATCTTGTATACAAAAAAAGGAAGCAGTGTTCAACAGTCCCCCCCCCCCCCAAACTGTTATTTTACACTAAAGAGGATGAAAAAGTAAGCAAATTAACCAACAAAATTTCTTAGTGATACTGTAAAACAATGCTCATATATGTATTATACCGAACAAGCACACAAAATTTTTTTAAATAAATAGATGAAAAATGTTCATATATATTTCATTTAATAGATTCTACTAGTTGATCAAGATATATAAAGTTGTTGCTAACTTATATATTATGCAAACTTCAACTTTGTATCAAAGCATATACAATTTCATTTATAAATGTCTCTAAAAAACTATAAAAAGAAAAAACATTCTCTCCAAAAATGTTACTATACATCGAAGAGGAGGCAAAAACAAGCAAATTAACCATCTAACATCACTGCATGCATATGCAGAACAAGTACACAAAAAATTATGAAAAAAATAGATGAATAATGTTCATATATATTCATTCCATAATTTCTACTAGTTGATCAGAATATTTAAAAATATTGTCAACTTATCTATCATGCAAACTTCAACATTGCATCAAAGCATATATAATTTCATTTATAAAAAATCTTTCATGTACTAAAAAAACAAATTCTTAAAGAAACAGATAAATAATGCTCATATATTTTTTATTTCATAGCTTCTATTGGTTTATCATGATAAATATTGATGTTGCAAATTTATATATCATGCAAAATTCAACTTTGCATCAAAACATATACAATTTCATTTATAAAATTCTTTCATATACAAAAAAAAAAGAAATTCATAAAGAAACAGATGAACAATGCTCATATATATTTCATTTCATAAGTTCTAATGATTGATCAGGATAGGTAATGATGCTGCTAACTTATCTATTATGCAAACTTCAACTTTTCATCAAAGCATATCAAACTTCATTTATAAAAGTCTCATATACTAAAAATGAGAGTTGCGCTCAACATTCTCAACCCAAAATGTTACTCTACACTGAAGAGAAAACAAGAGCAAACAAATCGACTAACGAACATCAATGTATGCATATGTAGAATAAATACACAAAAATTCTTAAAGAAAGAAACCAATAATGTTCATATATATTTCATTCCATAACTTCTACTAGTTGATTAGAATAATTATAGATGTTGCTATGTGTCATGTAAACTTCATGCATCAAAAGATATGCAGTATCATTAGAAAAAAAAAACTCACATAGAGAAAAAATAGGTGCTCACAATTCTCTCTCTAAAATTTTTCTCTACATATATGCATAGGAAAGAGCAAGCAAATCAATCAACAAACATCAGCAAATGCATATGCAGAACAAGTCCACAAAAATTTTTACAAAACACGAGAAAAGCAGAAGCCGAACAAAGCAATTGAATCGCACTGGGAAATATAAATTGCAAAATAAACCATAAAGGAGATAATTTTACCTAAGGTAGACAGCAAGTCGACAGCACCGACAACTGAGGGAAGCAAGCACAACGAGTTTTAGCCCTAACGACACAGGTGAAAAATGAGAAGAGGGACAAGGGGTATATGCGATGATAGAAAAGTGTGATACGAGATTTATGAATGGGCAACAACGTCAAAAACCAATAGTAACGGAGCTCCTGCCGCAAAATGCAAAGCCCTCCTTCCGTTTCAATGTTCGATGATTTGCGGCCTACCATCCACCAAACGGATTCAATTAATAAGCTCTCAAACGCAACTTTTCCTATTTTGAAACTGAGAAGCCAAAAAAATAAGCTCCCAAATAGACTCTTAGGGTCTGTTTGGGGCAACTGCAGCTTATTGAAAAATCTGCTGATAAGCTAAGTGCAGTGGCTATTACAAATTTTTATTTTTTTGAAAACCCAGACCGCAGCTAGAAAACTACCACCACACCTAGATACTAGATGCGGTGTGTAAACTCTGTTTCCAGCGTTTTGAAAATGAGGTTTACTCAAACATGCCTGATGCATTTTTAAAACGCCACCGAACCAAATAAACCTGATGCGCTTTTAAAACCGTCATTTACATTACTCAATCCGCGGTCTTTACTTATAATTGATCTTATTTCATATTTATCTATTATTACTTCCATGCCTATTTACAAATAATAAATATATTTAACACATAATTCTATCCATTTGAAAAAATTTAATGAAAATTATATTTAAACGTAATTGATAAGTGTTTAATTGATTATATAATTAATTTTATTTCATAATTTAATTTTCCCTTTGATTCCTTCACATTTATTATTATTTTGAGAAATCACAGGCAAATGTGAAATACTGTTAGCAGAAAAGTACCGCTCTTAAACATATAAGTATAAAACTGTTTATTTTTTCACTAAATTAAAAAAAAACAAACAAACAAAATCTTACTCTTAGTACAGACATCTGCACAGCCTCCGACATTCCCCCATCCACTATCTCAGCTTTCATGACCAGTACTGTACCCAGCTGTTGGCCACTCTGATGGCGAAGGTGGCCATGAAGAAGAAGAAGAAGAAGAAGAAGAGGAAGAATGGTGCCACTAACTTCTTTAAAGTTATGTTACCAGGCTACCTAAACGAGCTTGTGAGCTGCTTCTTCTTCTCACTGTTTCCACATCTCTATTTAACATTCTCTTAATTTGCTTTTATTCCCCTTGCAAATTTCTTTTTATTCTAATATAAACATTTTCAGGCAATTCCTCGAAAATTTGCCAGAAATATGAGTGTGGAGGGGCAGAGAGCAGCAACAATAAGGGATCCTGTTGGCAGATCATGGCATGCAGATGTTGAAGGAAAAGGTGAAGATCTGTGGTTCTGTGGAGAGGGATGGATGAATTTTGTTAAAGGGCTTGATATAGGATTAGGGTTCTTTCTGGTGTTCAAATACAAAGGCAACATGGATTTCTATGTCAAGGTGTTTGATCTCACTGCTTGTGAGGTAGAGTATTCTCACGAAATATGGTAAATATCTTGGACTCTAGCTATTTTCAGCTCTTTGGATTCATTTTTGTCTCCTTTGATTTTGCATGAATTTTCAAAAAATAAATGAAGGAAAAAAAAACAACAACTTTCTCTATGTTTGGGGTGAAACTGAAAACCAAATGATTGTCAAGCATATATGGTATCATTTTAATCTCAAGAAAGTGGGAAATTTTGTCTTCATGTCTGTTTAATGCCCCTTGAAGAAGATTGCAAAGGACCATTTTGGCACTTATCTCCCTAAAAACTTGAAGACAAGAAAGGCTACATACCACTCAATTCCTATTTATTTACATTTCTAACAACTAAAAATTCAATTTTTACAAATATAACATCTTACCTATCCATGAAAATGTGTATTTCAGCTTTTAAAAATGAAAATGGTGTTATTTTTTATGTGATGTGAAAGATATGGTTGATATTAATGTAAAAAGTTAAAGTATAGCGTTCAAGACATGTAAATACAAGGGAACTGGGTGGTTTGTATGTAAATACCCCAATTCATTTTTAAGTACAGTAAAATCATGTAATATGTTAATCTGCTGAGTGATATATCACTCTTTTGTAGCAGTTATGGAAAAATGATTGAAGCTTCATCACCTTTAAACAAGAAAGAAGCATCCAAAGCATCAAAAACTGCAGAGAAACTCTTCAAGCAGTTCTGCAAATCCCTTGGGCCACATTTCTGCATCACCTTAAAGTTCTGCAACCTCAGGTCCAGACCTTATCTGGTGAGTCTGCTTTAAGTACTCAATGTTTTAGAAATAATAACTGTAACAGATATTTGCATTGTGTTACTGAACAGTAAAAATGATGGGAAATTTGCATATATATAACACACAATTCTTATATCATTACATATTTAACACCAATACTTTACTATTTACATGCATAACACTCGAAGCTTTACCATAACATAAAAAAGACCCCACTCTAACTTTATAAAAGTGAAATGCACCTTTTCTTTCATAGGTTAATAACACTAAAAGTACTTAAAATGTAAATATCAAACTTTAGGCGTGAGATAAGTAAATGAATAAGAAAGTGTGGTATGTATGTCAATTTCTCAAAAAATGAAATCTGTTGTCAAGTTCTGAACTACATAAGTTGTTGAACACAGAATGTTCCATTTAGATTCCTAACATCACACAAACTAGAGAACAAGAGCAGGGTGATCCTGATTGACCCCAAGGGTCGTTCATCACCGGTAAGAATTATGATCAGGAAGCGGCGACCGCTGATCCAATGCTGTTTCGGCATGGGCTGGCATGAGTTCTGCCTGCGAAACCACTTGTCGGCGGGCGACAAATGCATCTTCGAGATAAAATCAGAGGAAGCAGACGCCTACATTGTGCATGTTCATATTATAAGAGAATGAGGTAGGGATGAAGTGTCTGGATGAATCCTTGGCTTTTAACTCTCTTTTTGTTGCGATGTTGTGTTTTGGTTTTGGTGAAATGGGTGGTTGGAAGAGCAGATATGTTTTGTTGAATGTAAAGGTCTGAAGCTGCTGTTAGATTTGTAAAATGTTTTGAGAGAGGAGAAGTTGGTGGAAGGTTGGTTTTGTGAAACTTTGTGCTGGTTCCTGAGGTTTGAATTGTTACACTGAAGTTAGTTGTTCATATAATCACCTTAGTTTGGAATGCTTTGCTTTAACAAAAAATAGAAGCTTTACATACATACCACTCAACACCTATGTATTTACATATCCAACTCCTATACTTTAATTTTTACATACCAACCTTATACATGAATATGTGTATTTTAATTTTAAAAGTTAGAATAGTGGTATTTTTTATAAAAATATGTATTTCACTTCTTAGAAGTTAAAATGGGGGGTTTTTCTGTGGTGGGAAGGATTTGGGCAGTATACATAAGAAAAATGAAGTTTGTGTTAGATATATGAACACAGATGTAAATGACCCTAATAAACGTACAAACAACTCAATTCCTATATATTTACATATATAAAACCTAAATTTTATATTTATGTCTCCCATATTTACTTTTAATTTTTAAAAAGTGAAATACAAATATGCATAACAAAGCATTGTCTGTAAAAATTGAAAGTTATAGATGTTAGATATGTAAATACATAGGCATTGAGTGGCATCTAAATATTCTAAAATTATTTTTGATGGAAGGAATAAGTCATCGTTTATTCTTTGATAATGAAAAGTTTTTTAATTAGTAAACCAAATATTTATATAATAAGGACTTTCGTGTAAATATTTTTGAAGAATATTTTTTTGACAAATATTTTGCTATGATCAAACCTCTTTATTATTTTATCGTTAATGATAATAAGTTCAGCTTGGAAACAATCCAGAACCATAACTGTAAATTTTATAAGAAAGTCAATTTTGAGACATAAACATGTGTTATCATTCGAATTTTCTTCTGAAATTTACAATACACATAAATTATTCTGATGAAATTTAGGAAACGGGCGTAATATTTACTTAAATTATAAAAGACAAAAAGTAAAAAAATATATTTTGATTTTATATTATAAATATGATTTATAATTCACATATAGGCCAAGATGGGCTTTTAATTCAAAAATCATAATAATCTTTCAAATTTAAATAAATTTGCAAATGAAATCAATTTATTTCAATTTCAAAATGACTGACTGTAGTATATTAATTTGATTCAACAAGAAAAATGCTAAGTTCATGTGTGATAACATATATAGAAATCACTTAAAATTTTAGAAGGACCACTTAATTGCTATGTATTTAAATAACTCATCAGGGTCTGTTGCTGGAAACGTATGTGCATGTAACAGGCAAGATGGTTAAAGCGTAGCGCACCTAGCTAGTACTTGCTACTATTAATGAGCTGCAGCAAAATCTTCCCAACAACAAAGGTTGCCCAGTCCTTCTATGCTTCACATGACAACCAAGGATGAAGAATAGAGGCAAATTATTGTTTTAAAATAGGGGCATTTACATATATACCACACCATTTTTATGTATTTGCATATCTAACACCTAAGCAATCATTAACATCAAATCAAAATATCATTAAAAGTGAAATATATATTTTCATTAGGTTTATGACACCATTGCAATCTAGACAATTCTGACTGGAAATTAAAAGAAAAATCAATAAACGAAATACAACTTTTTATGCATGGTTAAAGATGAATTGCATGTAAAAAAATTGAAGTTTAGGTGTTAGATATGTAAATACATGAGAATTCAATGGCATGTATGTAAATCTTCCAGTAACTAATAAATAGACCTGTCCTAAGTGTGTCAACTTTACTTACAGGCTGCCTCTCTTCCTCACGAGTCCAAATCAGGAACTCTGGAATCCAGATCCACAAAAGAAGAGCTCCTCGAGCAACCAAAATTTCCCTGAGCTGATCTACTTTGTGCAGGCTGCCTTTGCTGCAAACTTAAGCGCCAAGTTAACAGAGATTTCATCATCTACAAGGACCAGGATTGCAAATCACAAACTTTACCAATGATTTCAGGAGATGCTAAAAGAAAGCTGAGGTCGAATCGCCGTTGTCCACCTGTAACAAATATTTAGAAAGGACGTGGTTCATTTCTCTTTTTATAGGGGGCCATTTTAGTCCCAAATTCTATAAAATGCCAATTTAGTCCTAAACTCTTTTAATGGGACCTAATATAGCACTTTCTGGAAATTATTTTAGCTCGTACTAAAAAAGTCTCAGGGTTAATTTGGCAACTTTATAGACTCCGGGACTAAAACGCCCGAAAGTAAATAGCCGGCAGAGTGTTCTAGTGGGAAAAAGGCTTGTCGTAGTTGTTGTACTTCATAATAAAAAGAACCTTCGCCATTTTTGCAAAGTTTTAAGCGAATATTAGATTTCAGCGCCCAAACATTTCTAGTAATGAAAGTTGAAATACCTTCTCAGTGTCAGCGAGTATTATTCCCATTTTGGATATCTCACGCCAAGCATTTTCCATCAGTTGCAGCATTCATAGTATAGGGTTTAGGATTTGAAAAATATAGCTCCTAAACACAGGATGAATGCCATGTGAAAGATTCTGTTGTAACATGTCGTTTGCTTCTTTGGATCCACAATCAATTGCTCTATTTTTGGTTCGCATAAAGCAGATCGAATGATTGAAAAAGATTGTGGATTTTTTCAATGGAAAAGCATCTCTCCTTTAGAAACTGGAGCAAGTCATCAATCACTCAAAGGTCTGCCAGATTTTCTTTAAGATTCAAAGGATTTTTAATATGGATATGTAAGTAGGAGAGCTGGCTAGCATTCCCGTTTTGTGTAAGGTTATTGAGAACAGCAGTCACATACTCAAAGTTTGGACCGTACAAATGAATAGCACAGGCAGCCTTGAATTGTAAGAGCATCCACTCACCTGTGGCAAAAAAACAAAAAGTTTCTTTTTTAAGTCAGCAACAACAGCAGCATTCAATCGAATTTTTATCAAATTGATGAACAAGAAAATGGATTGAGCAAAAAATCACATCTTGAATGAAAATATGGCTAACAATTATCCAAAAAGAGAAAAAAAAAACATGACATTCTTGCTCCTTTTGAACAACAAGCATGTTTGATCGAGATGCTATAGATCTTGGCTATTTTGGAAGATAGCATTCATCAATGATAGTGTGTAGAGCGCCCTAGTCTATCCAATTGAAAATTTAAGAATGCAAAGTTGGACACCATAACAAATAGTTCAATGTGAAAATTAAAAAAATAATAATCCGACAATTTGGATAGCCTTTCCAAATTATAAAAAAAAAACACAAAGAGATAGTCATCTGTGTGAAATGTAGACCAAAAAGATATGGAAATATCACACAATCCCTAATGTTACAATAAACTATTATTTATGTGACCGGATCTGCATATGACTTGATGTGTCCATGTATGAGGACAACAATGCTTTGTTGAGTTCGTTTGATAATCATAAATAAATGATAGTCCCTTAATTAAGTAAAAATGTTAAGGTATAGATTAGGTTAATTTGAACGGATCTAATATGAATGTAAATTCTTTCATACGTTCATTAATATCTATTATTTATAATTCCAAATATGATGTCATACACCGAAGCAAAATGGACAAGCACCGCAGCAAAATGTACACAAGCACACATATATATAAATCATAACCAACATCATCATCATCTATATCCAAAGTCATAGCAGTATAGTTCAATAATCATCATTCAAAATTTACTCCTATCAAGTGTTGAACAAGCTGTGGCATCAAACAAGAATAAAGCTAGTCGATCTTGATAAACATAGTTAAAGATCATTAAAAACACAACTTCAAAAAATTAAGATGATCTCAACATACCATGAGCAAAATAAATTATTGAATACAACAAGTAATTAGAACCCACATACCTCCAAGTTATGCTCATAGACATATCCTCTAAGATGCATCACTCATCCATATCAAATATCCTCACTGGACAATTTAAATTAGGATAAACTAGGCGTATGTGCTAGTAATCTTCTAACAAATCTTTTTAGTGATCCATTCACTTTGTAAGATGTTTCAATACACTGACTGTCAATCTGCCAGTATTCCAAGTATGATTTGTGAATTACAACATTAATACTTAATAATTCATAAACTGCTTATAAGTCCTCAAATCAATTCATGCAATTCTGACATCGAGTGAGTAAAATACCAAAATTCAATGGGTTGTTAAGTTCGTTAACATCTAAACAATTTTATGTTATCAATAGATGATGACTGTTTGGTCTGCAGATGTCTAATAAATAGATAAACAACTTTTAAGTACATTTTGTTTAAATCTAAATAATATCCACCTCATCCAACTAAGAGGTATTTAAATAATAAACTAAATATGTATTAATAGATACAAATCTACACACAACAATTAACTAATAAGACATCTTAATAACACTTCAAAACGGCATAGAATCAAATAGCTCCTAAACTTCTTTTAACCAACCAAAGAAAATTAGTGCCAAATATACTAACCTATATACATGGACAATGTATCCTGAATGACATATTTCCAAAACTTCCAGGATTCATCCGTGTTATATTCATATAGCTTCTTTTGAATATTTCATATTCATATAAATTCTTTCAAAATTTCCCTATAATCATCAGTTACATAGCATTAACATATTGTTATAAAATACCCATGCTTCACATATAACTAATGACATAAAAATTACATCAGTGATTTCTTTTTATTAAAACCTAGTAATAATATCTTCTATGTAAAAAGTGAAAATATAATTTTAAAACATGACTCAATACAAGTTTTTCCATAAAATAGGAAAATGATCAATCTTATCAGGTATAATATAGTTTTTGAGAATACAATTTTAGAACCATAAAAGTAAAATGAAAAATTTTTAGTATGTTTAGCAAATCCCTCACACCCCCTCCCTTCATATCTCTCTCAAATCAAAATAGATGCATCCTTTTGCCAACAAGCTAGGCAGAATATATAAACTTACCAGCCTTGATCTCAGAGAGATAAATAGTTCTGCTAAAGTGGCGTGATACCCACCATCTACAGCGAAGCCTCCAAGTATCTCCAGTTTCTCCTTCAGTAAATATTGTAGGTATTGTGTTGCAGTATTTATTAGTTGTTACAGCTCCAGTGTTTGCTGAAATGCAATCTTCATAGTGAAAAAGCATAGAAGTTTGAAGTTTAAGGAAGCAAGCAGCAAATTCTTCCCAAATGTTGCATTTCCCATCGACAGTATCTAAATGCATAGCTAGCATCTCCAGTAGTGGTGTTGTACTGTAATTCCCTGATGCAACAAGATAAAATAATCGATTATAATTTAAAACCACCGACTTATTGCTTTATACCGAGCAGAATATTCTACAGATGTTGGAATGACCAGTCTTAAACAATTTAGTATAATTGACAATATTGGGTATCAGGAACAATCCTTCGTTCAACATAATAGATGTATCATAATTTTGACAATCAAATTTTTAAAAATTTAGGAACAACCTAAATAAACCCAACTAACACACCCCAAAAAATTGGATGAAATTAAACATAAGGAAGCAGCCTTACAAGTTCTATTCACTCATGCACTCTTTGGATAGTTTCATGTCATGCACGTTTCCCCAGTAGCACATTCTAACTGTATACAATAGATTTTAAAAATTCAAGTGGCAGCATAAATGAGGATGCATGATTTTTTTTTTTTTGTTATATAGAACTCTTTGCATGGTTTTTGGAGGTGCTTTTGTGCAAATAACTGGAAAATGCATTATGTAAGAAGATGAAGAGCAGATATTTTAGGTTTTCTATAAGAACAAAAAAGGAATCCGGTTGTGAACAGGTAAGATATCAATGTCAATATCGCAATGTATACGCCATAGCCTAAGTGTTAACCTGCGAATTCATCTCACCAGCTTGGGAGCAGCATCCTCCTAACTGCTATTTGATGGTCGTTTCCAGAGAAATTCAGATAATATTTTATTGTTGGAATGCAGCTTCTATATAGGTATTATTTTCCTTGCTATCTTCTATATCATTCCCCTGGCAATCATACTATTATTCTTTGCATTTTCAGTTACATAAATTTCTATGACAGTGAACTGACAGATATTCCTATAAATTTGTGCACCTTAGGAGCGAGAAGACACTAGGAAGAAATGTTAACTACCATCTAATCAACTTTAAAATGATCTGAGCAATTCTCACAACAAGATCACTAAGATTCAAATCCCTCTTTGAACTTGAGGTCATTTTTTATGAAGCAGACATCAATTTTTTTTCATGTTGAAATTTTATTTAGATTTGGAATCAAGACCTCTTTTAAGCTCAGTCCCCATAATTAATAATAAACAAAAATTTCGAGATCACTCATTATTAAAAATGATACTTAAGTTCAACTTTAGGTCACGTTTAATGTTTTAGTTTCGATTGAATTGATGGGTGATATTGTTGAGAGAATGGAGGTATACTCGATCAAGATTGCTTGGTACTATCATCCTAGGCATACCAACAAACACACTAATAACGTTGAAGGGTAACAAGATGTAATATCTATGGAGTCTAATTAGCAACCTTAGGTTGTTTTCTTTGGTAGTGAGAAATCAAGGTTAACATCTTTGGATTTTGTCTAGCAAATTTGATTGGCTAGTAGGCTTGTTAGCATTAAGGTTGACATGAATATAGGTTGAGCTGCGCTTATATCCATAAGAAGGCCCGACTTTCTTTATTAATGAGTTTATTAGCTTTATACTCACCTGAATTAGTTATGATGGAGCTTAAATCCACTTACATTAATTCAAAGGCCCAAATTTGATTTAAAATAAGGGTGATGCGGGCGCTAGGACAGTACCCGATTGCGGGCGCTGAAAGTGCCCGATACTGGTGCTTCGTTTCCGCGGGATGGGGGCCTGTGAAGCTTCGCAGAACTGTGGGATCACAATCCCGCGTGAAGGAGAGGAGGGATCGCAAACTCACGCAATTCAGTGGGGCTATTTCGTGTATCCGCCACACCATACCTTTTCGGCAAAGAGTTTATGGATTCTTCTTATCTTTCCCACCTCTTTCCTTTTGTGTAGAAGTGGAAGGCTATAAATAGTTATGCCTTGTGTGTAGAGGCAGTTATAATATAATTGTCTTCTAATCTCCTATGTGGAGTCCCTTCCACCTTGTTAGGGTGTAACCGACGATAGGTGGTTCTTCGGTTGTATCTTGCTCCGAGGTGGTATTATAAACTTCAAACTCCTTCGCTACTACTCACCGACCCCCTTTCCCTACCACTCCCCTAGCTGCCTAACACCCCCACAATCCTTTACCACTCTACTGCCATCCCTACTTTCTCCACAATTTTGTTGTCCAATCCATCTACAACCAACCACACACAATCACCTACCTATCCACCGGTCGCTCATCCCGCCGACGCCACTACTGCCTTTGAATCTCTTCTTATAGCTCTATTTAGGGATTCGTCTATTATTATTCCATTTCTCTTTTGTTTGAGTCATGTTGTATCACTATTTTTATATTAAAAAAAGTTTACCTTTTTTTGTATTATACAAAATCCCAACTAGTTCTGGAATCATTTGTTATCAAAACCAGCTTTACCCTAATCCTATTCTAGGGTTCCGAAGCACCCGCCCCTACCCAATTCACCTCCATCAACTTTTTTTCTTCTCATTCCCAACTAGAGCCATGCCACCACAGAGAGAAACATCAGGCTCTACTCGAGAAGAGATCCAACATTAAATTCGTCGTCTGCAACAGAGACTATCAGAGTTAGATGACAGGAACTTCAACCTTGATTGAGAGCAGACAGAGACCAGGATCTTAATCCGTTCCACAGGGAAGATCACATCGATGAAGAATATCGGCCCCACCGTTTTGGTAACCAATATCAAAGTAAGCTGAATGAAGAGATGCCTTATGGAGGTCAGAGAGACTTTGGCATCAATATGGACCTCCCAGAGTTCGAGGGAAGCATGAACCCTGATGAGTGAATCTTCGAATATAAAGACGAACCAGAGGACAAGCGTGTCAAGCTAGCTGCAATTAATCTAAAGAAAAATAACTCATTATGGTGGGAGAGCCTACAGGGCAGAGGAAAGAAAGTGAAAAGATAACTAAGTGGAAAAAAATGAGAAGGAAAAGAAGAAGAAATACATCCCACCGCAGTATCGCCAAGACATGTTCCTAAAAATCCACAACTTATAGCAACGAGACCTATCAATTGAGGAGTTCACGACCCAATCGACCACCAGCAGCTAAAGTACGAGCTGACAAAGTGAGAGGAACACACGATCGCCAGATATCTCGGAGACCTAAAATTCGCCATTAGTAATGTAGTGCAGCTACAACCATACGAGATATTGGGGATGTTCAAACACTAGTCATGAAGGTGGAGAAACGATAGAAGCAAAGCAGGCAACAATCGTCGTTCAGACTACCACCTTCAACTAAGCAGTCACTTGCAAATGCTATAGCCGACAAGGAAACTTCGGGAGGAAATAATAAAATTGGACAAGGGACTGATAGGGCATATCAAAGCGGGAAGAAGCTAGAGAAAGGTAGCTCCTCCTATACAATGCCAGCCAAGAATTTTTTCCGATGCCACGGCTATTGTCACATAACCTCCAGCTGCCCAACAAGTCGAGTCTTCACACTCACAGATCAAGACACTGGCTTGGAAATCAATGAGGAATCAGAGGAGAGTCCAGAAGAGCTTCGACTACACGGAGACGAAGAAGAAACACTAGCGTGCAGCGAATACTATAGTTCGAGCCCAAGCGGAACCAATCTTGGCTAAGGCATAACAATTTTCGCACCACGTTCACAGTCAAAGGGAAGTTATGCAACCTAATCATCGACAGTTGAAGCAATGAGAACGTGGTGTCCACGCTCATCGTAAAAAAGTTAGGATTAAACACACAGAAGCATCCTCAGTCATATTCTCTTATCTGGCTGAAGAAGGGCAATGAGATACGTGTGGACCAGCAGTGCCTAGTTGACTTCTCCATCAGAGACCAGCTACACAGGTATGGTGCGACGTGATTCCTATGGACGGCAGCCACATTTTGTTAGGTAGACCTTGGTATTTTCAAAAATACTTATTCTTTCAAGAATGATGGGAAACATATAGTTTTACTACTTGCTAAGGATGCCAAAGGTGGGGGTGATATAGAGGCAGTATTGGTTCCTCATACCACTTTTCTGCAATCGGTCAAAGATGCACCTATAACACTAGCATTAGCTCTCCCGGAATAAAGCGAGAAAGAAAGAGAGGTACTACCACTACTACAACCATTGATACAGGACTTTGAAGATGTTATGACCGACAGCCTACCAAAGAGATTACCACCACTAAGTGTCATTCAAAACGCCATCGACCATATACCAAGATCCTTATTGCAAACTCAGCTAGCCTATAAATTAAGACTTGCAGAGTATGAAGAACTACAATGGCAAGTGCAAAACTGAATTGGAAGGGGGCTAGTCAAAAAAAGCACCAAACTGTGTGCAATCCAGGTCCTGATGGTGCCCAAAAAGAATGGATCGTGGCGAATGTGCATCAATAGCCAAGCCATCAACAAGATTACCATCAAGTACCGATTTTCTAAACCCTGCTTGGATGATCTCTTAGACCAGCTAACTGGAGCCACTACTTCCCCAAGAAAGACTTACGCAATGGATATCACCAGATACAGATGAGAATAGGAGACGAGTGGAAGGCCATCTTTAAGATGCGGGATGAACTTTATGAGTGGGTTATGCATTTTGGTCTGTCGAATGCACCTAGCACTATCATGAGATTAATGAACCAGGTATTCCGACCACACATTGTAAAATTTATCAGTTTATTTTGACGGCATTCTAGCATACAGCCGGTCGAAGGAAGATCACTTGCATCGCCTTAAGGCAGTATTCGAAATACTACGAGCCAAGCAACTATATGCTCGTCTGAAGAAATGTCACTCATGACAAGTCAGGTATGTTTTATGGGTTGGATCGTGTTTAATGCAGGCATTCAGATGGCTCCCATAAAGATAGAGGCAATTATCAGTTGGGTCCTACCACAATCTTCACCAAGCTAAGACAATTCTTTGGACTGGAATCCATCCATCAAAGATTTATCAAAAAATTCAGCATTATCACCTCCCCTCACAAAACTTCTAAAAAGAAAGGAGTTTACTTGGACATCAACAGCCCGAGGCAGTTTTGACTCACTGAAAGAAAATGCAACTCAGGCACCCGTGCTTGCATTACCTGACTTTAACAAACCTTTCGAGGTAGAATGTGATGTCTCTGGCGTGGGGATCGGAGCAATACTAAGCCAAGAAGGACACCCCATCGCTTTCTTTAATGAGAAATTAAACAAGTCCAGGAGAAAATACTCAACTTACGAAAAGATTCTACGCCATCGTAAGAGCTCTAAAACATTGGAGTCATTAGCTATTGACAAAAAGTTTACACTATTTACATATCACGAAACCCTAAAATTCCTGGATAGCAAGAACAAACTAAAGAGACGACACACCATCTGGGTGGAAACAGTTTGCACTAAAACACAAAGCGGAAAGCCAGAACCGAGTTGCAAATGCACTGAGTCGTCAACACTTATTTATCACATAAATGCAGGCTTGATTTGAGGGCTTCGAGGTCATAAAAGATCTATATGAAACAGGCGAAGATTTCAAAAACATAAGAGAGCAATGTTAGGAGAAACCAGCAAGGTAAGATTACCGGATGGACAACAGTACCACCAGAGTCAGTTGTGCATTCCCCGGTGTTCACTAAGAGAGGTCATTGTCCAAGAAGGCCACGACGGAGGACTAGCAAATCATTTTGACAGGGACAAAAACCCTTGGACTCATTCCGATAGCAGTTGATGGACATTTGTTGATAAGGTAGCAGTCAGTTGACACAGCTTCACCCAAGAAGGTTTAGGGTAGACCGGCATTTAGCAAAGATGCACCTCGCTCTTCTAAGAGAGTCATGTTCATTCTTTCAGCTAATCCATTCTGTTGAGGGGTGTTCCAAACTGTCTTGTGCCTTGTAATGTCATTCTTCCTGCACAACTTATTGAACTGCTCTGAACAATATTTCAAATCATTGTCAGTTCTCAAGTGCTTCAATTTTGTTTTCATCTTGTTTTCAGTGACAGTTAACCAGTCCTTAAACCGTTGGAAAGCTTCAACTTTTGTTTTAAGAATGAAAACTCAAACTTTCCTGGTGTAGTCATCCATGATAGACATGAAGTACCTCACTCCATGAGTTTGAGTTCTTGTTGGACCCATAGATCACTATGTACATAATCTAGTGGTCTCTTTGATGTGTGAGTTCCGGTAGAAAACTTCACTATGGTAGCATTCCCTAACACACATTGTTCGCAAAATTCTAGTTTATTGACTCGATCTCCACATAATAGGTTCTGTTTACACAGTTTTTATAAGCCACTTTCACTTGTGTGCCCCAGTAGCATGTGCCATAGTCTAGTTCTGTCAGTTTTTGATTTAACTACATTTGAGAAATTACCGATCACAGTTATTCCAATAAGGGAGTATGGCCCATTTTTTTGACTCCTTTTTATGATGATGAAAGAACCTTCAATAACTCTGATACAACCATTTTCTGCCTTGAACGAGTATCCGTTTGACTCCAGCGTACCTAAAGAAATCATATTTCTTTCGAGTTCAGAACGTAACATGTTGCAGTATTCGTTCAACTCCACCAAACATTGTTATTCCGATTGACCCACTGTCGATTACCCTGCAAGCTTTATTATCTCCAAGTAGTACGGACCCGTCATTTGTCAGTTGCAGTATCTTGGACCAGTCTTTATGAGAGCACATGTGGAAAGAGCATCCCGAGTCGAGGATCCATTACTTGCCAGATTCTGATTCGGTGATCATCAGGGCTTCGGCTGAATTATAACCATCTGAGGCTATGCTTGCTTCTCCAGAATCTTTAGGCTTTTCTTAAAATTTTTTCTTTCTATCCAGACAGTTCTTTTTGAAGTGACCTTCCTTGTGTCAATTGTAACACTTGTAAGGCCCCTTTGATGATTGATTTTGCTCTTCTTTCTCGATCTTGATCTGCTATGACCATTTCTTGAATCTTTCTTGTCCGATCTTCTTCTAACAGTAAGACTGTCTCCGCTGATTTCCTTGTTCATGTCATGTTTCTTTTGAAGTTCTTTGGTTCTAATCAGCGATTAAACCTCTTCTAGAGAATTTGCACAGCATCGCATCTTTGAAGTGCCCGTAGCTCTTAAGAATTGAGTTTAGCAATAGCAGTGCCTTGTCATCATCATCCATCTTAACGTCGATATTTTCAATAACATCTATTATCTTGTTGAACTCATCATTTTGCTCTGAGATAGATTTATCTTCATGCATCTTGAAAGAGTACAGACGTTGCTTCAAAAAGAGCCTATAAGCCGTCGTAACTTTGTCACCTAAGCTCAAGATTATCAAGCTGTGAGCCATGTCCAGGATGTCATTCTTCTCTTTCTTGGACATCTTAGTCGGCAATGTCTCAGCCTTTGCAAAGCTTCTGTGACGCCTTGTTGCACCAACAAAGCTCTCATCTTGACTTTCCAAAGGTCGAAATCATTTTTTCCAGTGAATTTCTCAATGTTGAATTTGGCGGTTCCCATTGTTGTGGCTAGAATTCTCACAGACGGCGCCAATTGTTGGAGTAACTGAGCAACCTAACACCTGAAACTCCGAAGAACAGGACTGACGTATGCCCTGCAGACCGAAGGACTGGATTGTCCAAGAATGCCTGCAGGACTATGGAATTGTCCAAGAATACCTGTAGCTTGAAGAATTGAATACCGAAGAACTCTGCTGGCTGAAGGAATTAGGGGAAAAACTCACTGTCGATTCCTGTAGTCGAAGACCAGCTAAAATGTAGAACGCCTCTTTAACAGGTTGTAGAGACAAGATGTTGAATATCACATGCAGGCTTCGAAGAAGTAAATGCCTAAGACCTTCTGGACTGCTGAACAGCCTGGGCAGCCGAAAGAGAAGGAAACAGTAGCAAGCAAGCAGATAACTGGGAAAATGAAACGAAAAAACTGCAGAAAGAAAATGCAAAAAAGAACACCGAGAAATACGTGGTTTGGTCCATAGGACCTACATCCACAGGAGGGAAATCAACCATCAAATCCATTAAGGCAATAAAGAAGATTTAAATAGCTTTTTACATTGAGAGATGAGCTCTCAACTTGCCATGATCCCTCTCTCGAATCAACTCGATACAAGCTCTCCAAGATATTCTCCTCAATTTCATGAGGCATATCCTCTTCTTTCTCTAACCAACTAATTTTCTCTCATTTGTGCCCCATCTCTACAAGTATTCCTCATTATTTATAACTAATGAGCCTTCCACAAGTAAACTAGGTTCACCAAATTAGAAGCTTTCATTCTTCTCTAACAGCTGTTGATAGAATTACGATTCTGCCCTTGCCTAAATCGAGCAATTATGAGTCATTGTGACATCAATGAATTTCCCACTTTTAAGTAATTATTTGAAATGGGCTTGAGGCTTTAACAATATCACTCGGTTGCAACATTTTAAAGGTGAATCCAAATTAAATAGTAAGCACAAATCTAAAGTTCATTGGATAATGAAGAGGCAACAACATTTTTTTATTCAATAATAACTTTCGCTTAAATAATAAATTGATAGATGCGTTTAGAATTATATGGACAATTTACATTCATACCACACAATTTATATATAGATAGATAGATAGATAGATAGATAGATAGATAGATAGATAGATAGATAACATCTAAAGTTTAATAATTACATTCATTGCACTTTGATATTAAAAACATGTGTACAAAAAGGTGCATAAAAAAAGTTGGTATAAGTGATTTTTTTTATGTGACTGTTGACCTCAATTTTAGTGAGGTCTTAGGCTATTCCTTTTAGACCCTAGGATCTAGCTTTAGGAGTTCCGTATCGACTATCCTAGCGGACTAGTAATGGAGACCACCGCACATAGAGCTTCGAACCACTTGAAGTCCCATTTTGTAAGGCACTCGCATGTAGTAGTCCCAAGCGACTTCGACTTCCGACAGCAGCGGCTAGGACTAACATGTAGAGGGCTCGAAAATGAGTTCACATAGAGACAGACGGCCTTAGGTGTACCCTTCATGACTTTCGAATTCGCACACACTATAATTTGACACTTTTTAGCCCAATCGTCAGCGAACTTGTCCGGCGACCCCGGATGATGAAACGGACTGCTCGGATGCGTCCGGGACGTCGACTTTAGCTAGGAAGAACACCCATATTGTTAGGGTTCCGCGCGCGAGCCGTTAGCGCGAAAATCGATGCGTTTTTTAATTAGCGGGGTGCGAGTCCAGACTCAATTTGGGTTCGATCCGGACTGAACCCGGGTTGATTATCTCAAATCACCTGATTTTTTAATTTCAAATTTTAAATTTTAAATTTTAAATCTTAAATCTAGCATTTAATTTCAAATCAATTGAATATAAATAGGCATTACAATTTTCCATGTAAGTCTCCTCCTCGTAGGGAAACTAATCAATAGCCCGCCTATTGCCCTCCTGTAACGGACATTTTTGAAAGCGCGGCTATAGGTGTGCTGTGTGGCTTTTTCCGCCTCATTGGACATTAGCCCCCTTGCTCCTCGACAGAACGCTCTCCAGCTCGCCTTCTTCCTTACGCTCGCCCGAAGCCGCTCGTCTCTCTTCCTCGCGACAGGTACCCCCGCTCGGCTTTCCTCCCTGCGCAGAAACCCTCGCGAGCTCGACACCCTCGCCTCCCTCTACAAACCGAGCCTTCGGCCTCTCTCGCACGACCGCTCGACGCCTCTGAATCCCGAACCTCCCTACTCCCTCGCGCTCGCACAGAAGCCCCGCTCGACCTCCCCTGCGACCTAGCTACTGCTCGCCTGCTACCTCTGCTCGCGCGATCGAAGCCCCGTTCGACCGCCTCGCTTCCTCCACGCTCGGCAAACCCCCCAGCTCTTCCTCACGCGCGCCCAGAACCTTCGGCTACCCCCGAACCCAGCTCCTCTTTCCTCTCTCGGTCGCAGCCCTAGCCGCTCGCCCTGATTCGAACCCCCAGACGCCTCCTTCACGCAGAAAGGATTCGACATTAGCTCCTCCCCGCCTGCTCGCTTCTCCTCTACACAGAGCTCTCCTGCGTTGCCATCCCCTCTCACGCTCACCCGAAACTCCTCACTCGCCCGCATTGGAGGTAGCAGGGTAGAAAAGGAAGGAATACAGGACGTCTTCGAGCTTCTGAAACGCTTGGAGCACAGAAAGTCAGCAATTCCAGTAATTGGTAACAAAATCTTGTCTCGTTCCCGTACTTGCTCATTTTATTTATACAACACAGGCCATCTATGAGCTAGGAAGATTTACATGCATGCTTCTCTATTCATGTGTATTCACGTCTCTAGCATCTAAACTTTAATCTTATGTTGTCACAAGGGTTGCAATTCATGCTAAAAGGATTCTCAGGCACTTTATAAGTCTTAAACCTAAGCTTTACCTTTGCATTTATATCGCTCGACACTTTCACTGTTTCGGAGAGGGATTTGGGATTGTTTTTGTTTGATACTTTCATTGTTTTGACAATAATCCGTCACTAATTATGGAGGTTTTGCCACTATTTTTGGGATATGTTTCCTAGCTGCGTTTGAGGCTCATTTAAATGATGTTTTATGCATTTAAAATTGTTGATTTGGGCTTCCATATGTGCTGTCCGGGGTTGTTGACTGCATAAATTTGCTGTAAAAAAAAAAAAGCTGCTGTGAGCCATTGGAAGTGTTGTTTGACTGTTTGGAATAGTCGTTAAGCTCCAAAAATTGCTGTTTGGATCGAAAAGCTGTTGTTTAGCTGTTTGGAGTGCTGTAAGAGATTTATAATTGCTGTTAAGTGCTGTTTGGAAGAGCTAAAGTGCTGTTTGGAAGAATAAAAGTGCTTTTTTGGAAGACTACAAGTGTTATTTGGTGTAATTAAGTGTTGCCTAGTGCTGTAGAGAGCTGTAGGAGAGTTGGGGGGAGCTTGGAATTGCTGTTCGGAGGTTTAGAAGTGCTGTAGAAAGTTGTAAGTGCTGTTTGGAGTGTCTAATCACTGCCCCGAGTCGTAGGAGATCATAGAGTCGCCGCATAGGCTTGCTAGTTGCTGCCTCGAGTCGTTGGAAGCCTTAAAATTGTGATTTTGGCCCGGTTCACTTGCATTTTCCTCTCTTTTGGCTTTTGCTTGTGTTGGAAGTGAGCCGGCCTGCTCCGTTTTCTTTGTTTTCTTTTTTTATTGTTGTTTAAAACGGTTAAGTCACAAAAAGGGGAATTTCTGATTTAACTTGAGGAAGGGTAAATCACTCTTAGTCACTTCAAGCACAAGTTAGAGTGTAGGCTCCATAGATTTTAGGTGCACATTCTAAGCGAGAATTCATTCACCTAGTCCTCTGTGTATGCCTCCTAAACTTTAGGTGCACACCTTAGGTGAAACTCCCTTTACTTAACCCACAGTGTAAGCCTCCTAGATCTTAGGAGCACACCCTAGGTGAGAGTCACCCACCTAAACCCCAGCACAGGCTTCTTAGATCTTAGGTGCACACCTCAGGTGAAGCCCCATTTACCTAATCCACAAAGACAGGCTTCTGAGCTAGGAGCACCCCCTGAGTGAGAGCCACCCACTTAACCTTCACTGCGAGCTTCCTAGCACTTTGGGAACACACGCCAGGTGAGAGCCCATCCACTTAACCTTCGAACGCACAACTAAATCCAGGCACTCGACCCTAATTCACAATCTGATTGAGACACTAGACACGGGGACGCACCGAGACGTGGTTTACACTTCCTTAATTAAATCAACTATGGAATTCTCTAAAATGACTTAACCAATATTGAAACCCAATGCACCGGGATTTGAGTTTGAACATTACGCTCAGATCCTCCTGACAATTGGGGACATTTGTTTTGCCACATATGGATCATCGGACTGGTGTAAGTACGAGGTGCTAGGTGGCGAGGGCGATGATAATAATGCTTATGTGTGCTACTACGAGGGATACGAGGGATACGAGGGATAATTAGAATAGTATCTCCTACCTCGAGGACCCTCCATAGGGGAGAGGAAAGGACCGATGATACTATTCGCCGACTCTTGGTTAGATTGTTTCTCCCAACGATCTTAGGTCGTTAGTAGTCCTAGCACGATTAGAGTGACTAGCCTGTGGACTCTATTATTTTACAAAATATTTTACAAAATAAAAAATAAATCTCTTTTGCTTGTTAAAAAGAACTCTGCATAAAAACTTAAACAACTTTTGCATGAAAATTAAAGAATTCTTCTTATAAAATCTATAAAGGTCCATGGTTAGTCACTTGGATTGAGGTTAAGGACTGCCCTCCGTAGATCGTCGGGTTGGTAACTCTTATCCATGGTCGGGAAGCACACAGTCCAGCTCTGAGCCCCCACCTCTACTGATGTCTTATACCCGGCTTCGATATTTCATATGTGATCTACGAGTTTTGCTTACGATTTCTACGACTTGTTTTCTTATTTTCTGACTTTTGTGTCGGGTTTTCTCGCTCTGCTTACTTCGTCTGCAAGTTTATTTAAGTCCATTGCAAGTCATAGTATGCTTGCAATACAAATTATACAAAGGTAGCAGATGCCTGTAGTACGCTTCTACGGTTTATTCTATCGTAATCCACTTTATCGCGCTTTACTTTCTAGCAATTTTACTTGCAATTTATTTTACCCTGCATGCAAAACTGAAAACAACAACACAACCTGAAACATTGGAACACACTTGACAAAACCATTTTGAACCTTAGACCTCAGGATCATGCTTCTTCAATGAAAAGCTTGGAAGCTGACTCAAGTGGGCAAGACAATGAGGAGCTTCGGATTGAGCAACAAGAGGATCTTCTTCGACAAAACTTTCCTAGTTTAAATAACAACATATAGGACTCGAGGTAGCTCGCCTGGCGCGACGTAAGCCCTCACTCTTCTTTTGAGGCTTCGTCGGCCAATCGTGTTGCGCGACGTAAGTCCTAACTCGCTTTAGGTTCCGAGGTTGTCGTACGGTACGACGTAAACCCTCATATCTCTGCGGGCTATTTGCATAATCGGGTATTATGCAAATGTAAGTCCCAAATAATAAAACTGGCAGGATCAAACATTTAATTAACATCTTCTTCAAAACACAGCCACACCATAGGATAGTTGGGAAGTCACTGGGGTTTCGCTCGGATCGTGACATCCCCTGCGCTCTTCTTCTTTGGACTCCGTAAATAAGCTGTTCTGTTGAGCGACTCCCACTCGCTTTCCACGTCCTACCGTGAAACCTCAGCCTCGAATTCTTGAACACGAACCACCGATCGTTATCGAGAGTTTTCTCGAAGTGACATCAGTCATTTGAGATGTAATTAACTATAGCGAGCTTGCACTACATAGGGAAGCTTGGAACCGGGTAAAATAAACCCTACCTACTATTCATTACGGTAGAGTGAAGCTTGTCGATCGCACATAAAGGTTTGCGAGATCAAACGGATGTCACGAGTCCTTTAGTTCGTATGATTGGGTCTACCGTCGCAAGATACATTACTCTTTCGAGAAGGTGTATCATTTGTGACATCATGCACGATTATGCAAATTATTGGACAAATGAGATCCAGGCGGTTTCATTTTTTTTTTTAAATTAAAATACACTACTTTCAAAACTACTTTCCAAAATTATATATCTTTTATATTAAACTAAATCACTAAATTTTAAATCTTTCGAAAGTGAAAATGCGGCCGACAAATTTTGGCGACTCCGCTGGGGACTAGTTCCTCTCTCCATTTTGATCAGGAGGTTTTGTCTTCATACATCGGCAGATGTCGCATGTCCTCGTGAGTCTAGATCATTGTTCTTCTGTTGACATACTGTGCACATTTCTTCCTTGAGCCAGTATAGTCAACTCTTTTTGGATTCTAGAGCCATCTGTTTAATCACCATTAAACAGGGTGGTTCAGGAATCCTTAGGGTTTAGTAGGGTGGACCCCCAATAGGTGTGGTAGGTTAGGGTAGGAGTACGTTCGGTGTGGAATGAGTCCTTTCTAATTTATGACTGGGTCCTTTACCTCGTGGTCGCTTCATCTCTTCCCCAAGTTTGACTTGTTCTTTTTGCAAATCACATCAAATTATCTCCCTAAAAATTTCCTCGGTAATATCAAACTTCATGACTTCATACCGAAACAGAACATTCACAGTAAAAGCAACAATGAAAACAAATTTAATTCAAAATCATTTGGATAGGTTTCGAAAGAAACGTCCAGTTTGACAATTTCGTCAACTTTTGTACTTGCAATAAAGTAATTTTTTTTTACCCAGAGATTGAGTGTGGGATTCCTCTAACGCCCAACAACCCTTTTTTCAACTGACATGAAAGAAAGATGTCGTCCCCAACTTTGACATTCTCGTGCGACTTGCTTACCAGCGGGGATGCCCGCCAGGTGGGGTCCAAGATTAAATTTGGATCCGGTTTTGACGAATTTGAAGGAACACTCAGAAAGACCCAGTTCTTCGTGAAGAAAGTAGCTAGCCCAAATGTCCAGGAGCCGTCCGCTGAATTCAACTTGAACTGTGACCGAGACTTCCCTTCCCTCAAGAAGGCGAAGGTCACCGCTGTCCCCATGAAGTCTGCTACTCCTGTTACTGCTAAAGCTTCATCTAATCCCCTTGGACTTACTGCTACCACGCTTGTCGCTCCGCCGATGTCGAAAGGAAAGGGAATCTTATATGAGGACAAGTCAGCTCATGCCCTTACCCCGTTACCATCTGTGTTTGAGATTGGATCTAGCTCGAAGTCCGGTAAGCTTACCCGAACGCAACGAAGGAATAGAAATCGCAAGATCTTAAAGGCCAAATGGGCAAACGCCTTGAAAACTGTTCCGGCCGCAGAGATTCCTCAACAAAAAGAAATTGGATGGGCTGAGACCGCACCTCTCCTTAGAGGAAGCAGGTTTCACCCATTGCCTGCCGCTCTTGGAGAAGAGAGTGCTCGCAGGGTTCTTCGCTAAATTACCGCCCTCGCCTCGTCGTCGGGTTGAAAAGAGAAGAGGCTCGAGCCCCTTCCTCGCGTTCGTTGGGTGTTTGAAAAATTGGCTCGAGAGGAGCGTTGCTTCGTTCTTCGAGATAATAAGAAGGATGGGGTGTGCTTGTGTCGCCCCGAGTCCGAGCAGAAATTTTGAAAAAGGATGAAACCGCTAGCCAATTTCATGGATCTACCCAGGAGGGAAGAGCACCGCAGTCTCGTATTCCCGTTAAGCTTCGCCTAGGAGAACGTGTAGATACTGGTGCTACCCATACACCTACTGCTGCCGCCTCTCAGAAACCTGCAGAGCGCCGACCGATTCAGTCTCGACTGGGTCCGAGAACACAGTTTGCCACCACGAGGGGAGATCCCCACAAAGGATCACTAGTTACTGCATTCGGACCGCGCATTGGGGACCGCGATTTATCCAGGAGAGCCGAGGCCCCTAAAGAGACGTCTAGTCTCCGGGCCTTGGTTCCGAAGGAGAAGTCGCGGAGTCCTAAGGTCGGCCGGACCGGTGCCTCGACGGAGATCGAAAAGACGTCTCCCCGCAAAGGATTCTAAGTCCGATGTTCCCAATCATTAGTGTTCGGCCACGCCGAAATCGGTGTTGATGGAAGGTGTACAACAACGATCCCCGTCGATCTCGAGATCATTAAAGGGAAGTCGATTGAGGAAAGATTAGAGAAGCTCGGGCGGACATCGGCCGAGCGCGTCGAAAGAACAAGAGGAAACGTCAGTGATGGAGAACACGATTTGTCATATCATATGGATGAAGATTTCGCAGAGATCTTTATGGTTGAGACTAGAGCCTCTGCGTCATCGCGCGGTGCTCCTTTGCCCACCGAGGAGAACGCCGATGATGAGTCACAGAGGGCCATCCGACAAAGGGATGAGCTTATCATCCGCATGGAGAAAAAAATGGAGGAGATGGCAGCCGTTATAGCCTCGCTTCAGAGTCGACCTCAATCTCCGAAGCGACCTCTCCGAAGTAAACCGACCGGAGATCATTCATGTCGCGGATGAAAGGAAAGATTCGGACCCGAACACTATTCGGAAAAGGACATCAAACGGATAGTTGAACAACGAGTAAAGGAGGCCTTAGCCCCGATCCAAAGGAGGAGCGTTGATTCCAAAGGGTGGACCATATCCGGAGGAATTCGATGCGAGTTGCCCTACCCGAAGGGCTTCGTGCCACCTACCTTCAAAACGTTTGATGGAACAGAAATCCCGTCGGCATGTTGCACACTTCGCGGCAAGTTCTTGCAACGCGGGGGGTAGCGAAGCACTCTTATTCCACTAGTTTGTGAGCAGTCTCTCTGGGGTTGCATTCGATTGGTATGCAGAATTACCGAATGGGTCAATAAAGACATTTACAGAGCTGGAGAACATGTTCGTTAAGAGGTTCGTTGGAGCTCAGCATCATATCGCTGTGGATGATCTTGTGGTGGAGAGACGGAGCCCAGTGAAACTCTAGTGGAGTACGTTACTACGGTGGAGGAATCCAAGTATGAAGTGCGAGCCACGATCGCGAGAACAACATGCGATCGAGATCTTACTCAAGAAGCATTCATGGTCCGAGTAGCTTTTCTACTCGAAGGATTTACAATCAAAACCTTGAAAAGCTACTCAGTAAAGCTGCGAGCCTGCAAGAGGAGGCTAAGCAACTCGGATTCCTGGAAAAAGTTGACAAGCCAAAGCCAGTAAAGACATTCGAGAAGAGATCTAGAACAGTGGCAGCAGTTGACAAAGGCAAGCAACCAATGCAGATTCAGGTTGAACAACCTCGACAGACATACAAGCATCAACAACACACCCAACGAGTTGGCCACAAGAAGACAACTGAGACAGTACCATCACCCACGGTATCGGCCAAGCGAACTTACGCACGGACGAGAGGCGAGGGTCCAACCATGGTCGATGATGCGAACGAGAGTTTACTCCTTCAAGGATGAGGCGATGGGAAAGATGTTCGTAAATTTGATCAAGAAACCCGAGTTCGAGGCTGCGAGCCAAAGAAACCAGCATGAGGTCGATAAGACGGATCACCCCACGTACTGCCCATGCCACGTATGCTCGGACACACAATGAGAGGGTTGCTTCGATTTGAGGTTGGCTTGAGAGGAACCACAGACATCGGGAATATCACAATTCCAAAGGAATATTTGAAAGAACTCGAATAAGGTTCCATCAATGTAATTTCGGTCGATCCTAGATGTTCGATTGATTTCGATGCGGTGACGACAGGATGAAACATCTCTCAATTACTTATTATACTACTTTGTTTTTGAAATGAATGTTAATGGTATCAATGTTTGTATGTCCCTTTCCTCCCACGCAATAAAATAAATAAAGAACTTGTTTTTCAGAACTGATCAATGTTTGAAAAGCATGGTTAACAAAATGTCCAAAGCTCAACAGGAAAACAACTGAGAAAAGGGTAATCAAAGATAAAAATTTCAGCATTGTGATGAAATTATGATTTCAAGAGAAAATAAAATTAATGCCCTAATGACTGAGTCCTTCACTTTAAAAATTTTCGGATGGGGTCCTAAATAAAATTCAAAATAAGTCAGTGTGATTATAATACGAGTAATCGATTGAGGATATCACGAGACTTTTAATCTTCTGCCAAGTGACTGGGTCCTGACCTTCGAACGAGTTATAATATCTCGGGATTTGTCTTAAGAGATATTTGAGAATTGTTAATCAGGGGAGTTCAGACATTCAAAATCCTTAAAAAATGCTCTACCAGATATAGTGATTCTCAGAAAATAAAAGGAGCAAAGAAAAGAAAAAATAATAAAAAAAAAAGTGTGAAGATCTCCTGAGAAGAAGCTTGAGAGGGAAATGAAATCAAAAATTTGTGTCTCAATTCAGACATTCAAAATTTTTAACATGTGCTCCACCAGATATAATAATTCTCAAAAAAAAAAAAAAAAAAAAAAAAAAGGAGAAAAAATGAGGCTCCCTGGGAAGAAGCTTGAGGTGAGCAGTCAAAAATTGGTGTTTGAATTCTCCCTGAATTAATAAAACTTGAAAGTTCTCTTAAGAAAATTCTCTTGATATTATACTCTAAAAATAGTTAAGTGATCTTGTGTTTTTTGGTCGACCATTAATTGTCTCAGAAATATCTTTGGGAGATGAAAAATATTTTAATCACATGAACTAAATTCTGAAATCTGCTTACGCCCAGAAAGAAAGGACTAAAGAAAGGACCATGTTATTAGCGATTAATGGAATTCGATCCTGAAGTAATATCTCTCAATGCCCAGACGATACAACTTCATTCTAAATTTGAAGGACATTAAAACAATCTCCCAAACCAATGAGAACAATCTCTACAAATCGGTGATAAAGAAACGGCGGTCTAGCTACAGCGAATCTACAAAGTTTCTGACGCTTCGAGCTGTGATGTCACTATAAATAAGCACATCTTTATGTGTACTTGAAAGAATACGATTCCGATGAGTACGCCTAAAGAATGGGTTATTTTTGCACGTGCTTCCACTGGAGGATGACACCTCGAAATGCTTGCGCATCATGGTGTTCCAAAGACAGCCTTGTTCCTAGGAGCACCGATGCCACACTTATCTAAGCCGGTCCAAATCCTAACAACAACGCAAAAAGAAAACTCACAAAACTTGAATGAAAATCACATCAAACCATGACAAAAGAAATAAACTCAGCATCAAATCAAAACGATCAAAAATTCAAAATTCAAAATCAAAATTTCAAACTTCGAATTCCGACTGGATATGTAGAGTTTCCTCGACCTATCCCTAGCATCACTTCTCTCGGCCCGAAGTTTCCTTCCATAGGAACTCTGGGTCCTCTTCCTCGCACAGAGGAGGTTAGCTGGCTCTATCTACATAGAACCACGCTCTTCCTTGTCTTCTGTCCGGTGTGAATGAGGGTTAGCTGGTTCCGTTGATATGGAACTGCACCTCCTTTCACAAAGACATTTTCTTTGATCGGATCTTGAGTTAGATGTGAGTCCCTTGGCATTCCTTCTCAATCTGATTTCTTTCTGTTGACATTTTTACACAACTCTCATAAATTCCACAAGTTCCATAAAATTTACACAAATTTCTCACAAATTCATAAAAATCAAATTCTGAGGATAGGAGTAAGACGCCCTTTAATGGATGTTAAGGCCTTCGAATCCTTCAAATTTAAAATCCAGGGTCGGTGCAGGGATTCCGACTCCTTCAAATTCCATAACACAATATCAAATCAAATCAAAACATTTCAAATCCGGAACCACGTTCCAATTTCGACCCGGCTGGGTTGAACCTTCTCAATCTTTCATTATCGTTATCACTTTCCTTGACACGAAGTCTCATTCCACGAGAACACTGGGTCCTCAATTTCAGGTAGAAGAGTTTAGCTGGTTTTACTTGCATAGAACTGCACTCTTCTCAGTTTATCTCTTTTGACGTAAATCCTAGGTGGTGGTCTCTTCGACGTAAATCCCAGGTGGTGGTCTCTTTTGGCGTAAATTCTCAGGTGGTGGCGCTTCTTTAGCGTAGAATTCCCAGTTGGTGGTTATCTCTTTTGACGTAAATCACCTGGTGGTGGTTTTTTTGGCGTAAATTCACAGTTGGTGGCGCTTACTTTTAGCGTAAATTCGCTAGTTGGTCGCTATCTCTTTTGACGTAAATCACTAGTGGTGGTCTCTTTTGGCGTAAATTTCCAGTTGGTGGCGCTTCTTTCGGCATGAATTCACCAGTTGGTGGTATCTCTTTTGACGTAAATCACTTAGGTGGTGGTCTCTTTGGCGTAAATTCTACAGTTGGTGGCCGCTTTTAGCATAAACTCTTTTTAGTGGCTTGTTTTCGGCATAAATCTCGTGTTAGTGGCCTCATACTTTTACTCGCCCAATTGATTTCCTCATTTAATCAAATTTACATCACTCAAACAAAACTTATGACAAAACAACCAAACAACACATCATGTTACAATCCTTTCATCATCCCCAGCGAGAACTTTTAAAGGTCTCCAAATGCTCTTGTTTTTGGGTTGGGGGTCCCCAGTGGAAAGCCCCAACTCAAATTTACCCTGACTCTGAGTCAATTTGTTCTGAATATGATGCTAACCTAGTCTCCTGGTCGTGTTGATTACTTCGGTCAACACCAATACGCGCGGTGTGCATGTTCGCACACCACACACTATCGAGTCCTTTGTTGACCTCATTTTAGTGAGGTCTTAGGCTATTCCTTTTAGACCCTAGGATCTAGCTTTAGGAGTTCCGTATCGACTATCCTAGCGGACTAGTAATGGAGCCCACCGCACATAGAGCTTCGAACCACTTCTAGACCCATTTTTGTAAGACCTCGCATGAGTAGTCCCAAGCACTCGACTTCTGGTTGCAAGGGCTAAGGACTAACATGTAGAGGGCTCGAAAATGAGTTCCCATAGGGACAGACGGCCTTAGGTGCACCCTTCATGACGTTCGAATTCGCACACACTATAATTTGACACTTTTTAGCCCAATCGTCGGCGAACTTGTCCGGGCGACCCCGGATGATGGAACGGACTGCACGGATGGGTCCGGGACGTCGACTTTAGCTAGGAAGGACACCCATATTGTTAGGGTTCCGCGCGCGAGCCGTTAGCGCGAAAATCGATGCGTTTTTTAATTAGCGGGGTGCGAGTCCAGACTCAATTTGGGTGCGAGTCCAGACTCAATTTGGGTTCGATCCGGACTGAACCCGGGTTGATTATCTCAAATCACCTGATTTTTTAATTTCAAATTTTAAATTTTAAATCTTAAATCTAGCATTTAATTTCAAATCAATTGAATATAAATAGGCATTACAATTTTCCATGTAAGTCTCCTCCTCGTAGGGAAACTAATCAATAGCCCGCCTATTGCCCTCCTGTAACGGACATTTTTGAAAGCGCGGCTATAGGTGTGCTGCGTGGCTTTTTCCGCCTCATTGGACATTAGCCCCCTTGCTCCTCGACAGAACGCTCTCCAGCTCGCCTTCTTCCTTGCGCTCGCCCGAAGCCGCTCGTCTCTCTTCCTCGCGACAGGTACCCCCGCTCGGCTTTCCTCCCTGCGCAGAAACCCTCGCGAGCTCGACACCCTCGCCTCCCTCTACAAACCGAGCCTTCGGCCTCTCTCGCACGACCGCTCGACGCCTCTAAATCCCGAACCTCCCTACTCCCTCGCGCTCGCACAGAAGCCCCGCTCGACCTCCCCTGCGACCTAGCTACTGCTCGCCTGCTACCTCTGCTCGCGCGATCGAAGCCCCGTTCGACCGCCTCGCTTCCTCCACGCTCGGCAAACCCCCGCCTCTTCCTCACGCGCGCCCCGGAACCTCTCGGCTACCCCCGAACCCGCGCTCCTCTTTCCTCTCTCGGCCGCAGCCCCCTAGCCGCTCGCCCCGATTCGAACCCCGCACGCCTCCTTCACGCAGAAAGGATTCGACATTAGCTCCTCCTCGCCTGCTCGCTTCTCCTCTGCACAGAGCTCTCCTGCGTTGCCGTCCCCTCTCACGCTCACCCGAAACTCCTCACTCGCCCGCATTGGAGGTAGCAGGGTAGAAAAGGTAGGAATACAGGACGTCTTCGAGCTTCTGAAACGCTTGGAGCACGTAAAGTCGACAATTCCGATAATTGGTAACAAAATCTTGTCTCGTTCCCGTACTTCGCTCATTTTATTTATACAACACGAGTCATCTAGCGAGCTAGGAAGATTTACATGCATGCTTCTCTATTCATGTGTATTCACGTCTCTAGCATCTAAACTTTAATCTTATGTTGTCACAAGGGTTGCAATTCATGCTAAAAGGATTCTCAGGCACTTTATAAGTCTTAAACCTAAGCTTTACCTTTGCATTTATATCGCTCGACACTTTCACTGTTTCGGAGAGGGATTTGGGATTGTTTTTGTTTGATACTTTCATTGTTTTGACAATAATCCGTCACTAATTATGGAGGTTTTGCCACTATTTTTGGGATATGTTTCCTAGCTGCGTTTGAGGATCATTTAAATGATGTTTTATGCATTTAAAATTGTTGATTTGGGCTTCCATATGTGCTCGTCCGGGGTTGTTGATCGTATAAATTCGTTGTAAAAAAAAAGCTACCGTGAGCCATTGGAAGTGCTGTTTGACTGTTTGGAATAGCTGTTAAGCTCCAAAAGTTGCTGTTTGGATCGAAAAGCTGTTGTTTAGTTGTTTGGAGTGCTGTAAGAGATTTATAATTGCTGTTAAGTGCTGTTTGGAAGAGCTAAAGTGCTGTTTGGAAGAATAAAAGTGCTTTTTTGGAAGACTACAAGTGTTATTTGGTATAATTAAGTGTTGCCTAGTGCTGTGAGAAATCTGTAGGAGAGTTGGGGAAGCTTCGAATTGATGTTCGGAGGTTTAGAAGTCTGTAGAAAGTTGTAAGTGCTCGTTTGGAGTGTCTAATCACCGCCCCGAGTCGTAGGAGATCATAGAGTCGCCGCATAGAACTTGCTAGTTGCTACTCTCGAGTCGTTGGAAGCCTTAAAATTGTGATTTCGGCCCGGCTCACTTGCATTTTCCTCTCTTTTGGCTTTTGCTTGTGTTGGAAGTGAGCCGCCTCGCTCCGTTTTCTTTGTTTTTTTTTATTGTTGTTTAAACGGTTAAGTCACAAAAAGGGAATTTCGATTTAACTTGAGGACAGTAAATCACTCTTAGTCACTTCAAGCACAAGTTAGAGTGTGGACTCCTTAGATTTTAGGTGCACGTTCTAAGCGAGAATTCATTCACCTAGTCCTCTGTGTATGCCTCCTAAACTTTAGGTGCACACGTTAGGTGAAACCCCCTTTACTTAACCCACAGTGTAAGCCTCCTAGATCTTAGGAGCAAACCCTAGGTGAGAGTCACCCACCTAATCCCCAGCACAGGCTTCTTAGATCTTAGGTGCACACCTCAGGTGAAGCCCCATTTACCTAATCCACAGCACAGGCTTCTTAGAGCTAGGAGCACACCCTAGGTGAGAGCCACCCACTTAACCTTCACTGCAGGCTTCCTAGACCTTAGGAACACACCTTAGGTGAGAGCCCATCCACTTAACCTTCGAACGCACAACTAAACTAGGCACTTGACCCTAATTCACAATCTGATTGAGACACTAGACACGGGGACGCACCGAGACGTGGTTCACACTTCCTTAATTAAATCAACTATGAAATTCTCTAAAATGACTTGACCAATATTGAAACCCAATGCACCGGGATTTGAGTTTGAACATTACGCTCAGATCCTTCTGACAATTGGGGACATTTGTTTTGCCACATATGGATCATCGGATTGGTGTAAGTCTGAAGTCTAGGTGGCGAGGGGCGATGATAATAAAGCTTATGTGTGCTACACGAGGGATACGAGGGATACGCGGGATAATTAGAATAGTATCTCCTACCTCGAGGACCCTCCATAGGGAAGAGGAAATGACCGATGATACTATTCGCCAACTCTTTGTTAGATTGTTTCCCCCAACGATCTTAGGTCGTTAGTAGTCCTAGCACGATTAGAGTGACTAGCCTGTGGACTATTATTTTACAAAATATTTTACAAAATAAAAAATAAATCTCTTTTGCTTGTTAAAACGAACTCTGCATAAAAACTTAAACAACAACTTTTGCATGAAAATTAAAGAATTCTTCTTATAAAATCTATAAAGGTCCATGGTTAGTCACTTGGATTGAGGTTAAGGACTGCCCTCCGTAGATCGTCGGGTTGGTAACTCTTATCCGAGGTCGGAAGCTTACTAGATCCAGCTCGAGCCCCCACCTCATCGATGTCTTATACCCGGCTCCGATATTTCATATGTGACTACGAGTTTCACTTACGATTTCTACGACTTGTTTTCTTTATTTTCCGACTTTCGTGTCGGGTTTTCCGCTCTCGCTTACTTCGTCTCCGCGAGTTTATTTAAGTCCATGTGCAAGTCATACTATGCATGCAATACAAATTATACAATCGGTAGTAGATGCCTGAGTACGCTTCTACGGCTTATTTACTCGCAATTTACTTTACTGCAACCCACTTTATTGCGCTTTACTTTCTAACAATTTTACTTGCAATTTATTTTACCCTGCATGCAAAACTGAAAACAACAACACAACCTGAAACATTGGAACACACTTGACAAACCATTCGAACCTTAGACCTGTGATCGCTATCTACAATGAAGAACTTGGAGCCGACTACAGTAGGCAGACACAACGGAGAGCTTAGATTGAGCAACAAGAGGATTTTCTTCAACAAAACTTTTCTAGTTTAAATAACATATAGGACTTCGAGGTAGCTCGCCCAGCGCGGCGTAAACCCTCACTCTTCTTTTTAGGCTTCTGTGCAACCGTGTTGCACAGCGTAAGTCCTAACTCGCTTTAGGTTCCGAGGTTGTCGTACGGTACGACGTAAACCCTCATATCTCGTGTAGCTATTTGCATAATCGGGTATTATGCAAATGTAAGTCCCAAATAATAAAACTGGCAGGATCAAACATTTAATTAACATCGTCTTCAAAACACAGCCACACCATAGGATAGTTGGGAAGTCACTGGGGTTTGCCTCAGATCTGTGACATCCCCTACCTTTCTTTCTTTGGACTCCTGGAAATAATCGGCTCCCATTCGAGCCACTCTCACTTGCTTTTCCACGTCCTACCGTGAAAACCTAAACCTCGAATTTTCGTGTATCGTAACCACCGATCATTATCGAGAGTTTTCTCAGTGACATCGATCATTCGAGATGTAATTAACTATAAGGGATTGCCTCTATGGGAACTCGGAACCCGGTAAAATAAACCCTACCTAGTCAATATATTAGGTAGGAACTCAGTTCGGTCACACATAAAGGTTCGCGAGATCAAACGGATGTCACGAGTCCTTTAGTTCGTATGATTGGGTATACTGTTGCAAGATACATAACTCTTTCGAGAAGGTGTATCATTTGTGACATCAGGCACGATTATGCAAATTATTGGACAAATGAGATCCAGGCGGTCTCATTTTTTTTTTAATTAAAATACACTACTTTCAAAACTACTTTCCAAAATTATATATCTTTTATATTAAACTAAATCACTAAATTTTAAATCTTTTGAAAGTGAAAATGCGGCCGACAGTGACGTCAAAGATTGAGGGAATTTAATCGCCAACACTGGCATATTCTATATACAAGGCCTTAAACCCGAGGGTTTTCTATTGACTAAGATGGCTTGCATAGATTGAGTGTTATGTAGATAAATATAAAACTTTAAATGTTTGATATGTAAATATATAAGAATTGTGTGGAAACTATGTAAATGTTTATTCTTATTTTTTACAATCTCCCTCAGGAATTCCTTCAAGAAAACTAGCAAACCAAGTGTATTGTTCATGGTTATCAACTCAAAAATTTAAGTAATGACGGTCATGCCCAATGCCTCCCAAACAAACAGCAATAGGTTTCAAGCACGACAATGCAATTTAAATCAAAAAAATATTGTGGAGACCTCTGCCCAAAAGCAATTTGATGGCAGCTCGGAGGCTTCTATAAGAAATTAGCCACATTCGGACATCAATATTAAGAAAATTACTCCTAAAATCCTGATCAGAGAAAGAAGAAAGAACTCTACCTGGACCAGTGATATGATGAAGATAGGGCACATTTTTTCATCCATACGGAATCAAAGATTCATAGGATGTAGGATTTATGACAATCGATAGCTCACCTTAAGTGTTCGCCTTCATCCTTCCATCTCTTGTAACTGTTGCAAAAATTAAAGAGAATAAAAGGTACTCTGGGCAGGCATTGGTGTGAAACTAGAGAGAGAGAGATGCAAGGAAATACGAAGAAGGTTAGAGTGCATAGCTAAGAGGACAAGCAACCAAAAGCAGAGGGTGAGATACAAGAAGAAAGGTTTATGACAAAGAGCATGCAGAAGAACTGGGAGAAGAAAATTGTGGGATGAAAGCATCAACAACGAAACTACGTAAATGTTTATTCTTATCATCTCCCTCGTGAATTCGTTCAAGAATACCAATAAACCATGTCCATTTTTCATGGTTATCTCCTTGAAAAACTTAAGCAATGACGATCATGCCCAAACCTCCCAAACAAACAGAGATAGGTTTCAAGCACTACAATGCTGTTAATATCATAAAATTATTGGGGCGACCTCTGCCCAAAGGCGATCTGATCGCAGCTTGGAGGGTTTTGTAAGACATTAGCCACATTCAGATATCAACATCAAGAAAATCACTCCCAAAATCCTGATCAACGAAAGAAGAAGGAACTCCATTGGACCACTGATATGATGAAGATAGGGCACAATTTTCATCCATGTGGAATCAAAGATTCATAGGAAGTAGGATTTATGATAATAAATAGCTCACCTAAGTGTTCACCTTCATCCTTCCATCTCTTGTAACAAGGACAACAACAAAGACTTAATTCCTCTAAGTGGGGTCGGCTACATGACTTTTGCAAAAATTAGAGAGAATAAAATGTACTCGGGGCGGGCATTGGCTAGAGAGGGAGATGCAAGGAAATAGGCAGAGGAAGGTTACAGCGCATAGCTAAGAGGACAAGCAACCGAAGGCAGTATATGAAATAGAAGAAGGTTTGTGACAGAGCATGCAGAAGAACTGGGAGAAGAAGATTGTGGGATGAAAGCGTCAAGAACAAAACTATAGAAATAAGGCAAATGTGTTCGAGAAAGTTTAAAAGATAGACAAGATCAACCACATGATTTGCACGTAAGAGTGAAATTATGGGCAAGTGAATTAATTATGTGTGATCGTGCAGAAATTGGTGATTAGGAGACATGGGTGGAGACAAAGCAGTGCATTTTTCTTTTGGTGGTAAACATTGTCACAGTCTACCACTTACTAATGTCTCCTCCAACAACATGGCAATTATCAATTTTTTCCATGAAAATTTTACCCACATGATTTCAAGTAGTTTGAACTTGACCACGCCAACAAGACAAGACAAATCAGGATCATAGATTAACAAAATTGATGCCAATTAAAAACAATAATATGGATTAACATCTCATTTTTAGTTCATCATAGGTAATATAATTAAAAGAGAAATGGATTCATTACCTAAATTTGTTTGTATGACATTAGAATTACACATTACAAGTTAACAAAAATCCATTTTTCTTTTAACAACAGAGGTTTAGAGTGTTAAAATAACAGCAATACTGCAATGATGTATGAACAAATAAATTGGAAGACGTAAGGTCAAATTATTTTAGTATATTTCAAAAAAAAAAAAAAAACCCTGGAATGGTGGATTAAACCTGTTTTGTGCAGTTTGATTAACCTTTCTAACGAGTAATTACATGCAGGGTCCTTCGTCAAGGCACTCTCATAGCAACTGGAAATCATTGAGATCTGACTACTACAAAAACATTGTAGAAGTCTAGCCTTCAATCTACAAGAGATATCATATCTATCATTATTTTTGGAGAAATAGATGGATTACTATTTATTTACCAAATTATAAAAAAACAAAAATATTTTAAAGATCGAGTTTTAAAAATGAATATGAAAACAACAACAAGCCTATATCCCACAAGTAGGGTCGGCTACATGAATCCTTTTCTCCATAGTGTCCTATTGAGTGTCATGTTTTCATTTAATTCTAATAAATTAGGAATATGAGAAAACCAAAAAACATGCTCAAACATGACTTCATGCTTACAGTGAAGAAAAATAAACCCTTCACAAGTAAAAAAAGGTGCATCATATCATGCCAGTCTTTATAGGATACCTGAAAGGAAGTGCTGAATCTAACTCATGGCAGGACTTGTCAAGCTCAACAATTGCTTCATGCACCTGATCACCAAGCAACAACAGCTGGTTGTGCAGCATAATTAGTTTAAAGATGACAAAATCTCAAATCAAAAGAAAGAAATATCAAAAAAATGTTGATAACAGTAGAAGAGATTGTAATAGAGGAAATAAAATGGTTCTGTCAAAGAAAGAATTACAGTTCTAGACACAGAGAAAAAGAAACAATCAAAAAAAGAATTTTTTTTATTGATTAACACGTCAGTAAATTTGCAGATCAACACAAATAATTTGCAAATCAGCATGCCAAGTTGATTTTATTTAAAACACTAACTCTTTGGCTCGTGATGCATCCCATAAAAGTGGGACCGGAAGGAGAATTAAGTACAAAGCTAAAAAAGAAAAATCTCACGAATAAAAAAATATCATTAAAGAAAAAAAGTAGCAGTTGATGTTAAAATCACATCTAATGTGCAGGAAAGATAAGAAATAAAAGATTTAAATTTGAGGATATTTTCAGTTATCACGCTTCGAACACCATTGAACTAACATAAACATATATTATATTTTTGCTGGTGTGTCCGCTATCATCTCAAGACAGTTCCACGTCCAACTTCTTTTGCATCTAAAATTAATGACCCTCAATTTCACGGAGCAATTTTGGAAGCCAAAATTTTGTGAAGAACAGTTTGGACGGCTTGATAGGCAAACATTAATCATTTAAGACACTTAAGAGAATATTTGATAAAGACCCAATCAATTAGATATTATTACGCAGACCATTTATGAAACTTCAGAGAATATTTGATAATTATTATTTTTTGAAAAACAACAGCAAATTTAAAGTTTTAATGCATTTGCATTTGCTTGTACGTATTCTTTAAGGCATACTTGACTTCTGTTCAAGCCTAACCATCAGGAAAACTGAAACATGTATTTCTCATGAAGCCCTCCAGACTCCAAATCAAAATCAAAATCACTAATCTAGACTCTAGAATACACTATTCAATATTGATATTAAAAGAAATAACTAAGCATTTAAACATAGAAGTTAAGCGCATATATGGTTGGTATTTTTTTCTCTCAGTTTCTCTCAGTTTTGTTTTTATTTTAGTTGTATTTTGTTATTTTTTACATAAAGACAGAAATATTTTGAAAGAGTGTATACTTAATGTTTTCCTAACAGAATTTTTAGAATGAAAACAGCTCATGTAGTGTTTTCATTTTTTTTTTAAAACAGACTAATTTATTTCCAAAAACAAAAAATAAAAATGCCTAACCAAAGACATTTCTTAACTAAATTAGTTATCCTTTAAAACTAACATAATAAACAGAAAACAAAAGTATAACCAAACATGCCCAATGTATATGTAATGCATTTTATAAAAATTATTATGGACGGGTTGGAAATAAATGTTGAAATAAATAAAAACAACATATCATATTTCATTCATACAATTTTGAAATGCACTGGAAGAACAGCCAAATTTGTCACAACATCATACCAATGTTAGAAAAGAATCTCCTCAATCTTTGCCAGCATTTTGCACTATTAGGCACAGTGTTATTAGGTTGGTAAATAGTCCAAACTTGAGCTGATTGGAGCATGGATCAAGATTTGCACAAAAACATTCGGCCCGATCTAAAACCAAGAAAAAGCCTTATTAAAGGCTAGCTTGCTATGATCTTCATTCGAGCCGTGCACAACTCAAACTATAATCCAAACTCAATTCAAGAGAAAAATCAATATGATTATTACTATATATATAAGACTGGTAGAACCTGTAGAAATTATCTTGAGCAAAGGAATTAAGTTTCAATGGAATACGTAAGCTTTCTGATGTTCTCTAGACTTGAATGGTTAATAAGTTAACTGTAAAGCAACTATTTGATGAGAAGACAATGATTGATAGCTAAACAGTAGTTAGATAGTTGGCCTCTGTGACTGGAAAGAAAGAATGTGACGCCGAGAAACAACAGTTAAAATCAAAAGAAGAGTGGGAGATAGGACAATGAAAGAGAGAATAAAGAGGACTTATAATTTTTTTCCTTTTCCAACTTGGAAGTTAAAATCCTAAGCACTCCTATTTATAGCAATACATTAGTCTATCCATATCCAAATTCAAACTAGTTGCATCGAGCAACCCTCATCCAAAATATCCTAAGGACAACTTCAACTAGGATAACAGTCCCTTTAAATAAAAAATATATATATTCTCAGCCAGGTAGAGCTAGATGGAGCGAAGTTTAGGTAGTTGCCTTTAGTCTCCACTTCGATTTTTCTCTCCTCCCTCATCGGTTACCCTCTATTTCTGAAATTTAAACTACAATTTTATGAGTTCCCCGAACAATTCATATTTACAAAATTTGCAATATTTTGTAAATCCTCTCGCATCACTGTGGCGGCTCCAAATTTTAGACCACTTGCTCCAACAAGTCCCCCCTTTTGTTATTTGAATCTGCTCTTTTCTTTATATTCTTCTAAGCAAGTAACAATAGTTTAATCTCCTTCATTTGAAATAAACAAGGAATTCAGACTGTGTCCTTATGTTTTTCATTAGAAAGAGAACTCTTAAATCCTTGTTGAAATCCTCAAATCTATTGGTCTTCAGCATCCCCTTTGAATACCAATATGTTTTTTTTCCCCTTTCTTTACAAAGACATTTTTTTTTTCTTCTAAAGAAGATAGCATCTTTATCTCACAAAATGGATTGCCCGACATTACATAGCATACATTCAATGCTGCAACTTTGAATAATATTGATTTATTTCAACAATGAAGCATCTGCATAAAGTTGTAGTGACTTAGCAAACATTACTCATTAGAAACCAACTAAGAGAATAGGGTTTTGGAAGCTTAGCACTGACCAAACCATAAATCAAAGCAAAGTTTCAATTGTTTTCAATACTTAGGTCCAAAACAACATTGAGAATATTGATTTCACTAGAAGCTGGTGCTAAAAAGCTTCCTCCCAAGCTTTCTCACTTGCATGTGCATGTAAATGAAGGATATTGCATGATCTCACCTTTGCCACTCCAACATCAATTACTTCTTCTAACTTAATGAAGATATTTTTCTGACCCACCCAATTTAAAATCGTCATTGGATATAAATTTAGACAATTATTGAGTTTATAACATACTTATTGCAAAAACAACATGATGATCTGGTGACTTACTCCTGAGTGATGGAACCTTCAATTCTCTCTTTTCTACATGGTTGCAAATTGGGCTTTCTATCCAACGTGAAGAAAACTATTTCTCTACCCGAATGCAATAGCTACCTACAAAATCTTTATTGAAACCCCACTACAAATTTGATAAATATAAATTTTTCTAGAAACAAAATTTCTTAAACAATAGATTGCTATACAAATTCCTTATCATGCTTCGAAATCTATCTGTATTAACCTATTCTTCTTCATGTATGATGGGATAGAAATAAACTTTTAACAATCTTTCAATTAGGCACTTGTCAAGGTTACAGATCATAATTTTTAGAACGTGAATTTAACCATATTAAAGTGCGTGAAACAAAACTTCAATCAAGCTTGTTGGAAGAAGTAATTATGAATTTAACCACACAATTTTTTTTTTACAATCAAGATAATGCATACCTTAAAACTCGAGACAATTATCAATTACCTCAAACCTGACATTTCGGTAGATGAAGTGACTCCTAGTCTGCTTCTGGGAGACGTTTTTGTCCCTCTTTTTTGTATCTTTTTAGCTTCTCTCAGAACCAAAAAATTCTCCTCTGCATATTTTTGTTTTTGCAGATGTGCTCCTTTATTTTCATATAGTGATGTGACCTTATCAATAAAGCCTCAGTGTAATACATCATTGTAGACGCCTGACTCATCATATGTTTTTTATAACTAAACAATCACCTTCATCTTTTGATATTTTTTCTCATAGACAGCATGTTTTAGTCTCCAAAAGTCACCTTCTCAATCCTTAATTAACCCTAAAAAATTTCTTGAGTGTTGGAATAAGGGTTTCAATACCAAAATATCATTAATATTTCAAACTTATGGAACTAATAGAAATCAGTTAAAGGCTGCTTAGGATCAAATTTTGTTTTTTGTTTTTTGTTTTCTACTTTTAAAAACAAAAGCAAAAAAAATGGGAAAACCTTGTTTGTTTAATTGTTTTATATTTTTTTTATTTTTTTTTTTAGAAATAACATATCTATTTTTAAAATATCAAAAACAGAAAAAGCATGTTTTTACTCTTTTTAAAATACCTTAAAGAGGCCCGTCTCTAAACACATATTATAAATAAGTCGTGAGAAAAAGCACACCACTGACCGCCCGCCGAGGCCATCGAGGCCGCCGCCGCCGCCGCCCGACCCCTGCAGAGGTAGCCACCTATGTTATCTGGCGTCGCCGCCGCTGCCCGCCTCCCATTTCCTATCGTCGCCGCCGCCGCCCGCCTCTCATTTCCTATCGTCGCCGCCGCCGCCCGCCTCTCATTTCCTATTGTCACCTCCCGCCACGGTCGTTCGGCTCCCACAGTAGCTACGTCGCTGCCCGCTACCTGCTGCAGAAATCACCTGCAAAGACGCCACCCACCTGTAATCGCTGCCCGCCACAGTCGTCCAGCTCTCACAGTAGCTATGTCGCCGACCACTACCTACTGCAGCCATCACCTGCCGCACGCCGCCGCCTGCCTATAGTCGCTGCCCGCCACAGTAGTCCGACTCTCACAGTAGCTATGTCGCCGCCCGCTACCTACTGCAGCCATCACTTGCCGCACGCCGCCGCCCACCTGTCGCCGCCGCCCGTCACAGTCGTCCGGCTCCCACAGTAGCTACGTCGCCGCCCGATACCTGCTGCAACCGTCACCTGTTGTATGCCGCCGTCCACCGTTTATTTGTCGTCACCGCGTCAGCTGCCCACCCATTACCTACCGTCGTCACTGCCCTCCGTTCATCGCACGTTACCTACCTTCGCCATCACCCGCCGTCATCGCCGCCCCCCCTCCCGTCGTCGCCCGCCTCTTGCTTTTCGCCTGCCGCCACGCGCACACGTAACGATTCATGCTCCGTGGAGCAAGGAAGATGTAGTGTACACAATGTGCAGCGTAGATTATTACTGAGTGTCACATGGAGCCTACCGTTTTAAATAAAAAATAGTTCTCTTTAAAAAAATAAACAAACCAAACATGTTTTATATTTTTTATTCTTAAAACATATAAATCATAACAGTTCTGAACATGTTTTCTAAAAACAGAAAACAAAAAACAAAACAACAACAAAACCACAAAACAGAAAGTGATCTCAAACAGGCTCTCAGGATAAGAAAATCCTATGTTTTTATAAAAAGCATTAAAAGTCGATGGGTTTTCCTCTATTTTCTAAATTCAAACAATGTAAGCATTCATTGCTAGCAATAACACCTTCCTTATAAGTTTTACCAACGACTAAATTAAAAATTGGTCGGCAACATTGATTCATAAACTATCGAGTATGGTTGACTTTCATGGATAAAAAATTCAAAAAGAGAAAAGGAGGACAAGAGCCATTACAAACCTTAAATAAATAGCGGGAAAACGAGAAACGTGACGAGCATTAGAGGAAAGAAAAAATGATTAAAGATGAATAGTTAATTTCCTTTTATTATTAGTTTAAGGATGAAAGGCCATTTATTCTATTAATTTAACAGCTTTTGGCAAGCAAGCATAGAGGCCCTACAACAAATCATAGGAAAATGCCAAAATTGAAAGGAAAATAAGCCAAAAGATAGAAGAAAAGAAATTCAATGACCTTAACCAATATGAAACCTTCTTAGAACATATTACAACATATAATCAAAGGACAGTAATATATTATCAATTCAAAACATAGAACATACCAAACAATTCAATGAGATAAATAAAATCAAAGTGTAACATAGCACAGGGTCTACCGAATCGTATTATAAGATCTCCTATAGCATGAACATCACAATTCACATTTTTTTGGATCGGGGCTACCATGCACTTGTCATTGCTCCTAACCACATCGTGGTCCCCTCTACCATTCCCTCAAGCTTATAATAGCTCTCCATAAAACTTCAAAGGATATTTAACCAATATAAAGAACTCCTCCAAAGCTCTCCATAACCCACCACCCCGATCGTCAAAAGAAAGACATCGAAAAATAGCCAAAAAGTTGCAAAAGAGTGGTAATAGCTCTCCATATTGTGATTCCCTCTACTAGTTCATCAAGCCTATAATAGCTCTCCATAAAACTTCAGATAATATTTAATCAATATAAATATAACTTCCTAAGCTCTTTATAACCCACCTCTATGATCGTCAAAACTATGACCTATCTAAAAACAACCAAGAAGTTGCAAAAGATTTGTTGACATCATCACTTGGCTCTTGCAACTTAGGGCGCAAAAGAGTAGTCTGTTTGGTTGGCTTATTTAAGAAATAGTTAAACCATATGGTTTCAATTGTCAAATTCAAAAAAAAAAAAAAATCAAACTAGCCAAGCTATTTTCCAAACCAAATTTTAGTTTGGTTGTTTCAATTAAATTTTGTATAAACTAAAATATAATTAATTTTAGTCATGAATATAATAATATTTAGCTTAAATAGAAAGCATTAAGAAAAAAACCAAATAATATTTGATAAAAATTATAATTTTGACACAAGAAATACATAATATCCCAATTGATTTTCTTGCCATTAATTTATTTGTGAACCCGCAAACATTATTAATCACTATTTTAAAAATAATTATAATTCTTTTTTTTGTCTATTTGACAAGTTTTAAGAAATTAAAAATCAAACCAATAACCAAAAAACCAATGAAAGAAAAAATTACAACCAATAATAAATTGATACTTTAACAATTGAATTAAATCAACCATCTACAATCGATTTGATTCACTATTTTGGTTTTATCCAAACAATGCATCTCTAATAATACCTTACCTTTTCTCTTGATGTAAAAAATACCAATCTATTAACTCTGTTGCTTCATCATAGTATTGTCACTTACCAATTACAAGATATTTTCACAATCCCGACAAAATTTAGACCAAAGGACCAACCTTCCCTTAACCTTTCTTGCTTGAGAGAGCTATCATTGTTGAATGCCACCGTCCTTTAAAATGACCATTCACAATACATATCACAATTTTGTGGGATTATTTGTGTTTAGCTTCAATGGCACTATAACAAGAATCAAGAAGGCGTCAAAAATACGGTTTCAACATGAAAAAAACATTAAATTCATCAAAACAAACTTCAGGAAAAAAAAAAAAAAAACTTCATACCATCTCTCGAGAAAAAATGTGAATTGTAAAGTCAAAAAGGGGCCATGCAAAGCACATTTATCTCATCCTAAAATAAAAGGGAAGAAGTCCAACAAATGTGTAAAACTGATAGAACAACAAGGCTTTATCCCCACTAAATGGGGTTGGCTACATGAATCATTTTTCTCCATTGTGTCCCATTGAGTCATATTTTCATTATTTCTAATAAATTGAGATCATATTTATGCAATATGCCCAAGTCTTTTTAGGTCTACCTTTGCCTTTTTTAACATAAGCCGAATCTAAAACATCTACTCTCCTAATCGAATTTATCATACGGTCGGCTTTTAATGAGAACAAACCATCTAAGACGACTCTCTCCAATCTTGTCCGCCACAGAAGCTATACCAACCCTATCACGGATATATTCATTTCACATTTTGTCTCTAAGTGTCAAGCCACCCATCCACCTAAGCATCCTCATCCCAGCAACACTTAACTTTGTCTTATGCTTCTCTTTTAAAGGCCAACATTATGAGCCATATAGAGCATTGCACGTCTCCCCACCATCTTATAAAACTTTCCTTATCGTCTAATCGGTACATTTCTATCACACAATAGGCTCGATGCATTCCTTTACTTCAACCAACCAACTTGAATTCTACTAAAACATCTCCATCTATAACACTTTCACTTTGAACAATAGACCCGAGATATCTAAAGCATTCATACCCTTAATAATTTGATCACCCATAATTACAACTCTGCCACTAGAACTACTATTACTAAAATTGCATTATATGTATTCAATTTTAGATATGCTCAAATGAAGGTCTTTAGACTCCAATGTTAACCTCCATAATTCAAGTTTTCCCTGAAGTCTTTCTCTAGTCTTATCCACAAGAAGGATATCATCAACAAAAAGCATACACCACGATACATCCTCTTGTAAATGCCTAGTAAGAGCATCTATAACTAAAGCAAAAGGCAATAGGCTTAAAGTCGATCCTTGATGTAATCCAATTGAAATAGGGAAGTACTTGATGAATTCTCCTTCCATTCGTACACAAGTAACAGCTCTAGTATACATATCGTTAGTGACTTGAATATAAGTCATATGCCATTCTCTAGAACTCTCCAAAGAACTTCTTTTGGAACCATATTGTAAGCTTTTTCTAAATCCATAAAAATAATATGTAGATCTTCTTTATTGTCTCTTGGCTTCTCCAACAAACCTCTAAATAAATGTATGGTTTCACTACGGTCAATCGTATTTTCAGAAACTTCATTAAAAATAGCTCACCCACTTGTGTTCAATATCTTCCTCTAAAATTTTTTTTTTTTTATTTTACTCTTCAATACACTTTACTTGATTTAAATCTTTATTTTTCTTTTCTTTTTATTTAGCTAGCTTATACATATATTTTTCAGATTATTTTTAGCATCTAATCTATTATAAAGATTATTAAAAGGAAAATTTTTTACGTCACAGATTGTTCTTTTAAACTCCATATAGACTACCTTATGTCATTCCCAGTTAGCTAAGTTTTTTATATTTAAATCAATTTTTATAATACAACTTATATTTTAACTTTTCTTGCATATTTATTATTTCAGCACCAACTATTTTTATTTATGAAAACTTTTTTTTATTCTATGAGTATATAGTTTGTCACTTAGTACATGATATTTTATTCCAAAGAATTCGCTTCTTCGAAAACATCCCAAGCCTTAAAATTTACTCATAAAAATATTTTTATTTGTATTTTTATGAACGTCCCAAATCTTAAAATTTTCTCATAAAAATATTTTTATTTGTGCTTTTTTAGTGCCCTCATCTAATTTTATAACAATATTTTCTTATGACATTTATCTTACAACTCTTCATTTTAAAATTCAGAACGTATAATCGATATTGAATATTTAAATTTTCACTTTGAATAAACTTATAATCTTTACATTCTCAGCGATCTCTTTTTCTGATAAGAAAATAATCAATTTCATTTTTATCAGATTCATTCTGATATTTCATTTCCTCTTAAATAAAGTATTAGCAATAACATAATTATACACTAAAGCATAATGACCTATAATATAATCCATAGATCATATAAGTTTGTCTTCATATATCTTGGTATCAATAAAAGATTGACATTGTGCATAAACCATATATTATGGCCTTAAAAAAATCTCTAAAATGAGATAAACAAAATAAAGTAAATTACAAATATTCCCTAAACTTTTTTCTATGTCCATTTTAGTCCCAAATTGTTTTGGGTATTGAAATTCGACACAACTCATGAAATCTAAACCAATTTGAACCTACAATCAACTTTAACTTATATTTGAACATAATTCATGAGAGAATTTTGACTTTTTAGGATCAATTTCATTAGTTTGTACAAATTTTAAGTTGTGAGATCCTATCCACCTCTTTTGTATAGTTATTTGCAGCATATCTGAAGCTATGTTATCTGATTTTTAAGCATTTTTTGTATGCTGTAACATTAACAGCGTATACATTTATCATGCCCTCTTACTCTCACATGTTGTCCAGCATATAGCCTCTCCATCTAGCTATAGTTTAATGTGTTCAAAAGCTTAGCTAATCTTTGTTCAAACAAACTGCACAGTTAGCCATAGATCAAACTGGGCCCTAATTAGAAGGACTGAATTGAGCAAAGAAAAAGTTTAAGATTAAAAATGACACTAAAAATTCAAAGGGCCAATTTAATCTTAAAAACAATTATTGTATAATGTGACAGTTTTTAACCATAAAAACAAACCCCTATAAACTTACCTAGGAAGATGATAAACTCTAATAGAAGAACATCAGACCACAAGTATCGTCTTACAGTTTCATGACATTCTATGGGCCAATCAATGTCATACTATTCTATGGGCCAATCAATGTCATACTGATGAGCTTCATATAAAAATATATGGTATGAGATTGGCTTCCTCGATATGGATAACTGAATATCAATTAGCTAACGTGAAGTCATAAATGCATGGGCTTAAGTCGTGTACAGTTAGGGATCAAAAAAATACAGTTTCAGTAGTTTAATGAAGTTAAGGCAGGACACAATAGAGAAAAAGGATTCATGTAGCCAACCCCACTTGGTGGGATAAGGCTTGTTGTTGTTGTTATAATAGTAATTTTAATGAGGTTAAAGTATCATATCTCAATTTAGTGGCTAGCATCAATGGAGGTGCATACTCTCATGTTTTGGTTAAAATAGTCTATTTTTTGTATTTTTTATGATCAACTTGTTGACCTCATTTTAATGAGGTCTTAGGCTATTCCCTTTAAACCCTAGGATCTAGCTTTAGGAGTTCTTTACTGACCATCCTAGCAGACTAGTCACGGAACCCACCTCACATAGAGCTTCGAACCACTTCTAGACCCATTTTGTAAGACTCGCATTGAGTAATCCCAAGCACTCGACTCTTTGTTGCGAAGCGGCTAGGACTAACATGTAGAAAGCTCTAAAATGAGTTCCCATAGTGCGACGGCCTCAGGTAAACCCTTAATGACGTTCGAATTCGCGCGCACCATAATTTGACACTTTTTTGGCCCGACCGTCGGCGAACTTGTCCGGACGACCTCGGATGACGAAACGGACCACACGGATGCGTCCGGGACGTCGACTTTAGCTAGGAAGCGTACCCATATTGCTGTGGTTCCGAGCGCGAGCTGTTAGCACGAAAACCGATGCGCATTTTTTAAAATTTGCGGGACGTGAATCCGGGTCGACTTAGGCTTAATTCGAGTCCAAATCGGGCTATTCACCCTGACCCCATTTGTTTCTTTTAAATTCAAATTTTAAATTAATTTAATGTTAATTAATTAGGGGAGGAATTTAATTTGGCGCCCAAATGCGTCAATAAATACAGGCGGCTCTCCTCCCCATTCGATCATTAGCCCCCCTTCTCCCTGTTCGAGCACCCTGCACCAAGATCCCTCCTCCTCATTCAAGATCAGCCCTCCTTCTCCCTGTTCGAGCATCTTGCACCGAGACCGGCTAGCCCTTCTTCTTCTCTTCACGCCGAAGCCAACTCGCCTGCTCGATCTTGTCTCTCGCACCGCAGAACCGCCATCCGCACTGAAGAAAACCCGCCCGATCCCGCCATCCGCACCCAAGAACCGCTCGACTCCCGCACCCGACGCGCCCCCTCTGCTCGACAAGCCCCGCTCGACCGCACGCAGAACCGCTCGACTCATCTCGTCTCCCACACCGAAGTCGCAGAACTTCCCTCGCGCTCGCCTGCTAACCTCCCGATCCCGCCATCCGCACCCAAGAACCGCCCGACTCCCTCTCGTCTCCCGCACCGAAGCCGCAGAAGCGCCGTTCGTCTCCCGTACTCGCCCGCTCGACGCCTCTTCTCCCTCGCCCGCCTTCCTCCTTGCGTGAACACGCACCTCTTCCGCTCCAATCTCGTTCGCTCTCCTCGCCCTCGAAGCCTTCGTCCGCAATCGACGGCCTCGTCTCCTCCTCCCCGCGTCGAAACAAGAAGCACCGCAACTCACCCGTTCGGCTCTCCGTACGTGCGACAGAACTTCCCGGTTCATTTTCCCGGATTGCACCATCCCTTCGTCATATTTCTCTATTCCGCTCTTAACCCGGTACGGTAAGTAAAATCCTAACACACTCTTCCGATTTGTGGCATATACGGCTAGGGATTGATTGGTTATGAATTTCTTTGTTGCTCTACAGCTTAATCCCTAAAATGGTTCAATTTTACTTTTATGTTATGTCACCTTTCTTTGCTCATGACAATATGGATGAAGCCATTAGCATATGATTTATTCTGTTATAATACTTCACAAATTTTGAATTCCCTTTGCCTTGGATCTTGTGGGCTTCAGTGGTTTTAAGCTGAAATTTATAGTTCTATATTTGTCTTTCGATCTAATTAAAATCGAAGCATATGTATTAAAATCAATTGCTTTAAGAAGTATGTATGTTTGGATGAAACACTTTAATGCTTATTTAAAATCTACATTACCATAGTAAATGTGCAAAGTTGCTTTCAAAAGGGCTAAGATGGTCGAGCCGCTATCATTTGGTGATGATTACTTACATATCACTTAATTCCTATGAACATGCTCATACTTTACATTTTACACATATACCACTCATTTTCTTTTATGTCATACCAAGTTTATCGAATTTTATGGATGTGAGTACACGAGGATTAAGTAATGTGCATGTAAACTTCTTTTAATTGCACTTCATTGGAAATTGGGTTTTGATATGCAAATACATGTCTAACGATTAGCATACACACTTTGGGGACTTTTATGATCCTCATTGGGAGCCTTAATTGTTGTTATTTTGGGAGTTTCATATGTTGTGTTCGGTTCTTTTGTGGCTGATTTTGTTTACCGTTTATGAGCGATTTGAGAGCCAAATTTTTCACTGCTTTGGAAGGTTTTGTTGCTTCATTTAAATATTATTTCCCTCACTGTTTGGAGTCATTTAGGAGCCTTTTATTGTTGTTTGGAATTATGTAAACACTGTTTGGAAACTTTTAAATTGATGTTTTGTGTTTAAGATGGTTGTTTGGGTGTTGTTGGAGCTGTAAGAATGTCTGGGACTGCTGTAGAAAGCTGCTGGCCATAGCTGTTTAGTGCTGTAGGTGCTGTAGAAAGCAGCTGCTTGCTGTAGAAAGTTGTAAGTGCTGTTTGGATTGCTGTGAGGGCTGCTGTTTGCTGCAGAAAGCTGGGGGAAAGCTGTTAGCTGCTGTAGAAGCTGAGGAAAAGCTGTTAGCTTGCTGTAGGAGATTTAGAAAGTTGCTGTTAGCCATTGGAAGTGTTGTTTGACTGTTTGGAATAGCTGTTAAGCTCCAAAAGTTGCTGTTTGGATCGAAAAGCTGCTATTTAGCTGTTTGGAGTGCTGTGAGAAGTTTATAATTGCTGTTAAGTGCTATTTGGAAGAGCTAAAGTGCTGTTTGGAAGAATAAAGGTGCTTTTTGGAAGACTACAAGTGTTATTTGGTGTAATTAAGTGTTGCCTAAGTGCCGTAGAGATCTGTAGGAGAGTTGGGGGAGCTTGGAATTGCTGTTCGGAGGTTTGAAGTGTTGTAGACAAGTCGAAAGTGCTGCTTGGAGTGTCTAATCACCGCCCCGAGTCGTAGGAGATCATAGAGCCGCCGCATAGGCCTGCTAGTTGTTGCCCCGAGTCGTCGGAAGCATTAAAATCGTGACTTTGGCCCGGTTCACTTGCATTTTCCTCTTTTCGCTTTGCTTGTGTTGAAGTGAGCCGACTTCTCCGTTTTCTTTGTTTTTTTTTTATTGTTATTTAAAACTAAGTTCACAAAAGCGGAATTTCGATTTAATTCGAGGAAAGATAAGTCACTCTTACCACTTCAAGACAAGTTAGAGTGTAAACTTCCTAAACCTTAGCAGTACGCCTTGTAGTGAAACCTCATTTACCTAACCCACAACATAAACTTCCTAAATCTTAGTGCAGCGCCTTGTGTGAGTCACCCACCTAACCTTAACTGCGTACTTTCTAAACCTCAGAGAGCACACTCTAGTGTGAGAACCCATCCACCTAACCTTCAAAAGACAACGGAAACTAGGCACTCGACCCTAATTCACAAGATTGATCAAGACATCGCACTGTAGAATGCACCGAGTGCTGGTTCACCCTTCCTTAATTAAATCAACTGCGAATTCCCTAAATGACTTAACCAATATCAAAACCCAACGCACCGGATTCGAGTTTGAACATTACGCCGCATCCTCCTAAAGAATCGGGACATTTGTTTTGCCACATATGGATCATCGGACCGGTGTAAGTCGAGGTCTAGTGCATGAGGCGATGATAATAATGCTTTATGTGTCGCTATACGAGGGATACGAGGGATAATTGAATAAGCATCTCCTACCTCGAGGACCCTCCATAGGGGAGAGGAAAGGGCCGACAGTACTATTCGCCGACTCTTGGTTGGATTGTTTTCCCCGACGATCTTAGGTCTCTAGTAATCCTAAAGACGATTAAAATGACTAACCTGTGGACTCTATCATTTTACAAAATATTTACAAAAACAAAAAAATAAAAATCTCTTTCTTTGTTAAAAGAACTCGCATAAAATCTTAAACAACTTTTGCATGAAAATAAAAGAATTTTCCCTTATAAAATATATAAAGGTCCATTGGTTAATCACTTGGATCGGGTTAAGGATTACCCTCCTTAGATCGTCTAGGTTAGCAGCTCTTATCCAAGGACGGGAAGCACACAGTCCAGCTCTGAGCCCCCACCTCTACTGATGTCTTATACCCAGTTTCGATCTTTCATATGTGACTACGAGTTTTGCTTACGATTTCTACGACTTGTTTTCTTTATTTTCTGACTTTCGTGTCGGGTTTTCTCGCTCCGCTTACTTTCTCTCGTAAGTTTATTTAAATTCATCGCAAATCATACTATACTTCGCAATACAAATTATACAACTAGTAGCAGATGCGCTGCGTACGCTTTTACGCTTATTTATCGCAAATTACTCTATCGTAATCCACTTTATCGCGCTTTACTTTCTAGCAATTTTACTTGTAATTTACTTTACCCTGCATGCAAAACTAAAACAACAACAAAACCTGAAACATTGGAACACACTTGACAAAACCATTTGAACCTTAGACCTTATGACTACTACCTCAGCAAGAAGCTTGGAGCCGACTCCGTGGGCAGAGACAACGAGGAGCTTCGGATCGAGAAGCAAGAGGATCTTCAACAAGAAACTCTTCCTAGTTTAAATAACAACGATATGAGACTTCGAGGTAGCTCGCCGACATGCAAGATAAACCCTCACTCTCCTTTTAGGCTTCAGTGCAGCCGCGTTGCCAGCAGTAAGTCCTAACTCGCTTTAGGATCCGAGGTTGTCGTGCGCTACGACGTAAACCCTCATATCTCTGCGGGCTATTTGCATAATCGGATATTATGCAAGTGTAAGTCCCAAATAATAAAATTGGCAGGATTAAACATTTAATTAACATCGTTTCGAAAACGCAGCCACACCATAGGATAGTTGGGAAGTCACGGGGCTCGCCTCGGATCCGCGACATCCCCTACCTTTTCTTTCATTCGAACTCCTGAAATAATCGTTCCCATTCGAGCCACTCCCACTCGCTTTTCCACGTCCTACCGTGAAAACCTAAACCCTCGAATTCTCAAGACAGAACCACCGATCATTATCGAGAGTTTTTTCAAGAATACCACGTATTTCGGATGTAATTAACTATAGTGGGCTCATTTATAGTGAATTTGAACCTGCGTAGAAATAAACCCTACCTAGCTCTTCTATTGTGTAGTGAACTTGCTTGGCCACACATAAACGTTCGCGGACCAAACGGATGTCACGAGTCCCTTAGTTCGTATGATTGGTCTACTGTCGCGGAATATATTAATTTTTCGAGAAAGTGTGATCATTTGTGACATCGAGCATGATTATGCAACTACCTGGACAAACGAGATCCAAGTGGTCTCATTTTCCAAAATTAAAATACATTATTTTCAAAACTACTTTCAAAATCATATACATTTTTATATTAAACTAAATCACTAAAACTTATATTCTTTTAAAGCAAAAAAATGTTGGCCGACACAACTTAAAAAAATTATCATAAATAGTTTCCTTTGGTAGGGGGCATTGTAGCAACATCACCTTACTTTTAAAATCCTAGGACAATTAATTGTTAATGCATAACCTAACCTAAATTGACACCGAGAAAAAGGCTCCTCTATGCGGCTCCTTACCTCCATAGAAAATAGATTTATAATAAACATAGAGATATGTTCATGTTTTTTTAAGATAGCAGTAAGTACGAATATGGATTTTTTTTTAGCAATACGCTTCTATAAGAACATATGTTTTCTGATTGTAACTTTCCGTTTCTATTACCCGGGGAAGGGGAAACGAAGAATTAAAGGAGAAGAAGAAACGAGGAGTCGGGCATCAGATAGTCGAAGGAGAGGAAGTGAGCAGTCGAAGAGGGGAGGAAATGAAGAGGGTCAGAAGTCGAAAAGGGGAATTCGCCCTATAAATCAGGTATCATATGAGAAGACGATCAAAGAACAAAGGAGGGAGAAGGAGACAGAGGAGTAGTGTACCCGAAGAAGCGTCGTAGCGGTCGGTTGCTCTGTGCTCTAAGGAAGATGAGGATCATCGCATTTCTTTGATGCATCGAGCTGTGACTGAAGGTAGATGGGAGTCGAGCACTGTGTGCGAAGAACTTGTGCCCTAACCTGAGAGAAGAAGAGGATGTCAAACGAGTAAAGCGCATCTCTGTCGAGCGGGGAGGCGCCGAATGTTTGTTGAGCAGTGACCGGAACGAAGAATGTGCAAGTGGGAGTGGGGCATTGGGGGGGGGGGAGGAGCGAACCGTGAGGTAAGATATACATGTATATAAATTTATTATATTATAAACTATTAATTATTAATTGTAAAATTTAATTAAATCAAGTTTTTAAGTAAGAAAGATAAAATAAAATAAAATAGAATTTTCCTAGTAGGAATTGTTATGTTTTAAGTTTATTTAGGTTTTAATTGTTTATAAGTATGATAGGAAAGATAAAAATTACATAAAGTAACTAGAAAATCAAATTAGGAGAACCTAATTTATTGTCAATATTTTATTTAAATAATAATAATAATTACACAAAGATAACAATTAGGATAATAATAATAAAATAATTAATATTACATGATACATCAAAAGGTCAAATAAAGGCAAATTGCCTTCTAAAAATAAGATTAATACATAATAAATTAATAATAATTCTTTATGCATTTGACTTTAGATTTTTTTTATTGGAGATAAGTGAAGAGAGTGTTTAGAATCATCAGTGATTGACGTGAGTACTCATATTTTTTTGCTGCAATATTTTTTTTTTGTTTCTTTTCGACCAAATGCATTTATTGTCATTATTATAGTATAATATACGCATGATTTATGATTCTATGAAATTTTTTTCATATTGCAAGAATGACTTGTATGATCAATTTTGTTTAAATTATCATTAAACAAAAATACTAGCTACGAAGCAAATGAGAATGAAATATTATTATTAAAAATGTAATTTTTATAGCATGTTTGTATGTGCTTATTTAGCTATGATGGAGCACCCATTCATGATACTAGTGGGAGAACATTAATAAACCGGTGCACGTAAATGAAAAGAATATTGATACTGAAACATCTTAAGAGGTAAAATTTTTAGACGATGTCTCATGTGATGGTTGTACAGATACAAAATAATACTGATATGCTATTGATATTGTAAGGATCTTTGAATATCATTAATGATTTATTGAAAGCTTGACTAGCATGCATATCGTATTCTTCTCTCTTGTATGACTATGTTTTAGGAATATGAGTATTCACTGGCTTATTTAGCTAGCTTTTATTTTTAAACTAACTTTTCAGGAAAATTTTAAGTGATTAAAAGACGATCGATAGACAATAAAACGTTTAAAAAAGACATGTAGAACCAATAACGAGGTAAAATTAATTTTAATGCTTTAATTTAATTTCTTAGTGACTCTTTCATTTGTTAAATTGTAGACAAATATAGAAATTTTAATTCACACTGTCCAACCGCTATTCCTGCATTGGTTAATTCCAAGTCCCAAGCCAAGTCATGACATTGATGAGCCTAAATAAGTGAAAAAATAACTTTTATAATTTATTTGTCTTTTATTTTCTAATTTAATTCAACATCTTTAATAAAAATAAATCTACTGTTGGCCCACCTTAAAGAGAGGTAGATTGAAGGGTGAAAAGACAATGCATGATATGAATTTATAGTATACACATGTTAACCAAAATACTTTAAGCTTAAATGAAAAAACTATTTAATCAAAATACTTTGTTGATGAACCTGTCAAAATCTCAGTAGATAGCTTGTTGAGTCGTAGTACTTTAGTAGCTCATGTATCTTTTTGAGCTCACTCATAAAACATTATCCATATTAAACTTATTCCATTGTTTTAGGGTTTAGATATCCAAATCAATTGTATTACCTCAATCCATGTTGTAAAAAATCGATCTACCCCCATTCCCCAACTTCACTCAAACAATTACATCCATCCTGCATTTTGATGCAGCTGTAATATAACTCATAATTCTCTTAATGCAGATCTTCGATAAGAATATCATTTTTCTTTCTTTTAATTTTTAGCAACAGTCAAGTGAGCACAAACACAATGTCTTATGGGATTGCATGTACTTGATACAATAGCGATTGAATAAGGTTCATAAAATATTTAGCGGAAGAAAAGAGGTGAACAAAGGAACAATGGATCAAATGTAAATATATGGACTTACACCTGTATAAGAGGAAGCAATGCAGCCAACAATGGTGGTGTTGAATGAAGAGCAAGACGCAAATGTTTCACCGCATCTCTGTACTTCTCATTGGCCAACTTCCTATACAGCAGTATTGACTGAATCGGATCCTCTGTTAAGAGCTTTATATGTATAGGCAACAATCTTTTGTCCAGTCCTGACATAGAACAAGAAACAAAATTTACCTTAAAACCATAAATGCAGAAGTTCAACTACTGTTGTAAGAAAATAAGGGGAAGTTTCAAGCATACAATTATATTTAAAAAAAAAACTAAAAGATCATGGACACGTGGGATATTATACACCTGATCAATCTACCATAGATGGAGTTGAATTTCAGAAAGGCATGTCTCAAAGTGCATGATGATTGGCCTAAAACTAATTAAAACTGATTTAGTATAAATTATTTTCCAATTTATGTTAACACGGTAATAATCTGTATAAGAACAAAAATACTCAAATGTCTATCTAATGTTACAAAGCATAACAAACTAGTTCCAAATAATTAACCTGCTTGGAACTTATTACTACAACAACAAAGCTTTAATCCCGCTAAGTGGGGAAGGCTACAATCCTTTTTTCTCCATCGAGTCCTATTTAGTGTCATATTTCCATTTAATTCTAATAACTTAAGCACTTTTATACAATAAGCTCAAGTCTTCCTAGGTCTACCTCTGTCTTTCTTAACATAAGTCGAATCTAAAGCATCTACTCTCCTAATTGGATCATTACATGGTCGACGTTTAATGTGACCAAACCAACTAAGATGACTCTCTCTAATTTTGTCCATCACTGGAGCTACACCAGCCTTGTCATGAATATATTCATTTCACATTTTGTCTCTAAGTTTAAAGCCACTCATCGACGTAATCATTCTCATCTTGGCACACTTAATTTAGTATTATGCTTCTCTTTTAAAGGCCAACATTCAGCGCCAAAGAGCATTGCAGGTACATCCTCCTGTAAATGTCCAGTAAGACATCCATAACTAAAGCAAAAGGATATGGGCTTAAAGTCTATCCCTGATGTAATCCAACATAAATTGGATCAAATTAGTACTTTCACATAAATGAAAAAATCAAAAGAAAAAGTATCCCGGTTAGATCCCTTTCAAGTTTACATATTGATTTGTAACGAGGAAAAAAATATAGGAATATTAGCATCATCACATCAAATAGTGGATAGAAAAACAACAAATAAACATTCTAAAGTGCATTAATTTACATGCTCGGATTCACACATCTTATCATGGGAAATGCTGGAAAACTTCTCTTTTTGATTCAATACATGTGTTCATGGTTCTAACAACCTAGATGTCAATATAAGAGCAAAATGGCAAGTCTCGAGATATTTGTTAGGTTTCATGATCTTTTAACAACCATTTTTAGATATCACATCAATAAAAATCTGAAATAGCAACAATAAGCAACATTAAGGAAAAAAATGGAAATGCAAATGGCAAAACCAACCAGAAGCAAAAAAAATGGATGTGTTGATAAAGTTATCCCAATTTTTGGGGAGCACTTTCTCCTCTCCGTCACATTGGCTAATATGGACCTGTGCATTAAAGCCATCAACAGAATTTTTTCTAACAGCATCGTATTTTCCTACCATAAAGATTTTCTCGATGCCGACAGAACTTTCTGAAGAACAATGAGAAGAAGCTTTGGTATTCTCAATATCAACAGCAACATGAACATTTGAACTTTCATCAATTTCAGTTTCCTGGAAACTATCAAACAAGGGCGTCCCAAGTGCGTCTGATGAAGGGTCAGCATCAAAACCTGCTATTTGCATCTCCTCAGGTAAACCAGCATACCAAAGCTGATACATTATCAATCCATGGATCAAGTTAATGTAAGGCTCGGTTCCAAATTCTTCCGTGACAAGACTGAAAAGAAAAAATATGTTTAATCAACACTATCAGATGTTCGACTCATAAAATCTTAACCAAAATAATAACTAAATAAATAATCTGCAAAATAGATGATAATTAGGCTAACAGCAATAAATTCCACTTGCCTATTATATTCCAACATAATAAATCGATAAACAAATTAACAAAGTAGCAATATTGACATAACGAAATCTCAAAAAATTAGACAAGATTTAAATTTGATAAAGTTCAGAATTACTCTAAACATTTTAAAATGATGAGAGCAATCAAGTAAGAGAAAATCTCTTATACCAAAGGGGCCGTTGGGTTCTATACTTTCCAGTGTCCTTGATGTAGTTTTATGTTGAGTATTTTTGGTAGTGATATAAATTGTTTAACTAATTGCTTTCTTGTATGTTGAGATAAACTGAATTATATAAAAGCCAAACTCAAATCCGATGTGATATAGATTTCTTTAATTTTCATAGAATATAAAAGGGAAAGAAAAAAATGAAAGGCATAATCAACATTGATCATTCTAGATAACATCGTTACTTAAATGAAAACCAGATCAACTAAACAAGTTGCATTTCATATAAAAACAATTGCATGAATGTTAATAAATTGTGACCATTTAACAGCTCAGAAGCCCTTAAAAGCCCACTTAACAGCTCAAAAACTTTTTTAAAGAACCAGTCACCAGTGCACATAGAAGCAAGAAAATTCATGCTGAAAGATGTTAAACAATGGAAGCTAAATAGTTATTGTATTCAATGGTAATTTTGCTTGAACAAAATCCTAAATAGTGAAAACTTGTAACTTTTAAATTTGTAAGTTCCAGCTCAAATTAGCTTATGAGCACAAATTCAAACAACCCCGTTCCCAAAGTCCATAGCATGTTTATATGCTGATTATAAAAAAAATTGCTTCAAATAGCTCATTTTAAAATAAAAATAATACACACGCGCGTGCGCGCACACACACACACATATATATATACAGAAGATTAACACTACTATTGAAACAAACATAGAAAACAAAAGTTTATGGATCATATTATAAAAACAATCAGAGGAGTGTGAACTTCATCTTCAACCCTCAAAAGCATGATGATGTGCTTTAGAATCAATCCATAATAACAAAACCAATAACAAAAATAAGAAAATAGGGCATTATGGTTCTACTTCACTGCATAAAGACAACTGAAAATAAAGCAATGGATGCTTACAATCTTGTGTGAGAGTATGCCTCTTCAATTTTCCCTTGACTGAGATAGAAAAGTGCTAGTTCAAGCTGAAGCAAGCGTTTCTGCTCAGTAAGAAGAAGATGCAGCAAATCAATATCATAAAGATTTCGAATATCAAATGCCTAGCACTATATTCTATACATTTTCTCCAAGCATGGTTTTTTTATTAATTTCCATATGACTTGTCGAAAATTGAGATTGAAAATGACGAATCAAGTCATGAAATAGAGCAAACTAGTTACCTTCGCATGCCCTTTCTTATGCCAGGATAGTTTACCCAACCAAACCTCATAAGTCGATTTGATCAAATTATGGAAGTTTCTCTTCCTGCAGAACCGCTTCTGAAGCTCCATAGCGATCTAAACGCAAATGTGTTGTGATCGTTAGTGATGAAAACCCGCCGCCACAGTAAAATACCCGTTATAAAAAATAATAAAAAAAAAAGGAGATTGAACACATTCAACCAACCAGAAAGTTTCTCCGGTCCTGGGAGTAGTAACGAGGGCAACCCGCAAAAGTAGTGCTCAAAACCGCGCTGGCTTCTCTCCACCGGTGGTTCACAACTAACCGATCGAGAAGACGGCCCAACCTTCGATGGTTTACGCGACTGACGGCCGAAGATTTCCTCTGCGGTACCCTCCAGTGGCCACCGCTCTCCATCCGAAGCTTCAAACTAGCGGCATCAGGGACAGCAGATGTCTTGGCTTCCCGAGATTTAGAATATCCTGGCATTGTTCGAATTTAGCAAATTCACAAGCCTCGTGAACTCTTCTTCTTTACAGGCCCGTCGTATACCTCTCCAGCGAGCTTCCGTAGCGACTTCCTAGCTTCTTTGTCGTAAGGGAATATTTGGTAGCCGGTTTTAAGCGGGATTTAGGCTAAATCCTGCCCAACGGTGACAAAAACGCCTGCTCAAATCCTGATCTCTTGTAAATCCCAAAATGATACGGACAAGCGAAGAAGAATGATGGCGTGAGCAGGCATGCCTTCCTCAATGGTTTCCGGTAGGAGCGGAGCGGAAGGAGGAGAGAAATGGGAATTTCAGCGGTCTCTTCACGCCGTGATCCCGTTGTTGCTTTACCAGCTCGCTGACGATGGTTTTGGGCGAAGCGGACCGGGAGGAGGCGGGGGGTTGGGGAATTGGCCTGTGTTTCTAATGTTTTTTTTGGTTAAGTAAATTTTATTAAATTTATTAAATTTATTATTTAATAATTAGATTATATAATATCAAAATTAATTATATGTAACAAATACCGGGTCGTATACACACATGTATAATACTAGATATTAAGCCTCAAAAAAATTCAACATTATGTTAAATCTTTTTATATAAATTAATGAATTGTTAATTAATAACTTATTGAAGTTTTATTTTATATTAAGAGGTTTTATTGAATTCGGATTTGTCCTTTAGAACGCTCTTCTTCGGATAGAATATGAAGAAGATGAGAGAAAATGAAGAGACAGAGTATAGAGGGCGAGATGAATAGTTCGGAGAAAAAAAGTTTGTTTTTCTATTCATAAAATGGTTTTTATTTATAATAATAAATGATCGCTGATAAAGTACATGCTTGCCCCCGCTTCAATAGGGGCATTATGTCATTATGATTTTTTTGCATAAAGGCGTTACGGATCATTATTAGCTCTCAGACACCTTTTCGTAATTACAATTAATTTTTCCACTCTATGTATTTGTAACTGATATTGACAGAATTTTGTTTCTATAACTGATATTGGCACATTTTTGTGTGCCTAAGCCTTCTAACAGGTGAGGTCTTCGAGCCAATTGGCTCAGTTGGTTTGGGTCGACTATTTTGTTTGAATATCGATGGGTCTTCACTCTGGGTAGCCATGCTCGGTCGGCCTTATAGTGTCTGGTTGGATTGTTCGACCCAGTGTTCCTTGGTGATTTATGGGAAGGGAGATGTCGAAAAAATCTTGTGTTGATACTTGTGAGCCTGTTGATGGATTAGAACTTTGTTTGGTCATCGGTGTAGATGTTTGTCTCTTATTGGCATCGGTGGCCTTTTGGTAGTTGGACACACTTCTAATCAATCGACAATTCTTCGGTTGGTTGGATGTATTCAACTGATCGGGTCCGTGAGACTTGTAGATTTTCGTCATATTAATGATCTCCGCCTTTTCCCTTCTAACCTATACCATTGTTATCTCCTCAATATTTGTATTGACAAATTTTTTTTGTATATATATATATATATATATATATATATATATATATATATATTAGTTTCCCTATTCACTTGCTCATTGAAGGTCGTGTTACGATAAAGACAAATAAATATTAATAATAAATTTCATTTATAATTTCTCATTGATTCAATAATTAAATAATTAGACTCATGTATTTTCGTGTTTGGTCCCCTATGAATAGGCTCAAGTGGGTCGTCTCATTTCACCCCACTTTCCTCGAACGCCAAGCGTCATCATGTCTTGCGCAAGGGCACAGGGTAGCTTCAATATAGATTTGCTTCTCATGGTTCTCAAAGAGATTAGTGTTATGTCGCCTCCTATGAGTGGAAGATTGAGGAAGAAGCTTGTTATAAAGAAGAGGAAAGAACTTGAGCTTGATCTGCACAATCAAGTGGCATCATCGAGAGACCCTAACGATCAAGAGTAGGAGAAAATCATAAGGGACGGTGAGGGTAGACAGGATGCCCCGCCCACTGAAGAACTAGCTCCATTGACCAGTGTTGCTAACCTAGGAGCATCTGGTTCTTTGGGAGAATCGGGGGTGCCATTAGCGATGGAGGTTGAGCTGCAACTAGAGGCACATGTGAAAGATAATGCCCCTGCAATAATTGGAGAGGAGGATACATCAACACCGCTTTCACCTGGTATGAATTGTTGAGACATGTTTTTCTTCTTAAATTCTTTTTCATATTTGCCTTTTGACTTAGGTCTTCGACTTTTGATGGAGTCCAAAGGAGGCTTGCCTCCTTCAGGCAATGAATTCACTATGGTTATTGATTCTACGGCGTATATTCAAGAGCCAACCTAGGATAGTCGACAACTGTTATGCGATGTTGGAAAACAGGCGGCTATTCCTTTAGGGACTTTCGGAGAGGTAAGCGGAGGGCGCCTGGTATCCTTAGGATATCTTAAACATCAAACGAATGAGGTGGCTCGTTTCTTTGCACTAACATCCAAAAATTTTGACAGTGGATCTATGTGGGAATTGTTGGTTCATGTTGTGAGGACGGAAGGGGAGATCGCTTTGTTTAGCAATGAGAAAATCACTCTTTGAAATGAGTTGTTGGTCACTCGAGAGACGACCATCATGAACTAGATTCAAAAGAAGATTGACCGGGTGGATTGATTTAAATGGAGAGATAAGTTGTATTTAGGGAGTTGCTTAAGCGATGATCTGTCTCGGCTAAATCGGCATAATATTCCTTTTATGAAATAATTTGTTTCCAACTGACATTTTGTAAATATTTGTATCTTTGGGAACAAAATTTTAATTTTGCCTAAAATCATGTTTGATTTCTGGTGAGACTGTTAGCATAATGTTTTGATGTCAAGAGAGTAAGGTGTCCACCTGCATGACTCGAGAGAGTCTGCGATTTGTCCGTAGCATCTCGTAGCTCAAGACAACTACTTGGGACTCTCTAGCACTTATTCGGGGCAATGAGCTAGGATTGGCGGTTATTTAGTCCCACCCGAAAGAACCCACAAGCAGAAAGGCTCATTCGGGATGCAAGACATATTCAATGCTTATTATGGTGTTTAGAAGTCATTGCACATCCATGTGGAGCCTCTCGTTGCTAAGGGAAGTCACAGAATCCTCCTACACGCTCTAGGACAAATTTAGGGTTCAAAATGCTCAACCGTCACCGTGGTTTATGACAACCATTGGTGATAATACATGAAATGTAATTTTAGTAATATTAGCTTCTAGTGACATAACTGTAACTTTGGGTGATCGGATTATTAAAAGTGTGAACAAGTAAGATATATCGGGTCTATTGTTCAAAGCAATGGTGATATAGATGGGGATGTTAATAGTAGAATATAAATTGGTTGGTTGAATCGAAGAAATGCTTCGAGCCTATTGTGTGATAGAAAAGTATCGCTTTGACTGAAAGGAAAATTTTATAAGACGGTGGTGAGACCTGCAATGCTCTATGGTGCTAAATGTTAGCCTTTAAAAGTGAAGCAAAACACTAAGTGTTGCCGAGATGAGAATGGTTAGGTGAAGGAGTGGCTTTACGCTTAGAGACAAAATGTGAAATGAATATATCTGCTATAGGGTTGGTGTAGCTCTAATGACAAACAAAATTAGAGAGAGTCGCCTTAGATGGTTTGGTCACATTAGACATCGACCATCTAATGATCCAATTAGAAGACTTATGTTAAGAAAAAGCAGAGGTAGACTTCGGAAGACTTGAGTTTATTGTATTAAAATTGATCTTAATTTATTAGAATTAAATGAAAATATGACACTAAATAGGATGCAATTGAGAGAAAGGATTCATGTTGCTGACCCCACTTAGTGGGATTAGGGTTTGTTGTTGTTGTTGTATGTTTTAATTTAAAAATTATTTTATTATATTTTTAAAATAAATAAGTATATGATAATTGAAATTAAATTAAATTTTATAATGAATATAAATGAATCAAAATAATAAATAAAAATATATATTTGAGAATAATAATATAAAAAGAATTAGATTAACTAAGTTTAATATATTTTACTAATTAATTAATACTTTAAAAATATTACTTGATTAATTTAGTCGAGATGGGCACATTCCCACGACAGAGAAAGGGATATTAATATAATGTCTCGTTCTTGAAATTGGAATTTAAATAATTTTAAATTTAATTCTGGAAAGTGGAAACTGCTATTTATAACATTACTTAAATTCAATTAAATAAAATAAGTTATAATATATAAGATTATATTTAAATACATATAATTTAAATATATATAATAAAACTCAAAATGCTCTGAAAGAAATATAGAAATAATATTTATGTAACTAAATATTTATATATAATTTGTTTGAATAAATAAATATTATAGAATTTTACCTACACTTTAATTTTCATATATCTATTTATAACATTTTGATATACTAAATTTATGTATGAAGAAATATATTTTATTTAAAAAAAAATTATAGATGATATTTTTTATTTAATATTAATTACTATGATCATTATGCATATTTAATATAGATATGAATGTTTACATTAATTTAAGAAGATCTGCATACATACAACTTAATTCATATATATTTACATTTTCAATGCCTAAACTTCATTTTTAATTAAATTATGAATGAAAAATAAATTTTATATTTTATAAGCTAAAATAGCGATATTTTTGAAATTAAAATCTTAGACGTCATATGTTTCATTCAATTTTCAAATTCTCACTCAAATATCAACATACATGGTATAACTCTAACCCATATTTTCTATTTTATCAAATTCTTAATAGTTTGATCGTAGCACATGTTATGCAAAAATAATGTGGAAACATAAAAATTAACACTACAACAATAAACACACACCTAGTTCGACTTTAGGTCGATTCACCTATATCTGCGGAGAGAGAGATTCCACTAGCACTATATGGGGAGAAAGAAAATATGGCTTGTAAGAAAAACGGCTTAGGGTTACAACTTCACACACCTCAACTTGCCTCTCTCACAAAGCACTAAGTCGTCTTTTATAGAGGAGACTTGGAGCATATAAGGAAAGAAAACTAAAAAGTAAACAAATTAATTATAATAAACCGATTAAATACACCAATTTCCACCTCATATCTTACTTCAACATAAGTAGGTGATGACCAAATAAGTTATATACTTCAAATCAACTGCATTGAGATTGTTGTCATCTCTTACTCCCCCTCTCGAATGGATCAACCCTTGAATAATTCTTCAAAATGCCCGAATAGGTAATCGGCCCTGAGCTCGGATGTTCACCAAACACCTATAATGGGTGAACTTCTGGAAGAATATTACCTTTGTGAGCATATCTGCTGGATTATTCTTCATATATATATTCTTCAACAGACCCTGCCTTTTTCAATAAAGTCATGAACAAAGTGGTATCTCACATTAATGTGCTTGATATGAGCATAATGATTTAATTTTGTGACCGAGAACATCGCACTTTAACTGTCACAGAACACTGTCAAACTTCTGATTAACTCCCAAGTCATATGATAGGACTTGCATCCATATAGGTTCCATCATCGCCTTCGTGACTGTCATATACTCGGCCTCTGGAGTCGCCAAATCAACAGTAGATAGAAGAACTGACCTCCAATTAACTTGACCTTCTATCAATGTGAGTACATAACCAATCATAGATCTCCGCCTATCAATATCATCTACATAGTTTAAGTCGGTCTAGCTACAAATAAACATGTACAGTATGACTACCTCTCAAACACCAAGCTAACATTAACTGTACATTTCCTATACCTCAAAATACTCTTCATAGTCCGTTAATGACTCCTTAGATTATGTACAAACCTGATCACAACACCAATTGCTTGTGCAATGTGTAGTATAGTACAAACCGTGATATACATCAGATTGCCCACTGCACTAGCATGAAAGACTAATCGCGTATCTTTCTCTCCCAATAATCTCAGGATAGTGCTCTGAACTCAACTAAAGATGAGATGCAATTGGTATACTCATCACCTTGCTCAAGTAATCACTCTATGAACAGAAGCTCCTTGCAAGCGCCAAACTTTCCTAGTTGCCTTGTTTCTGAGAATCTCCAAGACAGAAATCCAGCGAGCTTCACCCAACTCCTTTTATTTCGAAATGTTTTGATAGTGGTTCTTCATCCTATCAACCTTAACCTAACTAGAAGTTGCAATCAATATATCATCAATATATAGAAGCAAGTAAATGAACTCACCATTAACCAACTTTTGGAATACACACAATGATCAAACTAGCCCATTGTGTAATGATTAAATTTTATATCACCGTCGTAGTGACTGCTTCTGCCCATACAAATATCTATCTAATTTGTAAATCAAGATTTCTTATGCTTCATATCCAAACGACTGCAACATATAAACCTTTTTATTGCAGTTCTCAGTGTAGAAATGCAGTCTTCACATTGAGTTGTTCCAATATCAGACCACACCGTGCTACAATTTATAAGAGAACACGGATTGAGGGATACTTGACCGTTGAGAAAAATACCTCATCATAATCAATCACTTCTCGCTGTGTAAGGCCATTTGCAACTATTCTTGTCTTGTACCACATATTAACTCTATGAGATCTTTCCTTTTTTTGTACATCCATTTGCACCCAACGACTTACCTTTCTAGAGAAGCTTCACGAACCTCAGCATCATTCTTCCGAAGAGACTCCAACTCTTCATCCATTGCTGCTCCCTATAGATCATAGTCTGGGCTCTTCACCACTTCTTTTTAGTGACAAGAAATTTTTGCCTCGGTGGCTGAAAGTACAAATGCAATGCGTTCCCTTGACCAAGATGATTTTGGGACATTTGGCGCCTAATCATGCTTCTAACAATAAATTCAAAAGCAGGAAACTAATCCTAAATATTTTCTTCCACCTCCTCTTAAGCATTATCAACAGATATTTCTGGACTGCAACTAAATCAGATGTCTAACTCAGAGCGAGCAAAATTTGTGGAACAAATGAAGTTGTATCAAACTTCAACTTCTATTGCGTATTTGTGGTCTCAATAGAAATTTCCATCTACTTTGACTCTCAATTATTTAATAAGCTCGCTTCTTCAAATATAACTTCTCTGTTAATGACAACATTTTTTTCTTAATGATCATACATCTTAAAACACTTGTCTTCATGTCTAAAGCCAAAGACGATTGTATAATTTGTTCGTGGTTCTAATTTATCATTTTGCACATGGTAGTAACCAGACACAAAACGCTCACAAGTGCTCGCAATCTTGAGAAGAATGCCCTAGCCACTTCTCCTTTGGGGTCCTCTTTCCAATATTTGTAGAAGGAAGACGGTCCATGAGGCAACAAACATAATTTTATGGCCTCGCCCCAGTAAATTCTATCTAACCCATCATTGGATAACATACACCATACTTTCTCCACAAAAGTCCAACTCATCCTCTCAGCTACCTCGTTGTGCTATGGTGTCCCTGAACAGTAAAGTGGTGCTCAATCTGAGCTCTCCGAAACTTTTGCAAAAACGCATCTAAAATGTATTTGCTCTCATTCTTTAATCTAATATATTAGATTTTTTAACAAGTCCGAGTCTCAATTAATTTCTTCTAAGTTATGAAAATATTCAGCACTTCACTTTTGCATTTCATGGAGAACACCCAAACATATATTGAGTAATCATAAATGAAAGAGATAAAATATCTCTGTCTGTTGAATGATGTTGCTTTCGTTGGACCCCAAACATTTGCATGATCATACTCTAAAATACTATTTGTACTGTGGATGTAAGTCCCAAAAGATACTCGTGTTTTCTTGTAAAATACACAATATTCATAATATCTAGTTTGTAGGTGCTCACTACTTTGATAAATTCTTTCTTCACCAAAAGCCTGAAGTATAGCCTCCTCGACATGAGCTAGCTGCATATGTTACAACATAGTGGTGTTATAAGAATTATCAATAACAAAGTCATTCCAGTCGCTGTAACACCCTGAAAATAATAAAGATTGTGATGATGAACTAATTTCGCAATCTAATTTTCATACAAAAGTTGCTCTACGACATATCCTTAGAGCTCGTGCCTTAATAACGACCTTGTATGCATTGAACTCTTAATCTCCAACTTTCAACAAATTCTTCTTGATATATGGAACATGTTTAACATTAGTCAACTTCCTTGCAATACCATCATGTATCATGACAAAGATACTCACTGCACCAATAATATGACAAGCTTGATCGTTGCTTATTGTCACATTACCGCTATCCTGCTCCTTGTATGCACAAAACCATCCCCAGTTAGAACAAATAAAATTTGTAGCATCTATGTCAAGAATCCAACATGAAACATATGTAAACAAAACCGTGAAAAAGTACATATAACGATACATCTGAATCAACATCTTCACATCTATCCACAATAACATTGGTTTTCGCCTCAAATGTAACCTCATTTCCATTCTCCTTCAACTTTGGAGTCAATGACCATTTTCTAAATAGAAAACATGCTTATTTTTCCCAAGATCGTGCTCACGAGACTTGCCCCTCTTATGTAAAGCGTTGTCGCTGCCACATTTATTTGCCCAATTCTTATTATTCTTCTTAGATCTGCCATGTTGGAGTGTAAGTGCCTGAACTGATTTCAACTTTGTAGACTACTTGTTTCTTCGACAGAACTCATGATTCAACGGTGTCATAGTTACTTCGTCATAATTCAAGATCTCCTTCCCATAAATGAGTGTGATTGTAATGTTTTCGTACTCATCTTGGAGTGAATTCAACAGAAGAAGCACATTGTCTTCATCCATAATCTCCTCATTCAAATTTAATAGATCTGTCAACAACTCAGTGAAGTCATTTAAGTGCTCGTCAATACTAACCTCTCTGTCTCATCTGAAATTTGTAGAGCCGAAGTTTCATATGGAGGCAGTTCTTCGTGCTGTTTGTGAGATATTTATTTTCCAACATCCTTTAGAATTTTCCTGCAGAAGTCTCCATCATCAACCCATACTTGATCTATCGAGTCAAGCAATTTTGAATTAAACTACAAATACTCATGTTCATATTCAACCAATCTCTCATTGACATATCTTCAAGACATTCATCACTATCCATAACTTACTCCAGATTCATAGAACACAACGCACCCACAACACACATTGTCAGATGCCAAAGTTCTCTTTATTGTCAAATTTCGTAACATCGATTATTCCATATGCATAACAATCCGATGAATCGACATTTTCATCGCTATGGTGGGCGTTGAAAAATCCCATATCATGCTATCATTCATTTCAGCCAATGTTGGGATCGATTTCCTCAAAATAATTTCTCTGTGACAATAAATAAAAAAAAGAAAATAAATAAATAAAATATTATATGATTAAAGAAAAAGTAATTTTTTTCCAAAAAAAATTAAATTTTTAATACAAAATTCCTTTTTTTTTCCTTAAAATAGTTGATTTTTATTCCCCAAAGTTTATATTCCCTTAAAAATTTGGAAAAAAGATTTTTTTTGACTTTCCTAAAATTTAAGTTTATTGTTTAGAAATCTCCTATTTCCTTTATAAAGCTTTAAATTGTTTATTTAATTTTTTTTTTATTTTTTCTCCAGGTGAAGTTGATGACAGAAAAAGGAATATAAAATATTCTTTGGAAAAGAAGTTCTTGTATCTTTGTCAAACACCAACGCAAAGGGGATCAAAAGGAATCTCAACTAAGACACCTGCCACCTTTTCACGTCAAATCTTGCTGGAACCACAGCGGGTCTGCCGCCTAAATCGCCGTAGGAACAAAGCCCACTAGATGGATGGGCTTGAGCAATGATCTCGGCAATTGGGACTATCGTCAGAGTCATTACAATTTCTCAATCAGCCCACAAAGCACGTCAAATCACCTACTATAAAAATCATTGGCAATATCCGCCGAATTTGTTGATGTCGATGGCGAAACACACGATCCAATTATTACTGTCTACTCTCAAGCCAAAAATCATACACTCTGATATCAATTGTTATGCGAAACAATACAAAAACATAGAAATTCACATAACAATAATCAAATACAAAAGATTTATGTGATTCGATATTAAGTTGATTCACCTACGTCCACAAAGAGAGAGATTTCACTAACATTAGATAAAAAGAAAGAAAAACGGCTTAGAATTATAACTTCACACAGCTTACTGTACCTCTATCTTAAGCCTTAAGTTATCTTTTATAGAGGAGGTTCAGACGCTCAGTGAATGTAAGAAAATAATAATAATAAAAAACAAATCAATTTTTATGAACCTATTAAATACAATAATACTCGTAAATACATATGTTTTATAGTTCATAAAAAAATCAACTGGATGATTAATTTAAAGATATAAATATTTTGGGTGATTTGCACGTAATTATCCTTACTTAAGGCCCGTTTGGAGCAACTTATTGAAGTGCGGCGGCGTTTTGAAAACGCCGCTTTCAAAACGCCGCAGCTTTGTTTGGGGCTACGTTCAGCACAACTTATTCCCACCGCCTATAATCGCTTCCCGTTTTTTCTTAAGAGAGCTCGTTGCGCTCCCTGTTGCGCTCCCTAACCTGTGTCCCGCGTCCAAATAGCGCGTTAGGTGAAGATTTCCCTCATCCGCCCCTTCTCTCGCGAAGCCAAACTCTTCCGGTCGCGGTCGAAGGCGGGGACCCCGATCCCGTCCCTGCGTCGTCCTCCCTTCTCTCGAGAAGCTCGCGAAGCCCAGCTCATCCTGTCGCCGTCGAAGGTGGAGTCCCCAATCTCGATCCCGTCCCTGCGTCGTCCCATCGCGGTCCAAGGTGGAGTCCCGTCCCTATCTCCTATCTTCTCCACAACAGTCCCGTTCGCGTCCTAGGGGAGAGGAAAAGGCTCCAATTAGCTCTCCTCCGTCCTGGACGCGCTCCAAGCGGAGAGTATGGCTCGAAGCTCTCCTAAAGCTTCACGATTTCTCGCCAAAAGGATCCAGGTTGAAGCTGTCCTCCAGTGTAAGCATTTTTTTCTCCTGCTTCGCGATTTTTGCTTCCTGCTTCCCGTTTTTTTTTCCACCTGCTTTGCGATTTTTGCTTCGCCATTTTTGTTTCGGGATTTTTGCTTCCTGCTTCATGCTTCCCATTTTTACTCATGCTTCTTATCTTTATGCCAATATTCATATTTCTATTGTTTTTGTTTAGGAATAAATACAACATAATTTGTAATTCCATTGTTTAGATGAGAACAAAGGCTTACAAAATTGCAATTTTGAATAATCCTTCCTTGCTTAATCAAGCAACTGTTATGGATGTTGCTTGTGGTACGGTAATTTTAAATATCAATTTAATTTATGGATATGTACCATTCCATTGAATATAAAGTTTCATGGTATCAGAGCCTTGATTACTAAATTTATGATTTTTCATATAATTTTATTTATGTTAATTATATTAAATTTCCACCGCGAATTAGATCTCGAATTAACTACTAAAGTAAATTGATATGATCGAATTTATTATTTATTCGATGTCGATGTTACGTTTAATTTGTTACTACCGTAGCTGACTAAATTAAGAAGTTTTAATAGACGTCAAATTAAATAAATTTAATTACTCACAAGTTCATGATGCTTATTATGAAATAATTTAAGTATTTTATCACGAAAATATTAAAAATCATTGATTATAAAATATTTCTGGATCGCCTAAAGCGTTGATCATTTGTTTTATAATCTTTGAATATAATCGTAATCTATTTATATACTTAGCTAAGATATGTTTATATATCCAAAGATAATAAGATATCTAATTTGAGTATAAACAATTATCAATTATTAAATTTAAATTAAGCATCAATTATGTTTATTATCGTGTATTGTTATATCACCCAAAGCGAGATTTCAATACACTATTATTATTACAATTATTATTTTAATCTGATTTCATATGAATATCTATGTAAGTTTAATGTTCAAAGCATTAATGTACTTAAGATATTTTATTCATTTACGATAACTACTCCTCGTTTCTCTTCATTCGCAAGCTACATCCGTTCAAACATTCAATCGGCTTAATTTCTCCGAATGGTGCGAGCAAGTCCAGCTTCACCTCGGTGTTCCGGATCTCGATTTAGCACTCACGACCGAGAAACCCCCGCTCTTACTAATTCTAAGTAATGCCGAGCAAGTATCTTTCTATAAAGCTTCGGGAAAAATCGAACAGATTGAGCTTGATGTTTATGCGAACGATCGTAGCAAACAACATTAAGAGCACATTTTCTAACACTCGAAAGTGCTAAAGAATTTATGAAATTTGTCGAGAATTGTTCTCAATCCGACTCGCCGATAAGTCACTGTCAGGACACTATCGAGTACGTTAACCAACATGAAATTCGATGGTTCTCGTACTATGCATGAGCATGTCGTTGAAATGACGAACATAAGAAGAAGACTTAAGACCTCGGGAATGGAAGTGAATGAAAATTTCCTCGTGCAATTTATCATTAACTCCTCGCCTCCTGAGTATGGTCCATTTCACATGAACTATAACACCATGAAAGATAAGTGGAATGTGAATGAACTACAATGTATGCTCATTCAAGAGGAAGCAAGGCTTAAGAAAGGAGCAAATCACTCCATTAATCTCATGGGTCACCAAAGAAGAGTCGTAAATAAACCCGGAAAGAAGAATGGAAAGGGCAAGCAAAGACCACTAAAGGTTAATGTGTCTTCGTCCCAATTCACAAAGAGGAACATAAAGGAATTAAGTGCCACTTTTGCAGAAAGCTCTGACACTATCAAAATGAATGTCAAAAGCGCAAAGACCGGTTCGAAAAGAAAGGTAAACCTTGTGTTTCGTATGTTTCGAATCAAATTCTGCGTAAGTTCCTTATAATACCCAGTGGATTGATTCGGTTGTACCACTCATGTCTCTAATACGATGCAGGGATTCCTTACAACACAAATTATAAACCCAAATGAAAAGTTTGTCTTCATGTAAAACTGAGTTAAAGCACCAGTTGAAAGTGTTGGAACCTATCGGTTGATGTTAGATACTGGACATCATTTAGACTTTTTTCAAACACTTTATGTCCCTTCAGTTTCTCGTAATTTGATTTCATTTTCTAAACTTGATTTTATTGGATACCTCCTTTAAATTTGAAAGCGGTTGTTTCAGCTTTACTTAAACACAATCATCTCATAGGTTCCGGTATTCTTTGTGATGGTCCATATAAGCTTAAACTTGATAACCTTTTCGCTGAGACTCGATAACTTTGCATCATAATATTGGTACTAAACGTGGTTTTATGAATGAAAATTCAACTTATTTCGTGGCATAAACGTTTGGGTCATATATCTAAAGAAATAATTGAAAGATTAGTAAAAAATGAAATTCTTAATGAATTAGATTTTACCGATCTTGCCTCTGTGTGGATTGTATTAAAGGAAAGCACACAAACCACATACTTAAGAAAGCCGCCACAAGAAGCACACAGCTCCTGAAATTATACACACCGATATTTGTGGACCTTTTGATGTTCCATCTTTTGGTGGAGAAAAATATTTTATCACCTTTATCGATGATTTTTCACGTTATGGTTATGTCTATTTATTGCATCAAAAATCTCAAGCTATAGATGCCTTGAAGGTGTATATAACCGAGGTTGAGAGACAATTAGACGTAAAAGTGAAAATTATCAAGTCCGATGATGGGTGAATATTATGAAAGTTACAATGAATCCGGTCAATGTCCAGGTCCATTTGCTAAATTCCTTCAAACTAATGGCATATGTGCTCAGTACACTATGCCGCACACACCACAACAAAATGGTGTTGCATAGAAAGACGAAACCGTACTCTAATAGAGATGGTTAGGAGTATGACGAGTAATTCTTCTTTACCCTCATCATCGTGGATGCATGCCTTAAAGACTCGCTGCATATTTGTTAAACAGATTCCTAGTAAGGCGATTCCAAAGACTCCTTTCGAACTCGTGGACGGAAGAAAACCTAGTTTAAGGCACCTCCGTGTTTGGGGTTGTCCAGCAGAAATAAGGATATATAATCCACATGAAAAGAAATCGGACTCAAGAACAATCGGTGGTTATTTTATTGGTTATCCGTAAAAATCTAAAGGGTATAGATTTTATTGTCCTAACCATAAGTACAAGAATCATTGAAGCTGGAAATGCTAAGTTCATTGAAAATGGTGAAGTTAGTGGGAGTTTGGAACCACGTAAAGTGGAGATCTAAGAAATTAGGGTTCAAGTTCCTTTACCCAAATTTTCTTCTCAACTTGTTATTCCTACAGTTGTTGAACAGTTTGACAACTTACAGAAACAACAAATAAATGATCAAACACCCCATAATGAAACTGTCACTAATGAACCTACTTTAGATGAACCACATGAAGTAGCACCTAGAAAGTCTCAAAGACAAAAACGGCCTGCTATTTCTGACGATTATGTGGTTTATCTACATGAGTCTGAATTTGACTTAGGAGTCAATGAAGATCCAGTTTCATTTTCACAAGCCCTAGAAAGTGCAAATTCTTCTAAATGGTTAGATGCAATGAAAGATGAGTTGAAATCGATGGAACACAACAAAGTCCGGGATATCGTTGAATTACTCCGAAGGTTGTAAAAGAGTCGGGTGTAAATGGGTCTTTAAGACTAAGCGCGACTCGAATGGTAATATCGAACGATATAAAGCCGTACTTGTTGCCAAAGGTTTCACTCGTAAAGATGGCATCGACTATAAAGAAACATTTTCTCCGGTTTCTAAGAAAGATTCATTTAGAATTATCATGGCACTAAGTAGCTTCATTTTGATTTTGAGTTACACCAAATGGATGTGAAAACAGCCTTTCTGAATGGGAATTTAGATGAAGAGGTCTAAATGAGTCAACTTGAAGGATTTTCGGTTGAAGGAAAAGAACACATGGTGTGTAAACTTAAGAAATCAATATACGGACTTAAGCAAGCTTCCCGACAATGGTATCTTAAGTTCAATGATACCATTACGTCCTTTGGATTTAAAGAAAACACTGTTGATCGATGTATATATCTAAAGTTCAGTGGGAGCAATATCATATTTCTCATTTTGTATGTTGATGACATCTTGTTGTTTACTAATGATCTTGACTTATTATATGAAACTAAGACTTTTCTCTCTAAGAACTTTGAAATGAAAGATATGAGTGAGACGTCCTATGTGATTAGAATTAAAATAATTTGTGATAGATCAAAAGGATTGTTAGGTTTGTCTCAGAAAACATATATCGAGAGAGTTCTTAAGAAATTCAATATGGAAGGGTGTTCAGCGAAGTGTTGCTCCAATTCAAAAGGAGATAAATTCGACCTTATGCGAGTGTCCAAAGAATGATTTGGAACGCAAACAAATGGAAGAAATTCCTTATGCATCTATTGTTGGAAGCTTAATGTATGCTCGGACTTGTACTGGACCGGACATTAGCTTTGTTGTCGGGATGCTCGGCAAGTATCAAAGTAATCCGGAATAGATCATCGAAAGTCGCAAAGAAAGTTTTGAGGTATCTACAAGGAACGAAGGACCACATGCTCACTTATAGAAGATCTAAAGATCTTGAAGTGAAAGGATATTCGGATTCGGATTTTGCTTGGATGTGTTGATACTAGAAAATCAACATTCGCTATCTATTCCTTTTGGTCGAAGGAGCAATCTCATGGAAAAGTGCGAAGCGACTATCATAGCCGCTTCCACTATGGAAGCCGAATTTGTGGCTTGCTTTGAAGCTACAATTCGGGTTTATGGCTACGGAATTTTATTTCAAGACTTGGAATTGTCGACGTATTGCTAAGCCGCCGAAAATTTATTGTGATAACTCCGCAGTTAGTCTTCTTTTCCAAAAACGACAAGTATTCCAAAGGTGCTAAACACATGAAATTAAAATATCTTGCCGTTAAGGAAGAAGTTCAGAAACAAAGGGTGTCAATTGAGCATATTAGCACCAATCTCATGATAGCAGATCCTTTAACGAAAGGGTTGCCACCAAAGACATTTAACGAACATGTCGTGAGAATGGGCATTACCAAAACCCTTTATTAGTTTTATGCTCTTCATATTTTTGACACATTGAGCTCAATTTTTCTTGTTTCGATATTTATAAATCTTGTTTTTATCGTTAGTGTACACTTTATTTTGCTTGATGTTCAACAAAATTTGTCTTCTAATGTACATTATGGGACCATGATGTTAATTCTCATTATGCTTAAGTATGTAATCGATATCGTGATACATGGAAGGATCGTGTCGATAAATCGATGCACAACCGCCATGATTCATATTAATTCCGTACTTATTAAATAATTTATGATTTAACCAATATAAAGAAGGATTTATTTTACATTTTATGCAAGTATGTTACGCACTATTAAAATTAAGTGAGCCAAGTGGAGAATGTTAAATTTTTATTTTGTGGCTCACATTCATTTTAATAATTTATCAATAATTTATGTCATTTATTTTAGAACTCATAATAACATAAGTTCTTTATTTTCTTAACTCTTAACTTATGTTATAATAAAAGTTATTTATTTTTATAACTTATGATAACTTAAGTAATTTATTTTCTTAACTCATAACTTATGTCATAATGAATTATAACTTAAGTTATTTAATTTTATAACTCATGATAACTTAAGTTATTTAATTTCTTAACTTATAACTTATGTCATAATAAATGATAACTTAAGTTATTCATTTTTATAACTCAAGAAAACTTATGTTATTTATGTTATAACTTATGATAACTTATGATATTTATTTGTTAACTCATGTAACCCCTAAATGAATAGATGTTACTAACTTATGTCATTGATTTTAATAATAAAAATCAATTAATTTATTTAATTGTCATAAATCCTATTGGTTAAGTAAACCCTTGATGGATGGTGGTTAAATAGAAGCATGAAAGTGAGAATGAGTCCTCTCTCTACCCAACACACCACGTACATTTCTCTCAATCGAAAGTACAGAAAGTTTTAAGGGATTAGAGAGAGAACTCCATCTCTTCGGGATCAATTTTCTTCAAGATCAAATTTCATCGTCATGAATACGAGTATGAGTTACTTTATTATAGATATGTAAAAATCACGAATTTAAAAGATCTTGGCTATTATGTATCTTTGAAATTTGTGTCATAAAGTTCACACATGAATTTCTTACATATAATGTATGAATAATTTAGTGAATGGTTTATTATTGCTTAATTGCAGACATATTTGAAGTAGATAAATTTATATTCATGATTTAATGATTCATAGAAGATTTTATCTTCATGGTTTAATGATTTATTTAGTTTTGTTTCAAACAGTTTTACCAGACAAGGGCAAAAATGTCATTTATACATAAATAATTACTAATAAACTATTCTGAATAAGCTGTCCTAAACAACAAACCAACTTATTCTGATAATCTGCGGATTATCAGAATAATCTGCTTATCAGCATATTATAAATAATCAACAACTGTCCCAAATATACCATTGTACATATATTAATTTATATAAATTGAATGGCATTTATGTAAATGCTGCAAAACTTTATGGACACGTATCTAAATATTCCTATATAGTGTTATTTAAAATATAAGCGCTCAACTGAAGTTCCACTTTACAAGTGACTGTGGAACTGTCTTCCAATCCACGTTCCACCGTTGCGGTTACTTGCTCGGTCCTTTATCTTCTAAAGCGGCCAACGGATTACGAAACCCGTCCGGCTCACTGCATCCTGCGCAAAAGCGCAGATCCGGCGGAGCTGGCGGCAGCCGCGGACAGCCACCTCCCAACTCCGATCATGTTAAACGATGAGTCGTCTGCCTCTGAGCTCATCAGCTCACCGGAAGCAATTACCGGTGACCAGTCCATCTTCCCGGAGTCATCAGCACGGTCCTCTAGCTTCCTCAATCGATCCCATCCCACGAGCCCAAGAAGGCTTCAGTCCTCTCCGAGATCCATCGCTTCCGGCGTTTTACGGAGCCATTGGCTCCCGTCTTATCCAGTGAGTTTTCAGTATTGTGGTTTAGGTTCGATTTTGAGTTCGCTGCTGAGCAGCTCTGATCGCTCGGAAAGGGGGATAAGGATGAGCCAGAGCCAAGGTGTGAAAAGGAGGAAGAACAGTGGTTGGTGGGGGCGGCAGCAGAGAAGAAATCAGGGGATCGTGTTGTTGGCTGGGTTAGTGGGATTTTTCTTTTTGGTGAACTGGTGGATGTTTTCTAGGCTTCAGCACGATCCATTTGGTCGCCGGAAGGATTCGAATGTTATCTTGAATTCGACGTTGCCGGCTTTTCCGAGACAGCGGTTTACGGTATAGTCTTTGGGTTCGAACTTTATTCTTTATTGATCTGTTTTATGATTCGAGTGGGGTTTTCTTTGTGTGATTTCTAAGGAAATAACTGACTTTTTTGTGATTCTATATGCATTTCCTTTCAATAGGTTTACATGTTAATAACGCAAATGAAGGTATAAATATAGCTGCTTAACCGGCTTGTTTATGTTCCCTAACAACCAATCAGACTATATATCGAACCACATATGCATGTCCTTAGATTTATAATTGTTTGGTTCTCTTACTTTCTGAAAGATAGTTTCCATTTCTGAAATTGTTGTCAATTTATTATTTGTAAAAGATAGTTATTGCAGCGCAAGATGATTTTTTGAACGTGGAGATGTTTGCTTTCTCCCAATGATTTTTTATGAAGGCATTCCACTACCCGTGCAGTCCAGTAAATGCATTATCAACTATTATATCTTCGAAGAATCTCCTAAGAAAGTTTTAATATTGTTCGTTTACTTGTTTTAGTCATTGTGCAGGGTTTTTCAAGTACTATTTGAATGTGAAATAATCTCCGTGTCTTAAAAATGGCCATTGACTGTATTAATTCCAATACATTACTTGTGCAGGAAAAACAAAATAAATATGCAAAAGCTGGAAGATTTCGTCAAATAATGTATAACAGGCTTTTTGCATTGGCTGCACATGCACTAGCAGATGTGAGATCCAGATGGATCCGTGCCTCTCCTTACACTTCTTTCTAGCTCTAACACTTTGTTGTTTTTTTTTTTTTTGGTTTTGAAGACTTCATAGAATGATTATTTCGGATTGCATGTCGCACAGGCAGACAGCAAGCCTGAACCTCGTGATTTGTGGAAGGAGACTGTTGTTCCCACTGTTTCCTGGAGACCCTGTGCTGATCAAAGGAGTTGGAAACCTAGTGGTAATGATCAATCATCAGCTTCTATCCATCTTCTCATTTATGTTTGTAATTCTTTTATTTCATTATAAATGTAGAGGAGACAAATGGTTATCTTCTAGTCAGCGCAAATGGTGGAATAAGCCAGCAACGAGTGGCTGTAAGGGTTTATCTTGGAACTTGCTTTCTTTTAGTTGCAGTTGAATCTTTTTTCTAAGGTTTTTAAGATCTCACTAATACTTTTATGGAATTTTTGGCTATAGTTTCTCTTCATTGTTGGAATCTGCAGGTAATTGAACCCCAGTAATTCTTCTACTGATAATATCATAATGGGCCAGATGGTCAGCCATGTAAATTTTGTTGTCGAGTAGTCTAAGGGAAATAAGTAAATCTGTCCTGCAGCTTTCCTTTTCCAAAATAGAGCATTGAAAATTTATAAAGAAAAATTTAGTATTTCACAACGTCTGTTATTGTGCTATTTTTGCTAATCATTCACTAAATGTGTTTAGTAAAGTATGCTATTTCCATGAGGGGACCAACTATGTTCATTTCTGTGTTTTCTGCTTGGATTTTCCTATTTAGTTTCTGCTGAGGGAGCGAGAATTTGAAACCTTTATGGAGAGCAGCTATAGGTTTCTCATACATTGTACTCCAATTCATCATGGCTCGTGAATCCCTCATTAAATGGCTTTGTTTGTTAACCCTTTTATGTCCAATAAGGGGACAGGACTGCTATCTTGTCATACTATCACTTTTTTTATGTGATTCTCCATTTTATTGCTCATTTTAACTTGCTTATTTGTTTTTAAATTTCCACAGATCTGCAATGTTGTTGCCATTGCTAGGTTACTCAATTCTACTCTAGTTATTCCAAGGTTTCTGTATAGCAATGTCTGGCAAGATACAAGGTATTTTTTGTGCTCAATTGCATTTTATAAATTGATTATTATTTGCTATTATGTAATATTTTTGCGAAAACTTTGCAAATTATTTTTCTTACATTTTGCTATTAACAATCTTTTCCTAATCTCATTTGACCTTCTCCCCTAATGCATAAACTTTCTTATTCATCACGGCCTCACTCTTGTACGTGTAGAATCATCCTGTACAGTCAAGCCTGGACCATCGACCTTCGTCAAACCCATGGTTTGCTAGCCATATATAGTGTCTGTGCATCTATGTAACACCAACACTTGAAAAAATGTGTCGTGCCAGTGTCGGACTTGTATTAGACACAAACACTTGTCCGTCACTATAAAATGTGTCTGAAGTTTTTCATGCTCAAACACGTCTGGGACATACTCAACATCGCATCGGATGTGAGCTTAACACAATTTTGAAAATATGGGACACGGGAATTGGAAAATTATAAATATACGTACAACCTTAATTAAACATCTTTATCAAAACCGCCCCATCTCTCGTTCTGTTGAAGATCCCTCTAACAGTCGTCAAAATTGAGCATTGAAGGTGCATCCAATACTCTTCGAAGTTGAGCATTAGTAATTTCCTTATTGTAGCAATAAGATTTTTAATATTTTAGTTAATAAGTTGAATTATAAGTTGGATGTATTATTTAAAACTTATTATATCTAATTTTAAAAATTAATTTTCATAAGCATGAAATTTAATAATAGAAATTAAATTTATGTAATTAAATTTTTTTCTTGCATAATTTGTATTGTGATATTTTTAATAAAGAATAATAGAAAAATATATTTTTTATTTTAATAATTAATTAAATATAAAAACGTACCTATAATGTTTCGTGTCCTATTTTTTCAATTATTTTGTGTCATCGTATCGTATCGTATCACAATATCCGTGTCCATACTTCGTAGTCGTGCATCTTAACTATGAGAAGCGTTTTGATTATCCTCACACTCTTGGCTTCAATGGGACCCAAAACCCACTCTCTTCACTTCAATGGGACCCACTCTTTAAGGGCCTAATGCTCTTGTTTCCCATCTTGTTTGATACCTCTCTTGGCTTGCTACTCATTGTCCATGGAAGCTCATTGAAAGGATTCAACTACCTACCCACTGCCCTCACCTACACCTCAGGGCACAACTACTTACTGCAAAATGTGCAATTAGCAGAGTTGTAGCATGCCGCATGTTGCTTTCGCCCTGCAGCCCTTTCCACTGTTGTATCAAGCACATTCACTGTTTCTGCTCCCATAACCTAATTGGCCTTCTGTGTTGCTCGTCCACTGCATCTACCACTCCCAACAACTAGCATACTCAACCCTACACCGGGCGCTCAGAACCTCAGGCTTACTTTCTCACACTTTGGCCTTCATCCTAAGATTACACTAAATCTAGAGATTCTTTTCGCAAACTGAGCTAGGATAGATCAAATTTAATTTGTTGCATGCTTCCATCAACTTGTGATACTTTCATGTTAAACATCAGTTCATCTATGAAGGTTGATCATTATATACTTAAGATGAAAACATCTCTCTCATTCAGTGGCTCATTTGTTTGGCTTTTACCATCATCATGTATGCTCTCTATTGAGAACATCTACTTTAGTTGCAATTTTTTAGGCTTATAAATCCTTTTTTAGGTGTACTTTTTTGTTTTCATTTTCATTGTTTTTTCGAATTTGAGTAAGCTCATTTATTTGAAAGAGAAACAATGATTCTAATTGAAGCTATTGTTGCGATAAAATAATATGAAGAATTTGGAACTAAAGGAGAAATAATAGTAATTTATTTTATATGAGAAAAAGAGACCATTTTTATATGTTTCTGTTATCTTATTACTTAAATACTTGAGTTCTAATATATATTAGATATTAACATATTTTAAAATATGTAGCTCATAAGTTAATAAGTTGAGTTGAGATTGGTTTAAGTTTGGCTAGCTAGTTCATTGAGTTTTCTACCAATTACTTGTTGATTCTAGTTAAAGATGGGGACTCAATTATACCCCTACATTTAGGAACAATATTGCTACCATCATTATCGGTCCCTCAATGGAGGCTCTTTATATTCGAGGAAATTTTGAAGTTTTGACTTATTGAAAAAAAAAAGGCTTAAAAATGGCCAAATCAACAGTTTACCTGTCGATTTGGACTGGCCTTCAGATATAATCGGCTAGTAAACTATCAATCTTTCTCAATTATTAGAGTAATAATCGAGTTAGGTGGTGGTTGCAGTCGCAAGAAATGTTTCCCTTCCTTTTCATGCTTGTGAAACACACGTTTCACACATTTTTATGCATCGGAAGATGCCTATAAAAATACATAAGTGAATTCTTCCCACACCTCAAAAATAAAAATATAGTTGATCCGGTGTTGTCTTTATCTTTTTATTTCTGAATTAAGAGGTTTGTGTTAATTTTTATTAATTTTTATTTATTGTTATTCTTATTATTTGCTTAATAGTAATAATAATAATAATAATAATAATAATAATAATAAGCCAAAATTATTAAAGTAATAAAAAAACTTTTAGAATATTTAATTTAGTATTAATATTAGTTAATTTAATAATAATAATAACAATAATAATATAATAATACTAATAAATGATAAACTTATATTAATATCAATTTTTTTTAGAATAAATAATAAGTAAAAATTGAATAAATATTTTTAAATACTTTAATGAAAATAGATTTGCTATTTATAATAGTAATAAAATAATAATAATTGAGACTGCATTTTTAAAGGTTAAAATTAAAAATAATATTAAAAACCCACAATAATAATAATAATAATAATAATAATAATAATAATAATAATAATAGTAATAGTAATATAAGCCACATTTTAAAAAACAAACATTTTAAAAACAACAACAACAAAGCCTTAATCCCACTAAGTGGGTCGGCTACATGATTTATTTTTCTCCATCGCGTCCTAATAGTAATAGTAATAGTAATATAAGCCACATTCTAAAAAAAAAATTAAAATAATATCTTAAACATGAAATGTAATATATTAAAAAAAACAAAAGAAAAAGGATTAATAGTAAAAATAACAATATATTAAGAATTAAAAATAATATTATGTAATAATAATAATAATAATATATTAACTTATTATTTTAGATATAGAAAAAGTTGTATAATCGAATATTGTATATTTATAATTTGTAATAATAATAATAATAATAATAATAACAACAACAATAGATGCAATATAGTAACCTTAATAATAGACAAAACTTTATTAATTTTTTGTCAGTAGATTTGATGAATTATGAAGTATTTATATGTATTATATTTCATTTAAACATAAAAAAATTTCATTATAGTGTTTTAACTAATATTGAAGTTAAATTTGTAAATTTCTCAAACCTGCGAGACATTTTTATCTTAACCCTAGTTATTATTCGAGAATAAAGATTGATGATAGAGCACCTGATGATACTAAAATTTCTTAAGAGAGTGAATGCTTTGAGATGATGGAGAGTGGTATGAGTGATGGTTCTTATGATGAGTAAAATATTAGAGTGCCAGTGGAGACAATTATGCCTAAGGTTATGGGTTTCAACTTGATTAGGGAGTATTCCGCGAACAATGTATCCATACTTGATGCTATTCTATTCAACAATGATTATATTCGAGTCCGTCATACAACTGAGGAATGGGATGAGAGTATCAATTTTTTATGCTCCAACATGTTCAAAAAAAAAATAATGTATCAATGACAGATTACATACGTGTTAGCAGAGGACACGAGCTTCATCACAAAAGCATACTTACAGTGTACAGTTTATAGTTAATGTATTGTTAATAATATATAATACTGAATTATAAAGTCCAATAAATCTCGATTAAGTTTGATGTTCATGTCAACCATGCCAGTAGTTCTGTAGCTAGGAGCAATAAGCTTTTGGTTGCGTGAAAGGTATCATATATCACTAGTTATCACACATATGCACACAGAATTCTGACTGATGAACGCTGTAAGTGCTCATCTAGATTCATCTACTATTATATTCTCGTCATCATTAAACATTAGTTTGATTTGAAGCCTAGAGAGATTTTTGCTCAGACGATCGTTAAATTTAACATCTGAATATCTTATATGAAGGCATGGGATGCAAGACAATAGATCATCAAGTCTATTTTCGGCAATTGGGAGGAGTCATATTATTTATTGCATTAGTTAGTGGTAGCATTTTGCAATGCAATGCCATGATCCATTTATATGATTCAATTTGATGGAACATCTTAGTTTTACTTTCTTTTTTGAGCATTTAGGCTATCTATAGAAAGAGCAGCTTCCGGCTTGTATTGAACCTTGATGATACATTCTTGTTAAAAAAATACCCTGAAACATTACTCAATGCTGTCGGTATTGATATGAATAACAAGCTCTATCTTTAGCATTTGCAATCTTTGATTATGAGTGCAACAACTCCTTGATGTGATCTTTATAAAATTTGTTTGAACTTCTACCTGTAGTTGAATCACACAAATCTTTATGTAATCTCATATCACATTCAATCATTATTCGAGGATGTAGAAAAATTTTCTCATGGACAACACAGATTTTTCTTGAGGCGTTTTGAGAAAATTTTAAAAAGACAATTAAACATGTGTATTGCTGACACAGTGACAATATGACATAGGATGTATTGGGCAGAAAATACAGATAATATTTGATTATTCAACCAACATACAACTGACATCTAGAAAATAAAATAAGCGGAACATGACTTTTTAATTTCTAGGGATGTTATAATGTTGACTCTGTCATATGTTGGTGGAAAAATATATATACTAGTGACAACAAATGCATTAGAATGCCATTAGAATGCTTGAATGGTAAACTTCATCAAGCTAGAGAGCTTCTTATTCAAGCATTAGTTTGTTTTTTATTCTACAATCTAGTATCACTATTTGTTAGAAAATATAACAAAGCTCATGATCTTGAAGCAACAAATAATTTATTGATAACCTCTAGAATTAGTACAAACCTTCAATGTTTTGAAACGCTAAAAGATTTTCTGAACCTACTTGCATTAATGAATTATAGGATTTTAGCTGTTGATCATTCCGAGTTGACCTAGACGTGGAAGGAGGTTGCAGTCGTAGTTGTGCAAGACCCGAGGCCTATCATATGTCTTGCCCTTATAACTTAGTCACTCTGATCACATACATGTTGATCATTTTATGTCTCTCAATATTACATTGTCGAGTTTTTTAAGAACACACGCATTTGAATTCATGTTACTCATGAACAAGCATTGTGAACTGTTTTTGAATCGTGAATAGACATCATTGAGGTCGCATCGCCAAATTTCGGATGGAAAGCCGACAGTCCATTTGGTTCGGTGGGGGGATCGCGGTGCGAGGAGCAGCTGCGAATCGCTGCTGTTTAGTTCGGCAGAGGGATTGCGGCGGGACGCCGTTTTGGCAAAATGCGGGTTGCGGATGGAACCCGTGGCCCGCATTCGAGCGGAAGCATATTACGCAACCGTACCTCCTCCCCGTTCGACTAACTGCCCATCCCCGTTCGAGCAAATGCATATTACGCACTGCCCCTCCCCGTTTGAAAATTGCCGGCAGTGATCGCAAGGGAACTCGGAGACAACGATGAAGGGGATCGAGGTTTCGGAGTGTAAGGCGACGTTGGTGATGAGCAATTGCTTGGCGTGGATGGAGTGGTGGAGAGGGACGCCGAGGAACTCGATGTTGCCGCCGAGGTAGATCCGACCAAAGGTTTCAAGGGCAACGACGCCGACATGGAAGAGATGGGGTTCGGGGAAGGCCGACGAGGCAAGCATGGACGACTCTATCAAAATTTTATTATTTATAAAGAAAGAATTGCTTACCTACCACTACACTCTCATGTATTTAGAAATTTAACACCTAAAGTACAAATTGTTTTCCAACTTACCATCTAGCTATGAAAATTTTTAATAAAACTTCAACAACTGTGTTATTCTTCTTTAAATAGTGAAGATTAGAGTTGTTAGTATGTGATTATCTCTTCATTATAATACTTTGATGTTGACTTTACGTGCCTCATAATACATGTAATTAACTAAATATTTTATAATTTTAATAGTTTTGTATCTTAATATTTGTACTATATTGAAGTGAATTTATGCTTATGAAGTATCAAATTTATGGCTGTCACAGTTCTATTACAAACAACATTATTAAACAAGGGCAGAATGACCATTTGTCTTGAAACTTCTGCCAAACAATTGTTTTCATACAACTGCTACAAACAACTAGCCGACTATCCCACAACAGCTTCCCGGGGCAGCTAAGCTGTAGCTGAAAAGCTGAAAAGCTGCAGCTTCCTTAAACAGACCCTGAGAGATCATGTACAAAACACTAAACAAATACAATGGATGAGCATGTAACTTGGAGACATGATATGTACCTTGTGCTATATTGCTGGGCACAATAGATCTACGTTTCAGATAAATCCATAAAATATTAGATAAAATGAATTGAATATTATATTTCCTATGAAGATAAATATTTATTAATTAATATTTCATCTTCTAGATATAGATACCATGATAGAGGTTGGGCATACTTTGGGATGAGGAGGTAGAGCACCGTATTGTTGACGACGTATAACATGAACTACGCAGGAGCCTGATGATGGGCCATCATCTTATATCAAAGCAACACAACCCGATGAGGTAATATTGGCTCAACACTGTCGGCCGCATTTTTTTTTCTTTTGAAAGAGTATAAAATTTTGGTGATTTAGTTTAATATATGATTTTGAAAATAGTTTTGAAAATAATTTATTTTAATTTTGAAAAATGAGACCTCATGGATCTCATTTGTCCAGTAACTCGCATAATCGTCGCTCGATGTCACAAATGATACACGTTCTCGAAAGAAGTAATGTATCTTGCGACGAGTAGACCCAATCATACGAATTAAAGGACTCGTGACATCCGTTCGATTCGCGAACCTTTATGTGTGATCGACAGAGCTCCCCTACCTAATAGAAAGACTCAGGTAGGTTTATTTTACCCTGGTTCCAGCTCCCTATAGAGGCAAGCCTCATAGTTAATTACATCCCAAATGACTGGTGTCACTGGAAAACTCTCGATAACGATCGGTGGTTTTGTCTTCAAGAATTCGACGTTTAGGTTTTCACGTAGGACGTGAAAAGCAAGTGGGAGTGGCTCAAATGCAAACAAGTTATTTCATGAGTCCAAAGCGAAAGAAAGGTAGAGGATGTCACGTATCCGAGCGCAGCCCCAGCTGACTTCCCAACTATCCTATGATGTGGCTGCGTTTTGAGACGACGTTAATTAAATGTTTAATCCTCGCCAATTTTATTATTTCGGACTTACACTCGCATAATACTCAATTATGCAAATAAATTACGTAGAGATATGAGGGTTTACGTCGTACCATACGACAACCTCGAACCCAAAGCGTGTTAGAGACTTACGCCATGCGACACTGGCCAGTACGTAAGCCTAAAGAGGAAGTGAGGGTTTATGCGCACGTGGCGAGCTACCTCGAAGTCCTATATGTTGTTATTTAAATCTAGGAAAGTTTCTATCAAGAAGATCCTCTTGTTGCTCAATCCAAGCTCCTCACCGTGTCGCCTACTGTAGTCACCTCCAAGCTTTCATTAAGATAGCAGTTCTCAATGTTCTAAGCGTTCAAACAGCTTTGTCAAATGTGTTTCAATGTTTCGGGTCATGTTGTTGTTTTCGACTAGCATGCAGAGTAAAGTAAATTGTTGACAAATAAAAGTACTTTGAAAGAAAGTTGCAAAGAATTAGACAAATGAAATCACAGATGACTTAAAACGTAAATGTGTACTCTAGGCATCTGCTACCGATGCATGACTAAGTATCGCAAGCTTCGAATGATTTGCGAGATGGATTTAAATAAACTCGTTTGAAAAGTAAACAGAGCGAGAAAACCGGACACGAAAGTGAGAAATAAAGAAACAAGTCGTAGAAATCGCAAACAAAACTCGTAGTCACATATGGAAGATCAAGGCTGAGTATAAGACATTAGTAGAGGTGGGGGCTCAGAGCTGGACTGTGTGCTTCCCGACCTTGGATAAGAACTGCCAACCCGACGATCTAAGGAGGGTAGTCCTTAACCCAATCCAAGTGACTAACCATGGACCTTTATATATTTTATAAGAAATAAATTCTTTGATTTTCATGCAAAAGTTGTTTAAGTTTTTCATGCAGAGTTTTGTTTTTAACAAGCAAAAGATGTTTTTTTTTTTTTTTTTTTTTGTAAAATATTTGAGTCCACTGAAGCTAATCACTTAATCGTGTTAGATTATCGACGACCTAAGATCGTCGGGGCAACAATCCCACCGAGAGTCGGCGAACAGCATCATCGGTCCTTTCTCTCTCCTTATGGAGGGTCCTCGAGGTAGGAGATACTATTCTAATTATCCCTCGTATCCCTCGTATCCCTCTTATAAGACACATAAAGCATTATCATCATCGCCTCGCCACCTAGACCTCGGACTCACACCACGTCGATGATCCATATGTGGCAAAACAAATGTCCCCAATCGCGGTGAGGATTCGAGCGTAATGTTCAAACTCAAATCCCGTGCGTATGGGTTCAATATCGGTTAAGTCATTTTAGGGAATTCCACAGTTGATTTAATTGAGTGAGGGTGAACGGCTCTCGGTGCATTCTCCTGGCTCATCGTTTTGAATGGCTTGTGAATCAGGGTCGGTGCCCAGTTCACTATGCATTCGAGTTTAGGTAGATGGGCTCTCGCTTAGGGTGTGCTCCTGGCGTCTAGTGAAGCTCGCAGTGAAGGTTAAGTGAGTGAATCACCTGGGTGTGCTCCTAAAGCCTGCAGTGCTCACGCTCGTGGATTAGGTGGTGACTCTCACCTGAGGTCGTGCTCCTAAAATCTGGTAGTTCTACGCTCGAGGACTAGGTGGATGAGCTCTCACCTAAGGGTGTGCTCCTAAGTCATGAGCTGCATGCTGAGGATCAGGCGGATGCGCTCTCACCTAGGGTGTGCTCCTAGCTGTCTAGGAGCTCTACGCCGTGAATTGTGTTTGCAGTGATTAAGAATGTTTTACCCTTCCTTAAGTTAAATCAGAAATTCTCCCTTTTTTGTGACTTAACCGTTTTAAAAGAAAAATAAAACAAAAGACAAAAAAGCGGCCGGCCCACTTCCAAAAACTAGTAAAGCCAAAAAAAAAAAAAAAAGAGGAAAGGCGAGGTGAACCGGCCTAAAAAAAAAGACAAATGACAATTAAAACGACTCCAAAATGTTGCATAAAATTGACTCAAATCGATCAACGGAAACACCTCAAAGCAATGGGCAAAAGGGCTCCTACAAACTCCGAGCAGCGGCTAGGAACAACGGACAACGGCCCTAAGGCTTCCTACAACACCTCCAAACCACTAGACAACAGATTTACTCTTCCTACAATGTTTCCAAGCATAAAGCATCACTTTCTATCCTTCCAATGTCATCCTATAGCTTCCAAAGGCTCAAACCACTTAGACAACAGATTTACTCTTCCTACAATGTTTCCAAGCATAAAACATCACTTTCTATCCTTCCAATGTCATCCTATAGCTTCCAAAGGCTCCAAACAACAATTATAAAGCCCCAAAACGACTCCAAATAGTGCACAAAAAACATCCCCCAAATCGGCATATAGAAGTCTCCAAAAATAGTAATTTCAAAACTCCAAAATCAGCATATGAACGGCTCCAAAACAAGTAATATTATGCAGCCCAAAATCAATATTGAAAACACTTAAAACAAAGATATGTTGCATGTAAGTTCATGCGATTCAAAATAGAACCTGACCCTTTCAACACGGTGAATTCAAGTGGCTAAAAAGAAAAATAAAAAAAAACTTAAATAAAACATTTTTTTTTTTTAACTTTTCAAATTGGCGAGCTTATGAAACCATATCCAAATCAGTAGAACAAATAAGACCTGTATGCATGCTGCGCAAGCTCATACTTGTTTGCATATCTAGAACCTGAGTTTTAACTTTTTCCATACGTGTCACCTTAACTTTTAATGGAAAATACATTTCATTCCTAAAAGCAAAAGTACAATGTAATATCCACCAACAAATTCGGTGCTTCATTAGATGAAGCCCGATTCGAGTATAAAGTTAGGTAAACACCATATCAATTGTTTAAAATCAGGTCTCACAATGCAAAAATATGTCATATATAAATGCGAAAACACTCGAAGGGTTGAATGATGTGCATGTGTTCATAGCCTTAAACATATATATGAGTAAGATGTATGAATCAGACGTCTATAAATTATAATCATGCAAGCACACTTCCCTTTCGAATAAACGAAAAGATGTTTCAATAAACGAAAAGGAAGACTAAACAATTCTTAATAAACAAGTGCTCGAATCCAAGCATTTCAATTCGTATACAAAAAAAAAACTTTGCAGAAGTAGGAAAACTAGCAGAATCCGGATAAAATAAGGGATCGAAAAATACGACCCGAGGGAGTCCGGAAAATGCTACAAAATAGGTCCGAGCCTTTCGGTCTCGAAATGCGGGAAGCAAGCAGGCGAGTGGTTCCTCGAACGGGACTTCCGGTCGTGGGGAGAGGCGTTCGGCCGAGGGCTTTGGAGGCGGAGAGGAGAAGTCTGCAGCGGCGGGCGAGCTCGTGCGTGAAGAGAGGCGAGCGAGCGAGTGGAGGATGGCGGGCGTTCGAGCGGAAGAGAGGAGCAAGGGCGAGCGGGATTCCGTGTCGAGCGTGAGGAAGATGGGGGCGATCGGGAGAGGGGAAGCAGTGAGCGAGGGAGGCTTGCAGAGGGGCCGAATGGGGAGCTTCAGTCGAGCGAGGGAGCGGACGGGCTTCGGTTTGCAGAGAGGAGCGGGAGAGAGGAAGCGAGCGGGATTCAGAGGAGCTGGGAGGGTCGCGCGGTGTCGTGCGTAGGGAAGAGGAGACGCGGGCTCTCGGTGCGGTGAGGAGAGGCTAGTCGAACGAGAAGAAGCGGGCGTTCTGTCGAGAAGGAAGGCGAGCCGCTGGAGCTTTGGTCGACCAGCGAGAGAAGACGACTGCAGGGGGATGAAAGCAGGCGAGGGTTTCTGCGCAGAGGGAGGAGAGCGTAGGAAGACGGGGCGATCGATCGAGAACCAGCGGGTGAGAGGAACGGGAGAGGAAGACGAAGGCCGAATGTCGATTTGTCCAGATGAGCGAGATTTGTGTCTCGCGCCTCTCCCATAGCCGTTACGCATGAGTTAGGCGGGGAATTGAATCCTTTCCAACTCCGGGACAGCTCCATTAGGAAAATAATAACCCAACCCTGGACTAACTCCATTAGGAAAATAATAATCCATAATCAAATCTAATTAAGATAAAATTATGTGGTTAAATTTGAAATTCAAATTTTAAAATTTGAAACAAGCTAGGCTCGTGTTCAACTCGCGACGAGCTCCGAATCGAACCCGGCCGAGTCCGAACCCGTGCCCCGCTAATTAAAAAAAAATGCGCATCAATTTTCGTGCCGTTCGCACGCGCGTAGAACCATAGCAATATGGGTATCCTTCCTAGCTAAATTCGACGTCCCGGACGCATCCGTGTGGTCCGTTTCGTCATCCGGTGTCGTCCGGACAAGTTCGCCGACAAACGGGTCAAAAAGCGTCAAGTTGCGGTGTGCGCGAATTCGAGTCATGAAGGGTTCACCTAAGGTCGTTCGCCTCTATGAGAACTCATTTTCGAGCTCTCTACATGTTAGTCTTTAACTTTCGCAACAAAGAGTCGAGTCGTTGACTACTCATGCGATGGTCTTACAAAATTGGTCTAGTGGTTGTTCGAAGTCTACATGTGAGGTGGGCTCCGCTACTAGTCCGCTAGGATGGTCAATAAGGAATTCCTAAAGTTAGATCCTAGGGTCTAGGAGGAATAGCCTAAGACCTCACTAAAATGAGGTCAACAAACACCAAACAATTGCTTTAGTGAACGAACGTCATTATTTATGTTTAATGTCATTATATTTTATTAGTTTGTTTTTATGGAGTACTATACTTGAGAGAAGTGCGCAATTGCATATGGGAAGGGAGTGACATGTCTCATGTCCATATTACATACCACGGTTTCAAATATTAATATTACGTGTAGCGACATTATTACGACGACGTTGATAGCAGGGGCCACGGAGGTCCGCCACCATGATGCTCGTGTAAAAGATATCCCCTTCCATTCTTTCAGTGGTATTTGGAGAGGTGCGAGATGTTGAAGTTTGGGAAAATAGATGTCCCTCTGTTCCGGCTCCACCGATTTGACTTCCCATGAACCACCCGCCGTTCTGCATTCCGGAAGCTAGCCTGACTTGCCTTTCCGCATCACGCCAGCTGTCCCTCCGTCCCACCAACTGCCTTCCTGATTCCAACATTTCCAATTCCATATCTCATGGGTTTGCCGCTCGGTTTTGCGTTATCGTCTTCATACGCCATCCTCATATCTACTTGTCTGTAGACGATGACATCGAAGATGAAAATACCGGCTGTTAAACTAAGTGGAGATATCACCAATGAGCTTGCGGTCGTCAGTGACGAAGTCGACAGACCTTCGTGTCCACTGCTCTCAACGGCATCGTAATAGTGCCCTTTGTGCGTAATATTAATATTTGGGAGCTATGGTATGTAATATGGGAGGTTTTACGACCGCTGTTTGTAATAACCCCTAAAAATAATAGTTTGTATTAACAAGCTAAATTATTGTTATAGTTAATATTATTAAAATTATTATTATAGTTACTAATATTATTTAAATTATAGTTATTATTATTATTATTAGTAATTTAACAACAGTTACCATTATTATTATTTTAATTAATTAATAATAATAATAATAATATTATTATTATAACTAATTAATAACCAATTTTAAAAAAATGTTACCATATATTATATTTATTTTATTCAACATATTTAGTTATTATAGTTATCATTCTTAACATTATTATAATAATAGTAATTATTATTATTATTATGATAATGATTTTTTGGCCTTTTATAATATTTATACTATTAATATTATTAAGTTTATTATTGCAAATCTTACTCCTCTTATTATGGTTACAAGTATTATTATTATTATTATTATTATTAATTTTTAAAATATATAATTTTCGATTATACAAGTTTTGTTTTATATCTATAATAATAAGTCAATATATTATTATTTTTAAATTACATAGTATTACTTTTTACTATTAATACTAATGTTGTTTTTGCTATTAATCCTATGTTGTTACTATTATTAATATGTTATATTTGGGGTTTTTAATATTCTTTTTTAATATCTATTTTTTGAAACGTGACCTTCATTATTATTGTTATTATTATTATCGTTATTACAAAGTATGTTGTTGCTGTTAATTTTATTTTTTTATTATTAATAGCAAATTGATCTTCATTAAAGTTTCTAAAATTAATTTTTAATTTTTATGTTATTATTTATCTATTTTAAAAAAGTTGATATTAATGTAAATTTTATTTTTATTGTTCTTATTATTATTACTATTAGTACTATTAATATTAATAGTCAATAAATTATTATTAATGTTGGTTAATTATTTTAATAATCAGTTTTGCCTCTAAAACTCTAATATTATTTATTATTGTTAGCATGATTACCAGAAATAATTTTGTTAGCATGATTACCGAAAATAAACTATTGACATTAATTGTCTTGATATGCATCAATGTCATTAATTGCCCTGATATTTATTAATTGTTCTGATATGGTGCAATGACATTAATTGCCCTGATATGGTGTAATTAACACCGATTCCATATACTGATGTCTAGGCTTAATTTCCGCTCTTAAGTTATTTTCTTTGCTATTCTAAATCTTATAATACTTGTATAAATACCACCATTTGTGCAATGTAATAAAAGTACCAAGAAATACAATGTTACTTTCATCTTTGTTGCTACCACTGACAGGTCTACTGCTATCACTATGAGTGTTATTGAAACACTATTCAAACATGTTATCTTTTCCAATTCATCTGCTTTCATGTCTATCACATTGGGTAACCCTCATTGGCTTTTTGACTCTGCCTGTTGTAATCATATGATTAATAATGTTAAACTGTTGTCTACCACATCACCGATTTCTTTCTTACCACTGATCCACACTACTAATGGTAGCAAAATGAACATCACTCACACTGGTCATGTATCTACTTCCAATCTTAGTCTTCCTGAAACCTATTGTATCCCTAATTTAGCCCTCAATCTTGTCTCTGTTGGTCAATTATGTGAACAAGAGCTAAATGTTAACTTTTTCCCTTCATGTTGCTAGGTACAGGATCCACAAACGGGACAAATTCTTGGGACGGGTCGCAGGGTGGGTCGATTATTTGATCTTGTATCTCTACATCTTCCCAAGAAATTTCTGTCTGTTGTTACAACTACCAACTCCTCTATTCACCAATGACATCTTCATCTTCGTCATTCCTTAGCCAGTAAAATTAACCTTTAATTTCGCGTGGCTTGTTAGGATCTACAAAGTTTGAGTCATTTAATTGTTTACATTGTCAACTTGCAAAGCAACCAGCATTGTCGTTTAATCTTAGTAATTCAATTTTAGAAAGTACTTTTGGCTTAGTTCATTTAGACATCTGGAGTCCTACCCTATTCTTTTAATAAACGACTTTCATTATTTTGTGTTATTTATTGATGATTATTCTCGTTTTACATGGATCTATTTTTTGAAAAATCGATCTGAATTGCAAAAAATCTACACTTCTTTTGCTAATATGATTAAAACTCAATTCTCCTCTACTATTAAAATTCTTCAAACTGACAACGCTATGGAATATCGGGATTTTTCCTTACTCCAATTTCTTAATCAACAAGGTACCTGGGTTCAACGCTCTTGTCCTCGCACTTCCCAACAAAATGGACGAGTTGAACGAAAACGTCATATTCTTGACTTTGTTTATGCCCTTTTTCTTTATACCTTTTTGTCTGGAAAAATTTTGGGGTGAAGCAGCTTTTACTGCAGTGTACAACATTAATCGAGTTCCTACCTTAGCTCTCCAAAATTTATCCCCTTTTGAAAAACTGTTTGGGCAGCCTCCTAACTATTCTCTACTTAAACCATTTGGCCGTGCCTGTTTTGTTCTTTTACAAGCCCATAAACATACGAAATTAGAACCACGAGTGCGTTTATGTTGTCTTCTTGGGTATGGATTTGAACACAAAGGGTATCGTTGTTGGGATCCTATTACAAATAAACTTTGAATATCACATCATGTTACCTTTTGGGAAAATACCATATTCTTATCTCTTTTTAAATTTCACCATCCTGTCAATATCGACTCTATGTTTCGAACTGACTCCGTAATTGAGTTATTTCCAAGTTCTGACACAAAGAATTTTGATAAGCTCAATATTAGGCCTTCCACACTTTCTCTTATTGAGTTCGCTCCAGCTACTGATCCTCCAACTTCCACCTACCCTTGACACCACTCTTCGTCGTTATATCCGAGTAAGAGAAACTCCTCATTCCCTTATTTATTTCCATTGTTATTTTGCTATTGCAACCCTTCATGAACCTCGCTCTTATCGTGAGGCAAGTACTGACCCTCTTTGGTAGCAAGCTATGTTGGAAGTACTTCAAGCTTTGGAGAAAACTCATACTTGGGACTTAGTCGTTCATTCTCCTCATAAAGTCTGCAAGCTCCGACGAGTCTTGTATGGATTAAAACAAGCTCCTTGAGCCTGGTTTGCCAAATTTAGTTTTACTATTGCTCAACTTAGCTTTATCTCTAGTCCACATGATTCAACACTGTTCGTTCGTCGAATTGACTAGGGTATTGTACTTCTGCGACTTTACGTTGACGATATAATAATATCAGGTAATGACATATCTGGCATCTCCGAATTACAACATTTTCTCAGTCAATGTTTTGAAATTAAGGACCTTGGCAATCTCAGTTATTTTTTGGGGCTTGAAGTTTCTCATAATTTTGAAGGTTATTATCTTTCTTAAGCTAAATATGCATCTGATCTACTTTCTCGAGCGGGTATTACAGATAATAAAACTATATCAAACCCATTGGAACTCAGTTGCAAACATACTTCCTCTCGATGACACTTCTCTTGATGATCCTACTCTATATCGACAACTCGTGGGAAGTCTTATTTATCTCATTGTTACTCGACCTGATATATCATATGCTGTTCACTTAGTCAGTTCATGACTGCCCCTCGCTCATCACATTTTTCTGCAACTATTCGAATACTTCAATATATTAAAGGCACTCTTTTTCATGGTCTGCATTTTTCTGCTCACTTCTCTTTGGTGTTATCCGACTACTCTGATGCTGATTGGGCTGGTGATCCCACAGATCGTAGTTCTACCACTGGTTATTGCTTCTTCTTAGAAGATTCTCTTATCTCTTGGCGTAGCAAAAAGCAAACAACCGTTTCTCATTTTCTAGCATAAAATTCGAGTATCGTGCTCTAGCTGATGCCACATCTAAATTACTTTGGCTATGCTGGTTGTTATCCAATATGAGTGTCCAACAATCTTCTGCTACTATGCTTCATTGTGATAATATAAGTGCTATATAGATCTCTCATAATGACGTTTTTCATAAGCGTTCTAAACATATTGAAATTGTTTGTCACTTTATTCGTCATCATGTTACTCAAGGCATCATACCTCAAATTCATATTCCCTCTGCTAACCAAACAGCTGATATCTTCACCAAAAATCATTCTCTCACACAGTTTCAAGATCTACTGAGCAAACTCAAGATGACATTCACCATATTATCATGAGTTTGAGGGGGGGTGTTAGCATGATTACCGGAAATAATTTTGTTAGCATGATTACCAGAAATAAATCAATGACATTAATTGCTGTGATATTGATCAATGAAATTAATCACCCTGATATGCATTAATTATCCTGATATGGTGTAATGACATTGGTTGCCCTGATAAAGTGTAATTAACGCCGATTCCATATACTGATGTCCAGGCTTAATTTCCGCTCTTAATTTATTTTCTTTCTTATTCTAAATCTTATAATACTTGTATAAATACCACCCTTTGTACAATGTAATAGAAGCACCAAGAAATACAAATCTCTTTTTTATTATTAATTAGTATTATTATTATTGTTGTTGTTATGATATTATATTTTGAGTTTTTAATATTATTTTTAATTTCTGCCTTTTAAAATTTAGTCTCAATTATTATTATTAATACTATTATTATTATTAGTACTAAATAAATTAATATTAATGCTAATTTAAAAATTATTTAAATACTATAATAATTTTAGATTACTATTTTTATTATTAAGCATATAATAAAAATAACAATAACAGAAAATTAATAAAAAAATGACAAATACCTCTTAATGCAGAAATAAAAGATACTCGACGAAAAACACTACCCAGACAACTATATTTTGGGATTTTTGAGGTCTGAAAGGAGTTCCCTCCTCCCGCCCTTTTATATTTCAGTGAATAAAATCCTTAAAATGAAAGAAAACTTTTCTCACAACTTTAGCCACCACCTAGTTCGATTATTGCTCTAATAGTTGAGCAAAATCGACAGTTTACCTGTTTAATTTATTCCAAGGCCAATCAAGATCGACATGTAAAATGCCAATTTTGTTTTTTTAAAGATTTTTTTTAATAAGTCGATTTAAAAATTTCCTCCTGTATGCTCATTGAACTTATCATGAGGATGAGTTTCATTCTCATCATTTGTATGACTACTTGTATGAAGGTGAGGATTTTATTCTTGCCATGGCGTCACACATTGTGACCAACAACTTGGTTATCACCCCAGTCACTCTATTGATATTGATCTCCCATTTACAATCAATTTAGACTCTGATGTTTGCCACAATCCAAATTATTTCATTAATTAACTTGCTCATTTTGAAGAGAATTATAACTTGTGTCATAAGAATGATGCAAAGATAATCCAGTTCACACCTGGTACTCACAAATCTTATGAATTACTTCTAGAGGGGTATAAAACATGAGCTTAATAATTCTAATGCACCACTCATTGACACATGGGTTGCCATGCATTGACCTTTCTATCAAAAATATATTCTCTAATATCATAGCTGACATCTTGTCTATTGCCTAAGTTTGTTTTAACACCTTGTTGCTTGTTCCTTTCTCCATGAATTGGATGATTTAATCAAGGCTAAATTCATTATAGGGCTTCTCATAGACATTCATGTGTAGGCTGATCTATAAATCCCATTACCATTGATGGTACTTGTTAGCATTCCCTTGAGGTGGAAAAATATAAATGGAATAAATAAATGTTGATCAAATCTGTCATAGCAATCCAAAAAGTATTTTATGCCTTACTTCCTCTATAAGTTGGACCAACTATTGCTCAACATCTGAAAAATTGACCGCTATTGGCCTAATCATCACAAAAGAATGTGCTTTAGATCCTTTTGACACATAAATATTTTGTCACTAGAAAATTCTTTAATTGCTTCATGCATCATCAGCCAAGATTTGTGTCTCATTATTCTCTCCATCATGCCCTTATTTTCTACAACACTGAATTAAAAATTGAGAACACCAACATTCCTTATGAGGATTTATAGGATAATGATGAAATCTTGAATGGCTTAGAAGAAATCAAGTTGGTGATGGCCATGCATTGTATTCTTACAATTCCATATGCCAGGGAAGAGGAAAATGTACCACCTCTTCTGCACCTATATTGTATGTCGTGGGAAAAGATGTAAGCTATTTTTTGATGGTGGAAGCTCCACTAATGTTATTAGCAAGCCGATCCTTTCATGCTTAGCAATTGACATCTTCTGCCATCAAAATTTAAGCCATTTATTTGTTTGGCTTAACCTCCACCATTACTCCTTTAAACTTCATGATGGCTTCCTCTTACGAGGACCACTTGACTTTCTGCTCATCTAGAGAGACATTCCTATAAGCAATTACATGCAGATGGTTTAGCCAACGTGATAGTGGTGATGAGGCTGCCAGACTTATCGAGATTATTTTATTATCCTTTCACAAAATGAGATGTTACTCGTGTCATTATTCAATGTTGTAACTGTCAGTATGGAAAGGAAATCAAACATCCCTTGGGGCCATGCAGACCATTTCCAATCCTAAATTCCCTTCAAAATATATTAGTATATATTTAGGGGCCTTTTGGGATCACTTCTATTTTCTCATTACTAAATTTTATTTTATTTTTATTTTCTTAACACTGCCGTTGCCGGTCCCAAGCCCGGATGTGAAAAGTGGAGGGTTGCGTTAGGTAGTCGACAACCAGTGTAAAACTTGTCGAAAAAAATCATGACATGAATCCTTTTGATCATTGTGTAAGTGCTAGGGCGTCCTCTGGAAGCGATAATATAGTGGAAAGTGTGCTAGGGCCGCTACACCGGCGCCAGGGTGTAGTGTCAAGTAAGTAACGGTTCCCACATTACGGATGAATGCGGGTAAAGAAGTTAGTCCATGATACTAGCATTAGGATATGATCTTGGAATATAGGTACTCTCAATGGTAAATTAATGGAATTGGTTGATATTATGATTCATAGAAAGATAAATATATTATGTATTCAAGAAACTAAATGGGTTGGAGAAAAAGCTAAGGAGATTGATAACTTAGATTTTAAACTATGCTATTCTGGTAAGAGTCGTACTAGACACGGTGTAGGTGTAATTATAGATAAGAGTTTGAAAGATAATGTTGTTAAAATTAATAGAGTTGGAGATAAAATTATAATACTTAAGATTATTATTGATAGTAAGATTTTTAATTGTATAAGTGCTTATGCTCCTCAAGTTGGTTTAGATATAGACTCTAAAGATAAATTTTAGAATGATTTAGAAGACTTAATACACTGTCGGCGTTGTTTTGTGCGTGAAGTGCCCGTAAGAAGCTGTCGGTCGCCGGAATCGAAATCCCGTCGCCCGCTTCGGAAGGATCCTTCAAGAAAAGGAAATGAATCAACCGATCCCATATTTTTCATAGTTTAAATGAAAGAAGCTACTACTCTCAAGTCTATGCATTTATCCCGAAAGACAAACACAAGACTTGAGAAGTGAGGCTCGATCAAATAAACTAAGAAATATATGACGTCCGTTTGGTCTGCGAAACCATTTTATTCGTCGAACAAATTCTCCTATTTAATATAAAGAATTAAGTAGGGTTTATTTTAAGTTGGGTTCGGAAATGCTCCTATAAGAATAACCCTATAGTTAATTACATCTTAAATGATCGAAATCACTTAAGGAAATTCTTGATAAAAATCAGGAAATATTATCTTAAAGGAGGTCAAAAGGATAAGACTTTTCAACGAAGTAAATATGGAGATGTGCAAAAGGAATTGGCTCAAGTTTGGAATGTTATATCGTAGAATCCAAAGGGAAAGAGACTAGGGGATATCAGAGATCCGAAAACGGACCTCGCTGACTTCCCGGGCTATTCTATAATCTTGCTGATGAAGATGCACTCTGCTGTCGAAGGCGATCGTGCTGCCCACCATGCCAGCTCCAAGCTCCTTGCCGTGAAGAGGTTGAGTTTTCTAGAATGGCAAGTTAAAATGTTCAATCGGGTGGCTGATGGTCGAGGTCTTCTAAACATCCTATGCGAAGTATGTTTAAATGTTGTACGGTTCATGACAGGATATACAGCACGGGAAAAACAGTAAAACATGCAACAAGGTACAGTATAACGTGCTAAACAGTAGAGCATGCAATAGCAACAGGTATATAAAAGAACATACTGTAAAAATAAACAAACCTGTATACCTGGGAGATACGTAGTCTTCTTATGTGTAGCCAGCATGAGTGTATCACATAAAAGCCAAACAAGAGAAGGAAAAAATCGTCGAAAAGCTCGAGAAAGCAAGGAGACTAACTTGTAACGTAAAAAAAAAAACCCGAGAAAACAAACGAAAGTCAAAAATAAAATCACCAAAATCTCGGAAAATCTCGGGAAATCCCGGAAAAAGGACCACGAGTGCTTCATCAAAAATCAAACGAAAGCCCGAAGAAAACCGCAAGCACTCGGGTCGGGGCTAGGCTCAGAACTGTGTAATACTGCTCGAAGCGGTCGTCGAAGGCTACCTCGGTCACACGAGTGTATAAAGCCCGCCACTTCAAGTGAAGGGTGTCCAACTAAACTCGACTCGGGAGAGTGTTCCTCAACCCAAGACCGACAATCAACGAGTGACATGACCGGATTTTATAATATAGTTTTTGAAATTTATATTTTTAGCATGCACATGAGTTTCGAGCATATAAAAGAGAGTTTTATCAATCTCCGATTGTAGTGGAAATATATATATATATATATATATATATATATATATATATATTTGTTTCGAAATGTAATATCATATTTTTATCGGATTTTGAAAATCATGATCGTCCACGAGTCGATCAATTCGTCGGGTGAAGGATCACTAACAATCCTAAGAAGGTACGGGTGCCCGCTTGCGCTTGTAGCGGTGAACGATACCGTCATCCTACGGCTCACTGGGGCCCCGGAGCGAGTCCCGATGTTGTAGGATGGGATATCATTCTACTCTATCACCGGCGTGCCTTTTGCATCATCGCCGTCATTGCCCCAAAACAAAGCAAAACAAAACCGACTCCGAGTGAAGTGGGGAACACGTGTAAATCAATAAGGAGGGGACGAAGAGGAGATTAACCCGCCTCCAGTCCAGGAAAGACCACAACGGGAGGAAGATTAATCTACTCGCCCCTAAAACATATAACAACGAACCCGAAAGCATAGCCCGAGGTCCTTGAATCGGTCCTGAGGACGTCATTTTCTCACTTGGGCACGATTGGATTGTCCCTGAAACGGGTATCCTTGCATTCAGATAGGACTAAACCAAAAGCAGTGACCTTCAAGAATCGTTCAGGAATCCACAAATCAAACGGGAAAAGAAAAGAAAAGTGACTCAAAGAAAACCGACTAAAGCCCCAGACTCATACTAAAATCCAGCCCTCCGATCCTCAATTAATTCTTTATCATCTGGAACACAATTCTTCCCACACGGAACCACTCTCAGACTCTAGGTCAAGCTCATAACAGCGGGAGAATCACCAAATTTTTCATACATAAGACAGTGAGTGTACAAGCTCCCATGCCATCTCAGGTTAACTCCAAACTCACCAAACAAAGCAAGCAAAGAACTCACCAAACACTCCAAAATCAAATTGGGACCTTGCCAAACACCGCCATTTCGACAATTAAATCAAGTTGCTGGACAAAGTGAAATTAAGCCGAGTATAAAGATAATGCCACAGCTCCCATATGTTTAAAACCGAGCCCAACATCCAACTTCAGCACACCCCAACAATACCCAAAACAAAGCCTCACCCGAGCCACCATGACTAGAGGAATAACCCAGCATTCAATCCAAAACGAATTCAACATAAAAGGAAACAAGGTCCAGCGCATGCAAACCAGACCCGAGCCACTATAGGGTGGAAAACGAGCCTAGGTAACAGCCACAACCATCCATATATAAAACCGAAACCAGAAGTGCCAATAGGATCAAAACCGAACCAACACAAAGGCCAAAATCGAGCCAGAGCAAAGGCAAAACAAGCCCAACCTCAATTCCAACACAGACCCAGCAGTTCAAACCATAGGAAAGGCCAAAACCGAGCCAAGTATGGGGTCAAAACAAACCCAGCACAAGCTAGAACAAAAGCTCCTCATAAAAAACGAAATCCAGCCAACATATAGCCCAAAACCAAAGCTAAATATAAAGCTAAAAGAACGAATTTCCGAAAGCAAGAGAATAAGGGCAACAATTGTTTATCCAGATTAGGCTCACGGGTATGAGCTGAAACAAACCAAGCAAGCCTCTAAATGAGGTCAAGATGAGCCATAACAAGGCTACAAATATACTAAGCATAGAGCTAAAACCAACTTCTCCATATATTCAACATTTTGATATGTAAAGCCGCAATAAAGAAGAGATAAGAAAAGTAGAGAATAAGCTTCACATGCATATACCAAGCCAAATGACACTTCCCATTCTCCACATCAAGCCACCATATGTAAGAAACTTCCAAATCCTATCTAACATGCTTGCCGAGAGGACTAACCCAACTCCAAAGTCCCCTCTTTAACATTTAAACTTGCTTTGAACATAAGAGAAGTAGGTTAAAGTAAACCATGCTTTGCTTCCACTGTCTCATAGAGAATCAAGCCCCTACCTCAAAACATGCTCAATCTATCTCTTAGCCATGCTCCAAATTATAAAGAAAACATTTCCAGCACTTGCACAAGTATCATATAAGCATGCTATTAGAAGAAGAAGACTAGAAACCATCCATCTCAACATTTAGAATAAAAACTTCCATGATTCATAGCTCTCGCACGAAGCAAAGAAACAGAAAGAAACCAAATAACGAGCAGGAGCCGCGGGCTACTAGAGCCAAACCGAGAAGGAGAAGGGGGAGGGGAGAATACCAGAGAGTGTAGAACACACAAGAAGAGCAGGAAATCAAACTCCAAGCCGACAGCACCTCCTTACAATGGTTTTCGGGCTAACCCTAGACCATCCTGAAATGGGATTTAAATAGGGGGAAAGGGAAGAGGAGCGTCGCTTCCTACCTCAGGAGTCGAGAGAGCTCTGGCAAGACACGAGAGAATGGAGAAGATTATCGCAAAGAGCAGCAGAGACGGGCCACTTGCGCGTGCAGAGCCCGCCCGGATCACGCTGCAGAGGCGCGTGGCTCGAGGAGCCAACGACTACGAAATGGGGAAGGCACCGAGTGCGGGGGAGGAATCGCAGAGAGCTCCCACAGGGCTCGAGCACGGGAGACGGGCGAACCGAGCGGGTCGAGTGAGGGAGAATAGAAATTTAGGGCTTATATTTTAATTAAAATAGGTTTAAAATTAATTTATTTGAAAATACGCCCCGAATCCTAACTCTCGCACCCGACGGGCTATCGTCGCAAACTTAACGTCAATTTTAGGTAAAATCGACGTTCCGGACGCATCGGCGCAGTCCGTTTCGTCATCCGAGGTCGTCTGGGCAACCTCGTCGACGGTCGCGTCAAAATTGCGTCGAAATTTGGTATCGTCGCAAAATTTTAACTCGAGCTTGATCGATCAGAATGGTATAGGTGTGTAAGACGTGCACGAGGCTATCCTAATGTCCAGAGGTCCTATAGGGACTCGATTTGAACTCCTGACGTCAACCTCGACCGGTTATAGACTAGCGGTACAGAATCTCATACAGAATTTCAAAGAGTAACGAAGTGGTTTCCAGACACTCTAAAACGAGGTGGGTCCCATCGCTAGGAATCTAGGATCATCGGGGAAGCTCCTGAAGCTAGAATCCTCAATCTAGGAGGATACTAAACCTCGACAAAAAGTGAGGTCAACATACACTTGATACTTCTTGAAGAAAAAATTTTTATTAGAGGAGATTTAAATGGACATATCGGTAGACTGGTAGAAGATTTTAGAAATATTCATGGTGGCTACGGTTATGTAGCGATTAATGAAGAAGGTAGTCATTTTAGATTTTGCTTTAACGTATGATCTGATTATTACTAATACTTTATTCAATAAAAGAGATGAGCATCTTATTATTTGTAAGAATGGATCTAATAAAACACGAATTGATTATTTTTTTTTATGAGAAGAAGAGATCGTTTAAATTGTAAGGATTGTAAGGTTATTCCATGTGAAGAATTAAGTACCCAACATCGATTATTAGTTACGATTTTAAGATAAAGAATTGTAAAATAAAGATTACTAGGATTCAACATCGTAGTATTAGATGCGGGTACCTAAAAGACACAAATAAACTTATTTTTATGAGTAAAATTCAATATTTAAACATTTTGGATGTACATGAAGACACAAATGCTATGTGGGAAAAATTAATTAATACTATTAAACAAGTGACTAAGATGTATTTGGAGAATCAAAAGAAAAAGTTTCTATAAATAAAAATAGTTGATGGTGGAATAATAATGTACGAAAAGATAAAATATAAGAAGCTATTTTATAAAAATTGGTTTAAATGTAAAAGCTGTAGAAGCTGCGAAAATATAAAATTGCCACAGTGAATCTAAAGAATAATGCTGTGATGCTTAAAAATCTCGCTTTTAGTGATCTTTCTAACATGTTAGATACTAAGGATGATGAAAAATATATGTATAAACTAGCCAAACAAAGAGATAAGAAAAGTAAAGATTTAAATCAAGTAAAGTGTATTAAAATGAAAATAAAAAAGTGCTCTTCTTAGAAAAAAAGATATTTAACATAGGTGGGTGAGTTACTTTGATAAACTTTTTAATGAAGATGTTGAAAATACGATTGAATTTAGTGATTTTAATATCGTTCATAATAATAAAACTTTTCATTTTTACCGTCGCATTAGTAGAAAAAAGTTGGAGGCTTTAAAGAAAACCAATGGTGGAAAGTCTGTAGGACCTGATGATATCCTAATTAAAGTGTGGAAATATTTAGGTGATTTGGGTGTTTCTTGGCTTACTAAACTTTTTAATATTATTTAAAAACTAAAAAGGTGCTTGAGGAGTGGAGGAAGAGTATTTTGGTCCTCATTTTTAAGAATAAAAGAGATGCACAAGAGTGTGCAAATTATAGAGGAATTAAATTGATTTGTCATACTTCAAAATTATGGGAGGGTGTAATTGAACATAGGTTAAGACGTATTACCAGGGTTTCTCATAATCAATTTAGATTTATGCCATGCAGGTCTACTATGGAAGCTATAAATTTATTGAGAGGTTTGATGGAGAAGTACAAAGATAATAAGGAGGATCTACATTTGATTTTTATTGATTTAAAAAAAACTTACGATAAGGTTCCTAGAGATGTTTGTTCTTTGGAGAGTCCTTGAGAAGAAAGGTGTTGATATGATTTATGTTCAAGTCATTAAAGATACATATACTAGAGCTGTTACATGTGTTCGAACTGAAGGAGGATTGACCAAATATTTTACTATTTCTGTTGGTTTACATCAGGGATCGACTTTAAGCCCATATTTTTTTGCTTTATTTATGGATGGTCTTACTGGGCATATACAAGAGGATTTACCTTGGTGTATGCTTTTTGCTGATGATATCCTCCTCGTGGATAAGACGAGAGAAAAAGCCTAGGAAAAACTTGAATTATGGAGGTCTACATTGGAGTCTAAAGGTCTTCATTTGAGTAGAACTAAGACTGAATACATGGAATGCAATTTTAGTAATAGCAGCTCTAGTGACAGAAGTGTAACTTTGGGTGATCAAATTATTAAAAGGTGTGAACGATTTAGATATCTCGGGTCCATTGTTCAAAACGATGGTGATATAGATGGGGATGTAATAGTAGAATTCAGGTTGGTTGGTTGAAGTGGAGGAATGCGTCCAGCCTATTGTGTGATAGAAAAGTACCGCGTAGACTGAAAGAAAATTTTTATAAGATGGTGGTGAGACTTGCAATGCTCTATGTTGCTGAATGTTTAAAAGAGAAGCATAATGCTAAGTTAAGTGGTGCTGAGATGAGAATGATTAGGTGGATGAGTGGCTTTACACTTAGAGACAAAATGCGAAATGAATATATCCGTAATAGGGTTAGTGTTGCACCAGTGACGGATAAAATTAGAGAGAGCCGCCTTAGATGGTTTGGTAATGTCGACCACCTGATGATCCGAGTAGAAGAGTAAATGTTTTAGATACAACTTATGTTAAGAAAGATAGAGGTAGACCTTGGAAAACTTGGGCTTATTTTATAAAAAATGATCTTAATTTCTTAGAATTAAACGAAAATTTGACACTAAATAGGACGCAATGGAGAAAAAGGATTCATGTAGCCGGCCCCACTTAGTGGGATTAAGGCTTTGTTGTTGTTGTTGTGTTGTATATTTTGATTTGGAATAAAAATATTTTAGCTATTTGATTAATGTATGATTATTTTTAAAAATAATTAAAATACTTAAAAATTGTTTTGAGTGCTGAAAAAACAAGTTAATTTGTTTTTACGAATAAAAGATAAAAATATTTACAAATACACTAAATAAACATGTTCTAAAAATATCAACCAAAAAAAAAAAAAAATCCCAAACAAGCCCTTAGTTCATGGTTTGCCAAAAACATGACTCTCTTTTTGTTGTACCTGACCTATTCTTCAGGATGACCCACTTTTTTTTCAGAAACTGAGACTAATGATTCATGCATATCTCATTTTTGCTTTTGATATATAGTTTGTTTGTACGAGCCTTCTTTGTTCGTAGCTTTTGGTGATGATAATTTATATTTTGAATATTATCATTTATATTTTGAATATTATTGCGAAGCTAGCACTATTATGATAACTAATAGCTTTTTGTATTGCCTACGAATGTTGCTGTAAGTGGAGTACCTTTATATTAATCATCAATACCTCTGCGTATGTGATTGGATTAAGATATTTTCTTTGTTCTAGTCCCCATTGACGGTTGACGACCAATCTTATTAAAAGTCTCTAATACTCATATTATTGTGGTATGATTGTTTTTTTAATTTTTTTTTATTGCTTAAGATTAGTTGATAAAAATAAGTCATCTCATTGCTTAACAGTTTGTTGAGGTAAACACACGCTTTGTAATGTTATTATTACTCGTAAAAGATCTCACACAAGCTTAAATTTGTATTAAGTATTCTCTTACGTTCTCTTATACCAAATTTAAAGATTTTATTGCTCATATTATTATATTTCATTATCTATTGAACCAATATTGTTAAAGCGAATGACTATTAATTTCTGTTTGTTAGCCAGTTTGGCGATATATATCAAGAGGAATATTTTATCAATTACCTACAAGCTGATATTAAAATTGTGAAGGAGCTACCAGTTGAATTGCAGTCATTAGACTTGGAGGCAATAGGTAGTCTTGTAAGTATGCACTTCATGAAATTTTGAGTATTGGTGCTAAAGTAATAATGAATTGTTCTAAATATTTTAATTTTGAATATATATCAGATCACTGATGCAGAAATCATGAAAGAGGCAAAGCTAAGTTTTTATGTAAAAAGGATTTTGCCTATCTTGCTTAAAAATGGGGTGGTTCATTTTACTGGATTTGGGAACCGCCTAGCTTTTGACCCCATACCATTTGATTTGCAGGTACGTTATTGCATGATGCCAGCTTGTTTAGAACACTCTCATATCAATCTATAGTTACAGTTAATATGGTTTAACATAGAAATTGGCCTTGTTCATCGTATTCTTAAAAGCATATTTTGGTTAATGTTCTTAATTTATTAGCCAAATATACTTGAATAGCACAAAAACGTAATTGTTCCTAACCATATTTGTCAGTAGCAAATAGCGCACCATAGAACAAATGCATTTGTTGAGCCATAATGCATGGTGCAACATGCACTAATTTAAACATGATACAAAATATTAAAAAAATTATGGAGAAAAATGCAATTAAATATTAATATTGCATTGAAAATAAATCATTATAATAATGAAAACAATCAATGCGATGCTCAAGTTCAATGCTCACTACCTCAACCAATAGATGAAATTGATGACATAAAAAAATAATATACTCTTTAAAAGCCACACCTCCAAAGCATTCGAAAATTTGATAACTATGTGTTCAAAGAACATTATTTATTCTTCTTAAAACTTTTAATCAGTCAATGCCTTAAAACTCATTAAAATTTTTTATAACCTTATAGTTCATGTCATATTTGATTCTAGTTTAGAGTAAACAAAATCTAATTTTATGGCAATCATTTTTATGAACAAAATGGGAAGTAGAAAAATAACTTCCATTTGAGTTTACAAATAAATTAGTGAAGCCATTTAGTTAAACTAAGATATTAATATCAAAGAGAAAAGCTAAAATGAACATAAGTGGAGGTTCAAAGCCTTGAACCCCTATCGAATGGTTAATGGTGTTGAAGAAAGTTTGAATTGAGGTGATCGTGAGGTTCTATGCCCTAACTGCTTGTCAAAGCCATTTGAGACATGAGCTCGACGAGTTGTGCTTCCATCTTGGAGTGATGGGTTCGATGAGTTGGGCATTGAAGCTCTTGTATAATATTGGTGGAACGGAGGAGAGTTAACATAGAAAGAGAGAGATCTTAGCACGTTAGATGGTGGAGCAACGAGGTTGACTCAGGTTTGTTTGATTCATATCATTAATCAAAATAAAATTAAACTCTAATCCATAAATAAAATAGAATAATGTAACTAATTAATATATGCAAACTAGTAAATTTAATTTCAAGACCTAATCAAAATAGTGTACACTATAGGAGCAATGCGTCATGCACCATTCCTAATGAATAGCGCAACTAGTGCACGTATTTTAGTCTTCACTGGTGCGCCATGCGAACGAGATTGTGGGTAGGTTGCGTTGCACGATGTATCATGCCGTGTGTTATACATGATTTGAACTATATTTTAATCCTAGAGAAAACACTAGGTAGGGAGTATTAAATATTTTAATATCCAGATTTTTTTTTTAAATGATAACTTCTGATTCTAGATGTTCATATCCCTTTTTGTCCATTGAAAGGCATGCAAGGACAATGATTTGCTTCATGAATTTCAGACAATTGTGGCCATCCCATTATCCCATACAAAACCTTACGCTAGTTATCTCTCTTGCTCATCATTGTCCTTTTCCTCACACTTGTTCAATTAGATAAGATACAAAGACAATTTTATGAGGTGAACATGATAAAAACTCATTCGGATGAGAAATCTGAGGGCCTAATTATGCTTTTTCACCATGTTTTCCCTAAGCAATAATATTAGAATTGAATACAATAGCTTGCAATATAGGCTTTTATAGAATGTACTGAGGTATTATAATCTATATGTATGGCATCTTTAGTTATTGTCTGTAGTGTACTAGTGTGTATATGTAGATGTTTGAGAACGTTCTGGAGCCAAGGCAGTGGTCCCAAAATTGTCCAGATGATTATAGGTGGAGTGGAATGGGTATCACATTCAGAACTAAGTTGGTAGTAACTTACACATGAATTTTACCTTCCCTCAAGATCGCAATCAGTGGGATTGATTGTGAGCTTGTGGCGAAGTTTAGTGAAGTGGGCTGTTGACAGGCGTTTAGTTAGTATATCTATTATCTGATCGATAGAGTCAATGTGCTGAATCTGAATGTCTCCGGTGGCTATTTGATCTCTGTCAAAGTGGTGATCAATTTCCACATGTTGTCATAAAATACTGGTGTGGCATCATGTGAAACTTTCAGAGTAGTCTTCAAAGCTGGATGCTGGCTTCCGTAGCAACTGCTAAGGCCTTATATTCCACTCTTGTTGATGATCTTGCATCTGTCTTTTGCTTCTTGACAGTCCAGGAGATGAGATTGTTACCGAGAAATGAGCAAAATTCGGATGTGGACCTACGATCTTGAGTGTCTTGCCCAATCTGAATTGGAGCAGCTTATGAGCTGAAGGTCTTCGTGTGTGTGTGTTGAAGACCATAGTGGTGCCCTTGAGATAATATAGTAGGCGTTTAATGAGCTGGATGTGGGATAAAAGTGGGTTGTGCATTTGTTGGTACTTGTAGTTGACCGCAAAGGCCATGTTTGGTCTCGTACATGTGATGAATTATAGCGAGCTTGCTAATTGACTATATTGTTTGAGATTAACATAGCCTTGTTGGGAATGTGTTTCATAACCTGAGAATAACTGGCGGGTTCTGCTATGATATGTTTGAGGTGTGGAGATCAAGTATGGTTTTTGGTTCGAGCGAGTTGGTCCAGGACTTGGTGAGCGTTGGATGTTTGTTTGTTGATGGCTGAGATTGAGGATGTGTAGAGAATGGTGGTGGGTTTGATTCTGAGGTTTGAGCATGTGTGATAAGTTGGATGTTTAATGGTGAGACGAGTGGTGGTGTTGGTTAATAGTGTATGGGATGAGATGTTTTTATGGGACTAGGTTTTAGGAGGGAAGGAATTGTTTTGCTGCTAGGTGGAGGAGCTGTAATGGGCTGAGATAGTGGGAAAGGCATTTCATTGAAAATTATATGTTTGGAAATGCTTGTTTTATGGGTTTGAGGATTGTAGCACCTGTAGCCCTTGTGAGAGATAGACTTGCCTATGAAGATGCATTGAGGAGCTGACGGGAGTAGTTTGTAAGAGGTGAGAGGTCTTTGCCAAGGAAAACAACGACATTCAAAGGTCCTTGTGTGTAGAGGTGGGGAAGACTGATGTAGAAGTTCATAGGGTGATTTGTTGTCAAAGCTTTTAGATGGCATCCTGTTAGTGAGATAGGAAGCGGTGATAAGAGTATTGACCCAGAACTGAGTGGGTAGTTTGGCAATGAGTAACTGCGTTTGGGTTCTCTCGATGTGATGTCTGTGCTTGTGTTCAAACACCCCATTCTGTTGGGTTGTGTGGAGGCAATTGAATTGGTTTATGATTCTATAAGATGAGAGGTATTGCTGTAGAGATTGTGAGTATTATTCACCTCCTCCATCCAAACAAATCGATTTGATGTTAGTGTTGATTTAAGTTGTTTCAGATTTAGCATACATAAGAAGTGCCCAAAAGTAGCCTGTGAGATAATCTATAAATAGCAGATATAGCATTTATAGCCTTGTATGGAGGTAGCTGGTGATGGCCCTGTACAGCAGTGTTAATAAGAGAAAGGGGGGACATAGTTCTAGATACATATATGGGGAATGGTTGTCTATGCTTTTTAACGAATTACATTCATGGCAAGAATATTTTAAGGTATGGATAACAGGAGAGTTGGTGTTTCGAGATATGATTGAACTAGTTTTTAGGTGCGGATATCCTAGACTCCTGTGCTAGAGTTCTGCTGGAGAGCTTGTGGTTTGAGTTGCTGATAGCAGTAATTGGGTAGAGCCCATTTCTATTGTGTGCTTGAAGTATTGTGCTTTTGGTCCTTTAATCCTTGATAACAAAGCCATATTTGTTAAAAGCAATGATGCAATCGTAGTCTGATGTAAGCTGATGAACTGATATTCGGTTGTGTGCAAGATTAGGTGAATGAAGGATGTGAGGAAGCAGCAGCTTAAGTTTAGGTGTAGGGAGGATACTGTGGCCAGTATGACTGATGGGTAGAGCTGAACCATCTCCAATTGTAATGTTGTCATCTCCCTGATATGGCGCAACTTGTTGCAGATTATCATAATTGGATGTGAAGTGAGAAGTTGCACCGTGTCCAAGGTCCGGTTATCCTGTTCAGAAATCATTGAGGTATTGAGTGTTCTCTAATTTGGTTGATTCGTATGAGTTGAAATTTGTTGTATTAGCAGATTAGAGCTGTTAATGTCAAAGTTTTGAGAAAAATAGGCTGAATTCTGAATAGGCTCGATGCATTTTCCCTTTGCTTTCATTCCATTAAATAATAATCTTACAATCTATATTAGGTACAAAATAAAGTGCATAATCTATTTTAGGTAACTTAGTAATATATATTCCTAATCTAAATATTCAGCTAAAAGGGAAATAAATCAGAATAAAGACATTGTAAATAATTTAATAATGAAACTCCTAATTATAAAAAACTCCTAATTTAGCTGTCTGATTTCCGTCCTTCCTATTGGATAGTTTGGCCGTTTCCCCACATATTTAACAGGTGATGGTTGGGTTATTGTTGCTTGGAATTCGACTTTCCCTGTTGATGTTAGAATGAGCTGCTCCTTTTCTTGGTAGTATTGTATTTGCCATAGCCTCTTGTGTTGCTGGTTCCTCATCTTGCCGGTGTGGTGTAAAGAGCTATTGCAGCACCATTGGATTCCCTTACCTGTTCACCTGCAATGTTGATCTCTTCACTGCATAGTGAATAGCGATCATCTAGCTTTATTGGTCCAATCCAATTTGGATGGCTGTCTCTAAGGATTGATATGTTGGTGGAAATCCATTTTGAATGTGCAGAATGATTCTTCATGATCAACGTGACCTCCAACACCTGCTATGTTGTCAACAAGGGACTGAATGGCTTGAACATATTGAGACATTCATAGATCTTTCATAGAGATAGGGTGAAGCTCGTTTCTCAGCTTTAAGATGTTGATTCAAGATTTAGTATATATGGAAGAATTGAAGGGTAAATGGTGGAGTGTACGGGTGCTGAAAGATTTTGGTCAATAAGTTGCCAGGTGAGAAAATGGGGATTCGAGGAAGATTGGCCATTCCGATCTTGAATCTTATTGGGTAGGCAGGTAGTGGATCCTTTCAAAAAACCATCGAATCCATTTGTTTTAAGTAGTTTGAATAATTTTGACCTCCAGGTTGGGTAAGTGTGAGCTGTGAGCTGGATGTTAGCTATTGCTTATGTTAGCCATGTGGAAATTGAGGGATGGTGGTATTGTAATGCGTGCCGTGACACATATTGAATAAACTTATGCTCGGCTTGTGTAGGATGGGGAATCTGACATGATTGAGGAATTGTGAGAGAGAGAGAGAGAGAAAGAGAGTTGGAATAGAAATCTTATGGCTTTGATATCATGAAAACCTGTACTGAAAAGCATTTAAGGGAAGTGCAGAGGTAGAAAACTGAATACATGAAATAACTTGCAATGGAGGTTTTCATAGAATGTATCGAAGGGACTAAAAATCAATCTTTGTTGCATCTCTAGTTACTTTCTGTAGTGACTAGTGCGTATTTATTGATGCTTGATAATGTTTTGGAGCCAAGACTTTGGAATAGATATCTTATGGCTCTGATAGCATGAAAACATGTATTAAAAATCATTTAAGGGAAGTGCAGAGGTAGAGAACTGAATATAGGAAATAGCTTGCCATGGAGGTTTTCATAGTATGTATTGAAGGGAATAAAATCAATCTGATTTCATCTCTAGTTACTTTCTGTAGTGTACTAGTGCGTATATATAGTCTTTGATAATGTTTTGGAGCCAAGGCAGTGATCCCAACACTGTCCGGACATTTGTGGGTGGAGTGGAATGGGCATCACCTGTAGAGCTAGGCTGGCTGTAACTGACATATGGTTGTTAACTGCGACTTCTGCACAATCACACTTGATCTCTATGGGTTCCGCATGCTCCACAAGGCATTGCTACCTCTTCCCTGTTTCATGGCACTAACGTCGCCGCCCACGCAAAAGCCATTCTCCTTCTTCTTCTTCTTCGTCTTCAAGTCCTTTTTTGTATGTTTTTTTAGAGCTATCTGAATGAGTAGGAGGAAGGTGGGGAAATGATGGCCCATAATGGCCGGAGGTTGCTCAGGGAGAAGAGAGATCGGAAACACTTCATCATCACTTAGCTTATCTTTAGATTTTTTCAACCTCTCTGTCTCTATGTCTATGCTAAGAGTTAGTTTTGGATAGTGCCAGTGTCAGTTTTAAAAGCTTTTGAACTTGACTTTTATGGTATAGAAGATAGATAATTCAATGTAAAATGGAGATATTGACCTTCCCCTATTAGGTGAGAATTACATGTATTTAAGTGTCGCAAATCAATCAGATTTCATCACTTATCTTTCAAAAACTTTCAACAAAACTTAATTGAAAAAAAAATCTAGATAAATCTAACCCATGCTAGATGTTGCTACAAAAAACTTACCAATTGTTTTTCATAAAAAATGACAAAAGGGGTAAAATTGGGCTTGTGGATATAATAAACAACATGGGATAAATTTTCTGTCACACAAAATGTAAATTAGGAAAGGACAAATGCTCACTTTCTTCTCTAGCTTCATATAATTTATATATTGTGTATTCCTACAGATTTATAAATGCTATAATTAACATTTATGATGTACACATTCAAAAGGCATGTTATTGGTTCTTTATAACTGGATTTTGATTTTTATTTTGCATGAGAATACTTTTATATGACCAAATTTATGCCTTTATTTCTAACATAAAGATTGTCCAGCGCCTACGGTGCAGGTGCAACTTCCATGCTCTGAGATTTGTTGATAAAATACAAGAAACTGGCGCATTGCTGGTTCAAAGAATGCGTCGTCATATTACACAATGGAGCTTCTTGGAACATAATCTGCTTGGTCCATCTGCTGCCAAATCTAATCATAATGCCAATGCTCTCCATCCTACAAAGGCATCCAGATACTTAGCTATACACCTTAGATTTGAAATTGACATGGCTGCGTATTCACTTTGCTATTTTGGTGGTGGCAAAGAGGAAGAGGAAGAGCTAGAGGCATATCGAAATGTCCATTTCCCTGCATTGAATGAACTGAGAAAAACTAAGAAGTATGAAGGCTGGTTTTCACCTTACTGATATTTACGCGTTTTTTTCTGTCATCTTCCACTTCTTTGAGTGTTGCTTCTTTGAAATTTATTTAATTGTTTGGAAAATGTACATACATACCACCCAATTCTTATGTATTTACATTTCTAACACTTAAACTTTACTTTTTACAATCGATCGTATCTATTAGATTTATACTTTTCATATCCGTTATTATTTATTAATTACCCTTATTCTGCATAGTATCCCTTTTATCTTTATTTTGATTTTATTTGTTTGATTGTGTTTTATTTCTTTCCTCATTTGAGTCTCTTGTAATTAGGTTTAAATACCCGTCTTTGTATCAATGAGAATCATTCTGCTCTATTCTCAAATCTAACATGGTATCAGAGCCAAGAATCGAACCCTAGCTGAAGGCTCTTCCAACAATTCTCCCTATGCCGGTTCCACTTGCAGGCTTTCTCCCATGGAGAATTTTTTCTTTCTCGGCTTATTTCTCCCAGCCGCTCTCATAGATGGTATCCCGTGGAAAGTCGTCCGCTCCCGTAAATAGCAGTCCACTTCCATGAATAATATCCCTTAGAAAGCTGTCTCATGCGGTAAATTTGTCTCCCGTGAGAAAACTACCACTTTCCAGGCGTTCCCATGATAGTATCCCATGGAAAGCTGTTCCGCAAGCAAATCTCCCTTTCCAGCAAGTCTGGTCTTCTGCTGATGTTCCTGGAAAGCTATCACATGTGAAGTAGTCCCGTGAAGTAGTCTTCCTCTGCCTCTGTTGTCGCCGATTCTGCAAAAAGGAGTCTTGCAGCTGTCCAATGCCGGTCTTCGCCATCGAGATTTTATTTCCTGCAGCTATATCCGTTTGTCGTGATCTTACCGGAGTTCATCAAGGACTTAGGATCACAAACCTTACCACACTCGGGATGAGTGTTTGAAACTTCACGACATATAAACCTTCAGCCAAATTCTTTGCTACCAAGTGTCTCACAGCAACGACCGAACCTATCACGACTCAATTGAATCATACTCGGAACATTCCATAATCGTTCGAATCTCTGAAAAACTAGATGGAGCAATTGATCAAGCTTCTTTTGGCCCATTAAGTCCCTACGGGTCTGTGACCTCTCACGTCCGAAATGTACTCTTCCCATGGTTTTCACAGTTTATTCTGCCTCTAATCCATGGATTATTGATTCAGATGTCACGGATCACATGATTGGATGCTCACAAGCTTTCTCGCTTATCATCCGTGCTTTGGAAGGGATACCATCAGAATTGCTGATGACTCCTGTAGTTCTATTGCTGGTAAACGGTCGGTTGTACTAACAACATATTTAACTCTGAAGTTTGTTCTACATGTCCCAGATGTGAGTATTTCGCGTGCTGTTGAATGTTTTACAACACCACAACACACGAGACAGCTAAACCAGTAAATAAGCAGAACAATTAAAACAAATATTGCTTCAGTATTATCAGTTTTATCTTTTCAAAAACTTTAAAGCTGCCACTCATAGTGAATTAATGTGTATTTTTAATTTTAAGTAGTTGCTAGGATGCAAACTTAAGTATACATATCACACAAATAATACAGGACTCTAATGGGGTCTTAAGTATCGATCCCACAAGGAGGTGAAAAAACCTATGATACTAATGCAAAGACACAATATTCAAACTATAGAAAACTTAATTAAGCAGGCAGGTTGAAATTGGTTTAATTGCAGCTAAAGAAACTAGGTTTACTACACTAATCTTTAACCTTCAAAGTTAAATTTACCATGACTAAGCTAAGTTTGATGATGAAGAGTTCAAATTTAAGATAAAATTCTTCCCCTTTACAATGAGGTTTTAGTTAGTGAATGATTAAGTTGTTATAAATTGTATTGTATTGTGTCAAATAGGAGCATTCCTATTATTTCTCATCTTTACAAGCGAAAAAGAATATTGGCTAATCCAGAGTTTGGTCCCTAGATCCATCGGTTAGGCTGGGAAGATACTGGTTCTCACTCCAAAGTTCTCACGTTTTTCCTCGCCTGAGGGCTAACATCTCGCTTTAGTTTTCAAACACCTAGACCAAATTAGGGATTTTAGTCTGTCACCGTAAAATCTCTAATTTTATTCCCAACAAAGTATATTTCCCTATTTATTTGCATTCAACCCCATGCTACATTATCATCCATGAAATCAAATGTGATTCTTACTTAGTTGTGGAAAGCATAGCCCTCTCGGGTCGTGCTTTTCACAACAAAGTTTAACAAATCAATTGGCCAGATTGATAAGTAAATGAAATTCAAAGTTTAAATCATCACAATTATGAAATTTAAAACATTAGAAAACATTTTGATTCTTCACATGACTATATCTCATTTTAGTGAGAAGGATAAAATAAACTACTCAGGATTCATGACGAAGATACAACAAAACATGGATTTTATATATATAAACAAGTTTATACAACTACAAAAAGAAATTAAACACAAGTTATCTTAATCACCTCCCCAAACAAATTCTTTGAAGTTCCTTTGAAACATTTTCTCTCTTTACAATAACACTTAATTTTCTCTTAGAAAGGTACTGAAGAAGAATCTTTCATTTTCTCTCTCCTCTTACAACTCTTAGAGAAAATCACTCTCCAACACACCAACACACCAACACATATTAACACTAACGCACTAACCACTCACCACAACAAAACACACACTAACGACACCGAAACAAACCCTCTAACAACACCACGACACTCCGACCACACATTTTTCTGGCATAAAATTCCTATTATAATGTAGGGATAAATATTCAAGGGTTCCCTTAAACACCCATTTAAAATTCATCCAAATTCAATGCATATGGAGGAATAACTGTTTCTGGCGCCATTAACGCCTGCTCTCTGGATTCTGGCGTCGTAGGTGCCAACTCTGGCGCCATTGGTGCGAGTGCAATTTCGAATAATGTCACCTTTTAACTCCAAATTTCTTCATTTTTGCTTCCTTTTAATTCCAAATGTCTAAACTTAGTATACCTCCAACAAAATATGAAAATATTTTTTTAAAGTATAATATCACTAAATATAAGCATTAAATGTATATATAAAATTGAACACTTTTTAGGTGTATCAGTCCCTTGTTGCATTGTAATTTCTCAGCAAGTTGACGAATGATATTGATTGTGTTTCTAATATCTCTTCTGATGGTTGTGTTTTTCAAGATCGTCATTCGAGGAGGATAATTGGAACTGCTAAGAGGGTAGACACTCTACCACTTTCTAGAGAAGAGTATGGAGTGAGGACACACCTCTCAGGAGTTGTAGCTTATCTCGGGTCATTGAATGTTCCATTATGTTGTATTGTCTTTTAGGTCATCTTAGTTTCCAATATTTATAAAATTTCTATCCTTTGATGTTTTCTAATAAAAATCTTTCTAATTCAGTTGTGAGACATGTAAGTTTGTCAAACATCATTGGGTCCATTACCTACCCCACACTTACATATCTTTTGCTTCTTTCTCTCTCGTTCACAGTGACCTATGGGACCCTCTCGCACTCCCAGCTACATCAATAAATGGTGATTCCTGATTTTGATTGATGACCACAATTGGATGTCTTGGGTCTACATTTTAAAGACAAATTAGAAGTTATCTTCCAAATCTTTTACATCTTCATTTGAACTCAATTCGAAACTCATATTCAAGTCCTTTAGACCGATAATGACCGTGACTTTTTCAACTCTATTTTAGGTGAATAATTTTAGAGTAAGGGTATCCTCCACCATAGCTCAAGTACGGACACTCAACAATATAGGGGCAACCGAGAGAAAAAACCACCTCCTCAACATTGCTTAAGCCATTAGGTTTCAATCCAATACCCCAAATCGGTTTTTGAATGATGTCTTTCTTACTGCCATCAATCTCATAAAAAGTCTCCTTTAAATTTGCAAGCTCCGAACTCCCCTAGCCGTCCTAATGTTATGCTTCCCTCTGCCAATCAAATCTTTTTCACCTTAGACCCCAAGATTTTTGGGTGCACTACTTTTGTTTAGATCACTGCCCCCAATATGAGTAAGTTTGATCATAGATCCATAAAATGTATCTTTCTTGAGTACTACGCAGTTCAAAAGGGGTATCAGTGTCTTAATCCCACCACTAACAAATTCTATGTGAGTGCTAATGTCTTCTTCTTTAAAAGTGTTCTCTATTTTCCTAGCTTAGCTCCAAGTGAAGGGGAGCTTGGGTTCTTAAACACTGTCACTTATTGTTCTCCTATTTATGTTCCCCCCATTGTTCTTGCCACTGAGGAGTCCCTGTTCCAGTGGGTGCACCATCTGATGAGTCTCTTGATTCTGGGGGTGCACTATCCCCTCCTCCCATTATCCGTGTCTATACTCGACACACTCGTTCTAGTGCTTCTACTCTGGAACCCGCCACCTCATTACATGATCTTGACTCTACTTCGGGCGACTTCCTCATCACGACCTCCGAATGAGGTGAGTTCTCCTAGTAAGGTATACAATCACACATGCTCCTATTCTATGGCAAAATATTTTTCTTTTGGCAGTTTATCACCTACTTATAGAGAATTTGTTGCTTCCTTTACGAATTATCAGATCCTAGCTACTATTAAGGTTTCTCTTATTGATCCAGCCTAGAATACGACAATAATGAAAATTTTGAACGCCTTTCGGCGGAACCATACGTGGGACGTCTTTGATCTTGCTCAGGGTAAAAACGCTATGGAGGTGTCGGTAAATTTTCAGTACCAAGCTCGACTCTGATGGATCCTTTGAACGCAACTGGACACGGTTGGTAGCCAAAGAGTACTCACAGACTTACAGAGTTGACTATGAGGAGATATTTGCTCAGTGGTAAAGTTAAACACTATTTGGGTCTTGTTGTTCCTTACGGGGAATCTGGGTTGGCCTTTATTTCTGCTAGGTGTCAAACATGTGTTATGGAATGAAGAACTTACAGAAGGATATACATTTCTCTCCCTCATGACTTCGACTCTACTACCTCCATACGGTAAGTGTGCAAACTGCAAAAGTCCTATAGGCTAAAACAATCCCCAAGGGCTTGGTTCGTCAAGCTTGCAAAGGTGGTGGTGGGTCATGAATTTACTCTGGCTCAATCATATCACACTCTCTTCTTCTGACATTTCTCCAATGACCAAGTAACTATCCTTATTGTTTATGTTGACGGTATTGTTCTTACAGGTAACGATCTCCCATTATTGGAGTCCTTGAAGGTCATTCCTGCTGAGTCATTTGAAATCAAGGATTTGGGATCTCTCTAGTACTTAGGCATGGAGGTGGCTCCATCATCTCGGAGCATTTGCTTATCTCAGCACAAATATATGGTTGATCTCTTCACAGAGAACGATCTACTTCTGTGCAAACTCATGGCTATCCCTATGGATCCCAATGAAAAATTATCCGTCATTCTCAATGATGTGCCTACCAACAAGACTCACTACCAGCTTCTTGTGGGAAATTCTTCTACCTCGTCAATACTCGTCCCGACATATGTCACAATTGGTATAACGAGTCAATTCATATATGACCCTTATGAGCACCATTTTCAAGCTATCTATTGGATTCTCCACTATTTATAAGGTATACCAGACCCAGGTTTACTTTTCTCTCATCACACCTCTCGGTCTATTGCTATTTATACAGATGATGATTAAGCTAAGTCTGTTCATGATCGACGTTCCATCTCAGTATATTGCTCATTTGTACGGTGAAATATTGTCACGTGGAAAAGCAAAAAACAGTCTATGGCTGTCTGGAATAGTGCTGAAATTGAATTCTGATCAATGTCTTTGAGGATCTGTGAAGCCCTTCGGTAAAGCATCATGCTTCATGAACTTCATATGCCAACCTCTGTTCTACTGCAGCTATTCTGTGATAATAAAGCCGCCATCAGCATCGCTTAAAATCCAGTCCAGCATGATCGTACCAAAGTTGTAGAGATTGACAAATACTTCATTAAGGAAAATATTGAGTTTGGGAAATTTTATTTGTATTTGTGTTATCTAGTGGTGAATTAGCAGATATTCTCATTAAGATTCTTCCTCGTCATTTGCTTGATGACTTCAAATCCAAGTTGAACATGATTGACATCTATGGTTCAACTTAATGTGGAGTATTATATTTATGTTTTCCATAGCCTTTATTATTTATTAAGTACCCTTATTCTTCATTATGCAGTTTCCTTTTTATCTTTATTCTGACTTTATAGCTTTGATTATGTTTTAAACTCTTTTTTTATTTGAGTATATTGTAAGTAGGTTTAAATATCTCTTGTTGTGTCAATGAGAATCTTTCCGCTCTGTTCTCTAATCTAACAGTATCACATCAAAAAACCAACATTTAAAATTTTAAAAAGCAAAATTCACATTTTCATGTATAGTTAAGGTGACATATACATAAAACTTGAAGTATTGATGTTAGATATGTAAATACATAGGAATTGAGTGTTACAAATGTATTAGAATTATTAACATATTTCTGCTGCAGTTATTATTAGCCTTATTTGCTTTCATCTTCATTTGTGATCTATTTTTAAATTTATCTTTTCTTTTATTTGAGTTTTTCTTTTTTACTTGAGTCTTGTAATGTGTATTTATAACTCTTCTCCTATCAATGAAAGTATCCAACTAGATTCTCAGATTGCCTTCATGGTATCCGAGCTTAGGATCTAACCCTAGTCACCATCGGGGCATCTACCTTGCGCAGACACTACTTGCAGATTTTTGGCTCATCTACTTTGTTGTCGACACTCCCTGTAGGTCTCCTCTACTGCCTCTCCTTTCCTGAAGGTTCAGTCGCTGACCTGTTGCCTGTTCTCCCTTCTGCAGCCGGAATCCTTCGATGTCTCAGAATCCTAACCTCTTCTTCGGCTCGATCAGAATCATGGCGGACTCCTCCATAACTGAGCCTCATTTCGACGGGGACTTTAGCCTACCGGAGGATCGATAGCAACCTCAATCCCTCAGACCCAGAGAACTAGAAAATCACATGAACTTCTTGATCACCACTCATAAACTTAACAGATCTAATTTTCTCCAATTGTCTCAAGCCGTATCATTGTTCGTCAAAAAATGCGAGAAATTTGGCTATCTCATAAGGATGATTCGTGAACCTCCGAAAATTGACTCGTGTATGGTGCATGGGAAGTGGAGAGTTCCTCAGTGATGTCTTGGCTGATAAATTTCATATAGACTACAAATGACTGTTTGCATCTGTTTCTTCCATCTGCAAGTGCATAATGAATGGAAGTTCAGGATACCTACTCGGACGTAGGAAACTCAAGCCAATTTTATGAGGTTTCTTAGAGGATCTCCAAGGCAAAACATGGATCAAGGACTGTGAACAAGTACTACAATGACTTGCTGGCTTTATGAATGGAATGTGATCTTTACTTTGACTACACATAGGACTCTCAAGCGGATCTTTCCCTCTTTTAGATAATTGTGGAGAAGGATCGTATGTCCATTTTTTGACGGGTCTAAATAAGGTTCTCGATGAAGTCTGGGGTCATATTCTTGGCCGAGACCCTCTTCAACTCATGTTGCATTCATCGATGTATGCTGCAAAGAAAGCCAGAGACTTGTCTTGCTCGGGACTTCAACTTCTTCAGCCGAACTGTCCGCTTTGTTCTCTAATAGTGCTCAACCCTCCACTTCATCATGGGCTAATCACTTCACTTGTGATTACTGTCACAAACCCAGTCATACCTGTTACAAGTGTTGGAAGCTCCACGAAAAACCCGCTAATAAACTTTCAACCAAATCCTTCGCTGCTAAAGGTCTCAATATGACATCTAAATCATTAAGGCACAACTAACTCCCAGCCTGGAACACTATGGAATCACTCAACGCTCTTAAGAGTCAAATGGAGCAATTAATAAAGCAGCTTGGATCCAGTCAACTCTCCCAGTCAACTCTCTTCCGGCCCATCAACCTCCCATGTCCGTTAAGGTACAATTCCTACGACACTCACTTCTTTTGTCTCTTATAGTCCATGGATCTTTGATCCAAGTACCCCGGACTACGTGACCGAATGCTCTCAAGTTTTCTCGACATATTATTCATGCTCTCCGGGAAAGATATAGTTAAAATTGTTAATGACTTATGTAATTTCATTGTTGTTAAATGGTCGGTTGTATTAACAACCGGTCTAACTGTGGAATCTCTGGTACATGTACCTCTGTTGAAGTGCAACATTTTATCTGTCAGTAAGTTGACACATGACATTGATTACATTGCCCATTTTCTCTTGATATTTGCGTCTTTCAGGATCATTGTTCGGGGAGGATGATTGAAACTGTTAAGAGGGCAACCGAGCTCTACTTCTTCTAAGAGAAAGACGGAGAACGATGACACTTCTTCGAGTAGTTGTAGTTTTTCTCGATCCATCGAATGTCTTATTATGTTATTGCATTATCGTTTTGATCATCCTAATTTTTAATTTTTAAAATAATTGTATCCGGCGATGTTTTACTAATAAAAACTTTGCTATCTTCAAATATGAGTTTATCAATTAACTAAACATCATCGCGTTTCATATCCACAACATTCTTACACCCCTTCGACTCTTTTTCACTTATTCACAATGACTTATAAGGACCTTCTCGTACTCCCAGCTACACTAATAAATGATGGTTCCTTACTTTGATTGATGACCACACTCGAATGATGTGGCTATGTATCTTAAAAGATAAATTTGAAGCTGCTGTCGCCTTTAAAAACTTGAACTCCATCTTGACCTAATTCAAAACGTCAATTCAAGTCATTCGAATTGACAATGGCCGTGATTTTTTAAACATTATATTAGTTGAATTCTTAGTAAGGGCAACCTTCATCATAACTCGTGTACGGATACTTCTCAACAAAATCGGGTAGCTGAAAGAAAAAACTGACATCTTCTCGAGGTCGCTCATTCCATTATGTCAATCTATTGCCCAAAAAAATTTTTGGAATGATGTCGTGTTCACTTATCTCATCAATAGAGTCCCCACAAAAATTTATAACTTCAAAACTCCATTAGCCATCTTGATGTCATGTTTCCCTAACAATCGGTTCTTCACCACGCTTGATCCCAAAATTTTTGGGTGCACGAATTTTGTTCGAAACACTGCTCCTGCTCATAGGAAATTTGAAAATTGTCTTCCTCGGATACTCTGCCCCTCGAAAATGCTATCAATGTGCTGATCCTACCACAAATAAACTCTATGTGAGTGTTAATCTCCTTTGAAAATGTCCCCTACTTCCCTATCATTGCTTCATGTGAGGGGAGCTAGAATTCTTGGAAACTATTCGTTATTCAACTTTTATGGATATTTCTCCAATCACTATATCCAAGGAGCCCATTGTCCCTCCAGGTTCGCCACCAACCATACAACCAGAACCCCCTACCACCCTCCGTGTATATACTCAGCGCACTCGTCTCAATGTACCAACTTTGGAGCCTTTTAGAGTTGTTCTGTGATAATAAAGCCGCCATTAGCATTGCTCATAATTTGATCCAGCATGATCACACCAAATATCTATAAATTGACCGACAATTCATTAAGGCAAAGCTCGATTCAGGGGAGATTTGTGTTCCATTTGTCCCATCCAGTGGTCAATTAGCAGATATCCTTATCAAGAATCTTCCTCGGTCGTTGTTTGATGATTTCAAATCCTAGTTGAACATAATGGACATCTATGCTTCAACTTGAGTAGAGTATTAGAATTATTAATAATTTTCCGCTATACTTATTATTAGCTTTTATTTGTTTTGATTTTCGTATTTATGTATTTTCTATGTGGTCAATTTTTGAATTTATGTCTTTCTTTTTTGTTTGAATCTTTATTTTATTTGAGTCTTATAATGTTTATTTAGTATCCGGCTTGATTCTCAGATTACCTTTAGTATGTAAATCTTACTATATGTTTTCTTGCATGTCAGAATGCCTTCTCCAGACTACTTGCGGTCTGAAGGTCAGTGTCCTCTCACACCAGAAGAATCAGTACTTATGCTCGCTGCTCTTGGTTTTAGGCGTAAAACAAAGTTGTATATTGCCGGTGCCGATATTTATGGCGGGAAGTGGAGAATGGCCGCTTTGAAGAGCTTATACCCTAATTTGGAAACTAAGGAAAGCCTTCTTTCTCCCTCTGAACTTGAACCATTCCGCAACTTTTCTTCTCAGGTAAATTATTTTTTCAATGCAATTTCGGAATAAGAGCTTGTACCCAAGTTGAAGGTTTTTAGGTATCAGACACCCAAATTTTAAGTATAATATTTTTGCCACTCAAATTTTAAATTTACTTTTCAACAACCCAAAATTCTTTTTTGAAACCGGAGTGTTCAATGTATTATATTTAAAGTTTTGGGTGATTTGTGGGTGCTCAATTTATTATATTTGAAGTTTTGGATGGTTAATTGGTAAAAATCCCTAATAGTTAGATTAGTAAGGGCTAGCTGTTTTAGTAGTTGATCTTACGTCAATTGTTTGTATTGAAGTTGGAAATTTATGTTAGATGCTTCAGGTTCCAATATTTTTTAATTTTTAATTTTTTTTTTCCTGTTCAAGATGTGATTTATAGCTATCTAAAATTTATGGGGAGATTTCTAAAAAAAGAGACATTTACATACTTACCAACCAATTCCTATGTATGTATTTACATATCTAACACCTAAACTTTACTTTTTTACATTTATACCACCAAAACTTTCATATCACATAAGAAAAATTTTGCCAATTTTAACTTTTAAATAATGAAATACATATTTTCATGCATAAAAAGGTGGCGTGTATATAAAAATTGAAGCTTAGGTGTTAGATATGTACATACATAAAAATTGAGTGGTATTTATATAAACCTTTCAAAAATAAAACCCTTAGCAGTTTTCTCTTTTTTAAAAGGAAAGTTCAACTAAGACTATTAAAGTTGGCCACTATATTTGGTTTGATTACATTGCCAGGTCCCGAGCCTCGGATACGATGGAGGGTTGTGTTAGGTAGTCGGCAGCCAACATAAAATTTGTCGAAAAATCATCATATGAATTTTTTAAATCTTTGTGTAAATGCTAGGGTTCCCTTGGAAGCGACATTCTATATGACTTGACTACAGGAAAAAATGTGCAAGTGCTGCTACATCGACGCTCTGGTGTAGTGTCAAATAAGCAAGGGTTCCTATATTACGGATGGATGCATGCAAAGAAATTAGTGATAAAACTAGTATTAGGATGGAATATTTGAATATAAGTACTATTATGAGTAAGTTGATGGAATTGGTAGATATTATGGTTCATAGGAAGATAAATATCTTATGTATTCAAGAAAATGAATGGGTTGGAGAAAATGCTAAGGAGATTGATAGCTTAAGTTTTAAACTTTGATATTCAGGTATGAGTCGTTCTGGAAATGGTGTAATTATAGATAAGAGTTATAAATGGATGTGTTGACAGTGGTAGAAGATTTTAGAAATATTCATGATAACTAATAGGATTGAAGATAGAATTATAACTCTAATGATTGTTGTTGATACTAAGATTTTTTAATGTTATAAGTGCTTGTGCTCCTTAAGTAGACTTAGATATAGGCTCAAAGAAAAGTTTTAGAATAACTCAGGAGATTTAGTACAAATGATACATCTTGAAGAAAGAATTTTTATTTGAGGAGATATAAATGGATGTGTTGATAGTGGTAGAAGATTTTAGAAATATTCATGATAACTAAAGTTTTGGAGTAACTAATGAAGAGGGTAGAACCATATTAGATTTTGCTTTGATCTATGATTTTATTATTGCTAATACTTTATTTAAGAAAAGAGATGAACATATTATTACTGATAAGAATTAGGGTTGTCAAAACGGCTCGTTGTTCACGAGCAGCTCGTGTTCGGCTCGTGAAGAAACTCGTGTTCGTCTCGTTGGCTAAGTTAACAAGCCTTAACGAACTGAACATGAACAAAGATTTGTTCGTTCGTGTTCGGCTCGTTTTGGCTCGAAATAGTATTAATCAATCTTATATATATTGATGAGCAATATTTTTAAAAATTTTAAAAGATTTATAATCAATTAAAATTATTAATTAAGTAAATAGAATAAAAATTATTAAAATAGATTTCAATGGTGTTTTAATTTAAACAATAATTTTTAAATCTTGCCCCAACCCTCAACATCTTATGTTTACGTGGTTAAGGTTATCAAAATGACTCTTTGTTCGTGAGCAGCTCTTGTTCGGCTTGCTAAGCAAACGAGCGGAACACGAACACACTTTCTGGGCTCGAAATATAAATGAGTCGAACACGAGCGGAGCATGAGCTCGCTCGTGTTCGGCTCATTTACACCCCTAATAAGAATAGATTTAATAAAATACATCGATTAATTTCTCATGAGAAAAAGATATCGTCAAAATTGTTAACATTACAAGGTCATTTCAAGTGAAAATTTAAGTACTTAACATAGATTATGAGTTCTGAATTTTAAGACGAGGAGTTGTTAGATAAATAATATAATGAAACATTGTCATATAATTAGATTGGGGTAACTAGAAGATAAATAAAAATTTTTTTATGAGTAAAGCTCAAGATTTTAAAATTTGGGATGTTCATAAAGAAGCTAATTCTATGTGTGATAAATCTATAAATATTATTAAACAAGTGACAAAAGATATACTTGGAGAATAAAAGAAAATTATAATTAAATATAATTGGTGTTGGAATAATAATATGCAAGAAAAGATAAAATATAAAAAGTTGTGTTATAAAAATTGATTTAAATGTAAAAACTTAGAAAATTGAGAAAAATATAAAGTCTGAGAGAACAATTTGTGACGCTAAAAATTCTACTTGTAGTGATCTTTAAAATAAATTAGTTACTAAAGCGGGTAAAAAAATATATGCATAAACTAGTCAAACAAAGAGAAACGAAAAGTAAAGATTTAATTCATGTAAAGTGTATTAATGATGAAAATCAAAAAGTGTTTTTTTTAGAGAATAATATTTAACACAAGTGGGCGAGATATTTTGATAAATTTTTCGATCAAGTTTGAAAATATGATCGTCCTTAGTGATCTTAATATCGTTAATATTGATCAAACCTTTTATTTGTACTATCATATTGGTAAAAAATAAGTTGACGAGGCTTTAAAGAAAATGAAGGGTGAAAAATCAAGAAGACCTGATGATATCTCAATTGAAGTATGGAAATATTTAGTATAAGAGTTTCTTGACTTACTAAACTCTTTAATATTCTTTTAAAAACTTAAAAGATGTATAAGGAGTGGAGCAAGAGTATTTTGGTCCCCATTTTTAAGAATAAAGGGGATGCACAAGAGTGTGCAAATTATAGAGGAATTAAGTTGGTGTGTTATACTTTAAAATTATGGGAAAGATTAATTGAATATAGGTTAAGACGTGATACAAAGATTTCTCATAATCATTTTAGGTAGGTCTACTATGAAAGTTATACATTTATTGAGAGGTTTGATGGAGAAGTACAAAGAGAATAAGGAGAATCTACATATGATTTTTATTGATTTAGAAAAAGCTTACGATAAGCTTCCAAGAGAAGTCCTTTGGAGAGTTCTAGAGAAGAAAGTTGTTGGTATGACTTATATTCAAGTCATTAAAGATATGTATACTAGTGCTTTTATGTGTGTTTGAGTAGGAGGATTGTCTAAGTATTTTTCTATTTCTGTTGGATTACATTAGGGATTGAATTTAAGCCCATTTCTTTTTTGTTTTAGTTATTTATGCTCTTAATGGGCATTTATAGGAGGATTTACCTTGGTCTATGCTTTTTGCTAATAATATCCTTCTTGTGGATAAGACTAGAGAAACTATCCAGGAGAAACTTGAATTATGGAGAGGTCTGCATTGAAGTCTAGAGGTTTTCGTTTGAGTAGATCTAAAACTGAATACATGGAATATAATTTTAGTAATAGTAGCCCTAGTGGCAGAGTTCTAACTATGGATGATCAAACCATTAAAAAGCATGAACATTTTAGATATCTCTGGTCTATTGTTCAAAGTGATGGTGATATAGATGGGGATGTTTTTAGTAGAATACAAGTTGGTTGGTTGAAGTGGAGGAATGCTACAGGCCTTTTGTGTGATTGAAAAGTACCTCTTATACTTCAAGGAAAGTTCTATAAGATGGTGGTGAGACGTGCAATGCTCTATGGCGCGGAATGTTGGTCTTTAAAAGAGAAGCATAAAATAAAGTTAAGTGTTGTTGAGATGAGAATGCTTAGGTGGATGAGTGGCTTGACACTTAGAGACAAAATGCGAAATGAATATATCTGCGATAGGGTTGGTGTAGCTACGTGGCGGACAAGATTAGAGAGAGTAGTCTTATATGTTTGGTCACATTAAAAGTCGACCATCTGATGATCCAGCTTGGAGACTAAATGTTTTAAATTCAACTTATCTTTAGAAAGGAAGAGGTGACCTAAAAAGACTTGTGTATTGTATAAGATATGATCTTAATCTATTAGAAATAAACGAAAATATGATACTAAATAGGACGCAAGGTAGCAAAAGGATTCGTGTAGCCGACCACACTTAGTGCGATAAAGGCTTGTTATATTTGTTGTTTGATTATAGTATTCTTTTTAGTTCCATTTCATTGTAAATGTTAAAATTTATCAAATAACTATTTGTGATACCAATTATATCTTTATCATCCCCTCATGCTTGCCACTAGCCATAGCCACTATCTACCTATTCCAACTGTCCAAAACCTAGTATCTTGCACCACTTCGGTCTTTGAATCTGGTTATTGCTTGAAGGTATTGTTTATTATTTACATATGTTTACTAATGTATGTGGTAATGATCGGATGCAATTTTTCAACAACCAAACGCCATTAGACAATAGTAAAATTAAGGTTTAATGAACGCCTATTAATAATTAGATATAAATTTCCAGTAGCTAATGTAACAAAAAAAAAACTGTCAGGTACTATTTATAAAAAATACGACTAAAAGAGTAATGAATGTCGACTCAAGAATCTTAGATGAATTATTATTATTAAAGAAATATTGATTTCAAAATTATAAGCAAAGTAATATTGTTAGGGAATGTGAATCAAAGGAGAAACAAAGTTATGTATGATAGGCTAGTAGTCAATTTTACTTTAAACGTATAAAGTTCAAATCTATGGTGAGTGTCAAACATAGCATTTCTAAAAAAACATGTTTCCAACTATATGATGTAGGACTAAACCAACATTTTTATATGTTTTAAAAAATCTGCTCATATGGGTGATCTCCACTTCAACCATCTTTTCCTTTCGAATGAAGGTTTTTTTAACACATCAACTGTTAGGCACAAAGAGCACACACTTTTTAACTATTGTTCAACTATGATGGAAAGCATTAAGACTATTGGTTTTGATACCACTAAAGTTGGGCAGGATATATTAATGTTCATATTTGTTTCTAAACCAAAATTTTAAGCTTATTATGAGAGTCAACTGCTAATATTTTTACATTAAAATATTTTAAACTATTCATTCTAAGGGTAAACCAATATTCTCTCGTATATTAACAAATAGATTATCCTATTTTTAAATAACCGCAATCAGGATAGGTTCAATAAGGCGTGGCTGCTTTGGTTACTTGTAACTCTGACATATACTTGGAGTTTATTTTAAACTTAATGTTACTACATGGGTTGCAATCTAATGTTGTATCATTGCATTGGTGTTTTAGCAACTTACATTATAATCTAGATTTTGTGGCAGCTTGAGCAGCTCTAATTGGATTGTAATGGTACTTAGGATTTAAGCAAGCCTAACAGGTATGCTTAGATTTGTGGCTATCCAAGCTTTAATGTTTGTGAGTATTATTTGGATTATTATATCTTTATTAAAGGAGAGTTCAGGGTGATGGATTGGTGTAAACTAGCTGACACGGGAGCTGAAGTTCGCAGAACCCTGTAGAACCCTGCAGAAACCATTGTTTCATGTTTTCCGCAATTCCCGCGTGACGTGGGAGCTTTCAGTGCCGGCGAATTCTGCATAGTCACACGATTTATGAAATTCCACAATTCTACGATTGTCCAGAGCTAAAAAACACAATTGCGAGAGTGGAACCGTCTGAATTGCTTTTTTTCAGCCAATATTTCTTCCTTTTCTGATTTATTTCCATGTTTTTATTTCTAATTAGGGTATTTTATGTTAGGAGACTTTTATATGCCCGTTTTCTGGTTTTTATGTACTTTTAGCTATTGTTATTGTATTTAGAGATTTTATTCTTATTATTTATTCTTCGGAGTGTAGTATCATCTTCCTTGCAAGTAGTGTTTGGTTCTATATTTTGCTCAGGAACAGGTGGTGAATCCTCCTTGCCAGTCATCGTTCGTCCCACTGTTTTCATTCGGGATAACTGTCAAACGTCATTTATCTCCCTTAAAACGTTGACCACCCTTATTATCATGTTCTTGTTATTCCACAGTCACTTCCCCGCTAAATTCTCTTCCCAAATACCTTGTAGGAGCGGTAGAATGGCATCACCAGCTCATACCAACATCTCAACATTTGGCACTAATTTGATATTGTATGGTGGCCTATGAGTTTGGAAGGGTGTTGATAACCTTCAAACATATGAGTGGGCATTAATTTTGGAAAAAAATTTAAAAAGTTTGTCATTTATTTAATAAAAAACCTTAAATGTAAAAAATGACAAATGAAAATGTAAAACTTGGAAATTTTTTTATTTTTACAAAAAAGAAAGTAATTTGGGTGCTTCATGTGTTTTTCAATAAAATTTTTAGAATCTATTTAATCTTTGAGCATTAAGAACAAGATATAATATTAATTGCATCATAAGTATATGAGTTTGATTTACCATAAACATTGTGATTATTAGGATGATTTTGACAAGACACTAAATCTGTCACTTACAATCATCATTGTTGTCTTTATTAAGAATCTCATCCATAGATTTGAGCTTAGTCTGTTCTTTTCCTTCTAATAAATAGTATCACATATCAATTAGGTGGCATCTTCATCCATTTTATAGATCGTTGGGATTATAAAAAATCTTCATTTAATTGCATGAGTTTTGTTTCAAAGAATACATCTCAAGACAATTTAGGACTATATCTTTTCCTTTTGATATACCTTTGTTTATACTACTATAAAGTTAAGCTTAGACCACCTCATCATCCTCATAGAAAAGATTCAATTTGTCATACCGTGTTTGTGGACACAGAACACTCGGAAATGAATTTAAATAATCCAAAGATGATCAGAGAGAAAATATAGATTGAACAAGGCTAGGACCGACATGCTTGGGCCATCACCCTCTTTAGTCTAACGAGGAAAAAGTGTCGACTATGAGGGTAGCTGCTGGTGCCACTGTTACTTTATAGCTATTGATAGGATAATTCCCTTTAGATTTCTCTCAACACAAGTTGCACATCGGAGGCTAGTAATGATCTCTCTTGTTACTCTACAATCTGTTCAGAAGATTTTGATTTATTTAAGCTATTATGCTCATGATATTCCACTATTTTGTGAGCCATTCGTCTTAAAATATTCATTTAGAGGAAGGAATTGTTCTATGTTAGTTTTTGAGACATTATTCTTGATTTCTAATGGGTCCATTTAAGAGGCAACCCACTTACTGGAATTTTTTCCACAAATTCAAATCTCAAAAATTTGATCTATCACCACTATATTCTTATGAGATTGTCGGCGTTGTTTTGTGCCGGTGAAGTGCCCGTAAGAAGCTGTCGGTCGCCGGAATCAGAATCCGTCGCCCGCTTCGGAAGGATCATTCGACGAAAAGAAGGAAGTCAACCGACTCATATTTTTCATAGTTTGAATGAAAGAAGCGCTATACTCAAGTCGTGCATTTATCCCGAAGGACAAACACAAGACTTGAAGGTGAGGCTCGATCAAATAAACTAAGAAATATATGACGTCCGTTTGTCTGCTAAACCAATTATATTTCTTGACAAATTCACTATTTAATAAGAAGAATTAAATAGGGTTTATTTTAAATTGGTTCGAAATGCTTACTATAAAGTAGCACTTATAGTTAATTACATCTTAAATGACCGAAATCAGCTTAAGAAAACTCTCGATAAAAATCGGGAAATATTATCTTCGAGGAGGTCGAAAGGATAGTGACTTATCAACGAAATCGTACAAAGAGGTGTAAAAGGGATTAGCTCAAATTGGAACATTTTATCGTAGAATCCAAATGAGGAAGAAGCTAGTGGATGTCAAGATCCAGAGGCGAACCTCGGTGAATTCCTGTCTATCCCATGATTCTAGGCTTTGTTTTAGGAGATATTATTTAGAGGTTTCATCCTGCCAATTTTATTTAATTGGGAGCTACATTCGTGTGAAACGATCACACGAATAGCATAGTAAGATGTGAGGATTTAGGTCGTAACGAACGACAACGCCTGAATCCTAAAACGAGTCGGAGCTTATATCATGACAAGATAATATACAGCGCCCAACAAGAGGTTGAGGATTTATGTCGTGCTACAGCGAACGACGCTCGAAATCCACGGTTTGTTATTTAACCAAGAATGGTTTAGTTGTTGTAGACGTGTTTCTTTGTTGAAGATGGTCGTGCTTGCCCACCGCTAGCTCCAGCTCGCTCCAGTGCAAGAGGTTGAGTTTTAGTGTCAAGTCAAAATGTTCAATCAGTTGGCGCATGATCGAGTTCACCTAAACATCCTACGCAAATATGTTTAAGTCATTGTACGGTTTATAACGGGATATGTATATAAGACACGAGAGTAGCAATAAAGACATACGCAACAAGATATAATGTAACGTCTTCAACAGGAACAACACGCAAGAATATGCAGTATGAAAAGTGACGACTTAAACAAGATATAGCATGCGTGAAGAGGTACGACAGCAGGTAACACGCTGCGAATGTAAACAAACCCGTATACCCTGGAGGCCCGTTATTTTCTTTCGTCTAGTCGCAAGGTGTACTACATGAAAGCCCAAGCAAGAAAATAAAAGGTCGTCGAAAAACTCAAGAAAACAAAGTGACCGACCCACGACGGAGAGCTCGAGAAAAGTAGTAAAAGTCACCAAAACTCCGAGAAAATCCTAAAAAGACCACGAGTGCTTCTATCAAAAATCGAATGAAAACCAAGCAAAACCGCAAGACTTGGGTCGAGCTAGGCTCGGAACCGTGCAAGATCTGCTCGAAGGAACGTCGAAGGCCACTCGGCCACACGAGTGTATAAAGCCCGCCACTCGCCAGTAAGGGTGTCCAACTAAACCTAACCTCGGAGAGTGTTCCCCACTCCAAGACCGATAATCAACAAGTGGACAATCAAATTTTATAATGTAGTTTTGAAATTTATATTTTTAAGCATGCACATGAGTTTCGATATACGCAAGAGAGTTTATGTGTTTTGATTGTGGTAAAAAAATGTATTTTTGTTGCGAAATGTAGTATCAAATTCCTATCGATTTCGAAAATCGTAATTGTCCACGAGCTTGATTATTTCGTCGGCAAGGATCGCTAACAATCCTAGGAGGTACGGGTGCCCGCTTGCGCTCAGAACGGTGAACGATACGCGTCATCCTACGGTTCACCGGGCCCTCAGAGCGAGTCACGATGTCGTAGGATGGGATATCATTCTACTCTATCACCGGCGTGCGCTTTGCATCATCGCCGTCATCGCCCCAAAAACAAAACAAAACCAAACCAAAACCAACTCCGAGTGAAGCGATGAAACGTGTCAAGCAACGAAAAGGGGGAAAGGAAATTAACCCACCCCGAACTTCGGAGGGGTAGGACGACGGGTGAGTTAATTTAAAATTCCCCTAACACATGTAATGACGAGGCGTTTAAAAACGAAATCCGAGTTCCCAGAATCGACCCCGACGGTGTCATTTTCTCGCTCAAATACAATTATATCAAAAGGAAATTTTAAAGCGAAATCATGGAAAAGTCGATCAAAAACTCTTAAAATCAAGCAAAAGAGAAAAATGGCTCGAGACAAGCACCGGTTGCGAACATTTCCAAACCCATAAGAAAGTGGATGGACAAGCTTCTCAAGAACATCAATTTAACTCCAATCCATCAAATGAGGCACCTAAGAAGTGGCCCAAGCACAATGCTCAATATCTCCCTCTCAAACAAGCAAGGAGCAACTATAGGTTCATCTTTATCAATTCCCAATTCAAACACAGCAGTAAACAAGGCCACCATCACATCGACCCCAACAAAAGGCTCTCGGCCAAGCCCCAACAAAAGGCAGACAACAAGTAAAGTTTCTATCCAACCTCAAAACTCACAAATCACATCAATGGACCCACGGCCAAGCCCCAAATCGAACCCAACTCCTTCCATAAACATAGAATTCGGTCCACCAAATGAGCACAAAGCCCGACCCTCACTAGAACCAAACTCGAGCACAAACCCGAGCCCACAACAAGCCTCCAAGTGAATCAAATGAGTTATCCCAACTCCAATTGCGGCAACCTTTAAAAAGCCAAATTCAAACTTCCATCGAGCAAGAAACCGAGCCGCAACAAGGCCAAGAAAGCCAGCCCTACTCCAAACCAAAACAGCCCTCAAAGAAACAGGTTCCAGTCTACAGGGAAGCCAAACCCGAGCCAGCAGCAGGCCAACCCGAGCCGAAACAACAGGTCCCAATTAAAGTCAAACCCGAGCCAACAGCAGGCCAACCCGAGCCAAAACAACAGGTCCCAATTAAAGTCAAACCCGAGCCAACATGAGGCTAACCCGAGCCAACACAACAGGTCCCAAAGAAACAAAACCAGAAAAGACACCCCAACATATAATCAAAAAAAAAATAATTCCATCACAAAGCTAAAGGGAAACCGCCACTATAAGCATTCAGCCAAACCGATAACATCAGCCCAAAATTCAGGATACCACACTCCCGGCTCAAAGCTGAAACAAAAGAGGGCTAAAAGAGCCAACCCGAGCCCATATAAGGCTGAACCCGAGCCAACCTCAATTCGAAAACAAGGATACAATAATGCCAACTGGAAATCGAGCCACGTGAGGCTGGAAATAAGTTCAGCTCCAGGTTACAACAGTTCCAACGTAAAACCAAATCAGAAATATCAAAAGAGTCAAAACCGAGTCCCAGTAAGGCTGAAAACAAATTCGGCTCCAGGTTAGAACAATTGCAACGTAAAGCCAAATCGGAAGTATCGAAATAGTCAAACCGAGCCCAGAGCAAAGTCGAAAGCAAGCCCAACTCCAAATTACAAGCAATCCCAACATAAAACCCAATCCAATCTACTACAAACGAGGCTCAAAAATAGATATTCCAAAAGCTCTTAAACAGGGATAGCAGTAATAGAAATGAAATGTGTTTTCAGCTAAGGGTTAGAACAAGCTAACCAAGCTTCCAAATGAAATAAAGAAGGACTAGCCCAGGGCTTTCTCAACAAGCATAGAAACTTTCCCAATATCAAAATAAAATCCTCCCTAGCATGCTCTTTGATAAAGAAGAAATAAAAGGAGCGGGAAATGAGCTCCACATGCATGTAAAACTAAATAAATCCTTCCGTGCCTCATATCAAGCTAAAGTGAGTAAAGAACATCTCAATACATATGTTAACATGCTTGTAAACGAGATTAACCTTGCCTCAAATTCATGCTTTCAATATATCAAAAATAGGAGATAAGCACATGCTTCAAGTAAGAATGAATCCAGGGATATCCCAAATTTCCATCACATGCTCCTCATAGGGCAAGCCTAGAGTTCCCCAAAATTCAAAGTGAATTTCTCCTTAACATGTATATATATATTTTTTTTTATTTTGACAAGGAAGAGCTACAAAGAGAAGGCATAAGTTCTTCCCCACATGCTTGTAAATAAAGATGAGCATAAAGAATTTCCAAACTAGCTAGCCATATCTTCATGAAAGATTAAAATGCAAGAGGCCCAAGAACAACATAAACCTCTCCAAGCCAAGCCTAAATTTTCTCTCTAGCATGCTCAATCGAAACTTTTAAGCCACATTTCAAATTGTAAAGAAAACATTCCCAGCATTTATACAAGTATCACATTAGCATGCTGTTAGAAGAAGAAAACCCATAGGAATCAGTATTTCAAGCAACTAAATAAGACTTTCCATAGCATACAAGTGCTTAACCGAAACCATGAACGGGGCAAACCGAGCCAAAGGCACAAGTGAAGCCTCCACGGGGCCAAAACCGAGAATAAGAGAGGGTTAAAGGGAAGTTACCGGACAACGGGAAGACACAAGAGAAATAGCAAGTTCGGTAGCAGATCCAACAGCACCTCCCCTTCCTCACAAGGATTTTCGGCCAACCCCAATCCCACCCCAAATGGGGTTTAAATAGGCAGAGAAGGGGAAGCAGAAGTCAAGAGCTCAACCTACAGGATCGGGCGCAAGTGGGACTGGCGGCAAATTGCCGCAGGAGAGGAGCAGAGAGATCGGTAAGGGGCGCACGCGAGGGCAAGTTGCTCGCACGGGGATAAGGATAGGATCGCGAGCGGCTCGAGGAGCAAACGGCCGCCGAGGGAGCACGCTCGAGCGTGGGAGGGACGAAGCTTCCATGGAGCTCGCGCGGGAGAGACGAAGCCGACCGGTCGAGCGTGAGGAGAGTTAGGGCGAGAGGACTCTCGCGGGACCAAGGCGCGGGAGACGGGCTAGCCGAACGAGTCGAATGGGGGAAGGGTAGGATTTAGGGCTTAATTTTATAATTAAAAGGATTTAATATTAATTTATATTAAAAATACGCCCCGAACCCTAACTTTCGCACTCGACGGGCTATCGTCGCAAACTTAACGTCAATTTTAAGTGAAATCGACATTCCGGACGCATCGGCGCAGTCCTTTTCGTCATCCGAGGTCGTCTGGGCAACCTCGTCGACGAGCACGTCAAAATTGCGTCGAAATTTGGTATCGTCGCAAAATTGACTCGAGCTCGATCAATCAGAATGGTGCGTGTGTGTAAGACGTGCACGAGGTTGTCCTAATGTCCAGGGTTCTATAGGGACTCAATTTGAACTCCTGACATCAATTTCGACCGTCTATAGACTCAGCGGTACGGAATCTCGTACGAGGATTTCAAAGAGTAACGAAGTGGCTTCCAGACACTCTAAAACGAGGTGGGTCCCATCGCTAGGAATCTAGGATTGTCGAGGAAGTTCCTGAGGCTAGAATCCTAAATCTAGGAGGAATACTAAACCTCGACAAAAAGTGAGGTCAACAGAGATATCACATATAATGTGATCTATTATAGATCATTGATGCAGGACATCATTATGGAGGTCGCTTTTAGTCTGTGCCGCCACTAGCTGCCTAGTTCAAATCAAGTTAAAAGTCATTGGATTGGTAAGCTCAACGGCAACTTTATCTTGTCATAAATAATGGGAGACTATGATCTCAATATGTTGTTTATAGCTATAGCTATAAAAAAAATTCTACTTAAGGATCAGAGTATCATTTATGAAGGGTGTAAATAATGCTCCTTTTCGACTTATTTCAAAGCTTTTTCTTTATGATCAAAAGAGCCTGGGAGATTCCTTGTCTCTAATGATGCTCATCTTTGACATCATCTTTTCCCACTACAAGAGCATCTTTAGAAACTCCTTACATGGTAAAAATAATCGTGTTGCCCACTACTGCCATCCTAGCCATATGACTACATGTTATTTATTTTTTACAAAATAGATACAATTGTTTGACTACATGAGGGTTTTTCATATAAAATTCATCATTTATTCTGTATGTGTGCGCTAAGAAGTGCTGAAATACAATGAATAATGTTCATCAGCTCCTAATTGTTTATAGAAAAAATTCCCAACATACAACATTTTGGTGTTTGTGGTAATCCCCCATCTTTTTTGATGAGCAATTTTTAGCATCATTCATATATGTTAGTTACAAGGACTTCAACATATCATTGATTAATCAGCTCGCTTCGTTTTCTTTTCTTAGAAGCGAAACACCCAAATTATTATTATTTGAGATTAGCATTTTGTTCTACCTTTGATGAATGATGACAATCTCTTGAAAATATTATGGAAACAATTGGTGTTGCCACCTTGAAGAGTAAATCAAAATAAATTGGCAACCTCGGTGCCAGTAAAGGAAATTCACATTGATATTTTGGTAATGGTTGTGTCTAGTTAGTATCTTTAAATTACCATTAGTAGACGCATTAATGTGTATAGTTCTGTAGAATGCATCCCCTTAAAAGGGCTGATCATCCCATGGGTGAATTCATGTGTCATGCAAAAAAGATTAGCTCGACGAGGCCAAAGCCCTCAGACTAAGCTTTTATTATTGGAAACCATCGTGGACGCATCTTGAGAGCCAATAAGTGAGCCTTGAGAAGTCATCTAACGCTGGATTTAGTCCTGGTTAGTGAGAATCCTTGAGAGGGCCTATATTTCTATTACGATGTTTGCATCTTTTAATATACTCCATAATGCATTCGATCCTATCGTTAAAACCATTTATACTTAACATGAAAAAAGATATTCATCAGCTGTAGAAGTTCAATAGAATACTTGAGGCTGTTGAAGCATCTCACTAAATAGTCATTTGAGAAGAGTCCTGAAGAGTTTCGTAAGAGTTATTTTGGATTGGAAAATGACTCCACTCATAATCCTAAGGTGATGACTATGTCGGTTGTTTAACTTGTGGCTGTGATTAATGGAGTTTTGATTAAAATTATGACGGACTGTTAGCTTAGTAAAAAAATTCAAGGATTATGTCGACAATACAGATATATTTTTGATCTCATTTAAACGTCCAAAAATAGGGGGTAATTTTTGAGATTGTAAAAGAACTTTAATTTGATTCATATTTTTTCACAAAACACGGTGTCTCAACCTCTAGAAAATATTCGACATGTAGTATTGAGTCTGTAGGTATGCTACCCAATTTAATGTGGTTCAAACAATATAAAAATGATTAGGAAAAGTCAATATGGTTTAGTCAATGCTAGATCTGCCAACTTGGTTCATCTCTGTCATGTTAAAAGGGAGAGATAAGGACACCGGTGCAACCCTAATGATGCGAGCTACATTTTGGTGGCCTCCAATTGCACTAACATGGCAATATTTATTACACTAATACATCGTCTTTTGTGACCTGTGTATCTCAAAAAAAAAAAATCATTTTGGTGGGAGGAGATGATCATTATAAAAAGGCTGAAATTATATCCTCAATTTTGACTGATGAGTTCATTCAAGAGGTATTGATCTTATCAAAATGTTTTCTGTCAACCAAATCATTAAAACTTTGATCATCACCAGTAATGCACTCATGAGATAGTCAACTACAACTTAGTATACGTAAATCATTAATTGGAAATATCAATGGATGTGCCCATTGCTTGCTACTGCTGTCAGAACACTTTTAACTGCCAGGTTAGCTCGTGCTCAAGTTATGACATCAACCCCTATACTAAGTTTTTACAGAGGAATAAAACTTGTATGATTGGACAGTCCCCCATGATTTTTGTTTTTTTCATTTGAGATCTACATTAAAAAAATTCCATGTCACATCAAAAATACCACCATCACTGTCGTTTTAAAAGTGAAATGCACTTTTTCATGCACAGGCTTATAAGGTATTAAAAGTGCAAATATCAAACTTTGGGTTTTACATATGTAAATACATAAATTTGCATGTAAATTTCCCTTTAAACTAATGTCAATAAAATATCAAATCCCTGAACTTATCTCAACGCTTTTTTGCAGTTGGCTGCCCTGGACTTCATTGCATGTTCTGCCGCTGATGCATTTGCCATGACAGACTCTGGAAGCCAATTATCCTCCCTTGTTGCCGGCTATCGCATATATTATGGGGGTGGAAAGCACCCCACCATAAGACCAAATAAGCGCAGATTAGTTACCATTTTCGCGAAAAATTCAACTATAGAATGGAAGCAATTTGAGGTAAGAGTTAGGAAGACAGTGAAGCAGAGCAAGAAGGTTTATGAAAGGCCTGTAGCTAGAAGCATTTACAGGCATCCAAGATGTTTGCAGTGTATGTGTCCAGTTGATCCATAGCATCTGTATCTTGTTACTTTTCTTAAATCAATTGATTGATATTTGATGGATTTACATACATACCACACAAGTCTTATGTATTTTCGTATCTAGTGCCTAAGCTTAAATATTCATTTTAACACTGAAATCTTTAACATCACATATGCTTCATCCATAGGTTTTGATGTGATTATGTCTCTAAAATGGTATATATGTAAATAACAAATTTTAGGTGATAGATACTTGACTGCATAGGAATTGTGTGGTATTTATGCAAATTTTTTATTTTTTTATTCTTTGACAATTTGTGTAATTTATTTGGTTTGATTGGCCTGGGAACCAAGAGTTGGTTCAGAAATTTCTCCTTCGATTTAAGTCCCTTGTTTCTGATTTGCATTCTTAGGTAGTCAGAAAGATGTATGTTAGGAGGAAGTTATACCTTCTCCGCATTACGTAATGGGTTTACTGATTATATTGTTGTGTTTGTATGACTCCTATTTACTTTTTGGGAAATTAACATGCACATCACACAGTTTTTATGTATTTATATATCTAACACTCAAAAATTTGATATTTATACTTTTAACACACCAGCTAGTCATAAACTCATGCAAAAAACTGATGAAATTGGACTTTTTTTAGAGAGATTTGTTGTTGGGTTTTGAATCTCAGATGAATGTGGGACTTTTTTTTATTTTCGTTTGTAAAAAAAAAAAAAAAATTTTAAGAATAAAAAGAAAATTCTCATCAAAATAGAGGTATTAAATGAGTGAAAATAAAGATTTAAATTTGCCATTCAGAAAAAAGGGTGTATTTACAAACATACCACCTAAATCTTTCGTATCACATCAGCAATATAATCATTTAAACTGCTAAAAAAAGTAAAATACAGCTTCTCATGCATAGATAAGATGGTATGTATATAAAAATTGTAGTTTGATTTGTAAGTATGCAACGTTTGAATGGTATGTGTATAAAACTTCCTTACTACAATCCAACTCATTTCCTATCTTGTTCTTATAAAGCACTTCTCCCATAAGCTTCCACGTAGCAAAACAAGCCCATTCACTCTCTTCAACATATATATTTGACAAACTTGGCTTCAAATCAGTTTATCTTTTGAGAAAAAACTCCTCAACATTTTACATTATTATGCATCTTGAGAGCTCCAAGAAGTGCGCTGCGCCCTGTATGGAGTCATCAAACTTCCTTCAAATATGCAACAAATATGCAAAATATATATTTTTTCACTAAATATTTGTCTATTACAATCATAAACCCACCATAAGCTTTAATTTGTTGTCATCCAATTAAGCATGATTTAAGTGGCTAAAGACTAAAAACCCTAGTAAAAATAAGAAAGCAAATTTTAAAAAAATGGAGGTGTAACATGCAAAAAATATACATATAGGTAAAGGTTAGAACAGGTGTTATTTCATGCCATATCATAGAAGTTCTTCATAAGTAAATAGAAACAAGTTATTGGATGAATCATAAAACATGGATCTCAAAGCACATTAAAAACAACAAACCAAATCCAAGTCAACTTGATTCCATGGCCAACGTATCTAGAGATGTAAGCATCAAATCTGACTTATCAATCATGAGATCAACTAAGTCAAGTCCCCAGTAAAAAAGAGAGAGTCCGTGAAAGAAAATATCAGAAGAATCTTTATAATAGTGAATAATAAAGTATAAGTAGGTCAAAAAATGGAGTTTGGAGGAAGGAGACAGAGGAACAAAGTTTCTATGTAGGTTGGGTGGCAGTCGAACTTCTTAAAAGGGTTACTAATAGGTACATACATACTTGAACAAATTACCAACTCACTATTATGGGTTTTTCTAGTCAAGGATTCAAAGAATTTCAATCAATCCTTTGCTCTGGGGGCCAAAAAATCTTTTAGTCTCGACGAAGAGAATAAGGATTTGAGACCACCATGTTGAATTTTGCCATTGAGGTACTATCATGGCGTAATCATCGTAACTCCGCTCCGGCTGGCACCCGAGGCCATGATCATGCCAACTAAGCAATGTATTGTAGTTGTTTGGTTGAGCTCTTGTATATCTCAGTGCCATATAGAGCCTGTCTTGATGAGATAACCGCGTGATCGATGACACTCGTCTTGTTGCAACTTGATCAGGAGAATCCACTCAATCCATCATAATTTGTCCATACCAGTGGAACATAATTGTTTGATTTTGATAAGGCCAAATAAACACATGGCTATGAAATGTTGTAAAATACTTATGATCCAACCATCTCTCTATCCATGTGACAAATCAACATAGCCAAGACTTCAGAAGCCAGACAAACACATGGATTACTTCGATCACTCGCAACAAAGCTGTATACTTCATCTCTTACCGCAATCCAACTTATCCCGACCTCTTTCTTACCTCCCACTCCTCTCATAAGCTTCCTCATCTCTGCAAACGAAGCCCATTCATTCATAGCAGCATAAATATTCGACACAATCACGTAAGTCTTCGCACCCTTTGGCTTCAAATTCAGTATCTTCTTAGCAACAATGCTTCCCAAATTCACATTGCTATGCATCTTACAAGCTCCAAGAAGTGCCCCCCATAGCGATTCATCAGGCTCGAACGGCATATTTGCAATCAACTCAGAAGCCTCTGTTAGCCTCCCACTTCTACCAAGTAGATCAATCACACAACCATAGACCTCCTTATCAGGTTGAACACCATATATTCTTCCCATCAAATTGAAAAAGTTCAAACCTTCTTCCACCAAACCAGCATGGCTGCAAGCATTTATTACTCCCATAAACAATATTGAATCAGGTTGGATCCCATTGATCATCATTTCATTGAATAATTCAATAGCCTCTTTCCCATATCCATGTACTCCATATCCAGTGATCATTGAAGTCCATGACACCAAATCTCTATAACAAATGTTATGGAAGACTTTCTGCGAGTCAGCTATACTGCCACATTTTGCATACATGTCAATAAGAGCATTTGCTATCTGCTGGTTTTGTCCAAAGCCCCTCTGTAAAACAACACTGTGAACTTGCTGACCAAGGCTTAAAATAGAGAGTTTTGCACAAGAGGAAATGATGCTGGTGAAAGTGAACGAGTTCGGCCGAATGGATTGTGAAAACATGTTCAGTAGCAGACGAAAAGTATCAATGGAGTCTGCGCAACTAAGACCGGCGATCATCGTGTTCCATGTGATCAAATCTTTCTGAGACATCTCAAGAAAGTATTGTTTGGCTTCTGAAAAGCCCGTGCATCTTAAGTACATGTCAGTGATTGCATTTGAAATGTGAAGGTTAATGCTGTGCCCAATTTTAAAAGTGGCAGCATGGATTTGCTTACCCAGCATTAAGCTCCCAACTGCAGCGCTAGCGCGAGCCGTTATGGATAAAGTGAATGGATTTAATTCAGCTCCCTCCTGCTTCAAAGAAGAAAAAAAGAGATTTTCATGGGCGTGTATATTCATTAGGTGGTTGATGATCCGATTTCGAGCCAAGTTGGGTTCAGCTCAAAATTTTTTCGGGCCAACATTTTGGCTCGTAGCTCGGCTTGTTTATTTCAATCCCATAATCTTCGAGCTAAATTCGCTAAATTCACAACACTAACTTTAGTAAGGTTGTTAACGATCTGATTTCGAGTCAAGTTGGGGTCGCCTCGAGAAAACTTTGATCCAAAATTTCGGCTAATAGCTCAGGTCATTTATTTCGTTCGAGCCAAAATTAAAATCAATTCTCGAGGGATTAACGATCTTCGAGCTGAGTTCACAGCCTTATATATTCATAAGCAAGAGAGTGAAGGTACCTGAAACATCCGACGGCACATCTGAACCGCGGCACCACCATTTCCGCACCGAACATAGGCGGCGATTATCGTAGTCCACGAAACGGGACTTCTTTGAGAGATTCCATCGAACACCTGGAGTGCGTCCACAATACCACCGGGGGAGGCGGAATACGCATCTACCAGCGCATTATCGACATGCATCTGGCCCTCAATACCTCGCCGGATAACAATAGCATGCACCGAGGCTGTGAATCCGGCGAGTTCCATTGCCTTGCAGGCCGTGAGAATGCTGGAAAGGGTGAAGTGGTTGGGGTCTACGCCGGCGTAAGCCATGGATCGGAAAATAGCCCAAGCGTCTTCCGGCCGCGCGTTGGAGGCGTAGCCACAGATCATAGCCGTCCATGCGACGACATCGCGGTCGGGCATTCCGTCGAAAACCTGGCGGGCGTCGGAGAGTCGGCCGCTGTTGCAGAAGCTCTTGATGAGATTGGTGGACGCCGCTACAGGTGATATAGGCGAAAGGTGGCTGAGTTGATGGAAAGGTAATTTTGTCATTATGAAATTGAAATTATATATATAGGTGATACAGGTGATACAGGTGATACAGGTGATACAGGTGATCAATTTTTGACACGTATAATATATATCACTAAAATATTAAACATTTACTCTGTCATCGTAAATATTTTAGTGCGTAATAGCTGAATTCTCTAAATAAATATACAAAAAAAAATTAAAATTATGATTAGATTTAATATAAACAAATTTGGAAATAGGATCCACATTTAGTTTGATGAATCATTCTTAATACATCAAAACAAAATTTATCTCACTAATTATATATTTTGGCTAAAATATTTGAATTAAAAGCTTTTGTAATTGGCTTGACACCATTTGAACTTTGGTTTTGATGAACATTTAGTCAAAATATGAATCTCAATGACATGAATATATTGAGTTTTTGCCCAAATAATTATGATGTCATTATGACATTTAATAACTTCTAAATATTAGGGGTCAATACAAAACATTTCATACATTATTTTTGTTTTTAGTCCAAATAATTAGATTTCTTCTAAAAATATGTACATAAACTAAACTTAAATGGTTGTTCTCAGTTAACATTAACTCCCTATGATTGTTAAGCATATAAATGTATATATATTTATATATTAATTCATGAAGATATATATATACTGAAATTCATGAACTCCCCGATCGGCTCTGCTAGGGTTTCGCGGCATGGCGTCGAACCCTAGCGACCGTCATTGTGATCTCTTCGCATATGATACCTCGTCGATCCCGCATCTCCTCCGGCATCATCAGACGCTGCGCGGCTGCAATTCCGAGTGTCCGATACGTGTCGCCGTGCGCAGCGTTGTCGTCTGGCGCTGCGAGGTCTTCTTCGCGCGTCATCTGGAGCTCGCCCGATGCTCGCCGTGCGTACCCCGTGCTACTGCAGCGTCTTCCTCGCGGCCTTCGTCTGCGGCGGCTGTTTCTTTCGCAGCAATCCGCGACTGTTGATTCGGGCCGGTTGCTACGGTGTCGGCTTTGTCCGAACCGGGAAGGAAAGCTCGACCGGTGCACAACGGGCTACTTCCGTCAGCGATTTTGACAGTGAGCAGCTGGTTTTCTGAGCCGTCTTCATGGCAACGACTACTTTTGCCGGAGTGGTGGGCAGGGACAACACCTCTCACAAAAAAGTTCCTGATCATCTTTTCTTTCCACAATCCTTTCACGATGCGGCGGCTGGTAAAATCGAGCAACATTTTATCAGACCGATAGGTGAAAAGGATGGGAAGCCTGTTGTTATCTTCACTGCCCTGGAAATGAAGACTCTCTCTGAGGATGTGAAGTTCACGCTAATTGGGAAATTTCAATTTGGTCATCCCAAGATGGATTTGGTTAGAAAGTTCTTTGAGGATCTGAAGCTCATTGGAGGATGGAGGTTGGGAGTTTTAGATGGCAGACATCTACTTATTAGAATACAAAAGGAAGAAGATTATGCTAGAATATTTGCCCAACAATCTGTTTTGGTTGTCGGTACCTATATGAAGCTTATCAAATGGACTCCTGATTTTGACCCATCTAAGAAACCTCCTGTCGTTCCTATGTGGTTCAAGCTTCCGGGACTCCCTTTTCATTTGTACCAACGAAAAGCTTTATATAACATCAGTCAAGCTCTTGGTATTCCTCTCAAAGTTGATTCACCTACTTATGATATGGTCTCGCCTGATGGTGTCAGGGTTCAGGTGGAAAGGGATTTTACCCTCCCAGATGTGGATCAAATTTGGATCACGGATGGTGAAGATGGGTTTTGGCAGGAGGTGGTGGTAGAGAATAGACCTCTTTTTTGCAGCATTGCAAAATGTTCGGGCACATTAGGGACACCTGTTACAGGCTGCATCCCCCATCAAGGAAAAGGGCTTATGGGTCTTCTTTTGCTGCTGTTGAGATTCTTCAACAAAGTGCTGATGCTACCCTCGTTCAAAAGGTGAACAACGTAGCATCTGAGGCTGACAAGGCTGTCGGGGAGACTCCTCAGCAGGCTGCACAAGTTGTCACCCCGGTGGTTAGCGCCATGGTTGCTGAAGATGGAAAGGTGGCCCTTCCTCCCGTGGTGCAAACCGCCCAGGTGGCTACCATAGCTGTCGATTCTGACCGATACACCAAAAAATTTAGCAGAAAAAGAAGAAATCTCCAACTTACTGTTGCACCCACCGGTAAGTTTCAGCAGACTCTGACAACTGAAGATGAAGAAGCTGAAGAAGAAGAAGCAGAAGAAGATGAAGAGGATTGGCAGGTTTACACTTCTCGACGGAAGAAGAAGCCTGGAGATACTCTACTAGTTGATGAAACCTTGGTCACTCATGGCAATGGAGCAGCAATTAAGAGCTTACTCTATGGATCTCCTAGAAACAGAGCGAGAGCAGCGCGATCTCGTTCTTAGACATTGTTATTGTTGTCTATGTACTGAACTTTCGTTTCTTTTGTTAGCTTTGTATCGTAGGGGTTGGGCTCCATGTTTTGGGCCCCTCCGCAAGCTCATGTAACCGTTTTTATTTCAATAAAATTCGCCCTAGGGCTTTGGAAATATATATATATATATATATATATATATATATATATATATATATATATATATATATATATATATATATATATATATATATTAATTCATGAAGGAATATAGCATAAAGCTATATTCTCACTAGCATTAGGATTAAATCAATGTTCACACCAATAATTTCTCATTCATCACCTACTTAACGTTTGATTAACCCATTTATATTTTGTGAGACTTTGATCGTAAACTAGCTCAACTTAATTAAAATAATTAAAACCATAGACTTCTTTTACTTATGCCCGTATATAATTCATTCAAGCTATCATAATTTTTTATCTCCATCACAAATAGTTTATTAAATATCCTTCTTAGTTAAAGTCTTATATCATTTTTCTTTGCATTTGAACTCTAGATATTTCTTTATATCGTGTGCATGTATGCATTCCATTAGTCTTGATTTTATCACAAATAATCATTACTTCACTTCAGGTTAATACATAGTCATGTGGACTTATCATAATCATTATATAAGTTATTTTATATAAAACTTCATTATACATTGAGTTCTATAATTCTTCACCTATCTTAAACATCCACATTTTTTTCTTGCATACAAAAGTAGTTCTAATTACTAAATAAAGTTTGGTATTCTTACAATCATTTAAATTTAGCATTTTGAGCATGCACATTTAAATAAATATAAGTAGTATATTTAATATTATATATGAATAACCATATAAAGGGGCTAAAGTCGATGAGAAGCTATAATATTGATATGAATAAGTACAAGAATTAATCCTCCTTCGAGCAATGAAAGGGATACATATTTATTATTATGAAAATGGCAGATAAGATGATACCAAAGGTGTTGGTGGAACCAAGAACGATGGCCACATATATTAGCTCCATCCGTACATGATTGGGGATCAATAAAATTGTTTGTCAATGTCAATATCCAATGTCATCATAACCTTGGAGGTGTTGGTATGAGCAATAGTGCATCATTAACATTAATTTACATACAACAATTTATCATTGGTAGCACCTCATGTTGGTAATAATAGGCTATAACATCCTATTAATATCTTCAAATTGTTCACTTCACATTATAAGAAAGTGGTGACTGGTATTAGTATTGACTGACTTAACATTGCGATCACATTATTATTAAAAAGAGATCCAAAACCTTTTCCAAAACACTAATAATTATAGATTACTCTTACTAAGGAATTCAATTTGTGTTCATTTATGGGCTATAGAGGGAATACTTCGATTTTTGGATTGGTGATCAATACTAGGGCTGTCAAAACGGCTCGTTGTTCGTGAACAGCTCGTGTTCGGCATGTTAAGAAGCTCGTATTCAGCTCGTTTGCTAAGTTAACAAGTCCTAACGAGCCGAACACGAACAAAGATTTGTTCGTTCGTGTTCGGCTCGTTTTAGCTCGAAATACTATTCCTCAATTATATATATATGTGTGTGTGTGCGTGTGTGGACATCTATATATATCTATGTATATATGTATCTATGTAGATACATCTATGTATATGTATGTATGTCTATATATATATATGAGTAGTATTTTTAAAAATTTTAAGAGATTTATAATCAATTAAAATTATTAATTAAGTAAATATAATAACAAGTATTAAATTAGATTCAAGTGATGTTTTAATATCAACTATACTTCTTAAATATTGCCTCAATTCTTAACATTTTATGGTTACGTGATTAGGATTTTTCAAACGACTCTTTGTTCGTGAAGAGCTCGTGTTCGGCTCGTTAAGCAAACGAGCCGAACACGAACACACATTTTGAGCTTGAAATATAAACGAGCCAAACACGAGCTGAGCCTGGCTCACTCGTGTTCTGCTCGTTTACACCCCTAATCAATACATTGAATATCAGTTGACTTGAGTGAATGATGACAGAGATAAGAAAATCCTCTTCTAATCAATGGGCCATAAATTATTTCATAATTGTGGCGTAACTTGATTATATATAAATACAACATATCTGTTCATAATATTTGAACTAAAAAAATAAAAAAACATCCTACTATCCAAATCTATCTTGATGTTGATCATTAGGGACCAACCCAAAGCTTGCTGTATTGGGATAGTCAATGGAACCTAATATTCTCTTTATCTTTAATCAAATTTTTAAGCATATCACATGATTTATTATGGTAATTAAATGATTATAATCTTTTATATTTAATCAAATTCTTATACAATAAATTAGTAAAAATATAATCTTAGAAGGCCAATTGTCTTTTAAAAGTTTGTTTCTTCTTTTTGAGACAAGATGTTAGAGATAAATGACTCGCAATATATAGGAAATACATTGATTTAAATAATATTCAATATTTTATAATGTACTCGTTTAGCATGACCAAAATTATATAAGAAAGAAATATTAAAATTTATCATTCATATATAGAAATTGTAAATCTTAAAAGGATAATTGTTCATCCTCAACATAACCCGATTCCAACCCTGATGTTGCCGTTATATGCTATAATATTTCAAATATGTATGTTAACAAAGAAAGCAAATCTTTATTCTGTGTTTTATTCTTCGGTTGACAGAGTTTGTAAGACATCTGAGGTCACAGGTTCGATCCAGCTTATGTGCGGAATGAAATTTTAGGCACATGAGGTTGATTGAGAGGCTCGTCTAATAGCTTCTGGTCAATCTTTCATATATATAGACACACACACACACACACACAGAGTTGTTTTACATTGGAGGAAGTTTGAGGTACTCTTGTTTATCCAGCTTCTTGGGGCTACCAAACTCATTGACCAAAAATATATTTTCAATAATCAATTTGTATATTTGAAAGTTCTCACTGGTTGGAAAGCCTGCATCCATAAATATTAATAATTAGATGAAAAGGGTAAAAAAAAAACAATTTAAAGGATTATTGGAAATAATTTATTGATTAAATAGTAATTACCTTGTAATTCAGGGTGTTTTGTGAAAAGGGCAACCTCAGCAAACTTAACTTCAGGATCTTGTATGCTAATCCATTTTAACTGTTAATATAAACCATTTTTAACAAATTTTAAGCAAAGCAAAAATGAAAAATCAAAATGATAAACAAAAGCTGCCATAAATCATTTTATTTTTCTCTTTCAAACATTTTGTGGTGTTGATTATAGCTTCTTTGACAGCAAACAAGAAGTTTAGGTTTTCGAAGAAGGATTTTGCTGTTATTTTAATAAAATAAAGTGAAATTTACATACATACCACATAATTCTTATGCATTTACATATCTAACACACAAAGTTTGATATTTACATTTATAATGTCTTGATGTCATAAATCTATGCATAGAAAAATGCGCTTTATTTGTCAAAAGATAGTAATGATGATATTTTTGATGCGATGTTATAAATGTTAGAGTGTTGGATATGTAAATCTATAAGAATTGGATGGTATGTATGTAAATGCACCTAAAATAGAATCCATAATTGCAATTTCTAAAATTAGATACTATTCTTGAAAAATAAAGCTTTATGCTATCAAACTCTTGAAAAATTTGCATATGTAGCACATAATGCCTATATATATTTTTGCATATCTCACCCCAAAACTTTCATATTTACATACACTTTTCTTGATGTGATATTAAGGAATTTAGTGTTATGTGTGTAAATATGAAAGTAGGGGTGTAAATGAACCGAACACAAACGAACAGAGCTAGTGTTCGTGTTTGAAATGTTCGAATATATCATTGTTCGTGTTTGGTTCGTTTAACAATCCGAACGAAAAAAAATTGTTCGTGTTCATCTCGTTTGCTTATCGAATGAATTGAACATTAATTTCCTGGCGAACCGAACACGATCTGTTCGCGAACAACAAGCTTTGTTGATAGCCCTAGCTTTGATAGCATACTTCCTTAAAATGAAGCAAAGTGAGTAGGTATTCCGTACACATCAGGTAATCCATACTTCCTCAAAATGAAGCAAATCCATACTTCCTCAAAATGAAGCAAACCGAATAAGACGTTTAGGTTTTGTTTAGAGTTTTATTTTAATATATAGTATAGTATATTAATTATAATATTATAATATTTATATTAATATAATTAATACTATAATATTATTATTGTTATTAATAATTTATCATATTATATAATTTATAGAAGTTTAATTAGTTAAAATTTGATAAATTTTTATAATATATAATTATTTTTAAAATATCATAAAATTTTCATATATAATTATTTTTAATTATTTAATATTTCGAACAATAACAAACCGAAAACGAACGAACACATCACTGTTCATGTTTGGTTCGTTTAACAAACCGAACGAAAAAAAATTATTCTTGTTCGTCTCGTTTGCTTATCGAACGAATCAAACACAAACTTCTTGGCAAACCGAACACGAACTGTTCGAGAACAACGAGCTTTTTTGACAGCCCTATATGATTGCTTAGGTGTGAGATATGTTATTACATAAGAATTGGGTGCTATGTATTTAAATGCCCCTCAAATATAAAGAAAAAAAGGTTATCATTAATTATATTAATCTTTAATAACATTTTTATATATTAAAAATGTTTCAAATTAAACATACCTTTCCAGTAAGAGTTGTTCTTTTGCATTTAGGGTTTTGAGTATCAGTCCTGCAAGTGCCAAGTGGATCTTCACTTACAGTAAGGGCAGCCATAGTTCCATTTATTGAAGCTGCTCCACTTTCTGGTTCCAGATTTGCTAGGTAAAAGTATGGGACTCCAAAGCCATGCCCAGGATCTCCATCACTGAATGAAACCACATTGCTTCACACCAAAAACAAAAGGAATTAATCCTATCATAATTATATTAGATGAAGAAGAAGAAGATGATGATGGTGATGAGGGCGATGATGAGAGAGAGAGAGAGAAGTTGAAGAAGAAGAAGAGAGACTACCCATATGGAGCTCCTCCCAGATCAATGGAGCTAGTGCTGCAGCAAGGAAGAAAGGGTGAAAACCATCAAAATTTGAGAACATGAGTTTAAGGGTGAGTTTGGAGCGGCGATGTGGTTGCCATAGTTTTTTTCTGTTTAGCAAGTTTTTGTGTTTGATAAAACTGAGATTTGACTATTTTTTTCAAAATGCTGCAGTTGAAAACTATGTTTTGTGATCATATCAAATTGGCTACTTATAGTGGCTGTTGAAAAGTTACGGTCTGATTTTTTTTTTAGTAAGCCAACGCGCTTAGTTAGATCCGGTGTTAAAACGTAGTTTTCAACTGTAGTTTTTTAAAAAAACATACAAAACACAGTTTTACTAAACAAAAAAATCTGCGATGCAGTGCCGCATTGCCGCCCCCAATGCATTTGGAAAAGCAAAATGATCAATTTCTAATTTTCTTGATCATTCAATTGGATAAAAGCCATTGGCAACTTCTTCCATTTATTTATGGTGTAGTGTCCTTTGGTTAAGATTAGTAGTGTCGAATCCAAAATACACTCAAGGAATAGAATATTCTAGGAAGTGACGAGAGAGAGAGAGAGCGTAGTGGGGGACAATAAAAGAGAGTGTCATTTATTCATGACACGAACCCTATTTATAGACATAGGTCACACTTTTACAAAAGTACATATCAACACTCTCATTATTAACTTTTCATAGAGACTCTTTTTTCATATCAACACCCTCATTATAAAACTGAGATTTGACTGTTTTTGTCAAAATGCTGCAGTTGAAAACATGTTTTGTGACCAGATCAACTTGGCTACTTACAGTGGTTTTTGGAAAGTCGCGGACTGATTTTTTTTTCCAGTAAGCCAACTCACTTAGTTAGATCTGGTATTAAAACGTAGTTTTCAACTGCAATTTTTTAAAAAGACAGACAAAACACAGTTTTACTAAACAGAAAAGACTGCGGTGTATTGTCGCATTGCCGGCCCCAATGCACGCTGAAAAGTAAAATGATCAATTTCTAATTTTTTTTATCATTCAATTGGATAAAAGCCATTGGCAGCTTCTTTCATTTATTTATGGTGTAGTATCTTTTGGTTAAGATTAGTACTGTCAAATCCAGATATGTCTTGGTACATACACCTAAGGAATAGAATATTCTACTAGGAAGTGATGAGAGAGAGAGAGCACAATAGGGGACAATAAAAGAGAGTGTCATTCATTTATTCATGACATAAACCCTATTTATAGACATAGATCACAACTTTACAAAAGTACATATTAGCACATTCATTATTAACTTTTTAGAGGAAGTAATTGGTAATTATAAAGTATTCACATATAATAAGACCGGGGATTGATTTGATCAATGAGAGTGTAGATCTTTTTGTGAGCCTTGACTCGATCAATTTTTAATCATAAAAAGAGCCTATTATTGATCGTCTCGAGAACTGATCCCCACTCTGCGGAACATCTCCTGACACGTTCTGTCGATCGTTCGGATAAGATGTCTCTCTTGCCAATATCTAGTTTAAGACAGTCGTCAATAGCTATGCCAGTTTCATCCTCCTAAGCCTTTATCTGCCTTGGGATTTGTGATGACATTTTTATTTGTACAAGTAGAGAACTGGAAAACTATTCTATCGAATTGTCTATTTGCTTGAAGTCATGTTGATGATTGCAGGTAAAACAACTTTTTTTCTAAATCATATTTTTTTTTTCAGATAGTTTTTATTTATTTAATGTATGGTGCTACATAAATGATTTGAACGATGCTATGTAGTCTGTAGATCAATTATAAATTTGTATTTATGGCAAACTAAATCATGGATATAACATTTATTACATCATTTTCACACCATTTTTTTCAATTTAAAACAAATGAATTGTTGCTTCTGAAAAAAACCATGTCTTAGAAAGAAATAATTTAATCATTAATGCATGATTTTGTAATTTTAACATAAAGTCATCACAATAAATTTCAAAGATATATACATATATATATCTTTAAAAGGAATGACTCTAGGCTATTAGACGAGTCCCCCGCCACCCCTAATGTGCCTAGCCATTAGAGTACCACCCACCATACAACAACCGTGGCCAGAGAGAGATTAGAACCCCTGACCTGATGAGACTTACAACTGACTCGCAGATGCTTATCAACAAATCAATTCAATAAAATAATCAAAATAAGTTCAACGTATAGAAGGTCACCTGAGAACACCCCATGTGTTTTTTGCCACAAGCCAACGGGCACTACTGGCGACGTCCGTTGGGTCCGATTCAGGTGGGGCGGCCGGCTGGAAGATAGGGAACTGAGCGCCTACAGCCGCCGGAGACCGGAGGAGAAAGAGAAAAACAAGAATAGAGCCGGCTTGGATGAACATAGGTGAAGAAGCTTTCTTCATAGTTTTTTCTTCCATAGTTAGGGATCATTACGGAACTATATATATTCTAACCCATTCGAATTAATAATTAAAAGGGGCTTTTACACATGTACAAAACACACAATTCTCGTGTATTTACAAATCTAACACCTAAACAATCATATTTATATGTATACCACTCAACTTTTTAAGATCACATAAAAAGTTTTCATATGTAAAAGTTGATGATGCAAATGGGGTTTATGTGTAAATATTAAATTTTTGGTGTTGGATATATACATTAAAGAGAATTATGTGGTATATATGTAAATTTTCCTGATTAAACTTGTAGGAGGTACAAGGAAGAAGTCAAATGGAGGATTAGGATTAGGAGAATGTGATGACATATGTTGTATTTGTTTTGAAGGAATCGAGAGAGACGAAAATTAGCGTGGAAAATTGAAATGGTAAATAATTGAATAGAAATTGTCTTTCATTTGTTTATTTTATTTGAGAAAAAGTATGAGAAACATATATATTCCTTTCTATTTAGTTGTACTAGTTTTGTTTTCTAGTGTGGATAAATGAATAAACATAAGAGAAAATGACTCAAAGAAAGATATCTTTTTATTTCTTATGACAAATATTGTGTGTTAAAAGACTCACGGCAGTAGAGAGATAATTTAACGTGTTAGTGTTGTAATAAGATCTACCGCATAAAGAAATATATGAAAAGATTGTATTGGGAGACACTATGATTTTTATGTTGAAAAGCTCGTAGAAAGAAAAAATCATGCATGGGGCCTAGCACGGTCAAAGTAGTCTGCGAGAAGGGTGTAAGCACAAATAGATACTCTTCTCTCACATCTTGGGAGAATACGGTTACAGTTTTTATCGAATACAACACTTGTTTGTATACAACACACATAAAACTTAAAGAGTTGGAAAAAAATCATCATATTCTGTTCAATGTGGTGGTCAACCATAAGTAGTGGTCGTCGGAAGCTATCGACAAATTTTTAATACGTCATTTTATGTTACGGTCGTATTACAAATACAACATTAGCAAGCACTGGTTGTTGACGGTGGTGGAATTGGTCGAAAGAGGCCTACGAGTAGTGATCGACGATATATGGTATGCGGCTACAAAAGCTGAAAGTTAGCATCGGGTCCGAAGTACGACATTACACGCTATAACCGTATTTGGGATATCCATGGGTCACCGACAATGGTGAGAACTGGCATCCGACGGTGGTCAACTGATGGGATGTGGTCAATGATAGTTGGAGGCTATCGAGTCCAAAAATTATCTTCGGCTCTTCAGTCCGGACAACATTGAAGTTCCTCCTCTTACACTCTCAAGTGAAAGAGGGGTTTATTTACAGCCTATGAGGTAGGGGAATTTTGGTATTTTAGCTAAAAACTTCCCCTAACGACATGAATAGCTGACCCAAATTAATCCAGCTTGATCATAAAGAATTATTTAATGATTTTTGGGCCTCAATGACCTCAAATTGAGTGAGCATAGGCTCGTTGGATTCCTCTCATCGAGATGCTCGATTTGACTATAAATATATCAAATTTGATTTGAATTTGAATATTCAATTGATGATCCAAAAACCTGAAATGTGTTTTAAATGCATTGAGATTTGTGTCAAATGATAAACTTTCTTGATAACGCATCAACTGCCCCTTATTTTTGGGCGATGTTATTTGTATCATCCAATAGCCAAGACATTCTAAAAAATATGTACCTTTGAGGAGAATTGAGTTGTCTTAGGTGCTCTCTGAAATTTAGATCGAGTTGTCATTATCATAGTGGGAAGAGGCCAAGTAGTTGTAGTTTGAAGACGATCATGACGGCTAAACAACATTATTTCAGAGGTGATAGTGACCACAAGGCGATGGTATGCCCTTGAATGTGCAAGCACATATGCATGAATTTGCACTTATGTTCATACAAGAAAAAATAATATGATTTTATATTAAGGACATAGTGGGGTCCACAAGTGAGTTCGGATGTGAGTAGGGATGCAATGGTGTGTGCGGGGGAGACTTGGTGTGTGCATGGATGCAATCGAATGTGCTCATGCAACCTGCAATTGTGTCTCGCGGGGGTTTATGGCCTGACCGAGTTGACCCACGTGGTGAGCAGCATGAGCAGTTGTGAGGTATGATCGGGCTTGGTCTAGCGCATCGTGGGCAGCGAGTGATTGTGTGACCCGAAGAATGTGGCTTGGTGAGTCGAGAACTGCTTCCACACGATGTAGACATAGCGTACAGAGTATCTTTGATCAAGTTGATGTTGTCTAACATTGGGGACTCTTGTTTTCGTTCTTTTTCTCTTTTTTTTTAAGGGATCGTCAGTTTTTCTATCGTAATATGATTTCCTCTTCTGAGTAAATCTCTCTTCTAGATCATATAAATGATTTGAAGAAGAGAGGAATCAGAGAACAAAGAACATACAACAAAGGTAGATAAACAAGATAAAGAATGTGGAGAACTTACATAAAGTAAACTTTGCATGATAACCCAAAATTGTATGTCAAAAATGAGATTGGATTGAAAATACTTTGAAACATATCTGCTAAGAACTTACGAAAGCAACACACAACTAGAGAATCAAGTGTGTGTGTGTGTGTGTGTTTGTTTTGGGGTCAAAAGTAACTCCTAAATTAACTTATCTCTTTGGTTAATTACATATTGGGGGATGCTCAATAATACTCTCGATTAATGAAGATAGGCTTATATTTAAGTGACGACTAGTATAGTGTGTCAAAAGGGAGGTTATCTCATAGGAATATCCTGCTAACTTCTAAGCTCTCGCTAAGTCACATAGCAGAGAGTAAATCTCTCGCATCCCAAATGTGTAACGTCTCATCGGTAAATAGGGCCCACGAAACAAACATGTCAACTCATAGGGTCCACTTTATGCTTCAAAGGCCTAACTTGGTCATAAGAGTAAAGGATGAATCACAGTATCCCAAATGGGAACCAACACAATCGGAGACCCCCTTGTCAGCAATCCTTGAACCGCATCGTCCAAGGGAACCTTGGTAGCCCTAAGTTCAAAAGAAGAAGACTCTAATTCTATGATCTTATGTAAGCTGAGGTGGACTTATACTTGCCAAAGTGGCGAGGATGTCGCTGGAGTGAGAAGAGAAAAGAGTGGTCTAACTACTAGGTTGAATACACTTTCACAAAGGACTTACTTCGCTTCTAAGCTGAGGAAGCATATTGCCATAAGCTCTCTAGACAACCACCTAAATAGAAATCTTATGCTTAGTCAGGCAGGATAAAGAAGTGTGGAGGGTTCTCCTCAGGAAATGCAAATGATGCAATTATCTAGTCCTAAGTGTAGAGAGCTTATTCATATGACTTTGGTGAGAGACATGCTATGCAAATCCATTAAAAATTTGGCCCAAAGGCCATGTAGGAAAAGTATAAGAAAATTTTAAAAAATTTGAGATGTTTTAAACCGAAACTTTAATTAAACTCAATCTTTTATTATTAAAGTTTTGTAGAAAAAGTTAAAATATTAGGTCCTTAAAGAGCCTAAGTGATAACACATTATTTTAGAGAAAATCACAAGCCAAAAAGGGAGTAGTCAGCAAGCACATTGTGCAAGTAAAGTAAGCAAGTTAAATCAAAAGAATAAGAAAAGGGCGAAAGCCGCTGGGTCCACGCCATATCCCATAAACAAAAATAGACTGTCAGACACCACATACACATGCCTAGCCTTAATTCTATACATAAATGAGATTAGAATTAATGTATGGGATACAAGTCTGCAGCTCCTAGTCCCCGTCACGTGTTTCCACCGTCCTGGAGTCTCAGAACTTGTGCTCACACCTTCTTTCTAACAAATACTTTATCTAAGAACTCTAAAATGTAGACAGTAAAAAAAAAGACTCAACTTGCAAAATATAGCGGTTAGTACAGGTTATAACATGAAACATGAAATTGACCATGTTTAGTGGGAGAAGAGCTTAACAACACCTGCAGAAAATTCATTATTATGAGTCATTACAGTTCCTCCCTATTGGACGCGACACCCTACAAGATGACTACCTCTATATATATACTTGTGCACAACTCTCACACCCAGTAAACACACAAAGCAGTACAAAAGCCATGCTTGATCAACCAAATCAGAAGAGAACTATAGTTTGACATCTAAAAAAGCTTCATAGCATCTTAGTTATAGCCTAACACACCATCTAACACAGAATTGCCAATCAAAACATCTATGTGTGTGCAATGTAGGTGTAGGCAAACGGGTAATGTGTGTTTTGATGGGTTCGCCATTTTATGCTACATCTGAAGGATCCAAGGATTCTAAGAGGTGGCACTAGATTCAAGTTTTATAAAAAGAACTTTAAGTGATTGACCTTATGTATGGTCTAGGCTAGGGATGCAAATAATTTCAAAATTGATTTTGAAATATGATGCATACAAATAATAATAATAATAATAATAATAATAATAATAATAATAATAAATACTTAGTTTAAATAGATCCATAGAAAGGAAAAGGCCAAGTGCACCTATTAGATCCCTTGGAACCTTAGCACCATACATGTGCTAGTCACAGTGTGATAGCTAGTATTGCCCACTGAGACATCCTTACAGGTAATACTAGCTGTTGCATCATGACCAGTTAAGGTTTATTGGTTGCCTTTTCACTTTATGATTTAAATTAATATAAAAGGTGCATAATTTTGATTTTAAACTAGTGTTTTAATTTTGAAAGATGAGACTGAAAAGATCTCATATGCCTCATTGTTCAAATAACCGAGCATGATACCAAAAATAATAGACCCTCTCAAAAGATGAGCATATTTCTTGGCGGTAGGCTTGATCATATAAACTTAGAAATGTATGACATCCATTTGGTCTGCGCATCATTTGTGCGAGTAACAAATTTTCCTATATAATACAAAGACTATATATGGTTTATTTTACCTCGGTTCTTAAGTTCTCTATAAGGGCAAGCACCTATAGTTAATCACATCTTAAATAACCAAAGTTACTTGAGAAAACTCTCGATAATGATCAGAGGTACTAGTCTTCGAGAATTTAACATTCAGGGTTTCATAGTTGGACATAGAAAGCTAAAAGGGGAAGGGTCAATTGGAGCAGTTATTTTAGGAGTCCAAATGAGAACAAAGTAGGGGATGTCACATATCCTGAGAAGAACTTTGGTAACTTCTCAAACTATAATATTGTTTTGCTTCATATTTTAAATATGATGCTTTTAAAATATTCACTCCCGCCAATTTTATTATTTAGGACTTACACTTGCATAATATCCAGTTATGAAAATAACATACAAAGATAGAAGGGTTTACGTTGTACCGAATGACAACCTTAGAACCTGAAAGAGTTAGGACTTAGGCTGCATATTATGATTGTGCAGACGCCTAAAGATAGTGCGAGGATTTATGACGTGCTAGACAAATTACCTCGAAGTCATGTGGTTTCAAATTAAGGAAACTTCGGTTGAAGTGGATCTGCTTCATGCCAAGTCCTGATTTGTCATATGCAGTTGTTTGTCTTCTTGCTGCACACAAAGCTTACTCAGAGCTCCTTATCGTAACGACATCGAGTTTAGGGTTTTATGTGTAAACATGCAATTTTGTTGGGTCGGTGGCATGTCGCAGTGTGCCTCATAAACCAATTATCAACATTGACTTGGAAGTAAGCTCAGAGGAGGAAAAGATAGAAAAGAGGGCAATGACGACAGATTAAAAGAAACCTCGGTTTGAAATCTTTTTTTGAATGTGAAGGGAAAACTAAATACAAGTCAATGCACGATAAAATCAATCACTATGTACAGGCCATGACCTTAATCCCGATTTATTCTCATGAAGTCGAGGGTTTGGAGGTCAAGGAAGTACAAGATGTGGGCATAAACACAACAAGATTCCACCGTGGTTCCTCTTCTTTTAGCTCTGAAACCAATGTAAAGATGGAAAAAAAACATTCTTAATGAAATAATGGAATTACCTCATGGTTATTACTCTCCGTAGGTTCAAAGACTTATTCAACGTGATTTTGTGCATGGTCAATTGGCAAAAGAAAGAATGCACCTCTTCAAGAATTTATGGAACAATAAAAATCGAACATTCAACTCGAAAGAGGGCTTTGGATTCGGCACGGTAGGTTTGGTTGATGATGCAGTATTTTGTTTGGTTGTTACTAGTGAGTCAGAGAAAGATTACATTGAAACAGAGGATGATCCTGAAGTATCCCCAGTGAAAGACACTCCACCGGAGTTCAAAGAAGAAATCAAATCAATAATTGACGAGTTGAAGGAGATCAATCTAGGGACTAAAGATGACCTCAGTCTCATTTTCATCAGCTCACTATTAAGCGATGAAAAGTCTTCAGAATTGATTAAGATGTTGTTAGAGTTCAGAGACTGCTCTGCTTGGAGCTACGACGAGATGCCTGATTTAGCACTGGAGGTCCCACTCCATATACTTGGAGTAGACCTAACCACGACCTCGGTCAAGCAAGCTCCCAAAAGAATGCGTCTCGAAATTGAGCAACAATTCATCGTCGAGGTCAAAAAGTTAATGGATGCTAACTTTGTAAGAGAGGAACATTATCCAACATGGTTAGCCAACATAATACATGTAACAAAAAAAGAATGGACAAATCTGAATTTGTGTTGATTTCAGGGATTTAAACAAGGCTTGCCTGAATGATGAATCTCCTTTACCAATTCCAGAACTAATGGTGACATTGTATCATCACATAAAAAATTTTTCATCCATGGATGGATCATCTGTATACAACCAGATCAGAATGACACCAGAAGATGCAACACTTATTACCTTCAGAACACCGATCGAAATTTACTGCTACATTGTGATGTCGATTGGGTTGAAGAGTGCTGTAACAACCTACCTACGAGTCATAACAAGAATTTTTGAAGACCTTATTCACAACCAAATAGAATGCTACGTAGATGATTTAGTCATCAAACGTAAACAAAGATAGGGTCATTTGTATGTTTTGAGGATTGTTTTTTAACTGGTACAATGATTTAGTTTTAAAATGAATCCCTTAAAGTGCGCATTCGGTGTCACCTCCAGAAAATTTCTAAGATTTTTTGTCCGTCACCGTGGGATTGAAATCGATCCAGAAAAGATTAAAGTTGTCTTATAGATGTCGCCCCTTAAAACCTTGAAATAGCTACGATCCTTTCAATGCAAATTGACATACTTAAGATGTTTTATATCTAATCTGTCAAGACTGTGCCAGCCCTTTTTCGTGTTGATCAGAAAGGTTGTCATGTTTACTTTAGATGAGGAATGTCAGCGGGCTTTTGAAAGTATTAGTCAATACTGAATGACACCTCATGTACTTAATGATCTCAGTTTCAGGTAGACCGTTGATACTTTAAGGTAGTTGACTCGTTATCTCTAAGCTATTAGGTGGTTGCCCCAAGTAAATATATAATATATGATATATTTGTCTATTTTTTATTGTAATAATGAAAATTCCTAACCTTTTCACCCTTCAATTTCCAATTGACATCAGTATAGATATTTTTTTGTTTCTTTTTTATAATTTACAATCATTCTACTTATTTTCTCTACCCAAAGCTCTGTATTACTTACTACCTCCGCTCTCCCAACTCTGCTTCCATTTTCCAGTTCTCCGTTCACCGCCTCCTCAAATGCTTCTCTCCATTCCTCACTCTCCTTATCAACACTTTCGCTCACCCACCCCGTTATCTCTGCCCTACTTTCTTCCCGCTTCATCTCTCTGCATCAAAAACCCTAAACCCTGCATACCCTATTGCTGCACTGCTCACCTAGAAGCTGCTGGAAAATCTGCCATCCAACGCATCTCCAAGAAGCTCCGCAGCCTAGGTTACCTCCCCGACGACTCAGCGGCTGACGCCGGCCTTCCCCCACCGACAGGCCCTGGCTCCGCCGGTGAAATCTTCATCCCCACCCCTTACGAAATTCCCAAGCACCGTGTTGGCTACACCATTGATCCTAGCTGGAGCACGCCGGAGCATCCTGTGCCACGGCCTGGCTCCGGCGACACTATCGTCAGGTTTCGTGAGCTCTGGAAGAGGAAGCAGGAGAGCTTGGCCACGGCTGGTAAGGAACCGAAGGTTCCAACAGCGGCGGAGCTGACCCTGCCTGTAAAGGAACTCAAGAGACTGAGGACATTGGGGATCGCGCTTACAAAACGGCTCAAGGTGGGGAAGGCTGGGATAACCGAGGGAATTGTGAATGGTATCCACGAAAGGTGGCGGCGGTCAGAGGTTGTCAAGATTAGGTGCGAGGATATCTGCCGGATGAACATGAGGAGAACTCATGAGATTTTAGAGGTATTTTAAATCTTTGGTTGCTTATTTGTTGGATGCTCTTTTACTGATTTAAATTGAATTGCATTTTGAAATTTGCTAGTTCTTTACATAATCATGGGAATTCGTTTTTTATATCTGATAAGTTGGTTTATATCTTTTTTTAATGCAATGAAGCCGTTTCAAGCGGCTGAAAGATGTAAAATAAAATTTCAGACTTCCTGCTGGTTATCTTCTCATTTGTTCAGCAACTGGACCTTTTTGTTTGCATTTATTAATTGACAGTATAACACGACCTCCTAGATTAACTTAGGCTGTGGTCCTTAGAGAAATATGATTATTGCATGCCTCTGTTCTCGGGGGATCTTGAATCATGAATTTTATCGACATTATTGATATTAAGTGGATTCCGCCCTTTTAAGCAGCTGTTTATGCTGTCCTTGTAGAGAAAAACTGGCGGTCTAGTTGTTTGGAGGTCTGGAAATGTTGTAGTCTTGTATAGAGGGACAAATTATATCTATCCTTACTTCCATTATGGAGAAGGCAAGAGCCGAAAACTTGATGAAGATTGTTTTAAACCTACTGTGAATGGTGTAGCTGATCAAGAGCGTGGTTCAAGTTCATCTTCAATAATTTCAGCAAAGGATTCTATTGAATCAAGTAGCAGCAGAGTCTGCTCACCATTTATTTCTGGAGTTGGTTCTCCTAATAAGTTTCGTGTACAATTACCTGGGGAAACTCAGCTGGCAGATGAAGCTGACAGGTTATTGGATGGCTTGGGTCCAAGATTTACTGATTGGTGGGGCTATGACCCTCTACCAGTTGATGGTGATTTGTTACCAGCACTTGTTCCAGGATTTCGTAAGCCGTTTCGTCTTCTTCCTTTTGGGTTAAAACCTCAGCTGAAGGATCAGGAATCAACAATTCTAAGGAGGCTTAGTCGACACATACCATGTCATTTCGCACTAGGTGACAATGCCTTGTCTTCTGGTGATCATTTTGTACCTTTTTGCTTTGTTGGTAGCCTGAAAAGCACTTCGTTGTATTTTTGTTTCAGGGAGGAATAGAAACCTTCAAGGTTTGGCGGTTTCCATTATTAAGCTATGGGAAAAATGCGAGGTTGCAAAAATTGCTATAAAACTGGGTGCACAGAATGTTGATAGCGGAATTATGGCAGAGGAGTTGAAGGTATGTTGGTAGATTTGATAAGAGTATAACTTTGTTTCTGTCTTGTCATTGCATATGTATTTCTAAGCCCTTTATGTTTTTTCTTTCTTGTTCTTGATAATCGAGCTAAAAGTGTCTTCTTAATGTCCAAACAATAAGGGAAAAATTAATTTTCTTTTGGCAAGTTAGGAAGGCACTTTGCTTAATTTGAGAGCTTAAATATCACAGTTAATTATTTTCTAAGTTACTCCTTTGGGATATGTTTATTAAAGGATTTTAAAACTGATTTTTGTGGTCTTAAGCTCTTGAAGAACTGCTGAATCTTGGTAGATATTTGTAAGAGAAAAATATTCTCATATAATTATCCTTAGCCTAGTTTTTTTATTCCTTCATATCTTTAATATTTTTCTTTATGCTTCTAGTTCCTCCTTAAAAGATGTGAACATTGTAGATATCTTGGGTCAATTGTTCAAAGTGATGGTGATATAGATGAGGATGTTATCAATAGAATTCAAGTTGGTTGAATTGGAGGAATGTATTGGGCCTATTGTGTGATAGAAAAGGACCATTTATATTTGAAGGAAAATTTTATAAGATGGTGGTGAGACCCGCAATGCTTTATGGCGTAGAATATTGGCCTTTAAAAGAGAAGCATAAACTAAGCTGAGTATTGTTGAGATGAAACTACTTGGTTGGATGAGTGGCTTGACACTTAGAGACAAAATGAGAAGCAAATCTATTCGTTAAAGGGTTGGTGTAGCTTCAGTGGCAGACAAGATTAGAGAGAGTTGTCTTAGATTGTTTGGTCACATTAAACGTCGACCTTTTGATGATTCGGTTAGGAGAGTATATGTTTTTGATTCAATTATGTTAAGAGAGGCAGGGGTAGACCTAAAAAGAGTTGGGCATATTGTATAAAAATTGATCTTAATTTATTATAATTACATGAAAATGTGACACTCAATAGGACACAATGGAGAAAAAAAATCATTTAGCCGACCCCACTTAGTGGAATAAAGACTTATTGTTGTTGTTGCTGTATGCTTCTAGTTCCTTCTTGTATGCCGCCTTCTTCAACACGGGAAAAAAGTTCATACTTTACTAATTTGTCATTCAATTTTGTTTTTTTGGATAATAAGAAAAGCACAGTTTCTCAGGATGAAGTTTTGTCTTTGCTTGACTGATCTAGGGTGCGTTTGTTTTAGCTGTGACTGTAGAAAGCTCAGTTCAGAAGCTGTTGTTGAAAATTTTCAGATATTAGTATTTCAGAAACAACTGGTCTTTTTGAAAAACAAAGTTCTGAAATATTATCTACCCCTCAATGTACAACTCAGTTATGTTTAAAAAACACAGTTTTGAATATGCTGCCCGTGGAATAAACCCAATGGCATTTTATAAGTTATTTTCACTCACAACACCATAAGGGAATTTAAGACGATCATTACCCAAATCTTCTATTCTTAAAATAATCATATAAACAGAAGTTCAACATAATAGATTCAACATAAGTTGCATCCCAACCAAATATATGAGTCTATTAACAAAAGAACCTAAAGTAGTCCACCGTGTCCTCCAAAATAAATCAACATCACCAAAACAAATACAATATTAACAACAACAACAGAAGTGCTACGAGTACAAAATCAAACCAGAGCAATGTCTTCAAAAGAATTTCAAGTCTTTGAGATCAGTCTTCTCCGTATCATCATATGCATTTATCTCTTAATCACCCCGCTCTAGTATTCTATCGTTTCGTTCATTCACCCATTGGAAAAATTTCTATTCTCTGCTTGATAAATTTTTTGTACATCTGTAAATTTTGGTCCAACATTGTCACATTTTTGAGTCGTGAAAACAACACATAAGAGGTTGCAATAACAAAATATTGGTCGATATTTGGTTCTCTTTGAGCTCGGTGAATTGTTTGAACTCATTTTCGATAGTATAATTTTGTACATTAATGATTAACACATAAATAATGAAAGATAAGAAATGAATAGATAGAAAGAAAATGCAGCAAAATATATGAGATGCAATATTCCTATGTATTTGCACATCTCACAACTGAACTTTGATGTCACCTGCCAGCTTCAAACTAGAAGGAGCCTATTTGTAATTTGCATAAAATTCAGGGAAATTTACATACCTAGCACACAATTCTTATGTATTTAGATGTCTCACAATTGAACTTTAATGTTTACATATACAAAACTTTGGATGTGTACCACACATTTCAAAACAGTGTTAAAATTCCCCACAGAAAGCAACATTATCATACACATGCTTCGCAGTTAAAAGTTAAAATGAAGAGGCCTGAAAAAGAGTAGGAATTGGATGCTGCTGACTTTTGTTTTTCTCAATAAAAAATGTTTTATATTCTGGGGCATTTACTTACAAACCACACAATTCTTTTATATTTAAAAATCAACACAGCAAACTATAATCATCAGCATGTGCCTGATAAGTAACAGACTGCAGATTATAAGAGTGGAAAAGAAAAAAAATGCTAACTAATTGATAAGAATTGTGTGCTATATTCGTAAATGCCCCAAGAAAGAATGATTTATACCCCACCCCACCCACCCATCCAAGTTACCTGTATTGGAGAAAAATTGCATTGCCAGTGACAAATTATACATTCAAGCAATAAACATCTACACGAAAAAATGATTGTAATGCCACCGCTTGTAAAGGAAATAATGTAGTAATTGCTTGTAATAATAGCAGCATTAGCAATAGTATCTAGAGACTTTTACATGCATAGCACCCAAAACTATCGTAATTACCTATCTCACACCAAAACTTTCATAATTACAAATATCATATGAAAGGTAGCACTCATCATTATCTTTTAATAGTCAAATCCATATTTTCATCCATATATAAAGTGCTATGTGTGTAAAAATGAAACTTTGATTGTGAAATAAGTAAATCCATAAGAATTGAGTGCTATGTATGTAATTTTGCTTAGAATCTATTTAGGAAGTGGTTAGCAGCAGAAGTATGTTATACAATTATCTGAGATGTGATGCCATTACAATAAGCATGATGAAGATATTCTAAAAGCACAGCAAATGTAAAAGCAAAGTGGGGAAGGAAAAACGACAAATATTATAAAAGACCATTTACATATATACCCAACGAATTCCCTTTTAGCATAGTTCAATGTTTGCATTGCATATTAAAACATTATCTTGCTAGAGCTCAAGGCAATTATTTAAAATACAAGATAAGTAATCAATCATCCGAAAGTATGTAGGTCCCCACTCAATTCTAACGTGTCAATTTTTCAACAAGGAAAAACTTGGCAGGCAAAATATGCATTTTCTGCATTTTCATTTGCCTTGTGCCCCTGCTTTCACTGATAAATACCGCCCCCTGCTCCAAGGTATCAGTTAATTATATTGAAAGTATCAAATTATCAAAAAACTTTAGGCCAATCAAGAGATGTGATACAAATTAATCCAATTAACAGCTTTAGCCCACTCAAGATATGCCCTTCCTGCTGACAGATATTTACATACATACTCGTGTAATTACTGCTCAAGGTTGACCACTAGCATTTCAATTCGTAGTGGGCAATTAACCTTTTGTGTTTTCTCAATAAAATTTTTTTTTCCAAGAGCTCTTCAACAAGCAAAATTTCAGCAGCTGTAATGATTTATAAGTGCTTTTCATAACTTCAAAAAATTATCATTGTGAGACAAGTTTTACACAGAAGCCATTTGCATATACATATCACCAAGTTACCCCAAGCAAAATATGCCAAACCAAAGCTTCCTCCTGAACCAAAGTGAACGAAATTGTTGACCTTTTATTAAAATAAAAACCACAAAGTTGCACACATACCACACAATTCTAATGTATTTACATATCTAACATCCAAGTATTGATAATTATAGTTACATCCTCCCGATCCATAAAGTCCAACCAGGATATACCACAAAAGTAGCAGCCAACAACCAAATTCACCAAATAAATTCGCTGCTTTACTTCCACATTCACCAAATATATTTTCAATCAATAGATGGCCAAATTCAGAAAAGGAGGCCAGATTCTTCAAATTTTCAATCAAAGAAATCATGATGATGGCTCCATGCTTATGGGGACATAGAGCAGTCACTTGTATATTATATTACAGGTTACCTGCATACTAATCAATTCTTTGGTATTTAGATGCCAAACACAAATTAAACAATACCATTGGAAGCATATGGAAATCATCTACCTGCATCCTCCAAGGAGAAAACTTTTCATTTTTCATTCATGCATCTAAAAATTGAGTGGTATGTGTGTAAATGCCCCAACCAATCAATAGATTTGTATAAACAATGTGTATTTACGGATTGTATAACAATGGGCATTTTCACTCTTTCCCCAAACTTTTCATCTTGCAACACCTAATACACACACACACACAAAAAAAAAGAAAAAAAAAAGAAAAAGGAAGAGAAGTGCCATATACACCAATAATTTCTTCTGTATTTACATATCCAACACCTATACTTGCATCAAAGCATAATTGATATACAGTCAAGCTTTCCACAGCTCAAACAATTAAAAAAAAGTTCAGATCAATGGACATCATAATACAACAACAACAACAACAACAAAGCCTTAATCCCACTAAGTGGGGTCGGCTACATGAATCCTTTTTCTCCATTGCGTCCTATTTAGTGTCAAATTTTCGTTTAATTCTAATAAATTAAGATCATTTTTTATGCAATAAGCCCAAGTTTTCCTAGGTCACGCCTCTGCCTTTCTTAACATAAGTTGTATTTAAAACATCTACTCTCCTAATCGGATCTTCGAGTGGTCGACGTTTAATGTGACCAAACCATCTAAGGCGACTCTCTCTAATTTTATCCGTCACCGGTGCAACTCCAACCCTATTACGGATATATTCATTTCGCATTTTGTCTCTAAGTGTAAAGCCACTCATCCATCTAATCATTCTCATCTCGGCAACACTTAACTTAACATTATGCTTCTCTTTTAAAGGCCAACATTCAGCACCATAGAGCATCGAAGGTCTCACCACCATCTTATAAAATTTTCCTTTCAACTTAAGCGGTACTTTTCTATCACACAATAGACCGGACGCATTCCTCCACTTCAACCAACCAACTCTGAATTCTACTATTAACATCCCCATCTATATCACCATCGCTTTGAACAATGGACCCGAGATATCTAAATCGTTCACACCTTTTAATAATTTGATCACCCAAAGTTACACTTCGTCACTAGACCTATTATTACTAAAATTACATTCCATGTATTCAGCTTTAGTTCTACTCAAACGAAGACCTTTAGACTCCAATGTAGACCTCCATAATTCAAGTTTTTCCTGGACTTTTTCTCTTGTCTTGTCCACAAGGAGGATATCATCAACAAAAAGCATACACCAAGGTACATCCTCTTATAAATGGCCGAGTAAGACCATCCATAAATAAAGCAAAAGATATGGGCTTAAAGCCGATCCTTGATGTAAACCAACGAAATAGTAAAATACTTGGTCAATCCTCCTTCGGTTCGAACACATGTAACGACTTCTAGCATACATATCTTTAATGACTTGAATATAAGTCATATCAACACTTTTCTTCTCGAGGACTCTCCAAAGAACATCTCTAGGAACCTTATCGTAAGCTTTTTCTAAATCAATAAAAATCAAATGTAGATCCTCCTTATTTCCTTCCGTACTTCTCCATCAAACCTCTCAATAAATGTATAGCTTCCATGGTAGACTCTGCTCGGCATAAATCCAAATTGATTATGAGAAATCTTCGTAATACGTCTTAACCTATGTTCAATTACCTCTCCCATAACTTTAAAGTATGACACATCAATTTAATTCCTCTTTAATTCGCACACTCTTGTGCATCTCCTTTATTATTAAAAATGGGGACCAAAATGCTCTTTCTCCACTCCTCGGACATCTTTTTGTTTTTAAAATAATATTAAAAAGTTTGGTGCGTCGAAACCCCCAAATCACCTAAACATTTCCACACTTCAATTGGGATATCATCGAGTCCTACGTACTTTCCCTTGGTTTTCTTTAAAGCCTCATCAACTTCTTTTACTAATGCGACGTAAAAATGAAAAGTTTTATTATTATTAACGATATTAAGATCACTAAGCGTCGATCGTACTTTCAAGATCATCATTAAAAAGTTTATCAAAATAACTCACCCACCTATGTTGAATATCTTTTTCTAAGAAAAGACTTTTCGATTTTCATCTTTAATGCACTTTACTTGAGTTAAATCTTTACTTTTCTTTTCTCTTTGTTTAGCGAGTTTATACATATATTTTTCACCTTCCTTAAGTATCTAATATGTTATAAAGATCACTAAAAGCAGAATTTTAGCGTCACAGATTATTCTTTTACACTCACTGCAGTCGTTTTATATTTTTCCAAGCTTTTCTACGCTTTTACATTTAAACCAATTTTTATAACATAACTTATTATATTTTATCTTTTCGTCACATTATTATTCCACCACTAACTATTTTTATTTATGAAACTTTTTCTTTGATTATCCAAGTACATCTTTAGCTAACTTGTTTAATAGTATTAGTTAATTTTTCCCACATAACATTCGCGTCTTCCCGAACATCCAAAATATTTAAATCTTGAATTTTACTCATAAAAATAATTTTATTTGTCTTTTAGGTGCCCCCATCTTATTCTACTGATGTCGAATCCTAGCATTCTTTATTTTACAATTCTTCATCTTAAAATCTGAACTAATAATCGATGTTGGTACTTAATCGCTCACTTGGAAAGACCTTACAATCCTTACAATCTCGACGATCTCTTCTTCTCATGAAAATAATCAATTTGTGTTTTATTAGATCCATTCTTATAAGTAATAAGATGCTTCATCTCTTTTCGAATAAAGTATTAATAATAATCATATCATACGCTAAAGAAAATCTAAAATCGCTCTACCTTCTTCATTAATAAGCTCCATAACCGTAAGCTTCACCATAAATATTTTTGAAATCTTCTACCACTCTACCGATACGTCCATTTAAATCTCTTTTTTCTTCAGGTGTATCGAGTGTATAAGTTTTCTAAATCATTCCAGAATTTATCTTTAGAATCTATATCTAAACCAACTTGAGGAGCATAAACACTTATAATATTAAAAATCTTAAGTATCAATAATAATCTTAAGTCTTTATAATTTTATCTCCAACTCTATTAATTTTAACAACATTATCTTTCAAACTCTTATCTATAATTATACCTACACCATTTCTACAGTATGACTCTTTACCGAATACCATAGTTTAAAACCTAAGTTATCAATCTCCTTAGCTTTTTCTCCAACGCATTTAGTTCTCGAATACATGGGATATTTATCTTTCTATGGATCATAATATCAATCAATTCCATTAATTTACCATTGAGAGTACCTATATTCCAAGATCCTATCCTAATACTAAGTATCATGGACTAACTTCTTTACCCGCATCCGTCCGTAATGTGGGAACCCTCGCTTACTCGACACTACACTCAGGCGCCGCTGTAGCGGCCTTCGCACACTTTCCACCGTATTCGAGCCATACAGTCGCGTCGCTTCCAGTGGACGCCCTAGCACTAACACAATGATCAAAAAGATTCATGTCATGATTTTTTTTCGACAAGTTTTACGCTGGCTGTCGACTACCTAACGCAACCCTCCACTTTTCACATCCGGGCTTGGGACCGGCAACGGCAGTGTTCAATGGACATCATAATGTTTAAAAAAATTCAGCTCAATGGACATATAGCAGTCAAGCTTTCCACAACTCAAACAACCAACAGCCACCTGCTACATTTCCTCCCACTGATAGCATTCATGTATAAAATTCATAATCAAGGACATCAATGCATATCCGAGAATGACAGTGATTCACAATACAACATATCAGCCGTTAAATAAAGAATCGATGATTGCTTCATTTAATGCGGCCATCTTTTTGATACCTTCTCCATCACCTATTGTTGGAGTGTCGTTATCATCATGATCTGTAATTATTTTTCCCATTCGATATTCATATGCTTCCGGAGGTACCGATTCATTTCCATCGACACTTGTGAAGTCAATATTAGGTTGTGAATGATGATGTCGTATATAATTATGGAGTCATTGTTACAGCGACAATTTTAACATATTTTTAGACGAATAAGTTTGCATATCTTTCAGAATGACGTCTTTTTTCTACCAAACAACGAACACCCTCTACTTTGCACCACGTAGACATAGTGACACTTATTGAACATCTCTTTCCTTCCACATATAACTTGACTTGCCCTTTTAAAATCCAGTATATGATATTTCTTGTTCAGGAATGACATAAGAAATCCACATTGCGATGGATATCCAACATCAACCAAATAATACTTTCTTGCAAGATTTCTTCAACATTAGGCATGATATGGACAAATTAATGAATTTTGTTATATGACTGTCAATCAACCTTGTGGAGGATGGGGAAATTTGTGCACACGTGATCTGATGACAAATTTGAATATCCGACTATCGTTAGTGCTACCTCCTAGCCAGCCATGACGAAGGTAAAACACATATTGAAGTTACATTTTATCATTATATTTTGTGTTGGTGAATTGCACTGTCCAATATGTGCAATATTATCAACATTTGACACGCGCCTATCAACATGTGTCCCATCAATGACACCAATGCATTCCTGGATCATATCTACATATCCTATATTTCATTATTTGTATGCTTCTGAAAAAAAGTCTACATTTAACATACCTTGAAGTATGATATATAAAAATGATCACATGAAATTTGTATAGGAATATTTTGGAAAGTTGGATCTTCAGGTTTGATGATATTCGAGGACATGCGTACCAAACATTCAAGTCAATTGAAAAGTATCTACTGACAATTTCAGATGAATGTTGAAATCTTTTACGACATACTCTTATATATTGATTATGTGATGGTCTATACAACGTTGTAGCTAATACTTTCCGTTGAGTCGTTCTTGACGACCCATGTCGATCATAAGTTTTGTGGAGCTCACTTACCAGTTTCGTATAGATGAATTGATGCAGAACATATTATAAAATCTCGTTGCATGATCTTCTAGCATTTAACCTATACATTTGTCACCTGTGTAAGTTGAGGGCATGCATGAAGTTCGAGAGATATATGAGCCATAATATTCGGCCAACAAACAGACAACCATTATAGTAATTTGTCTGCAACGCTTTCAATGGTCTCTATTGGTAGAATCCATTGTTGAAAGAATTAACAATATTACCGCATGACAAAATATGATAACTTACAACTTTTTAATGAATTATATTATGAGCACAACATAATAATGAAGTAAGAGATGAATGAAAACATCATAGCACGAACTAACAAATGTACTACCATCACAAAGCAAAGCAAAACTAGTGCAATAAGAGACCCTTCTAACATAAAGTAAAAAAAAAAGAAGAAAAAAAAAACATAGACATCAACAAAATGTTCTCCGGACAATACTTTAACTACAACAGAAGTACTATTTTAACAATAAAAGGTAATAATCAAACTACGCTTGTAAAAAATTGAAAAGATATAAATCAACTATCATGATTTTCATAGAAGTAGCGAAGATAATGAACCCTCCGCTCAGATGTCATAGAGATGAACAACTCCATCTTAACAAAATTTTCAAGTAATTTCATGGAGTGTAGATATAATGAAATTTCTTCGTAAACTTCCGCAGTTTGCTATCAAATCTTCATCACATCAAGAACAAATGAAAAAAAGTTTTGCAGCGTTGGACTGAGAAGATAAATCTGTACAGTCGTGACCAACTCTGATATTTGGCTCAATAGAAATGCAGATCTAATCTTTTTATTTCAACCCGCCCTTGCTTTTAAAGAGGGTGGCATCCTAGCATGACTGGATTGACTGTGTTCATTAATCTAATGTGCTGATCTTTGAATTGGTTTATTTGGGATGTTGTTATGCTCTTGTAATTCTTGAAAAGTCCAGACATGACCACCTATTGCAACAACCTCGCTCAACAGAAGATGAAGTTCCTCCTCTAGCTCGGGTTCAATGCTATCATACTTAAATTTTTTAGCATTTTACACAACCTGTCATCTCAAATAATTAGAAGATAAAATCAATAATTTTCAAGTTCTACATGTACATGAACAAGAATTACTTGCAATTTAGAAATTGTTTCACCTCTAATTTCTCTTACTAATCTGTTGATGCATTAATTGTGTTTTTAATCGGTTCCCAACCAAATTCGGTAGAACCTCTTTTGAAATCTTTCCATATTTTCTGATTTTTTTAACTGATCCCATTTGTTTTTTTGTTGAATGTTGTCATACAATCTTTTAGTTTTTTCTTGAAATTTTTTGTAATATATTGCCAACATTTTTTGTTGAAATATGTCCGTTTTAAGCTTAAGTCACAAAAAATCATTTTTGTTTTTGTTTTCCCCACACGGCTAAGGTTGTGTTGTCTATTGTGTTGCTCATATGATAATGTATCTAGTAAGTTGATATATATTTTTAAATATTATGTGACAAACAAAAAAACATCCAAAAAATGTAGTATAATAAAATTTGCACAAATCTCCAAAGAACGGGATAAATTGGACGACGATATTTCAAAAATAATTTCTGAGAAATTTGCACAATTCCTAATTCAATAACTCCAACATAAGTTGTTCCAATGCTTTCAAAATAAGGTAAAGTAAAGAAATTGAAGCACAATACAAATATTGTCTTTGATCCATATGTGAGAGTATACTACACTAAAGCCTTATTTCGACAAATTTTTTAGTGTACTAAATTGAAGCATTATAAAAAAAGGTTCAGACTACACTCAAGTGAAGCTTTCATTCCACAAAATTTCATGGATAAATAACCGTCTTACATCATCATTTTACATACAATGAATTTTTAAGTTTTAGTTACCTGAACTCGACTCGAAAGATTAAACAGTTTTGATTTTTAACCAAACCCTGTCCTGAAATTTATATGGGTTAATCTGAATTTGGATTTTTTTAGCCGATTCCGGTTGAGTTAGCGTGTCGTGTGAATTTTGACTCTCCTACTTAGATGGTTATTCTGCTGAAGATCAGGATTGCCTGATTTTTCACAGTTGATTAGGCTGTTCATTTCATGCTTGGGGGTTGCTCTGATCAACTTATTTAATGATCCTTGGTTGTTACTCAGCTCCAATAAATAAACAAAAAGGGATAACAGCATAAATCAATACTAGTGATTCTTACTAGAATTTAGTTATGATTGTGTTAGGGGACCCATTTTAATAAGGCATAGTAGATCCCATCTTTGGTTTACCTATCACTACTTGGATATTTAGCATCTCCCCTTTCATGCTTGGTTCAAATATTTATTGGATATCACATTCTTGCCAGAGTAAAAGTATAAAAACAATTAAGAAATAACCTTTGTCTAAACTTATAAAACTAACATGCTTTACACATTGAAAAAATAACATCAACACAAACAAAAATAAAACCCAACAATATAGTTATTTTAAGTCATAATTATACTTTATGTTCAAATAACCTAGTCATTCAATATTCGTTTGTATTTGAGTACGTAGGTACTCAAGAAGCTGATGTGAATCCTTATTTTTTTTAAACCCTAAGTAGTACTCTATATACCAAAATCCAAATGACTATTATAGCTGCAAACGCGTCGAGCTTGAGTGAGCTCAGGCTTGTCTCATGTTCGACTCGTTTGAAATAATTTTGTTCGAAATTGACTCGTGTTTGGAATTGCTTGTGAACAATGTATTCGTCTATGCTCGATTTATGTCTTCTTATTCATGTTCGGCTTGAAATTGACTCTTTTAAATTAATTAGGAAAATAGATGTAGGTTGTTAGATTCAAACATGCACTATTTCCATAATCACACAAGCTATGGTGATTTAAACTTAGATATAAATATAAATTATATATTATTATATAAATAATATATATAATTTTCTTATTTCCAACTAAAATGAGCTGATCACGGTCGAACAAAAGGTTTTTCGTGTTCAGCTCGTTTATAATTTAAGCTTAAAAAATTTGTTCATCTTCGACTCTCTTAACTAACAATTCGAACATGAGCTACTTAACGAGCCAAACACGAGTTGTTTGCAAACGAGTTTTTTTGACAACCTTAATGACTATCCTAGTAGATTAAATAATATGGTGTCCTTTTAGGTTGCATCAGATTGAGTACCATATGCTAGTATACAATTTCCATCCTATTCAATTTGGAATACTACATGATAATAACCGTAAGGCAACTAAAATCTTAATAAACTTAAAATGTGGTGCTATTTATGAGTAGAGATATTGCCAAAGGCATTTGGCAAATCATATTTGTTGCAATCTACTTCAATGAGTGAATCAAGAAATTCTCAAAAAAAATTCTGGTTTTTTTTGTTTTATTTGAATAAAAGTAAGTTAAGTGTTGTATGATTCGCCATCTTTATTTGAACAAGACTTAAGTGAACGAGAATCAAGCAACTAAAGGGAAATGATTTTATTCTCATCTCAACAACACTTCAATATAAGTACTGCTTAGACTTAAAGATGGCAAATCATATTTCATTTTTATTTCATTTTATTTGAATTAAATAGTTATTTTTATTTTATCTTTGTTTTGCTAGTTTATGTATATATTTTTCACTATCTTTAGTATCTAATCTATTATAAATATCACTAAAAATAGAATTATCAGTGTCATCAATTGTTCTCTTAGACTCTCTACGAGCAATCTTATATTTTTCTCAGTTCTCTAAGCTTTTACATTTAAACTAATTTCTATAACAAAATTTTTTATATTTTATCTTTTCATGCACATTATTATTCCGTCTCCTGTTATTTTTATTTATAGCAACTTCTTTTGATTATCCAAGTGCATTATTTGCCACTTGTTTTATAGTACTTGTTACTTTATCCCACATAGAATTAACTTCTTCATAAACATTTTAAATCTTAAAGTTTATTCATAAAAATAATTTTATGTTTCTTTTAGGCGTCCCCATTTAATTATATGATAATGTCTTGTTGTATTTTTGGTTTTCCAACTCATCTTAAAATCCTAAATTAACAATCAATCTTGACTGCTTAAATCTTCACTTAGAAAACTTTATATTCATGACGATATTTTTTTCTCATAAAAAAATAATCAATTTGTATTTTATTAGATTCATTAAAATAAGTAATAATGTGTTCATCTCTTTTCTTAAATAAAGTATCATCAATAACAAAATCATAAACTAAAATAAAATATAATATGATTATACCTTCTTCATTAATTGCTCTAAAATTATAACAACTATGAATATTTCTAAAATCTTTCACCACTCTACTAACATGTTCATTTAAATCCCCTCCATTGAAAATTATTTGTTCAAGTGGTATCATTTGTATTAATCCTTCTATGCTATTCTTTTTTTTTTTTGAACCTATATCTAAACCTATTTGAAGAGCATAATCACTTATAACATGAAAAATCATAGTATCAACAATAATGTTTTGGGCTATAATTTTATCTCTAATTCTATTAACTTATACTTTATTATTTTCTAACTTATATCTTTAGTTACACCTACACCATTCTAGTATGACTTCTACCTAAATACCTAAGTTTAAAATTTAAGTTATCAATCTTCTTAGCCTTTTCTCCTATCATTTTTGTTTCTTGAATGCATAAGATTTTTTTATCTTCTTGTGAACCATAATATCCACTAATTCTATTAAGTTACCTATGATACATATATTTCAATAAACTATCCTAATATTAGTTTAGTTTCATGGGCTAACTTCTTTGCCCGCATCTATCTTTAATGTGTGAGCCTTTGTTTATTTGACAGTACACCTACATCCCGGTTTAGCGGCCCTTGTATACTTTTAACTTTATTAAAGCTATACAGCATGTCGCTTCTAGAGGACGTCATAACATTTACACAATGATTTAAGGGATTATGTCATGACTTTTCGACAAAAAATTTACGCTTGCTGTCGACTACCTATCACAATCCTTACATTTTTTGCATCTTGGTCTTGGGAGCCTACAACGACAATGTTAATGCATGCAAAAGAAATCAAGACCTTAACAACCTTATCAAAAACATAATGGTGTTAACAACTTAAACTGGTTAGTTAAGGATACAGTTTTGATTCCTAATATCTAGCTTCCAAAAGCAAATATTATTGGTCCGTTATTTGTTGACACAGCATTTTATCATCATTTGATGAAATATTATAGAAGTATAAGAAAACATGAAACCTACAAAAATGGAAACTACTTGGGGCTAAAAAAGCTTAACACTCACTATGATTTGACTAGGCTTTGTTCCAAGTTCATCCAAACTTGAAATGAGAGTATATACATTAGAATATAATATTTTATGATCTGTATTATGGAACATATACTTATATCTATAATGAAAATTCTATTTTGAATTTGTCTCGAGATCAATTTTGAGCTGACTTGAATTGAATTGTTTTGAGTTGAGTCTGAGTCAAGTTAGTATCATAATTTTTTTTCTTTCATTTCGAGCCTATATAGTTGAGGTTGACTTGATATCATCTCTACAACTATTTTGTGCTCTAAGCCATCCCCTCCAGCTTAAAAACATGCAAATAGTTGTAAAAAGAAGCCCATGTCGCATCAATGCAATTAAGTTGGTCATGTTCTTGTTCTTTGAGCCACCATGGATCAAGCAAATGCCTTTAAATTAGGTGATCATGCTTAAAATGCATGCTTGAACCATATAGCATGCTCTAAAATTCACATGCTCCCTAATGGTCATGCCTTCGAGCCTCTGAGGTATTTAGTCCATTTGATAGGATGGAAAGCCTTATATTATGCAAGCTCTATTGCATAATTAGCATCTTTAGTATGCTTTCCAACAATGAGAATCACCTTTGTAGAGGGAACTCATGTTTTATAATAAGGCCTTCAGGTGAAAGCAAAGATCAACCTCAATTCTTTTAAATATTTAATCTCATATATATATAGTGATGTGTGGCGTCTCCCACTTACAAAGAAGACGCGAGATTGCACGATCCTTTGAACGCCCTGGCGCTCGGCTTACTCGAACAGCCTAGAGTTGAACCGAGCGGCTCCGTTTTTTATTACCTTCCAATTTTTAGCAAGTTTCTTTCTTTCCTTTCATTGCTTTCTAGTCCTTGTTTAACTATGTGCTATATTATGATTAGATTGCAGTTTTTGGTGTTTTTTGTATTGGAAATGCCATCAGAGTCTTTTCTTCCCTTCGAGGGTCATATCCTAAGGTTCTAGATGGTGCTTCAGCTATATCGTGGTCTCGAGGTGGTGAATATCTTACCTATACCTTTTCTCATTCTCACCACATCGCTCTAGGGTGCCCTTCATTGCTGCAGCGCCCCAGAACAGCAGCTGTTACTGTTTTTCACTGCAGTTTTCCAATTCCAGCCGCCTGTCCTCGCTGCCGCCACCCCGGACAGCTGTCCTCTTGTTGTCCTGCAGTCCCGTCGCTGCCCCCTGTCATTTCCTCTCGCTGCTGCCACCCGGAACAGCATCTATTTGCTGTTCACCTACACTTTGTGCCTTCCCGCCACTCTTTTCCCTCACCTCCAGCCCTCTTGACCGCTCCTACCAGTCCTCTCTTGTTGTTATCTTCCTGCCCAGCCATCCCCGCCGCTTCCTCCACTCCCTGTGGCTGTTTTTTCCGCTGGTCCTGCCTTCTCGTGGGGCTCCTACTGCCCGGAACCACCTCTGTTCACTGTTATACTTGCTGTCCAGCCCCCGACCTCCTTGTTGCCCCCCAACCACCACCACCACCTTCGAGTCTCCCTAGTCATGTTTCATGTGTTGTGTGTTATTATCTTACCATTTCAGTGTGTTGGTTGTAAATGCCTATTATCTTTTCCAGTAATAATATTTGTTGTTTATTTCATTGGGTTAACTTCGATATCACATAGGACTTTGAATGATAGAATCATGTGATCTTTTATTTTATTTTCATGCAAGGTACACCATATTTAGGAGATCCTCTTAAAAAATCTAAAATTAGGAGATCCTCTCAACATCCTTTTCTGAAAATTTCTCTTTCAATCACGAGAGATAATTAATCATTAGAAGTTTGAACCTATGAGAAGGTTGAAACCGTATTTAGTCTTCAATGAGTGAAATCCTTGAGTGGTTTGCTACATATAGGCTGATCCACCGTGTTAGAATTTTTAGTTCCTCACAAGTGATCTACCTTGTTAGAATTTGTAGGTCATCAAAAGATTTGAGTTTGAGATTTTAGTAGCTTGCAATATTTCATCAAATTTAGTGACCTTGAAATTTAAAGCTACTTTTTAGATTATTTTTGAAGTATCAACATTGGGCTCTTGACTTTTATGGTTTGACATATTTTGTCCATGATCTTGCTGGACAAAATATTTCTCAGAAGTAAATGCCATTCACAATTTATCATTATTATTTTTTTTTCCAGAAATTAACTGGTGGAACACTTCTTTCAAGGGACAAGAATTTCATTGTCTTATACAGGGGAAAAGATTTTCTGCCATTAGCTGTGTCCATTGCTATAGAAGAAAGGAGAACTTGGAATTGTGAGGGAAAGCCAAATAATGATGAAGTATCACCCTTTGTGGTGAATACCTCGTCTAGTGTAAGGTTCACAAACTCTTCTTCAAAGGTTAAAGTAAACGAAAAAGCTGAAGGGGAAAGATCCCTGATGACTATAAGAAATATGAAATCTGCAAGCTCATCAATGAGAAAGGTGGAGGCCAAGTTAACCCAGGTATTATTTGTAATGACTTTTTATTTATTTATTTATTTATTCTTGCAAGCTTGATTCAGAAATTCATAACTCTGGCATAATATTATTTGATGATAGGTCAATCAAAACATACAAAAGACAGAAAATCATCTTGCAGAACTCGAGAGATTGATTGAACCTACTACTGTTGAATCTGATAAGGAGGGCATCACTGAAGAGGAGAGATACATGCTACGTAGGGTAGGCCTTCGGATGAAGCCATTTTTGCTACTTGGTAAGGCTTGTGTTTTGGTGAAAATAAAAATGTAGAAACTACAATATTTGGATAATGTTTTATCAAATGCTTAGTTTTAAATACAGAATCCAGCGTAATTTGAATAATGTGAATAAAATCTAGATTTGAATCTTGAATCAAGAAGAAATGCCATTAGATTGTGTCAGCATGGGAGGAAAGCCATGAAATGAAGCTTTATAGATCTTATTTGATTTTTAGGTTTAATTAGAATGTGTGGTAGGACAAAATATTTCATATGAATTTGCATGCAAAGGAACTCCAACATATCATATTCGGTTCTTTGTATTTTGTCTCTTTAAGAGCTCTTGCGCAAGCTTCTTCTTCAGAATCTGGGTAACTTTTTATTGCTAATTTGAAAGCAGAGAATCACTTTCTAAAAATTTTACACAGGTTGGGAACCTATGAAGCACGGACACGGCACGGAGACACGGGCACGACACGACACGACACGATATGTCAGGGATAAGTTTTTATATTAGTTGATTAGTAATATAAAAAATATATTTTTCTATTATTCTTTATGAAAAATATCACAATATATTATTGAAAATAAAATTTAACCTCATAAATTTAATTTATATTATAAAACTTCATGCTCATGACAATTAATTTTTATATTTAGATATAATATATTTCAAAAGAATTTATCCAACTCATAATACAACTTATCTACTAATTTTAAAAATTCCTACAGTTACAAAAAGGGAATTACTAATGTTCGGCTTTGACGAATATTGAACGCAGTTTTGATGCTCGATTTTGACGAATGTTAAATGGAGTTTTAATATGACGAGAGATGTGACGGTTTCAACTAGGAGTTATAATTAAAGCAATACGAATATTTATAATTTTCTAATGCCCTTATCCAATTTTCTTGAAATCATGTTAAGCACACGTATGATAGTGTCCAGATGTGTCCTAACACACGGGTGTAAACGAGCCGAGCACAAGCGTGCCCGGGCTTAGTTCACGTTAAACTCATTAAAAAATACCACTCTTCGTGTTCAACACGTTTACATTTGAACATAGAAAATTTGTTCTAGTTCGACTTGTTTGCTTGGCGAGCTGAATATGAGCTGTTCACGAACAAAGAGCTGTTGTGACAACTTTAGTCACGCAGACGTAGGATGTTAAGGGTAGGGGCGAGATTTAAATCTTTTTATTTATATTAAAACATCATTTAAATATAATTTAATATATTTTTTATTCTATTTTTTTAATTAATAATTTTAATTGATTATAAATCTTTGTAGTCTTTTAGACAATGACATTATTTAAAATTTAATTATTTCGAGCCAAAACGAGCCGAACCCGAATGAACAATTTTTTGTTTGTGTTCGGCTCGTTTGCTTAGCGAACGAATCAAACACGAGCTTCTTGACGAACACGAATTGTTTGCAAACAACGAGTTGTTTTGACAGCCCTTGTCTTAGGCGTGTTCACACCTGAAAAAAATTCAGATATAAGTTTTGTAGTATTGGAGAAATTTGAGGCGTGTCGGATAAGTGTCGATATTTGATACGTGACCGATACAGATACATCCCATTTTTAGAAGTGTCTTGTTACATAGTTGAGAACTTTGTTTTCTTGGTTTGAGACTTTTAGAGGGAGCTAGCCTCCATAGTTCTCTACTCATCTAAATTGTATTAGAGGTCAATTAAGGATATCATGATGCTCTATAGTAGTTAACTCCTTGTGCCGTTGGAAGGCCTAAATCTTCTTCTCCTTGGTAATCTATTTCTTTAATCTATTTTCTTCTTAATATTAAATTATTAGTATTGCAAGAGTCCTAGTATTGGTTACAACTAGGATTTCAATTGTGGTATAAATATTCATTTTCATATTAAAATTTCATGTTTCAAATTTCTCATTTTCTTTGAGATATCTTTTTGTTCTGATTTTACATATTTTTGAGTTTATAAAATTGAATATGTATGATTAATTGTCTTTGATCAAAGAATTTTTTTTATGATTAATATTCATAGCATCATCTTAGTTGCATTAAAAATTATATATCATAAAACATCCTGCATCAATATGTGGGATTTGAGGGAAAAAAAACTGCTATTGAGGTTTATAGAATATCAATTCTACAATTTAAATTTGTAGGCTAGAGTTCTGCCAAAAGGTATCTTATGCGTCGTTCAATGGTGGTTCTGGATTTAGGAAGCAACCATTTGATTGTTCATGCCTCCTTTTGCATATTATAGCTCTTATTTCATTATTTTTTCTTCTGAAAGGTTATGATGCATGTTCTTCATTGCTCTGCTAGAATAATTGTTTTGGATTCTTGAAAATTATCCAATTCCCCTCACTTGCATAGGTAAAAGAGGTGTTTTTGATGGAACGATTGAAAATATGCACCTTCATTGGAAATATCGGGAACTTGTAAAGATAATCTTTAATGAACGGTGCTTTGAAAATGTTGAACGTACTGCTCGTATCCTAGAGGCTGAAAGTGGTGGCATACTTGTGGCGGTTGAGAGAGTCAATAATGGTTTTGCAGTTGTTGTCTACAGAGGGAAAAACTACCGAAGACCTGCACACTTGAGGCCTAAGACACTCCTAAACAAAAAGGAAGCACTGAAACGTTCTATTGAAGCTCAACGCTCTGAGGTGCATTTTTCTTATCTTGTTTTATGAAGTTACAATATATAGCTTAGTATAATATCTGATCACCTATGTTTCTCCTGGTTTTTTTTTTTTTTTGTAGTCTCTGAAACTTCATGCTTTGCACCTTTCAAAAACTATAGATCAGATAGATTGTAAGATTGTGAGTGAACTTTATCTTTTATCATTCTTCTATTTTTTTATATCATTGATATTTTGTTATTAGCGGACTAATCAGTTTTCCAGGCAAATAATGATTTGAAGATGAAGATGCTTTCATCATCTGAGTTTGAGGAGCCAAATTCCCCGAATGAAACAAGTGACGAGATTGGACCATTGAAAATTGAGAATTACAATGTTTCTGAACCAGAAATAGAATCCAATATATCTTTTCAATCAGGCGTCGATGGAGAAAATGTTGAGGCAAGGAATCATGCATTACACTTTTCTATCTTTAGCAGCAACGATTTCAAATGGAAGTAAATTTTGATTGGCATAATGATTGTGCATACAATTACTCTTGTTTGCTATATTTGGGGTAAGGCTAACGGTGATGACGACAGGGGCTTTGAGGCCCGAACCAGTAGCTTTGTTGCGGCTTGGGCCTGCCGGTCCAAGGGGACTGGTTTTACCGCCTAAGGGGAGGGCCCTCCCCCTCCTTACTTATCTACTATTATGAATAGGTCATTTTCTGTGTCTTTCAAAAGAAAAATGGGACAGCATCGGTCTTTTGAAAGATGAAAGAAAGAACGGGTTCAAAAATGTTTTTGTAAAGAAAGGCGCGAAGCGTTTCACTGAGACAGTGAAAGGTGCGCAGCGTTGTGTTTAGGGTTAGTTTTGCTGAGTGTTTCTATTTGGACAGCTGTCATTTTTCCTAAATTGTCTTGGGAGGGCTAAACCGACTGGAGAGCGCAGATCCAGTTCAGCCTTGCTGTTGTTTGGGCCGGCTGGTCCAATGGGGTTAGTTTTACTGCCCAAGGGAGGGGCCTCCCCCTCCTTACTTACCTGCTATTATAAATGGGTCGTTTTTTGTTTAGGATTAGTTTTGCAGAGTATTTCTATTTGGATAGCCGCTGGCATCATCTTTTTCCCTTCTAGGGTTGTATCCAAGAACGACTAGTGCTTTGGCTATATCTCGCTTTATGGTAGTGATTATCCCCGACCTCCCCCTCACCTGCAACCTCCCTCCTTGTCCCTTTACTTGCTGCAGTTCACCCCAATGACAACAGTTCTGTTGTCCACTGCAGCCCCCCAAACCTTCCACCTTCCCGTTACTTTCCTCCCTCCCTTTTTACTAGCCGCAACCGCAACCCTTCTCCCTTGCCGCTGCTACCCTGTTTGCACCGCAACCATCCTGCCGAACCTGCTGCCTTTCAACCTGTAGCGGCAGGACCTCTCCACCCCAATCTGCTGACTGCAATCCATCATTTCTCCACACCTGCTGCCTTGAATCCTCCCTCACGCCCTACTTGCTGCCATATTCCAGTCTCCAGCCATCCTACTCCAACCGTCACCCTCTACCCTTCTTCCAACCACTGCCTTCCATCTTACCCTAGCCACACGCCTGAAAACGTAACCCCGACCCACCCCTACATACTTCCAGCTGGCACTCACCATGTGCATCGTCACCCCAGGGTGTCAAGTTTATTGTATTTATTTCCTATTTTGAAGAGTATTTGTTATACCATTTTGAATTGCAGGAATAATATTTTATTTCTATTGTGATTTGGGTAAACTCGAGTATCATGAGGATGAATCTACGTTGCTATAATTAGAATGCGAGGCCATAGAATGCGAGGCCATGTAACCAGAAATAATTTATTTCTCTGAAACTGCACATTCCCGCACCGTTTCTCTTTTTGACTCTCTGATAAGTCAAATTAATTTCTTTTTTTCTTATTTCCAACATTTCCATGTAGTACCAGCTTGCATGAATTAATTGCTATTTATTTTCTATTTTGTTTCGCCCAACTTGCATCAAGTTTATATGAATGCTAAAGTTTCTCAAGTTACTCTACAATAGAGCAAAATTTTTATATTCAAGATAACTTCATTCTTATTTGAATGTCATATGAATATAACTGGCTGCAAAGAGAATTCTTACATGATTAATTTGCTCTACCTTCTGAACGTTGGAAAACATAGAGTGACTGACCATGCCCATTTTTTGGCAAATTTTAATTAGTTTGTTTGTCATTTATTTATGACTGACTAATCATCATAACTTTGTGAACTCTTTAATACACAAATTTATTTAAACGAGAATTGTGATTTTTGTATTTTTTGTGGTAGATCCTTAATTTATGTACAATTACTCCACTTAAATTTAAGTTTTCATTTTTATATGATAGGATTGCATGCTTCAGTTTTGCAATCTATTCTTACATGATAAATTCATAGATGTGCATGTATGTTGAACAAGCCTATGATTATGTTTTCAATTGAAAACTGGTTGAGATTGTTTTCGCCAAAAAAAATCGAGTGGTTTGCATTGTAAAGCATTCAAGTTGGTTTTGTTTAGTTTTATTTGTTTGGTATCTTATTTCTTCTAAATGATCATGTTTGTCAAGGAAGTGAATGAAGTCAATAAAGAGTCCTTCCACCCTATAGATTATGGTAATATCCCAAGCGATAAAATGGAAACCTTGATTGTTCCAAATCAGGTAATCAAGTCTATATCATCCCTTATTAGTGAATATTTAAATTTACTTCTGTTCTCACTACTTTGAAAGTTCATTTCCTTTTTGAAATTTTTATGTATACTCAACCTTCACCTTTGTAGCAGAACATGGTAGTTTTGGAAAATCAAAATGAGAATTACGATGCTGAGTTAGCTGAACATTGTTTTGCACCTACAAGGAACACTGCTATGTATGGAAGTGAAAGAAAATCTCTGGATCCCGAGGTTTTATTACTAATGATCCCAGCTTTTTATCTTTCTTTTTTCTAGTTTACTGTTTCTAGTATGCAGGCCTGAGGTTTTTTTTTGCCTTCTTTCTGTTTCCTGTGCGTATAATAAGGAGCTCGATCAAGTTTCAAGTCCTACTATCTGCAGTGACTTTGGTTCTTCCAAGGAACCATCTACAAATCTTTCACGTGGAGGAGCACAAAGCTTATTGTGCTCGTCCTCTCTGGAAAGTAGCGGGGAACGAGAGTCTGATGTTGAATCTATCTTCAGACCTGCTCCTCTTTCAAACAGAGAGAGACTTTTTTTGCGCAAGCAAGCACTCAAGATGAGGAAGCGTCCTATTCTAGCTGTTGGTAGCAATCTTTTCTCATTTTTCTTCTTTTTCGTGAAAATCGCACATGCAGCAAATTTGATGGTATCCCACATCCAAAAAGCACGATTAAAAAAAGGAATTTTATTGAATCAGAGTTGAATGCCATGTAATATGTCTCATAAACCATTTCAAGTTCATGAAATAAGTAGCTCATGAAGAATCTAAAAAAAATGCAATAGATTCATAAAATAAGTCAAATTAGAGGTGTTGACGATTGAATTAATGTCACAACTACCTAGAGTTTATAATTTATATGCATTATTTTATGACTACCTTCCTTGCATTTAATTTTTGATTGGCTCTTGCAGGAAATCTTTCTAGATTCAAATTCATCATTATGTTATCCTTTGGCTTAGATTCCACGTACCTTATATTGCATCAACATAAAGCTTATAATTGTTATTGTTAACAGCTATTTTTTTGCAGTTCTTCTTATACAATTGAAATCTTAATAGTAGCAAATTTGATCAAAATCTAAGATTTTGCAATTAATGACCACTAAATACTTTTTTTTTTTACGTCTTTTAGTGTAAACCTGAAAATATGAGAAATTAAACAAAATTATGGTGCAATGATAAGTTTAATTTGATGAAATCAACAAGAATTTTGAATTATGAAGACACAGAGAACAGTCAATTTTAAGTGTAATTGAAATCTCAATAGTAGCAAATTTGATCAAAATGAAGGATTTGGCAATGCCAAAAGTAGCAAAGTATAGAGACCACGAAAGTTAAAAAGATCTTGACCTTGCACCGGTACAATGAGATAATTTCCCATAAAGGTTGCTTATCACAATTGACTGAACTAGAAGGATCCTACATCTAAAATGTACATGAGATTGAAATCTAAAATTTTATTGAATAAAATTTGAATGCTATACATGCCTCGTACATCTATTTATAAACATGTAATCCATTGTTTTCCTCAAGTTGGTAGGTCATGTATGGTTCAGGTGCCATTCAAATTCAAGAAAATTTTTTATTCTATCCATCTAGTATAAAAACGGAGATCCCTATATTTCCAGGTTCTTCTTCTTAATAGAACTCTTTTATTCTCCAAAATTCAGGCCATCAATGTTTCACTATAATGTTTTCTTCTACTAAGCCTTATGAATCATACTGTTAGTCTGAACATTCAAGATGAGAATTAGGCTGAATTTTGCTTGTTTACCCTGGAGGAGCAATGTTTAGGAATTATGATTAACCTTTTGAGGGTGTTGTTCATAAATAGAATTTGAAATTAGACCCTCTCTCCATTGTGCCGGGGCAAGGCCTAATTCATCAATCCCTCCCTTTCTCGCCCTGTAGCTGGAGGCACATACACTGTATGTTCTTTTTTTTTTTCTTTTCTGTTACTATAATTTGAATTATAGTAACAGAAATTATAGTAACAGAAAAGAAAAAAAAAAAAAAAAAAAGAGGTAGACCTAGGAAAACTTGGGCTTATTGTATAAAAAATGATCTTAATTTATTAGAATTAAACGAAAATTTGACACTAAATAGGACACAATGGAGAAAAAGGATTCATGTAGCCGACCCCACTTAGTGGGATTAAGGCTTTGTTGTTGTTGTTGTTGTACTATAATTTTGAATCAAATCAACGTAAACATGCATTTAATTTAATTTTTTTTCTGTTACTTTAATTTTGAAATCAAATCAACATAAACATGCATTTAAAGTTTTTTCTTTATTTTTTTTCTGGGAAAAGATTCTTCTAACTGCTCCAGTTTACTGGACTTAAATATCCAGAAAAGTTTTAAAGTCTGTCTTGTTCTGTTTTCAGGAAGGAACAATATTCTGACTGGTATTGTGAAAACAATTAAGACACACTTCAGGAAGCATCCACTTGCTATCGTGAACATTAAAGGGAGAGCCAATGGAATTTCAGTCCAAGAGCTAATATTTGAGCTAGAGGTAAGTGCAGTTAATGTATCAATGAATCAAATTTTTTTCTCCTAATTTCCCTTTTTTTTATATTGACAGCAAGCAACAGGGTCTGTTTTGGTCTCAAGAGAACCCAACAAGGTAATCTTATACAGAGGCTGGGGTGAAGGAGACGTACCTGGAGGCATAAAGAAAATTGATGTGAACAAGGCGCCCATGGAAGTCAATGAGGAGCTAATTGAAGCCATCAGAAGGGAATGTGGAGTACCATCTACTGAAGCACAATAAGAATTCGTTGATGTTTGCTGATTGATTTCAGGCTTGATATTTTTTTCTTTATTTTTAACCCTGATTTGATTCTTAATTTGTGGATAGCATGAATATCTATTGTATATTGAACAAATTGTTGGCACTGTATACATATATGCTAAACTTGTTAGGTAATCATTTTGATCAAAGTTTTAAATTCTCCTTGTTTTGGCTGATTTGTGGCTGTATCGTCCATTTCAATCATTCCAGGAGCATTCTATGCTTAGATTACGGCTGAATTGGATTGCCAGGGCTGAAAGCCAATATTTTTTTCTAAAAATTATATTGCCTATGATATGCAATGTTAAGGAGATATGGACACCCAATGCCCAATGTGCTAAGCGCCCCCAACATGCTAAATAAATGACCAATATAAAGTATTGATCATCACATTATCTATTTTAGGCCATATCAATAAACTTTTAAGTAATATTACATTTCAAGCTTCAAAATTTGCTAAATAAATTATCTTAAATAAAGTATCTAATGGACAAATTTAATAATTAAAAATTCTTGAGCTATATACTTTTGTAGTCTCGCAAAGCTTGTGGATAATCTGATTTTCATTGTTATCTGGTTTGTCTTTTTCATCGTCCATGCTATCTTCTTTATAGCTAGATATATATCCCGACATCTTATTTTTTCTCCTTAGATGCACCTTGAAGAGTTAGGACTTGACTGATCTTTCACCTGTCTTTGATTTAACTTGTTTTCTTGTAAGCATCCTTCTTTCTTGATCCTAAAGCCTTCTCCAAGTCAGTTGATGTCAAATTATTAGCATAAAAAATCAACTTATTTTTTATGTTTCAGGTAGTAGCACCCCTCCTAGCAATCAAGCCAAGAGACTGCGTGGACCATTATAGTGATGCGGGCGTCCAACACCCTACGCGGCAACTGCTGGGACTTCCTTTGCCCTGTACAAGTTTGGTCCAAGCAAAGGAGGGACTAACCATTCCTTCCAGGCATTGGCTTCCCTCGTATTTTTAGTTGGGTCCACTATTCTTTACTCTAGTTCTATAAGTATGTTGTGTTCAAGCTTTAGGTCAGTTTTTTATTGTGTTTCCGCCAGGACAGCGATTGGCGCCCCTTGTTTTCCCTTCTATAGTTGTATTTAAGGGCAAATGTTGCTCCGACTGTATCTCGTTCTGAGATGGTGATTGTCTTTTAATGGTCGAGTGGTGCTCTGGCTGTATCTCACTGTCGAGATGATACTCATCCTTAGCCAACTCCCCTACAATCTTTCCTCTGTTGACGCCTTTGCTGTATTTGTTGCAGCCACCAGAAAACGGTCTCTTTATTTTTTTCCTGCAGCCCCTTCCATGCCGCCTGTTATTTTCCCTAATAGAAGAGGGCGTACTAATATTTGATGGTGATCTTGTTGATAACTCGACTATTGATGCACATCCTCTGCTAGTTGTCATTCTAGGGTACCATCAGAGCGGGAAAAACCGACGACCTGGTGCTCTCTCTCACCAATCTTCTAATAATGTGATCCTGCACCTGCCACTGTAACTTCTTGTACTCTATTGCCCTCAACTTGTATGTGAGCCTGTTTGGCAACAATGACCCTAAGATAAGATCTATGGTATGATGGATATCTCTCAGCAGCAATAATCATTCTGGCAGGCTGTCAGCCATTATCTCTTGAAACTTGGCTAACAACAATTTGACCACCTCTGGTTGATTCGTCTTCTCAGTTCCCTTTAAAGATCACTAACGCCAGTGCCACTGAGGCTTCTTGAATTTACTGAAGAAAAGTGGTGCGTGGGACCTTAGGCTTATCCCCGACAGCCGTAGCTGTTCTTCCAGAATCCTTGATGGTTAAGAGAAAGAAGTATTTCCCCTCCTTCGTGAATGTGTTAGTGTTCTTGAACTCGTGTTGAGTCTTGTGATCAAATTTTCATGGTCTCCTCTATTGGATGTGGCAAGCATTAATGAGCACTATATCACACTATACTTGGTCATGTAGTTGTTCTCTAATAGAAAACCCTGCCAGGCATTGTTGATCCACTCATATCTCGTTTCCTTTTTTCAACCATGTTAGAGAATAGGGCTGGGAGTGTTTTTGTGTATTCAGATACAACTTCATCATAAAAGTGGAGTCCACTTTCACATCTTCCTCCGTTAGTGATAAAGTTGTGAACTTTCCCTCTCCCATACACCTGGTATCGTGTGCCTCAACCTTGAGTGATCCCTTTATGATTCTGTCTGCAAAAAATTTCTTGCAACTAACATTTCTCCTTCATCTCCCTGGAGTTGTTATTCCTCACCATGATCCTCAGTTATTTCTTCATCACTCACTTTCTCTACGACAACATGCTTAGTAAAGAACACCACTCTACTCATCCAGTAGTTGGAGGTGATGTGGCCATATCCGTGACATCAAAAGTATATCTAGATTGGAACTTCATCGGGTGTGCTGCTCTTCTCAGGCTTTTCCCAACTCTGATATGTCTTGTGAATACCCTGTTCAGTCCTTCCTTCTCCTCCCGGTGTGCTCCCGTTGGGACCTCCCGTTGTAGGGGGATGTCTGAACTGAGGTGGGTACCTCTAATGTCTCTATTGTTTCTCTACCTTTAGTGCTAAGGTTTGTACATCTTTTAGTGCCTAATAAGTTTGCAGCTATACCATGTGACCGATGGCAGGGCTCAGGCATCCCAAATATGTGGCTATGGAGTGTTCCTCTGTCTTGCACAGTTCATAATTCAACTAGGGCTACATAAATTCTGTCTTATTCCTCCACTACCAGTGCTTTTTGCTGCAGGTAGTAGAGTTTCATGGAAATATCATAGCGGTTGTGCGGGCCTACTTAGGTAGGTATTGTCGTTGCATCACTTTTTCATCTTCTCCCAAAAAGTGTTTTTTATCTCAACCTTCCCTCTTTAGGTTTTCCCACCACAAAGATGTATTTTTCGTCAGCTTGATGGCGATGAGTTTCACTCTTCTGTCATCGGGCACATTCTTGCTTTGAAAGATCCACTCAATAGTTTGCATCCACTCAAGAAAATATTTTAGATTCATCCCCACGTTGTTGAAGTCTGGTAGGTCCATCTTAACTGGATCTTTATACCCTTCAGTAGGCACTTATTCTCTTGGCCTCCTTTGATAGTGAATTGTGAAACACCTGGTTTGATTCTCCTCATAATTGAAATCATCCCTTTAAAAGGGTTTTAAATGTTCTTCCGACTTTCTCCACAGATCTCACTATTAAGGTAAACGGTGACCTCATCCGTGGACCTTTTCTCAATGACCTTAAGCCGTTGTAGCATTTCGCGGAGTATTCGCTCTATGTCACCTATGATAAAGTTTTGGTCAAGTTTCGACAATTGCCATCTCAGTGACATGGTTAGGGTTTTGGGGTGGACAGTTGGAAGGAGGTGTGCAGGGTGGGGGGGGTAGGTTGATAGATAAGCTTTACTCATGGAGGAAGCGCGATGGTTAAATTGAGGTCGAGGAGCTCTTTGCGTTAGTCAATGGGTTCTTTTTTTGTAAACTTGAGGGGTTGGATGGGATTTGGGGCGGAAGAGAAAAGAAGAAAAGCTGGAGTTGGCTTCACAGTTTATTCCAAGCTTTTCTATGTGGATCCTTGATCTGTTCTTTCACTCTGCCTTTTCACCTCAACATATATTCTCTTTAACTTTATTTTTTTGGTTTCATTTTTGAAGTTGGAATTTGGTGAAGGATCCCATCAAATTAAGTTTCAGTCTTATTTTATTTGGGTATGATAGATGATAGAAGCCTTAGGATAGGATAAGTCTGTTACTAAATGATACCGGAGTTAACCCAAACGACAACGAGAAATACAACTTTAATTATAGAAGCAAATAGTGATTACAACAAACACACACCGAAATAGGAAATAACAATAACCACTCAACACAAACACCAACTAGGGTGCAGATCGAAGGTGGTGGTGTTGCGGTTGAAGGAGGAATAATGAATTTGGATGGCTGGATGGTCGAGAGGTAACAAGAGGAAGGGGCGACAACATCACGGATTCCATGTTTCGTGAAGCCCGGCTTCCGCGTTCCGTGAAGTCTGTGATTTCTGGTGTGTTTGTGGCAGCTTATCCACTGCGGCGGTGTTTTGAAAACGCTACCTCACCGTTTAGTAATTGTGTTTGCGCAACTCATCCGAAAACGCAGTTGGTTTTTTACACTAAATGCGGAATGCGGGTCGAACCCTGCGGTTTTGTGTTTCTGGATAAGCTTCTTATCTGATAAGCACAATCTGCCCCTAATACCCCCAGATCGTGAGAGTGAGATATGTGTCCCGCATCTCACGAAATCGCAGATATTCTGCGTTTGTATTTGCATAATGATCCTGATATATTCATTGAAATGTATCTTTTTCAACTTTACCATTTGAAATGTAATTAAAGTTATTCTGTACTGAAAACAGCACCTGATGCTTCCCACTTGATCCGAAATAGTGCATTTTCTTTTACTTGTCAATTCCATCAATTGCTTGAATAATCAACATTATTTAGCACTTTAAGGCTGTCGCAAAACCATTCTCTTTATTTGCGTTAAAAAAATAAAAGATACTTGGAATTAATATTTCAAAAGTTTGCTTTGAGAAAAGATGGGCTTTTAAAATTATTTCAATGTCTTGCTTTTAAACTGCCTTTGTTAAAGGAAGTCCAACCAAACGGGCCATAAATGATAATTTTGTTTAGATTGACAAAGCCAGCCATAGGAAAGTGCAATACATATCAGAACCAGGGTGTAAATAAGATATGTTAGAACCTTGCAATCAGCCCCTGAAATTTTGACTCAGTTACACCCAGTTCTACATGAAAATTACCCAGGAATTCATAAAAAAAGACTGATATTTAAGGCCATATGGACACAAATCGGTTGAGAAATTTACATAATTTGCTTAAACAATCAGCCACTACTAACAAATATTCTCAAAACATTTCCAAGGAATCTAGTTAATAGCATCCAGACCAACAATCCTATATGTACATAGAACTGAGTAGTAAGCCAAATAACACCCACTTTTTACCATAAAACAGAAATATCTCACACTCTATCCCTTGTGGAAGAGCTGGTAGGATTTAACTGCATGTCAAGTCCCAGCTGAAGATCCAATCCCTTAGAACTGGTTCTTGTACCCACTACTGGCTTCATAATCACAGGCCAGCTATTCTTATGGCTATTTGGCTGCACCATGCCAAAAACACATGAACTCTGCTGAGCTCGAGCTGAACTCGCCTTGGATGGTGTAAAGATCGCTGTTTTAAAGTTTCTTTCAGACTCAAAGAGCTTCGACTCAGATGAGTCTTGTTCATAGAACCATGGTACAACACAGTTGTATTCTGAACCATGGGTCTTAATAAGAGGCTGAAGGTAGCAGTTGATGCTGGCCTTCCTTGCCTCTAACTCCAACCTCTTCTTCATCCTCTCCTTCTTATGAGCATTCTGATGACCTCCTAATGCCTGTGAGTTTGGGAATTCCTTCAAGCAGAACTGGCATCCAAACTTCTTTTCCTCACCAGATTCCTGATCCCGGCTCTCAGAGGTCTTTCTATGGCCTTCATCGACCAAATAAAGCTTCTCTGGTTCTAAGTCAAATCCAAACAGCCTGAACTTCTTATCTTCTCCTTTACCCTTCCTGTGATTAGCTTCTGCAGAAGTAGAGCCTGGATCCTTCTCCATATCTAAGAGCTTCGGAGAATTCTGTTTCTCATATGATTACTGAACTAGTTTTCTGAGTGCCACTACTTATACTGCATTCGCATCTGGTAGGGAAAGGCATTATTGATTCAAAAAGAAAATCATCAATTTCAGAAAAAGAGAAAAGATAGATAATCATGATAATCATACCTATCAGGTTAGCAGACTGTAGTCCACATTCAGCAAACTTTTACATATCATATACAAAAGAATAACCACCAAAGGCTACATGAAATGCTTCACATCTATAAGTTATTAAGATAATATTATATCTTTACGGTGATTAATCCCATTTGATGTTTAGTATATTTATCACTTTGGTGGCATCATAGAAGATCTGTGCAATCTTTGAATGATAAAAAGCAGGAAACCATCTACTCTAGAAAAAAAGAAAAATATGATATGACATTTTTATTATTAAGATAAAACTGTCAAAATAGTCCATCACTTTTCGGAGGGGGTCATTTTAGTCCCGTAGTCCAAAAAAGTGTCAAGTTAGTCCTCATATTCTTATAACACGGGCTAAAATAGTCTCGACGGAGGACTATTTTAGCCTCAATTTAAAAATTCTAGGGACAAATTTGACACTTCTATAGAATATGGGACTAAAGTTGCGGTGATGTAAACAGTCAGGGGACTATTTTGACATTATTTTAAGCAAAATCTTTAAGAATTGTGTTTCATTGAACCATAAAACACCTGTTTTCTGAATATTTGTGCAGGAAGCTGACAGTTAGCCACACACTAAGTTCTGAGACAGCAAAATATACAGCTGATGGATAAAGGAACCATGCTTCCCCATGAAGGATTCCTGACAGGTAGATATCTTACTCAAAAAGGAAAACTAGGTATTTGCTGATTGGATAACAGTACAATGGAAGCTGAGTTTACATAGGAACAAAACCAGTTGTAGAAGCAGTAGAATATTACAAGTGGGAGCTGAGATAGGCAGAAAAACAATAATGATCATATCAGAACATATCTTCTTTTTAAAATCAACAGCATCAGGTCATAGGAGAAACAAAGTCATCACCTTCAATCATTTAGATAAACAAGCCAAGGAACTTGCCAGTGATAGTTGTTGAGTTGGGACCCACATCATAAAGCAAGCAATTACTTTTTAAATTATTTTTATATTTTTATGAATTTTATTCTGCTGCCACATGGCAGAAAATATTCATTATAATCATAGAAGTTTGGGAACAAGGTGGGTATCATTCATCAAAGTGCTCTTCTGCTCTACAACTCCTACCTATAACATCTTTATGGGAAATTTAAATCATATTACACAATTCTTATGTATTTACATATCTAACATCCAAAGTTTGATATTTACAGTTAGAACACATTGTTGTCATAAAATTATGCATGAAAATGTGTATTTCTCTTTTAAAAGGTAGTGGTTGTTGTATTATTGATATGATGTTAAAGGCTTGAGTGATATTTGTTGAGAATTTTAGGGCAAAGAAAAAACGCAAGAATCGTAACTAATTCAGAAGAAAAACACAGAGATTTAACAAGATTCGGCGAAGATGTCTACGTCCTCGGGAGCAGAGCGGAGGGTATTTCTTTCAATTCTGAAAAAAGAGTACAAAGAGATACCCTTAGGGTTACAATACATCATATATATATATAACTCTGGCTTACAATATGTACTTAAAAAATTACCCCTGTACCGTACCGCGGAGGCGTTGCCCCCGCACCTCACCCCACATAACGAAACTCCCCCAATTGAACAGATGCTTCCGCTCCGCTCCGCTCGTGAGCTCTGCTCCGTTCCGCTCCAAAGACCTGTCTCTTATTTGGTATATGAGCCATACCTAACAGTATTCGTGCAAATACGAATGTGTAGGTGTTAGACGTGTAAATATGCAAGAATTGTGTGGTATGCATGTTAATGCCCATATCTATATTTAATTCTGCTTTCATGTGCAGTTACCACCAGAGCAAGTTTCCTGTTAAACAGAAAAAGTAGACTGGTACATAGCAAAATGTTATAAAATTAAATGAATATGTTAGGGAGATGGTGGTGGGCGCTGTTGAGGGCTGATTGATTAATGAAGTTGGTTTCTACCATTGCATCATTGTGGTATTTTAATGAACAAAACATAATAGTCAGAACCATATTCTAAATAGCCATTAGATTAATAATTTAAGCTCATGATGTAGGCTTAGAAGAATCTGAGCTTTTAATTTTTATATATTTTTGATTTGATGGCTTACATATATGCAATTTCTCTTGATTAATTTTTTAGCTGGCTTTTATTTGCTTAAGAGCTGTATGAATATTTCTTCTCCTTATTATATAGCTCTGAATGAATCAAAGATAAGTTACAAAGTCTTTGGGTTCAATTTATTACTGATATTCGGGTGGGCATATTTGCAAAATTTTAGTGCTTACATTTGCACGAATATTTCTCTTTTTTGGCCTATATTGGAGGACTGAATGTTGCTTTTATTATACAGAACTTTGGTGCTATATCTTAAAAAATGAGTATTTGGCTGTTAAAAGTGATAATAGTGTTATTTTTGATATGATATTAAAGAAATAAATGTCAATTATGTGCTATGTATAAATAAAGAAGCTGAATTTGTATCATTGTTGGTTTAAACACATGAGTGCTACTTTGTCCTCCAAAGAAAACTCATTAGTTTAGTTATGGATTGACTGGTTCATTGTCTTTGAAGCCTTGCTTTAGAAAAAAAAAGTTTAATTGATAATTATTAGTTAATATTATTGCATGATCAAATAATGCTTAAATACATAGGCTTTAAGCATCTTGCACCAGATCTAGGGCTTCTGCTCAAAATAATCATATACCAACCATATAAAAATATTTTTTTATATCAGTTGTCACTTCTTTCTTTCAATAGTTATGATTACTTTTAATTATGGTTGTCTGAGAAGTTCTAGTTGCATCATTACCGTATGTTATTTAAAAATTGGATTATTATAAATTTATATTTATCTGAATTGTCACTTCTATTTTTGTCACTTCTACTTCTGGTCTGAGAGGAAGATCAGAAAAAGGATGGAGAGAAGCTTTTTGGGAGTAAGTGTCAAGTGCTTAAATGTCTAACCAAAATATAGAAAAATATGTACTTCTGATGTTATACTGTTCTGCTCCCACATAAATGCTTCACCGCTCTCACTCGCCCCCAAAAATAAATACCTGAAGTTATACTGTTCTGCTCGGAGCTCAAGAAAATCCATTAATGCCATTAATCTCTCTCTCTCTATCTCTCTCTCAAGAAAATCCATTAATGCCATTTAATCTCTCTCTCTCTCTCTCTCTCTCTCTCGTCTTTTTTCATGAAATAAGGCAAGTACAGAAGCTTTCTACGAACAGCTACTCTACATGAATCTTCTTGGTAATGGCAAATAAAGAAGAATTATATGCTATGTATTACAATTATCTATAAAACACCATTATTTTGATTTTTATAAAATGAAACAAAATTTATCATGTATCGATAAGATAACATCTATGTAAAAATTCAAGTTTAAGCGATTAATATGTAAATATATAAAAATCGAGTTGTATGTATCTAAAACTTGTTTTGTTTAAATTTGGATTTGATGGGAGATTTTAATTTGAATAATCTAAAGAATGTACTGAATAGATTTGACGTAAATCCAGCCAAACACGAGAAAACGGGAAGCTAAATATAGCACTCCGTTAAATTCATTTTCCTCCGTGTTCCATCCACTTTTGGACGTAAATTCGTATTTGTTATATCCGACTATTTGATGTATTCAACGGACTTATCTTGGAAAAGAAATTAATTGTCATAAGATCCTGAAGTAAAATCGCAAATACGTCTAATGATTTTAACATCAACTGAACCAAACACTATTCCAGATTTAGCAGTATACGATTTTGATAAATTTGAATTTATCGGATTTACTAAATCGTATTTAACGTGAATCTTGAGTGCAACCAAACACCACCTCAACAATGATTCTCCATAGCATAGCATGGGTTGCACCTAGGGGTGTAAACAGACCGAACACGAACAAACAGAGCTTGTGTTCGTGTTTGGTTCGTTTGAATTTTAGTTTGTTTGAAATAAGCTTATGTTTGAAATTATTCGTGAAGTCACTGTTCGTGTTCGTTTTTTAACGAACGAGTCGAACACGAGCCGAACACAGGTTGTTTGCGAAAGACAAGCCAGTTTGACAGCCCTAATATTAACATATATAAACAATACATTATATTAATTATATAACTTATATTATATAAATATATAATATCTATATTAGTATATTACTAATATAGTATATTAATATATTATTATTATTATTTTATTATATATTATAATTTATAAAATTTAATTTTTTAAAATATCATAAATTTTTTTATATATAATTATTTTAAATTGTTTTATATTTCGAACAATAATGATTCGAACACGAACGAACGCATCAATGTTCGTGTTTGGTTCATTTAACTAACTGAATGAAAAAAAAAAAATTATTCGTATTCATCTCGTTTACTTATCAAACGGATCAAGCACGAACTCCTTGACGAGCCGAGCACGAACTGTTCACGAACAATGAGTTTTTTTGACAGCTCTAGTTGCACCAACATCCTAATATCTATAAAGACTTAAATCTTAATGAATCTACAAGATCAACAATGGAGTTGTTGCACAAATAGGTCTTCCCACTCAATCCACAAAAAAGACATTTACAATTATAACATTTTCATATTAAAAATGTATGTAACAAATGGTTATTTTGCTTTTTAAAACATAATAATAGTGATATTTTCGACGTCACGTCAAAAGATGTGACGGTCAAAAATGTAAATATGAAAGTTTAGGAGTTAGATATGTAAATATATAACAATTATGTAGTATGCATGTAAATGCCCACCCACTCCTTTTCAATTCTTTAGGATAAGATAAATTTTCAAAGGGCAAGAAGCAGAAGCTCTTTTGCTGGCACATCTGTAGCATATCTTCCCATGGCTTACCAGCAGACAATTCAAATCAAATTTCAACTCATTGGGGATCCTCCCTCTTTAAGGTGAAGATATGCCTTCTCCTTGTCTTCCTTCATGGTAACCCAGCAATAGATTTTGTGGTACGAATAACCTGCAAAAAATTTTCAATATATATATATATTTCTCTGGCATCGTACCTTATGGAGACAGCACATTATTTCTCTCAATTCCCAGTTGCAGACCAAGTACTCTTTTATTTATAGGGAAGGGAACAAGCCTGCTAATTGGTTGGCTAGAGTTGCTACGAACTCACCCACTGTGAACATTTCATCCACTGCCCCTGCAGCACTCACTTTCCTGCTCAAAGGAGATCTTCTGGACATCCCCCACCTTAGAGTTGTCACCTGACTACCTGGAAATTTTTTAGGGCTTAATGAGATGAATGTACTCCAGTTATGGAGGCTTACCTATTTTGATGTTGTCAGCTAGTATACTTTACAGTGTCATTTTGAATGTTACGGGTTTCATATATATTTATACATTTTTTGCGTGCGTTGTAATGCGAAGCGAGGAACCCCTAAGGCCATATATATATCTTTCTTTTCTTTTTAGTGGGGATCCTCTATCCCTCCCAAATTGTAACTCATCTTTTTGATATTAACGCGTAAGGAGCCACGTGCAGCTCTTTTTGCCAAATACATATATATGAAAAGATGTATGGAAAGGTGGATTACACTATTTACATAAGGTAGAGTGCTTTGATTATAAAAATTAAAATTTGAGTGCGAGATAAGAAAATGTGTAAGGGTTGGGTGATATGTATGTAAATTCCCCTTTCATCTTTTGCTAGAATTTGGCAGCTACCAAATTTGAATGATGTGAATCTTAAAATTTAAAATTGATGGCTAGATGGTCAACTAAAATTATTTATCCTATATGCATACCCCGTCCATATTAGTGTATTAAAGGCGAGGAAATTAATGGGTGAAACGTCCGAACTAGCTGAAAGTTTCTCGTAAGATCCTTTTAAGAGAGAAATATAATGAAATCATAGTGCGGTCGTGGACGTATGTAAAATACTAGACCACGTAAATCTTCTTATGTTCTCTTTCTATGTGTGAGATTTTGTATTTATATTCCTCTCTCTTTTTTTTTCTCTTTTTCTTTCTTATCTCCTAGCAACCAGTATCGGAATCACATTTTGCTGAGAAGAGAAAGAGATGGTTGAAGAGGTGAAAGTTCGAATTGATAAGTTCGATGGTAATAATTTTAATTTTTGGAAGATACAGATAGAGAACTATGTGTACTAGAAGAAATTGCATGAACCTCTTCTAGGTTTGAAGCCAAAAACGACAAACTAATAAATGTTAAAGGCTAGGTGTAAGTCTAAGAGTCTCATGGGTCTCATTTGTCGGAACTGTCAGAAGAAAAGACATTTCTTCGGTCAATGCAAGGTATAAAGAAGAAAAATAAATAGAAGATGGATCAAGGATATAGTAGCTAAAGAAGATTATGAGGCACCGGTCTGCTACATCGAGAGCAATATTGAGTTTTGGATCCTTATCTCGGGTGTGTCGTTCCACCCCGCCCTTTCTAGGTAGTTATTATATAATTATACTTAGAAAATTTTGGCAAAGTTTATCTTATGGATGATGAGTCATTGAAGTTCATCGGGAAGGGATAAGTTCTTGTTAGAATTTGAAAGGGAACAAATTCAGTTTTACAAGAGGTAAGACATATCCTAAACCTCAAAAGAAACTTGATGCCACACCCCAGCTGACCCCTCACCCCTTTAGGGTCAACCGTGGTTTGATAGAGGTGGATGACTAGACTAGACAATGTTCTCACTAGCACTTATCTCGACAGGCATAATCAAGAGTCATTGAGTACACAAATGTGATTTTTTCACTATTGGTAAAGATAACAACCATCAGGATAGTCTTAAGTATTGTTTTGGCTGCAGACTTGCATCTTGAACAATTATATGTGAAGACTACATTTCTTTATAGAGATCTTCCGAAATATATCTATATGGAATAACCTGAAGGGTTCATTATTTAGGAAAAGAAAATTGAATGTATAAACTTCTAAAAAGCCTCTATGGTCTGATACAACTACAGTTAATTGTATTGTATTAACTGTAGAAGAGTGTCTCGCTTTTCACCACTGAAGATGAATATATAATAGAGTCGGTAGTGGGCAAGGAGATTATTAGCTAATGAATTTTCTAAAGGAATTAGGAAAGCAAGACAACACCCTCTTCAGTGATAATGAGAATGTCATCAACCTAGCAAAGAATCCGATTTTTTCGTACAAGGATAAACACATACATCTGCAATATCATATCATCAAAGGGTTGATTGATGATGAAACTATACGATTAAAGAAGTTTCATGGAACATAGAATCGTGCAAACATGCTAATCAAGGTAGTGACCATCTCAAAACCGAGGTTATATATAACCTCAATCGACCTCCATAAATAATAATAATAGAAGCGCCGCACTATGAACATTAATAGATCCATATTGAGAAGCACAACAATAGAAGTATTTAGGCATAACATTTAATGTACTAAACAAATGAGTGCCTCTTGCTTAAGATGCAACTAGGGCTGTAAACGAGCCGAGCTTGAGTGAGCTCAGGCTTGGCTCGTGTTCGGCTCGTTCGAAATTAGCTCGGCTCGTGTTCGGCTCGTGTTCGAAATGGCTCGTGAAAGGTGTGTTCGTGTTCGGCTCGAATTAAATATTCTTGCTCGTGTTCGGCTCGTGTTCGAGCTTAAAATTGGCTCGTTAAAATTAATTGGAAAAATATATGTCAAGCGCCGGATTCGAACGCTAGACCAAATGAATGGAAACGAAGATAATCACGCTACCACACATGACAGTTATGATTTAAACTTAAATATAAATATATATAATATATTAATATATAATAATATATATAATAAATTATTATATAAATAATTATATGATTATTTTTTTTCGAGCCAATTCGAGCTGAACACGAGCGAACAAACGAGTTGTTTGTGTTCGGCTCGTTAACATTTCGAGCTTAAAAATTTGTTCGTGTTCGGCTCGTTAGAAGCTTAACGAACGGCCGAACACGAGTTAGTTCGCGAACAACTGAGGCAAATCGCAAATTTCAGATGCAACATCATAACACGTCACCTCCTATTAATTTATGATTTTTATTACATATTTCTAAATCATAATCATGCTGCGAATATATAATAGATGCAGGCCTACAAAATTCGGAACAATTCAAAATCACAGTTGCTGAAATTTAGGAAAATTTACATTCATACCACCTCAACTCTTATGTATTTACATATCTCACTCAAACAACATCAATTTTGCACCCCTGCCACCTTCCCTGTGTATAAAAAGTATATTTCAGTTTTTAAAAGTTAAAATAGTATTATTTTTAATGTGATAATAAAGAACTGGGTGGTATAAATGTAAAAAAAAGCAAAGTTCTGGTGTTAGATTTGTAAAAACATTAGTATTGGGAGGTATGTTTGTAAATGACCCTAAAATTTAACTTGCTTTCTGACTTTCATTGCTATTTGTTGTTAATATTTGGTTGAATATGACATAAATGTTATTTCTGTTTTTTGTTTAGTTTAATTATACCCTATAGGCTGTTCATAAATGCATCGTAGTGTTTCTCTCAGATATTTTGCATATATGTCCACACAATTGCTGGTATATGGCCATCTCACCATAGTTATAGAAACAATGGACAATATGCATCATAGTTAGGACTTTAAACGAGCTGAGCTTGAATGAGCTCAGGCTTGGCTCGTGTTTGACTTGTTCGAAAGTGCTCGTGTTTGAAATCAGTTCGTGTTCGAAATTGGCTCGTCAACTGTGTGCTTTTGTTCGGCTCGATTTAAATATTCTTATTTGTGTTCGGCTCGAAATTGGCTCGTTAAAATTAATTGAGAAAAATATATGTAGAGTGTTGGATTCCAATCTGGACCAAATATATGTAAAAATAGACATAGAACTACATTAGCGCATGAGATGTTATGCTTAAAACTTAGATATAAATACACATATAATATATTATTATATAAATAATTATATGATTGTTTTATTTCGGGCTAAACCGAGCCGAACACGAGCGTATAAATAGTTGTCCGTGTTCGGCTCGTTTACTAACAAACAAGCCGAACACGAGTTGTTCACGAACAACGAGCTTTTTTGACAGCCCTAATCATAGCAGTATCCTTATAAAGACTTTGATGATGTGATCACATGCACCAAAGAGAACTAAAACTATGATAACATTTAACAAATGATTAAAGTCATTATGTGAATAATGAAGTAAGATTATGGCACGACAAGTAGTTATAGAGGCTTAATTAAGACAATTTGCCTTTGGCATCTCTGCATTATACTTTCAACGCCTATAAATTAGGCCATAATAAAGCTACATTTTGTTTTATCATATTACATTATTGGATTCCATGATCTATTGAGTGGAACATTGAGAAGGGAAGGGAGAGGAGATGGGAGATTAGACCATCTTCTAATCTTTAATAAACATATAGTAAGAAAAAAAAATAGCATTCTAAATTGTGATCTTTTTGAGTTGTGCCCCCACTTTTCTTTTAATACTAAATATGAAGTTTATTTGTACAATTTAAGTCAAGCAATCCCACCATCAAAAGTGAACAATATGACTTGTGAAAGCGCGAAAAAAATTCAACTGCTGAATTTGCGCTGAAGTAGCACGGCCTTGCCTCCAGGATCATGGGAATCACACGATCTTCTTTCCTTTTTTCATCAGAGCCCTCTCGATCGAGCTCCTATGCTTGATTGCTATGATTCTTTTGGTTTTTTTGGCTCATTGTCATCTTCCCGATTTTGGCGACGGTCGGCGGTGGTGTTGGACTTCAGCTCATTCTCAAAGCCTCAAGTTCTCTCACAAGGCTTGAGCTCCCCTCATATGAGAGGGGTAGGGGTCTATTTATAGTGCTCTTGGTGCAATTAATGAAGGAATATGAACAATTTTGATCGGACAATATGAAAAACTCCCTCCGGTCGAACAGTGTTTAATGGACATTTGAGTGTTTTAACAATGTCAGAATTGAGCAATATTGTGCTCGTTGGATTCGTCTTGTCGCGAAGCTCGATTAGATTATAAACTCGCTAGATTTGACATTTGTCTGGCCTTCCCAATGTGTCCACAAATCTTCTAAGAGTGATTTAATTACTTGATCTGGGTTTTATTTGATTTGGATTGGACTAGTTTTTATATCATTATGTTCGTCTCGTCGAGACGATCAGTTTGACTATAAGTTTGCTGAAATCAAAGCTCTGGATGACCCTTAATTGATGTTTGAATGTATTTCTAAAAAAAAAGATCATTGAGATTCGCATCATACCTCGAGATTCGCAGACACATTGATCTTCTTTCATACCTCATAAAATTACATTTATTGGTGTCGTATCAACAATAAATAGGCGCACACATACTCGCACGTGCGCAGACACACACACACGAAACATGCATTCATAATATTTTCTTTTATGATCGATCCTTCAGATATTTTAAATTTGATGTATTTTCCAACGCGACATTAACATTTATTAAAACTTTATAGACTACAATCTACTGATTAGTAGATAGGAGAGATTTGTATTCTATTTCTACCCTTTTCTTTTTTTTTTTTTTTTTTGCCATATTTGTAATCTAATTATTTCAAGGTATTATGCCATAACTGAGATTTTTTTTAGCACGTTTATAAAGTCTATGAAAAGTAGGCGGCTTATGCTTTTTGTTGTTGGATGGATCAAACTATTTTAATTATTTTTTTGATATAATTTTTATTTGAAGCAATTAAATGAACCCATTTCAATATAAATATAAAATATAATATTGTGGTTGTGTATAGTAAAATGAGACTTGATCGAATCTTTCATTGATTCGAGGGCTTGGAGTCATGTGCGCGTCATGAGATAAGATTTTACGAGAGTAAATAAGGGCACTTGGAGGACAACGAAACAACGATAATGAACCAATCAAAAGCCTAATTGAGTGATCAAATAGAGGTCGGCCGAGCCAGAGATTGAGTGACTCGATGACCGCCCAGGTGAGAGCCGGCTGATAAAAAAATCTGTTAGGTATTCATCTATTGAGCACCGACTAACCTAGAATCAATTGATCATTTGTATGCTGACTAAAAAGAATCTGAGGATATCATCGTCACTACTATAAATAGAGGTTCATTACATGTACTAGTTATTTTTGAAACCTAATACAAAATACCTCATTTCTCCCTCCCTCTCTCTCCCTCTCTCTATGTTTTTCTCTTTTTTCCTGCTTTAATATTGAGGTGTGATTCACGGACAAATCTTAGTTGAACGGGTAGATTGCATATTTTAATTTTATTTTATTTTATTTTATTTTATTTTCAGATACAATTTTGGTTGAGAAAATATGGCAAATAAAATTTGAAGCAAAATATAAAATGTTTTTTGTTTTTTTAATTTGAATGCCATTTAAGTGAACATAATTACAAAGACATACACACCACATATGATGGGTTTTGAATTCAATATCTATGTTTATCTAAACCAATAAGTTAAGGTAGTTAGACTGCATAATTTGTTATTTTTTTTTTCTTGAATTAATAAAGTCCAAAATAATAAAATAAAATTATGTCATCTTCCATCCTTAAATAAATAATAAATTAGAGGTGTAACTCACTCTCCACGAGACGGTATGAATGAACCAAAGTCCAACCTTCAATTTCTCCAAGCTTTGCAAAGTTCTAAAAGCAACATTATTGGCTAAGTTCTGCGCTTCTGTTTTATAAATTTGTAGGTTATAGAGAGGTTACAAGAGAGTTATTTGTAAATACAGGTGAGTATAACCGAGATATAACTCCCCAAAATCATCCATGTAATCTCCTAACGTACTCAACTTTGTGTACGTCTTCCGCACGCAAATATTTTTTCTATTGGAGATGACACATGGTTTCAAAGAACTGTGATGGCACAGGTAACTATGGAAGACAGACGCACAATAGAAAGAGATGAAATTATTCCATACGGACAATGTAGGCAGCGCTGAGTACGAAATTCGCGAATAATCACTGAATACCCTCCCAACTTGTGTATTTCAGGATTATCGAGAAGTTATTAGAAGGTTATTGCAGTATTATTCCGAATAACCTCCTATGTCCCAATAACCTCTGCGGTTTCACTTTAATGTTATTCGGGGTATTGTGAGGTTATTGGGAGGTTATTGCTAAAATAACGCTGTAATAACTTCCTAATAATCTCTCAATAACCCCCGCTGTTCCATTTTAATGTTATTCACGGAGTTATTATAGGTTATTTGGTAGTTATTGGGTGGTTATTCGTGGATTCTGTACGTGGCGCTGCGTATGTTGTCTGTATGTAATAATTTTCTTGGAGGCAGGCAGTCACTAACGGCGTGAGTTGGAAGCGGCGGATGGGAAAGTAAGGAGGATTTTTTGGTAGCTGAAATGAAAATATTAGAAATTTGGATGATTAATTTGATATATTTAAAGTTTTAAATAGCTCTAAAGTAAAAAGTGCTTTTAAATATTAAATAAAAATTTCTTATAAAGCAGCGTAGATATTAAATGAAATAAGTACACATTCCTATAATTATAATCAATATCTTATTTTCATGACCTCCCAAAAAAATACAATTGGTCGAAGAAAAGGAGTGCACAGAATTTTCATTTATTATTATTTTCTTTAAAGAAAGAGAGCTGACGTGTCTTTTTTTAAATTTTTTTTAATTGTTTGCTTCAAGCCAATTAATTGGTAAATATGTTCCCCCACTTTCTTTTAATCACAGCCGTCCAAAGGAATCCGTACAAATGAGATCAAGCAATCAGAGCCGCTAGATGTTTTAAAAGGCGGGAATATCCGGGAATATTATTAACTTTTCTTTTTTCTCATCCAATAACTCACGGTCATTGAGAAGAAACGACGACTTGCTTCCTTCTCGAGCTCTCTCTGGTCATCTATTCCCTTCGCCGCACGCAGAGGGGGAGAGAGAAGAAAGAGGAACTGTAAAAGCTCTCCAAACTCTCCTTTTCTTTACGATCGAGTTCTATTTCTCCCGATCTTGTGTTTTTCTTTGGATCCGCTGAACGAAGAGCTCCAGTTCGAGCTAAATACTGTGGAAATTTACTGTTTCTTTTGGCAGATCGATCTGTCTTTTTTGCTCCGTTGGTTGAGTAAGGAATCGTTCTACGCTTCATGCAGCTTCTGTTGGCGATGCTGCGGAGGCGTCTGATTGCGAGGTAGGAAGCTCTGATTCCGAGGATTGTGCTATCCGGTGACTATATCAGTCTCGAAATTAGGGTTTCGTGCTGAGCTGCGGAGCTGCGAGGTTGCGGGATGATGGACACAACCAAATTCGGTGGAATTATTGCTGGAGGCGGCGGTGGGGGCAACTATTACGATATGGGGTTCTACCGGAAGCTTGGCGAGGGATCGAACATGTCAGTGGACAGTATTCAGACGAGTGTTGGAGGCGGATCGGTGGCGATGTCGGCGGAGAATAGCAGCGTGGGTTCGAGCGACTCGCGGACTGGAATCCTTCATCACAGTGGTCTCAGGCAGACTGTCACCACGGGTAGCTCTATTGGCCACAGTATATTCCGTCCTGGTCGGGTTACTCATCCCCTCAACCACGATGCCCTCGCCCAGGCTCTGATGGATCCAGGCTTCCCCACCCAAGGCCTGGTCAACTATGACGAGTGGACTCTGGATCTCAGGCAACTCAGCATGGGCGAGCCCTTTGCCCAAGGGGCATTTGGGAAGCTTTACAGGGGTACCTACAATGGCGAAGATGTGGCGATTAAGCTATTGGAGAGGCCAGAGAATGATCCCGAGAGAGGGCAACTAATGGAGCAGCAGTTTGCTCAGGAGGTAATGATGCTTGCCAACCTGAAGCATCCCAATATAGTGAGATTCATAGGAGCTTGCAGAAAGCAGATGGTTTGGTGCATTGTGACGGAGTATGCAAAGGGTGGTTCTGTTAGGCAGTTTCTGATGAGGAGACAGAACCGATCTGTGCCCTTGAAGATTGCTGTGCGGCAGGCACTGGATGTTGCCAGGGGAATGGCATATGTTCATGGTTTGGGTTTCATTCATAGGGACTTGAAATCTGACAATCTTCTAATCTGTGGGGATAAGTCTATCAAAATTGCAGACTTTGGAGTGGCTCGGATTGAAGTGCAGACAGAAGGGATGACACCAGAGACTGGAACCTACCGATGGATGGCTCCGTAAGTAGGCCATCTTTTACTTTCATATTTTCTGAAGATTGCTTATTTTTGTGGATATACATGGCATTCAATGGAGAAAATTTGGATCAGGGTTTCGTGATAGAAATAAGGTATGGATAGATTTTTATACCCATCAAATTTACTCTGAGATCAATGCAACAATTGAAATATATTTTTCACAATTCTCAAAATAAATAGAATGGTCATAGAAACCATCTCGACACAAATTTTTTCCAATCCAAGAGAAAATTTCTTGGAAAATTTTTTTACTCAACACACCTTATACTTTATAACTTGTTGTATGTATAATCATAAATGGTTGTGCACATTCTTATGATTTCAAATGATGGACGCCAAATCTACCCGCTTGTTTATGCGATATAATTAATCCGCATCTATTTTATGTCATATACTCCAGGTTTATACCGCAGCATGCTCCATAAATGAGCTGATGAAAATTATCCATCCAATAAACTCTCTTACTGTTTTTGTGTGATTTGTAAGTGCTATGATATATATATTCATGTAGAAGCGTCTCTATTTTCCACTTTTTAGTCGGGATTTATTCGCTCCACTATAGCATAGTTATGCAGTCTTTACGTTTTATGGTTTTCCAATGCATTTATTGAGTATAATGCTGAGTGAAGTAAGGAATAAGTTATTTTCTACTAGATTTATGGTGTTTCAGAATTAAGTTTCTGCATTTTAGGCTGATTAGCTTCTTGCAATTTGTTTAGTTGTGCTGTGATACACATATTTTTACCTTCCTTTGTTTGGTTGATGTTTTTGAAAATCGCTTCTTGCAATGATGCCTATGATGTGCTCCACCTTTTTAAAGGGTTATAGAGTTTTCATTCGTACTAAAGAATATTTTATGATATTTTATATTTTTGTATGCAGAGGAAATGAACAATTGATAGGCCTGATTCATCATGCAAGTTGACTTGCTTTATGTTTGAACTTTTCCTGGTATTGATGAGCATACATTTGTCTTTTACATTCTAATTTTCTCTTGAATGCTTGTCATCTTGATTTTTCTGCTCTTTTTTCAAGGTAGCTGTCAGAGTTGTCTAACTATTAGGTGATTGGCTTACTTCATTTAGTGAACATGAAAATGAGGTTTTGATCTCATCTAATCTAGCTTATATGACATGTCAATGGAATGATTGTCTTGTGATGTCAAGGGAATGATTGTCTTATGTTGTATTTCTTCCTCTTATTTTGAAAATCTATTAGAAGTGGGTTTGAGTCATACATTTTGGATGTGAATTTAGCAAATTTCTAATCATACAATTTTTTAATCCACACGGAAACTTTGATGGGTGATGTTTAATTAACATATTAGTTTTTCGTACTACCATTAAGCTTAATTAAATCTGTTAGAATATAACCCAAGGTAAATCTTACTGATGTAAAGAAGGTTATAAATACCTATTATAGGATCTACTAGTAAGGAAACAAACAAAAATAAAATAAAAGAAAAAAAGTAGTAAATAAATAAATCACAATAATTAATACATAAATTTGCATATTATTCTAATTGGAGCATAAATGTTAGTCATGTTTAATTTGGATTTGAAATCATCAAACAGTGGCCGAGGAAAGTTCTTTGTGAGAAAATTTGCCAGCTGGTCACGATATGACACAAATGAAATACAAATTTCTATGGACTTGAGCTTTTCCTTAATTAAGGAACGGTAAATCTCAACATGCTTGGTGCGATCATGCCGGACCGGGTTACGAGCAGTGTTAATGACATCATTGTTATCACAAAACAACTGTAGGTGAGCGAAGACTGTTATAAGTAGTTTGTGGGGCATGATGTGTAATCAGAGAGCTTCACAAATTCCCACGAACATGGATCGAAATTCAGCTTCCGCGCTGCTCCAAGCAACTACAGTTTGTTTCTTGCTTTTCCACATTGCTAGGTTTCTCCACACAAATGTGCAGCACACCAAGGTGGATCGCCGATCATGGATGTACTCGACCCAATATGCGTATGTGTAAATTGCAATAGAACGAGGTGTAGTGGGAAAAAAACATACCTCAGCCCAATGTGCCATTTAAATAATGGAGAATCCGGTGGACTGCTTGGAGGTGGTGCTCATAAGGATCATGCATGAATTAACTGACTAACCCAACTGTGTGACATATGTCGAGGCGTGTATGGGCAAGATAGTTTCCTTACAAGACGTTGTTATTGAGTCTTTTTTACAGGGATTGCATTGGGAACATTAAAAAGTTTTTCATTATGATCCATCAGGACAACCACTAGTTTTCACAAGAGAGATTGTTCTCTATCAAAAGATCAATCACATATTTTCGCTGAGACAGACAAATACTCTAAGATGACCAAACAACTTTCACGTCTAAGAAGTACCAGAGAGATCCCAAGTCCTTCATTTCAAAGGAAGAAGCAGAATGTCTTTCAAAGATTCTAATGATGGTAGATCATTACCTGTGAGAACAATATCAACATAAACAATAAGGATAATTACCTGACAACTAGAGGAATGTCAGAAAAAGAGAACATGACCTGATTTGGCCTGATTGAATCCATGACCTACCACCACCATTATGAATTTCTCGAACCATGCCCATGGTCATTGCTTCAATTCATAAAGGGATTTTTTACGGCCTAGATACTTGCCCCTGAGAGGCAGTGGAGTCAAAGCTTGGAGGAAGAGCCATGTATACCTCCTATATAAGATCGCAATTCAGGAACACATTCTTGACCTTAAGTTGGAATAAGGACCAATCCAGATTCACTACAAGGTATAAGAGGACTCCAAAGGATTTTAATTTAGCAACTGGAGCAAATGTCTCCTCATAGTCAATTCCATAAGTTTGTGAGTACCCTTTGACAACCAACTGTGTCTTCTTGTGTTCAAAGGATCCAATCAGATTTAAACTTGATGCTAAAAATTCATCAATATCCCATTGCTTTCTTGCCATAAGGAAGATCAACAATGTCCAAAGTATGGTCCATGACGACAACTTTCTAGGCTGGGTCTACTAAGGTAACCTTAATAGCAGATGGAAGATGATAATTGGTCAGAGACGTAGAAAATGCTCTGTAGGTTGGTGATAATCTGCGAAGAGAGGCATTGTTTGCGATGGAGTATGTATGATTGCGTGCTTTACTAGAGAAATTGACTTCCTCATTTGGAGTAGGAGCAGTTTTGGGGATGTCATCTAGAGAGCATTTAGTTTCCAACAAGGTTAGCTAGCTTCAAATTAGGTGCATCAGAACAAGCGCTTCTTGTGTAGACACAGAGAGTAAGAGACATATATCATCCAAGTGTGGTCATCAATCAAAGTAAGGAACTATTGTTTATTAGTGTAGCTAGGAGTGAGGGAGGGTCCTCATAAGTCACTATGAATAAGAGAGAAACAATCGGAAGGTGTGTAATTGTGGGGTTGATAAGGAATACGATGATGATTAGCTAATTTACAGGTTTCACATTTGAAATTAGAATAATTTTTATTAGTAAACATCAATGGATATAATTGTTTTAGATGTTGAAAACTATGATGACCAAAATGACAGTGTAACAACATAATAGGACATTCAGTGGACTAAGTTAAACTGCAACTACTTGGTGGATTGTTCTCATTCTCCACGCATTTCTCTTGGAAGATGAGTGTGGTCCAATTGAGTCTGAGTGAATCCATGACCTACCATCACCTTTGTGAATTTTCTGAATCATGCCTGTGATGATTGATTCAATCCATAAAGAGATTCTCGCGTTCTGCATACTCGCCTCTAGGAGGCTGTGGAGTCTAAGCCTGGAGGAAGAGCCATATATACCTCCTCTGTAAGATTGTCATTCAGTAACACATTCTTGACATTATGTTGGAATAATGTTCAATCCAGATTCACTTTAATGGATAAGAGGACCTGATGGTGTATTTAGCAATTAGAGGAAATGTCTCATCATAGTTAACTCTGTAGGCTGTGACTACCTTTAGTGACCAACTGTGTCTTGTTGCATTCAAAGAATCCATTTGATTTAAACTTGATGCTAAAAATCCATCGGTCTCCCACTGTTCTCTTGCCCCGAGGAAAATCAATAATGTCCCAAGTATGGTTCCGCTGAAGGACATTCATATCCTCCATGATGGCAGCTTCCAGGCTGGGTCTGTTAAGACAGCCTCAATAGTAAATGGAAGCTGATGATTGATCGGGGCCGTGGTAAATGCTCTGTAGGTTGGTAATAATTTGCGATGAGAGACATTGATTGTCGTGAGATAGAGTGAATCTGTCTGATTGCGTACCTTACTAGAGGAACTAGAGGAACTAGAGGAACTGACTTCCTCATTTGGAGTACGAGCAATTTTGGGGATGTAATATGGAGGGGATTCAGGATCCAACAAGGGGTTAGCTAGCTCCAGCTCAGAACGAGTGTGTCGAGTGTAGACACGGAAAGTGAGATAATGTGTTGGTGGAACCAAAGGGACAGACGGCTCTTTGGTGGTAGGAGAAGTGGGTGGAACCATAGTAGCAAAAGGTTCCTCGATGGTAGGTGACGTGGGTGGAACATCTACAGGAGTAGAATAAGGAACTGTGTCCAAGAACTCTAGCTCACCCTCACTGGAGGCTGAGTTAGAAAAGTATGAAATACTTTCAAAAAAGAGACATCAACACTCAGTCTTTATTTGTGGTAAGGTCAAGACACATACCTCTTTTGAGTGGTAAAATATCCGAGGAAACATATTTTATGGATATGGGATCAAGTTTATTCTGAGTTGGGGCTGTCTTTCGAATAAATGCTATGCACCCAATAATTTTGGATCTTAAGTGGACTCTAAAGTAAAGAATGTCTGATTGTTAGGAAAGCACGATCTCAAGACGGCTAATGGGGTACAAAAGTTGTGAATTTTTTAGGGAAATCTATTGATGAGAAAAGTGGCGGCAAGAATGACATCATTCCAGAAAAATTTTGGGATGTTAGAGTGAAACATAATGGAGCGAGTAACATTGAGGAGATGTCGGTTTTTTTTCCTCGGCTACCCCATTTTGTTAAGTGTCGGTACATGAGCTATGATGGAAAATAGTTTTACCAAGAATTATCCTAATATTGAGTTAAAAATTCACGACCACTATCAGTCTGAAGGACTTGAATAAAAGTTTTGAATTTTGCCAATATGAAGGTGTCAACAACTTCAGATTTATCTTTTTAAATATAGACCCATGTCATCTGAGTTTGGTCATCAACCAAAATAAGGAAACATTGTTTATATGTGTAGCTAGGAGTAAGATATAATCCCCATAAGTCAGTGTGAATAAGAGAGAAAGGAGCGGAATATGTGTAATTGTGGGGTGGATAAGGAACACGATGGTGTTTAACTAACTAATGTGTTTCACATTTGAAATTAGAAAGATTTTTATTAGTAAACATCAGTGTTAATAATTGTTTTTGATATTGGAAACTAGGATAATCCAAACGACAGTGTAACAACATAATATGACATTTAGAGGATTGAGATAAACTGCAACTACTAAGTGGAGTGTCCTTGTTCTCCGTGTTTTTCTATTGGAAGAAATAGAGCCCGCCAACCTGCTTAGCAGTTCCAATTATGCTCCCCGAACGACGATCTTGAAAAACACAGACATCAGAAGAAAAAATGAGCAATGCAATCAATATCATATGTCAGCTTACTGACGGATGAAATGTTATACTTCAACGGAGGTACATGTAATACATATTACAGAGTTAAGGCTTGTTGTTAAAACAACATACCCATTAACAACAATAAAATTTTGTTTCCCGCCAGCAACTTTAACAATATCTTTCCTTAAGCTATGATAGTAGATCGAGAACGCTTAAGAGCTTTCAACCATGTCGTCCGTGACACCTGAATTAATGATCCATGGTCTAGAAGAGGTAAAAGAAGTGAGTGTCATATGATTGATATCTTGACGAACTTGGGAGGTCTACAGGCCGGAAGAGAGTGGACTGGATCCAAGCAACTTGATTAAGTGCTCCATTGGACTTTTAAGAGAACTGAAGGATTCTAGATTGTTCTGGGTATTTGCCAATTGTACTATGTTGGATTTAGAAGGCAAGACCCTTGCCAGCGAAAATTTTGGCCGACGGCTTGGATGCAATTTTCTCACAGAGCTTCCAACATTTATCACGGGTGTGGTTGAGTTTGTGACAATAATCACAATTGGCTAATGAAGATGTCCTTGACTTCCTTCTGGGAGTGTTCGTTGATGTACTTCTGGTAACAGACGACAAAAGCCTTGGCGATGCTCTGGCAAATGGCGTAAATCTGAGAATTCTTACTTTCACTGCAAACGTGGATGCACATGTCAGCGCCACGAAGTGACCTATGCTGGCGAGAAGGATCAGTTCGAAGGCTTTGTAACGGGGGATCTCTGGTTTGACGAGCTCAATCGGGACTTAATTAACCTTGATCAAGCCCTTTCGGGCTTTGCAATGATTAACGGCGACCACTGTCTTTTTGCGTCTGAAGCATTGGACATAATTCACTGCACTGTATGTCATCATAGCTGCTGTCAAAACAAAGAGAGATGAAGTGGTAGAGAAAGGAAAGGGAAGAAATCTAGTCTCCGCAGGATTTTAGCTCCATGGATTGCAGGGATCTGGTGGTCAGTTACTAGGTGACGGGACCTAGCCGACTCAATTAGAGGAGATGGAAACCTAGACTGGCACCCGGCGGCAAGGAGAGCCTGATGGCAGCTAGATTAGGGCCACGGCTCTTATGTCATGTTAAAATAGAACCCAAGGTAAATCTTGTTGATGCAATAAAAAGGGGTTTAAATACCCATCACAAGATCTATTAGTAAGGAAACAGATAAAAACAGAATAAAGGGAAAAAGGGAAGTAAATATAAGTAGATTAGAGCAATTTATACATAAATCTGCATGTTAATATTCTAATAAAATTAATAAATAAAAAATGCACATATTGATTACAGCGGGACAACTAAAATTGAGCTTCCTAAGTGATTACATTTCCTGTGTAGCTCAAACCAAAAACTACAATCCAAAAGAACGAAAGCAAACAGACAAACATCATAAATAATATTTTTTTTGCTAAACATGAAGGAGCTGGATTAATCTGAGGACACGTATAAAATAAAGTATCATAAAGCATGCATCTAAATCAAAGCACATAGTTCCGATCAATGGCATGGCTGAATTACAACCATCTGTGACGGGGATAAAAGGGAATAGCGAGGTCTTCTTGTCATCTTTTTTGAGCCTAACATGAAGCAGCATACTCGAACAAGAGGCATTGAGAAAGTAGCCTAGGCAAACAAAAAAATCCGTGATGCTCCTTCCAAAAAAAGGTTATTTACACCCACAAGCATGTTAGAAAAAAAATTCAACAAAGCAAAACTTCATATATGCTTAAGCATTTTGTTGAAGAGCTGCAACCTTTGTAGGCAAATTCCCATCCAGATTTCACTTTCTTTATATTCTGGCTTAAATGAAACTTGATCTTTTTCGATTGAAGAGCAGAAGTGGAAGAAGTAGAGCCATAAGTTCTTGGCATTTTTCTCAAGCTAGATGTTATATACCCGTATACTAATATTAAGTAGATAATTTCCTCGCCATGGTATTTTTAGAGCTATAATATTGAATTTCAGCACTTGCATTAAAGTTGCTAATAGGAAAACATTACCATCGAGGAAATGATTTTTCACTATTCATAATGAGTAGAGATAATAAAAAAATTCAATGTTTGTCATATTGCACAGGACATAAATTATTGATTTTAAACGTTTATTGCAAGTCGTACAAATAAAAATAGAATATTTATGTGTTGTGTGAAAATAAAATTGGCTAGAGGAAAAATAAAGAACGCAAGAAAACACAAGAACACAAACAAGCACAATTATGTGGTTCGGTCTCTTTGGACCTACATCCACGGGAGGGAATCAACCAATTAATCCACTAAGATAATAGAGAAGAATTACACGGCTTGTACATTCAGAAATGAGCCCTCATCTTGCCCAAGATCTCGCTCTCGAATTCCCTCGACCCTAAATCTCCAAGATGCTCTCCTCACTCTCCATAAGCCTCTCCCCTTCTTCTCTTCTTCCTAGTTCTCCTTCTTGGTTCTTCTCACCTCTTACCCTCCCCTACAAGCCACCCCTTCTATTTATAATAGAAGAGGCCTCCTTTGTGAGGCCGGTACGCTTAGCCTAGTAATTGAGATTCATTACAACAATTCTCCCTCGACTCTCAATTACAAAGCTACAAAGTAATGATTCCCTCCACTGCGCCCAGGAGCTCTTAGCCTCGCTTGAGTTTGCTAAGTCCAAACAAGCACTGGACTTAGCAATCGCAGTTCTTCCGATAAGAGAATATAGCCCTTTTTTCCTGACTCCTTTCATGACGATACGAGAGTCTTTGGTTACTCTGATATAGTCATTTTCCGCCTTGAAAGAGTATCCACTGGACTCTAACGTACCTAAAGAAATCGAGTTTCTTTTGAGCTTTGGTATGTACCTGACATTTTTCAGTACTCGTTCAGCTCCATCAAACATCCTTATCCTGATTGATCCACTGCCAATTACTTTACGAGCTTCATTATCTCCCAGTAGGACGGATCCATCATTTTTCAGTTGCAGTGTCTCAAACCAGTCTTTGTGAGGGCACATGTGGAAAGAGCACCCTGAGTCGAGGATCCACTCCTTACTGGATTCTGATTCTGTGATCACCAAGGCTTCGATCGAATCGTAGTCATCAGAGGCTACACTTGCTTTTCCTGATTCTTCTGGCTCTTCTTGATATTTATTCTTCATGTCTGGACAGTTTCTCTTGAAATGACCATCCTTGTGACAATGATAGCACTTGAAAGATCCCCTTGATGATTGGTTTCCGCCATCCTTGCTAGACTTTGATCTGTTCTGACCATTTCTTGAGTCTTTCTTGTACGACCTTCCTCTGACAATAAGACTGTCTCCACTGATTTCGTTGTCCCTCTCATGCTTCCTCCGGACTTCTTGGCTCTAATCGCGCTTGAACCTCATCCGGAGAAATTGTCCGCACCCTTCCATAGAGCATCGCATCTCTGAAATGCTCGTAGCTCTTAGGAATAGAGTTTAACAGCAACAGTGCCTTATCCTCGTCGTCCATCTTGACGTCGATGTTTTCAAGATCATCTATAATCTTGTTGAACTCGTCAATCTGCTCCGAAACGGTTTGTCTTCGTGCATTTTGAATGAGTATAAGCGCCGCTTCGAGAAGAGTCCGTTAGCCGGAGATTTAGTCATATAAAGTACCTCAAGTTTAGCCCAAAGTGCTTGTGCAGTTGTCTCCCTTGACACCTCCCTCAGAACTTTGTCGCCCAAACTCAGAATTATTAGACTGTGAGCCCTGTCCAGAATGACGTTTTTCTCTTTCTCGGTCATGTCGGTCGGCAATGCTGCCGAACCTTGCAAGGCTTCTGCAACACCCTGCTGAACCAATAGTGCTCTCATCTTTACTCTCCACAAGCCGAAGTCATTTTTCCCCATAAATTTCTCGATGTCAAATTTGGCGGAACTCATTCTCGTGGCTGGATTATCACAGATGCCTGAAATCTGGCCCTCGAAACACCTGAAGTTACCTAAGAACTGTACTGCCCTGACAAAAAACTGAAATGCTGCGGAACACCTCCGCTTGTTAGCTGTCTTCGCCTCCAAGAATTTTATCCACCAGCGAGCAAATAGTAAATAAGAATTAAAACTTCTTCTCAACTTGCCTTGACCTTCCTGCGTGTCTTTGAGAGGGAATATAAGATTCCTTTTCCCCTCTTCCTGCAATTTCGCCTATCTGAACGTCGCGGCTTGCACTTGCTCCACGAACCGCGAGCGACTCCACCTGCTCCAAACGTCTTCCTTGACAAAATTACTGAAGCTGCAGTTCGCCTCCCGGACTGCCGAAGACTGATCTGCCCGGGATCGCGAACTGCTCCGTGAGTACTGCCGCGCTGCAGACTTTACGCCGCAAACTAGTCCGCCCAGAATCCTGAACAGCTCTGCCGCCTGCGAGCACAGCAGCGCCACAAACTCCACCTGCACTGCTCGCCTGTGGAGGTAAAAAAGAAAACAGTAGATTCCCTTCCTCTCTGCGGTTCCTGTGTTCCAAATTCCTCTGCTTCGGTCGCCTGTGGTGTACCTCGCACAAGCCTGTCGCACCTGTTGCGAACTCTGCTGGCCGAAGGAATCCAAGATTCCTTAGATTTATTCCTCCGGTCCCGATCCGAATAGGACCGCTGAACACCAAGATCTTCCAAAAGAATTCCACCTGCTGCACTTCCAAGAATCAGGCTGCGGTGAAGAGAGCTGCTCCTGCAGTTTGATGACCGTACCACCCAATTCCTTTTACTGGTTGGATGAGATACCGAAGTCCTCCTTACTGCGGTTTCGTAGAAACGAATGCCACCTGCAGGTCTTCATCTCCTTTCAAATCCTTGCTGGGTGAAATGTCGTTCATCTCCTAATTAAATCTTGCAGTTAGGAAGAACTGAATGCCAAACGCCTCCAAGTAGGATTACCGAAGGCCTATCCTACAGGATTGCCAAATCTTGTAGGCAAGAAACGTTGAATTCCTCCCTGGACAAAACAATATTTCCGCAGAACAAAATTCTGTAGAGGAATTACAGAATTCCTATAAGTAACTTACAGAATTCTTTTCCTCCTCCAGAACTGCCAAGTAACCTGGGCTGACGGAATAGCCGAATTCCTCCTAGAACCTCCCTTGCTTGTCTGCGGAATCCGTCGCAGGTCTGTTTCCCGCGAGTCCCTTCTCCCTGGACTCCACCTCCTTGAGCACCGAAGGACTCTGCTGGTTGTAGAGTCTTGGACAGCCAAGAACCTGGGCAGCCCAATTCCAGGAAAGCCGAACACCTCTTCTTATCTGGATTTCCCAAGAACCTCTTGTTCTTTACAGCCGAAGAAGAGGGCAAGACCACCACAACAAGCCAATTTCCCTATACCTTGCTGCCAGAGCCGAATTCCTGCAGTTCTTGAATGCAGAAGAATGTCGAACACCTTTCCTCCTTCTAAGAACTGTTTTCCACAGACGGCGCCAATTGTTGTGTGAAAATAAAATTGGCTAGAGGAAAAATAAAGAACGCAAGAAAACACAAGAACACAAAGAAGCACAATTACGTGGTTCGGTCTCTTTGGACCTACATCCAAGGGAGGGAATCAACCAATTAATCTACTAAGATAATAGAGAAGAATTACACGGCTTGTACATTCAGAAATGAGCCCTCATCTTGCCCAAGATCTCGCTCTCGAATTCCCTCGACCCTAGATCTCCAAGATGCTCTCCTCACTCTCCATAAGCCTCTCCCCTTCTTTTCTTCTTCCTAGTTCTCCCTTCTTGGTTCTTCTCACCTCTTACCCTCCCCTACAAGCCACCCCTTCTATTTATAATAGAAGAGGCCTCCCTTTGTAGACCGGGTCCGCCTAGCCTAGTAATTGAGATTCATTACAACATTATGATATAACTTTATGTGACATTCCCAATGTTTATTAGGAAGGTGGTGAAAATTCAACTTTTAGCATCAACGGCAATATTGAATGAATTAGTACCATTCTACAAGAGCTTATTTTCATTGAAAGAGATAAGGATGGCTTTAATTAAATTGAAACAATAAATTTCATTTTAATTTCGGTTGGTAGAAAGATGCCAACCATATTATGTATCACTAATTATAGCAGAATAGAGAGCTTGAAGATAAGAGTAAACAAGATATCTTTAACATGAATGATTAATCCATGGGCCATGAAATAGGGAGAATGAAAGACCATATCAATAGAATAGGATATCTACCTACGCATTTTTACTACACATGACTGCAATTCTTTGCAGAATTTTGTGGATTTCTCCTGATTGTAGTTCCAATAGAGCGTAATACCGAGTCAACCAGCTAGCAAGAAGACAAGGCCTTGAACTTATCCTTCAAATAACTTTTATTTTGCAAGTAGAGTTAAAACATTCAAAGGGAGATTTCTAGACCATCCTTGAATCGAGGAAGTGCGGTTTGTTGCCAAGAGATGACATGACATGGGTTGTATTTGAAGCACTACAATCATAATGGAACCAAGAAATCATGATTCTATTGTTCTTAAGAATGGATTTAGGGACAAAAAATATTTCTCACCCAATAGGACATATAAATCCATGTAGAATTTCTAATGACTTGGAGCTTCCTCACAAAAGAAAGCAATGTTTCCAAAGATAATCCAAAAACTTAGTTTGTAATTAGAAGTCTAGAAGGAGACAAGGGATGGCCAAGCTATTTCCTAACAAAGGCTTATTATTAATGCTATGGAGGTGACTAGTAATATTGGCATCCATAACCAACACCGTGAAATAAATCCTAGATTTTTAAATATGTGAATAACATGTTATGACTAATTATAAAAAAAATTATCTTCAAGAGCATTGATTGTAACAAGATTAACAACAACAACAACAAGAACAACAAAGCCTTAATCCCACTAAGTGGGGTCAGCTACATGAATCCTTTTTCTCCATTGCGTCCTATTTAGTGTCAAATTTTCGTTTAATTCTAATAAATTAAGATCATTTTTTATGCAATAAGCCCAAGTTTTCCTAGGTCTACCTCTGCATTTCTTAACATAAGTTGTATCTAAAACATCTACTCTCCTAATTGGATCATCAGGTGGTCGACGTTTAATGTGACCAAACCATCTAAGACGACTCTCTCTAATTTTATCCGTCACTAGTGCAACTCTAATGTAACAAGATTAAGATAAGAAAAAAATCATCCCATCATAAACAAACATCAAATTGCTAATAGAAGAGTTCCAACTAGTAGTATTATTGAAGACACTAGAGGAAGCGCCTGACACCGTACGAAAAAGATCTAATCCACCACGAAAAAACACAATTATTATTACTGAATTCAAATGGGTACAAACGAGGCTCGCGACAACAAACAATAATACAAACATAAAGACACAATACTTAGACTCCAATAAGGGTGACGGTAGCAGATGGGGATGTTGGCGGTAGCAGCAAGAGGGAACTATGATTGGTGGTAGGGAAACAGACGATGGGATAGCAGGTTTGACTATAGGGAAGGGGGAGCACCAAGTAGACAAAAGCTTGAAGGCGTATGGGTCGATTGTGGGATGCTGGAGGTGAGCCGGAGGGGAACCCAATATGGCAAGGTGTGCAGAAGGTTGGCGGCCTGCTGAAGGTGAGCCCGAGGGATGGAAGCATGCTGGCAACTGCTGGACTGAGTGGGAGAGGGGGCTGCAGAAAGATAGAGATCTCGTCGAAGTCGAGCTACAGCTGGGGCACCACTAGACTCTTGGAGATGGTCACCACCTCGGACGAGTTACAACTGAAACACTTTCTTATCATCGGATACAGCCTCTGGAGGGGAAGAACGCTTAAATGGCAGTAGCTAAAATCAGCAATCATCCAGAACTCTCATCCTCTAACCTCAGGAAATTACACCTATATAAAAAGGGGATTAGTAGATAAAATAGGTAAAGAGTAAAATATGAAAGAGATATAATAAGCAAGGAGAGGAATATGAAAGAAGTAGAGAAGGAAAGGAATTATAATGGGAAAATATCAGAAAATGAAATGAAAGGTGGAGCACGGTTATTGTAGCAGCTGCAGTAACCCGTTCATGGTACTGTAGGGCGGTAAGCTCCCTCGTTAGTCTCCCGGGGTTGGGGAGCTTCGACTTCATTCGTCGAAGCTTTTAGGGCAGAGAAATTTTGGTAGGTGGCTTGGATGGGACAGATGCTAGGGAACCCTGGGATAAAACTTGGGTTGTTTTAGCTCTGATACTAAATGATATTCGAGCATAAAGGCCCAATCCACACGAAAAAACACAATTATTATTACCGAACTCAAATGGGTACAAATGAGACTTGCGACATAAAATCACATTAACAAACAACAACACAAGTATAAAGACGCAATACAAGACTCCAATAAGGGTAACAGTAGTAGGTGAGGATGTTGGTGACAACAAAGAGAGAAAACTAGGACCGGTGGTGGGGAAAAAGGGGAAGGGACAATGGATTTGATTGTAGGGAAGGGGGAGCAGCAAGTATACGACTGCTGAAAGGCGTAGGCGTCGAGTAGCGAGATGCTGAAGGTGAGCCGGAGGGGAGCAGCCTGTGGGAAGGTGTGGAGAAGGGCTTTCAGCTTGTTGAAGCCGAAAGGAGTGCAACAAGCTGGACTGCGTGGGAGAAGATGTTGCATAAAGATAGATGTCTCATTGGGTCGAGTTGCAGCCGGAGTACCACCTGGACCCTTGGAGAAGGTTACCACCTCGGACGAATTACAGTCGAAGTACTTTCTCGTCGTCGAATACAGTCCCCGGAGGAAAAGAATGCCTCAAAGGCAATAGTTGAAATCAACAATCATCCAAAATCTCCTTTTATAATCTCAAAAAATAACATCTATAGAAAGAGGGGATTAGTAGATAAAATGGGTAAGGAGTAGGATATGAAAGAGATATAATAGGCAGGGAGATGAATAGGAAAGAAGTAGAGAATGAAAGAAATTATAATGGAAAAGCATTAGAAAAGGAAATGAATGGGGAACCATGGTTACTGTAGCAACTATGACAAAGTGTCTGTGGTAATGTAGCTGCTACAGTACCGCTGGCGGTATGCTCGCACATGAGGACCACTAAATAATATAGAAAATGGATCCATAGTAAAACCATTCATAAAGTGAGGTAAAAGGAAACCTTGTTTAAGCCCTTAATTAGTTCTGAAGTAACATATAGCATCTCATTAATAATAATTAATAAAGGAAGAGAGTTTTTGCAACCATATTTCAAACTAATAAAGACTTGAGGAATTCATTTGTCCAACAATCTTTGTAAAAGTGGGTCTTTATTCACACAATTAATTGTTTTATATAATTCAATCCTAGTCCAAAATTATATTCGTGGAGCTAGAAGACTTGAACTCTCATCAATTTTTGTGGCAAAAGCAGGCTATCAGCAATATATCTGTTTTTAATAAAGGGAAATAAAGCAGAGTGAATGAGCAGTAGCAAGACGCTAATAAGAAAATTAGAGATCAATTTAGAGTTAAACTTACAGAAGGTATTGTACAAATGTAAATTCTTATAAGCATCAAGGTATCTTTATGATGCTTCTTTAGAATATGGGTGATAACAATTTGCTTGATACAATCAGTCATTTTACTGTTGTTAAAATTGCTTAACAATCAAAAGAAATTGAAGGCCTGCGATTTTCCTGGATTCAAAAAGGAATATAGAAGTGAAATCATTCGACCCCGAGGTTTTATCCTTTGCTGATATTAAAAAGAGGTTTTTTTTTAATATTAATTAATCATTGAAAGACCATATCAACATTTGATTATAATCTCGAGTCAAGTTTGCCAATATGAAGAAGGGGGTTCTTAGTGATACAAGAAAAGTCGTCATTGAAATCAGTGAAAGATTCTTAATGACTGCAATATTAGCATTCTCATAGGGAGATTATATACTAGGAATTGAAATGTCTTTGATGAAGTATGGTTATGTTTACCTTTTTATTTTTTTATGAAAGAAGAAATTTTCATCTTCACCTTTGGAAATCCAATTAATATTAGCACACCAACATAATCATTTTCTGTCACACTTAGCAGCATTGTTAAAACTTTCTTAGACATGATTGGCTTGCTGAAGGAGAGGTTGATCCAGTTGGTTGTACTTAGGTAAACATAAATTATTAATCTGGTCTTTCCTAGTGGAGGAATAAGTCTCAGCTAACTTGGCATTTAAGGGAAAAAATATATAGATCTTTTTGGGCAATCTCCTTTTTTTTATACAACACAAAAATAAAATCTCTATATACATAATTATCCCAAGCATTAGACTCAATATCTTTAAAATATCACAAAAATTTCAAAAGTTCTTAAAAATAAAATTATGCTTGAGCGAACCTGGATGGGTGGCAGTTGGAAAATGATTGGAAAACAAGGAGGCATAATCTTTTAATAAGATACAGGGACAATAACCACAACATACTATTAGACATTGCCCTATCAATCCTAGGCCTGAAGGGGTTATCCAATTGATTGTTAAATTAAGAAAGGGAAAAACTAACACTAGGAAGCTCCAATAGCCAAGTGCTTTGGAAATATATATATATATATATGTGTGTGTGTGTGTGTATGTATCATCCAGCTTGATAGGAAGGGGAAGTTTCCCACCTACTTTTCAGCAGAAGTCGTAGAACATTTGAAATTTTCAATAATCCATGCCAAATCAACAAATTGGACAATATGAGTTAGTTTTCCAAAGAATGAGTCTCTCAAAAGCTACACGTAAACCATAAATAACTGAAAATAACATTTCAAAAAGTTGGTATAATCAATTTACCCATGAATGAATTTACGTTGAGATAAATTTGAGTAAAACTTGGTACAAGAGGTGTTCCATTTCCTCCAAATTCTGCCATTAGGGTGACGAGAAGTTATCACATTACCTTTCATGAGGAAATTTTGATGATATATGATATAGGTTGGGTAAAAGTAATCTCTAAATTCACTTTACAGTCTACATGGAAAATATCATGAATCTGGTTATGCGAAATGGATTTCCTATGCTCGGGAATTCACTCATCCTCTTGAAGCCCCCACCAGAGGATAGTTCTTTTAGAGAATCAAACTCTCTCAGCGAGGCTTTTATTCTGTAAGAGATTCTCGTAGATGTAGGCATCTGAGCACGCAAGAAGCCCTTTCAATTGAGAGTTCCTGCATGAACGCAGGTAGAAGGGGAAGATATGTATCTTGGAATCACTGTTTAGGGTTGGAGGGCCTGGCCCCTTGATTAGGTGGAGCAGAGGAAGAAGAAGAGTTGTAGATAGGTGGAAGGAAGCTGGGTTTGAGAAGGAAGAAGTCATAGAAGAGGGTAAAGATCCAGCATATGAACGGTTCTAAAGAGAAGAACTTCATAGATCTTAGAGAAGGGGGAATGCTCTGTGAAGTGTGGTGGTGAGAAAAAGACAAAAGCCTGTGCTAATGCGTGAAACCGCCAAGGACCACGGAGATCAGCAATAGAGGCAACATTAACAATGAAAGCTGGAGTTTGAGAAACATCATCAGTGTGAGGAGGAGAGGCACACATGAAACGCTAAAGAGAGATCTCCAAATTGCAAAATTAGATACTCTTATTTCTTCACTTTTTTCATATATCAGCCTTGGATTTAAATGTTAGCATGCTTTATACTTGCAGATTTATTAGCTCCAAAGCTAATTGATTCTTCCAATCAGGACCTCTTTTATAGTTACAAAAGAAGTGCTTTATAATAAGTAACGTGCGACCTTTGTATTTGGAACCCACCTTTGTCATTTTGTTTTTTTATTTTTTTGGATTTTGATTCCATTTCTTTAAAAAAGTCTAACTCTTCCAAGTTGAATTGCTTAAGTAGGCATGGTTATAAGTTTCTATTACTTTCAGGGATCTATGACAACCTGAGTTACCAAGTGTTTGATTCTCTTTGAGGTGGGTTATTTAGGCTTCAAGTTTGGGTTCAAAATTTTGTGATTTATTACTAAATTTTAGTTCTAATTTGCCCAACTCATGTATTTTTTAAAGCTGAATGTCAATGTCTTTGAGTATTTGAATTTCTTTTGAAATCTATTACTCGTATATGAGTTCAAAATTTTCTATTATGTCAAGTGTATTTTGGACATAACCTAGTGTAGGAATAAGAGGGGTTCCTTATTATTATTATTATTATTTTATTTTTGGTGATTTTGAATGCAGTGTAAACATTAGCATAATAATAATAATAATAATAATATTAATAATAACAGCAGCAGCAGCTTCAATAGTAGTAGATGAAAATTTTGATAAATGCTGGTTGTAATTTTGGTTAGTGAATCCCTAACATGATGCTAGCTCTAGTGTGGTTTGAATTTTTTGAATTTTTTTATTTCATTTTATTTATATTCTAACATAAAATAAAAGCATGTTAGACAGACTTATGAATTTATTTTTTTCCAAAAATAAAAAATCAAACTAATATCTCTTTTGCCTACATGTTGGTCGGCCGGTAACTAGTACTCACCACAAAACTAATCATGGTATCGCCCCATGAATGGCGAGGTCATGTCTGGTTATAAAACTAGAGCAGTTGGAGGCTTAGAAAATTTATGCCACAACCACATCATCTACCTAAAGCACCACCTCTTTGAAGGTTGCAGCTGCGCTCCAATCCCTTATACACCCTCACCGCCTTCCCAACCAAATTTGTTTTTGCCGCCTTCGCAACGTTGAAAACTGCATGCTTCTTTGTCACATTATATGTCAGTTTTGTTGAACTTGTTGGATGTAGTGTGGGTGGTGAGGATGTTGATGGCGGTGGCAAGGTGGAACTTGGTGTGAACACCACAGTGAGCCAAGGCACAATGATCGAGTGGTGAGATGGAGGCTGTGTCGAGGGCGCAGATAATTTAAAAAATTGTTTTAAAATTTAAAAATTTTTGCAAACAGTTTTTTGGTACTTTTAAAACAAATTAATTTGTTTAAGAAAGAGTAAACTATCTTGTTTACAGGAGAAAAAAAAATAAAAAAAAACTCGTATTTGTCCTTACCATTCCATCTCTACTTTATTTTATACCGTTTTCAACATCTAGGCTTGGATGTATTCAGAGGCTACAGTTATCAATTTTTAACTGAACCCCTAAAAGTTGAGAAATTTCTGTATTGTGTAGGCAAGTTGTGGTGGGGCAAAACTGAATGCTTCCGGCAGATTATGCTGGAGCTAAATGAGAAGGGCTCTAGTTAGAATCTTTTAGCTCTAGTTAAATTATAATCGTGAAGTTTAGTGATCGAGTAATTTTAATACTGCTAAGAAAATTTATGTTGCCAATACATTAAAATACCTTAATTGACTTGGGAGGAAGAAAACTGAGAAATTGAAATTGAGAAGAGGTGTAGTATTTCTATTTGCGGCTTCAATAGAGAGTAAGTGTCATAGAAGTTGGAATGAAATTTAAAGTAGGAAGATTTACATACATCCCTCTTAAATCCTCTATGTATTTACATATCCACCACCTATACTTCAGTTTGTTACATTCATACCATGTTACCTATGCATGAAAAGATGTATTTCACCTTTTAAAAGTTAAAATGGTGATATTTTTGATGTGATACATGAGATTTGGGTATGCTTTGATTGTAAAAAGCAAATTTTAGATGTTAGATATGTAAATACATATGAATTGGGTGCTATATATGTAAATGCTCCTTTAGGGTAACCACGGGATGATAGGAGAATTGAGAGACAGCTATGGCATGTAGTTGTGAATGGAACTCTATATCAATGCATAAACTTGCCTTTTTTTTTATTTCTTTGAAAGTACATCTTACCGACCAACCTCATATGCCAAAACAGCTGCTACTCATTTTTAATACTAAACATTAATTGCACTATAGTTCTATCCAGAATATTAAACTTGTATTCACTGTTGAACTAGACATAACCAGGCTTTCATTTTAGGTTGGACCAGTTTGATGTCACTCATTTTTTAACAGTGGAATATAGCTGTGGCTCACTTCAGAAAATTAATGTCCAAATTTTTTTTATCCATTAATTGCTGTGATCTTCTTAAAGACGCCCATCATGGAGAAGTATTGTTTCAAACTATGTTCTATAACCTTTATGATGATGACAAACTTGAATAAAGTAGCTTTTATCATTATCAACAGTTATATTAACTCTGAATCTTCGATTTGCTAAAGTATTTTTTTTTTCCTGAATTTTAATATAAAGTCCATCTGATTATCCGGTTGGGAGTTAGTTTCAACTTATATTAAGAAAGGCATAGGAAGACCTAACAAGACTTTGAAATATTGTATAAAATATGACCTTTATCTATTAGAATTAAATGAAAATATGACACTCAATATGACAAAAAGGAGAAAAAGGATTCATGTAGCCAACCTCACTTAGTATGATAAAGTCTTGTTGTTGTTTTTGAAGCTTGATATTGATGATGATTTTATTTTTCCCATGGAACATTCTACCGCATATAGAAGACCTAAAATAAAGATTAATTTAGAAATCATTGAATAATTTTGCTAATTGGTAACTGTTACCTCTGTCCTGCCACAGTGAATCTTTTGGCGGTGCAAATATGTTAATAAAATAAAATGTGATGCACGTGCTGCAACTGGCAACGAACTACAATATTAGAAGAGAATCTCTGCACTCAATTTGTATTTTATTAAAATAAAGTCCGAATCAAATGAAGTATAGTTCTTCACGAATGTTGTCTGTTTTTATTTTGTTGCTTAACTCTTAATGTTATTTTTTCTCTTTTTTTTTTTTTTAACAATAAGCTTTTATTGACCATCATTTACTTCGTAATTTGGTAGCTGTATCGAACTAATATTGTATGCCTGCTGAATTAAATATTATTATTTTGACTCGTTTCTCTATTGTCTGTATTCTTCTTCTGCTGCACTACAGACTGATTGATGAGATCAATATGAATCCTTTTCTCTTAACGTGCAGAGAGATGATCCAGCACAGGCCATACACTCAGAAGGTTGATGTCTACAGCTTCGGCATTGTGCTCTGGGAGCTCATAACAGGAATGCTTCCATTTCAGAACATGACAGCTGTGCAGGCAGCTTTCGCTGTGGTTAACAAGGGCGTTCGTCCGATCATACCGAGTGAGTGCCCCGCCGCACTTGGCGAGATCATGACTCACTGCTGGGATGCAAACCCTGATGTTCGCCCGCCGTTTAGCGAAATTGTCAAAATGTTGGAGTGCGTCCAGGATGAATTGGCCACTTCTGTTCGCCGAGCACGATTTCGATGCTGCATGTTACAGCCCATGACCATAGACTGAGCTGACGAAATATGGCTGGCTGTTTGGAAGAAGGAAACAAAAAAGCACAAAATTTTAAAATGAGGGTGAAGAATGCAAATATTGATCTTTTTTGTTTGTGTTTCGCAGTAGGAAAGAAAAAAAAAAAAAAAAATTGTTGCTAGTATTTAGGAACCTTTTTCTTATTATGTTTCAATCTCTCACTGTATCAAATCCCATTGTTTTTTCCTTTTTTTAACTGAAACAAGCTACTTTTTTCTTTGAATTTTAGTTTGCCTCTTCAGTTAAATCCTCATTTATTAGCCTTGATTGATTCCCAATTTGGGAAGTGAACTATGATTTTTTTTTGGATCTGGAAGATTTTGGAGGTTCGTTATAGGTGCTTTGAATATGTCCTTATTTTGATAATGCCAGACTTGATAGTAGTTTTATGTTTTTACTAAAACAATGTGTTGAACCTAATTAGAGCTTATTGAAGTTTGAGAATGAAAAGATGATAATAATGAATGTTTAATATATGTCTTTAATTCTTTCAAAGCATAAAGGAAGTCCCCCATCTCATGGATGGCCTCCTTTATTTGATTAGCTGAATGGTCTGACAAGTTGACTTGATCAATATGTGGTGTTTTGTATAATTGAATCAATCGAAATTGATCGATCGATTATATCGAACTGTATATGTTGAGTTGACTTGCCGAGTGGTCGGATTTGGCTGCCAAATTGTGCTCTTCTCGAATATGTTTTGAATATTTTGATTGTATCATGTGCTTTGAACTTGTACTCAAAGCTTTTATTACTATAGAAATGTATACAATTTATATAAAATTTATAAGAAGTCTAACTTAGTTACTACAAAATAAACAATTTAGATTAGTTATTTAAGGAAATTGGTCGAGCAACACTTTAGTTTATTAAAATTAAGCTCGTTTAAAACTAATTGCTCATAAATTTTTTTAATGGTTGTAAAAAAGGTTTATGCTCATGCTTTAAATAAGATCTCTAAGGTGAGCACTCTCTAATTTCAAGCTTTTATTATGGCCATCCTTACTTTTCAAGGAGCTCACAAATATTGGAGAAAATTTTTAGCTCTGCGTGCGGACTTCCAATAATATACCGTCACGTGTTGGTTATTATGGGGTTATTGCAAGTGAAACTGCAAAGGTTATTACGGGGTTTAATGCATGGGGTTATTGAAGTGGAACTGCAGAAGTTATTGAGGGTTATTAGTGGGGTTATTGAAGTGGAATCGTAGAGGTTATTGTGGGGTTATTAGGGGGTTATTGAGGGGTTATTGAGGTATTATTGAAGTTAATGTCCCAATAACCTCTCAATAATCCTCTTAATAACATACACAGTTCCACTCCAATAACCTTAATGGTTTCACTGCAATAACCTCCATGGTTCCACTTTAATAGTTTATTTAGATGAGCCCGATATAACACACATTGCAGCATATTGCTAAAGTACACACGCACTCAGGTACTCCGTCTATAAAATTTTCTCCAAATATTGGGCCAAGTGGGGACTTATAATGGATCGCATTATCTCCAACTAAATAATTTAACTCTTAAACGTTATAATTAAAATCAAATTCTTTTTTGGAGAGAGAATTCCTCATAGAGATGTCTTTTTTTTTTTTTTGGAAGATTTTTGTAGCTTGTGACTTTATAGCAACAAATATATTTTGATCAATTCGCATGCCAAAAAAAATAAATAAAAAATAAAATAAAATAAAATAAAATCTAAAAACAAAATGAATGTCTGCTGGAAGAACAGAAAGCTATCAATGCCTACCTCAACTGCTTTAAAAACAAATTTTGCATGATTCTGAAGAACAAATTAACCTCAAAACGGTTCTCGGATACAAGTGCTGCAAGTGCTACTGATCAGCGAAAAAGCGAAAAATAAAAAAGATTTAGTGCATTCAGAAAGCATCCTATTATACATTGAATCATTTTAGGACGTTGGTTCCCGTATTGTTTGTGGGTTCATACAACTCAGGAGAGACCAGTATAATTAACGTGAAGGAAGAGGCCAAACGTGTTCTCCAGACCCGAACTATGTGGTCCGTTTTTCGATCCACCACCAGGGAGCGGAGAAATTATCAAGTGCGGGGAGAAGGGGTAAAGGGTGATTTCGAGAGAATCACGACATGAGATCCCTCAAAAAATGCTCGGAGTCCATTCATCAGTTGGAATGGCAGACCGGTTCGACGAGCCAGTCTGCCTAGTCAGTTCTGCACTTCTTCTCGACAGCTACAACGGCACAACTTTCACGCATATGGGTCCACAGAGCCTATGAGGGTTGCTGGACAATTGCTTCAGCCTAAGAAATCTGATTTCAGGTGTACATTATATATATAACCTGAATATTATCTCTGCATATTTATTGTTTAATGATTGATGAGGTTGAAAATACAAGAATGAATCATCTATTGCTGTTATATGATTTCTAAGGGAAAAAAGCATGTGAGAAAAATTAAAGAAAGTATTATTGTCATCATCATCTAAATTGTTGGCATTATCATGCCTGAAAACTAGTGAAATTTATTTCAATTGGACAAGGAATTGGGGTTCACTCAATGATTTTGGGAAATTTACATAAACAACACACAATTCTATTGTGTTTTCATATATCACACATAGACTTTCATATTTACAATGAGGGGCATATACATATACATATGCCACACCATTCTTATGTATTGTCATATCTAACAACTAAACATGTATATTTACATTCTTATCTCTTAAATCATCAATATCACATAAAAATATCACTATTATTTCTTTTTTAGAAGTAAATTACCTTTTCAATATTTCATGCATAGATTTGTAACAATAAAATGTTAGTTAAATATAATGATATCAAAATTTAACAAATATCAAGGAAAATAAATATTGTTATTGAATTCAGAGTCTCAAATTATATCAAATAGCAGGAAAATCTAAAGTTGCAACAAAACAACAATAAAACACTAGAATAGGGTTTCGATATAGGGTGTAGGTGTTGATGAGGGTGTAGTTTAGGAGCAGACGAAGGGATTCGACAAGGTGGCAACAAGATGGACGGTGAAGGGAATCAATGCAAGAGAGAGTGGGGAAGTGTAGAAGGGGATGCACGCCATCTTAGAAACGAGATACAGTCAAAGCACCACTCAAAACCCTTAGATACAGACCTAGAAAGGGAAAAGAGGAGTTGACGAATATACAAACTCAAAATAATCAGAAACTAAATCTTAAACATCAAAGAAACATTTAAATAGACCTATTACTTTTAGGATTGGCCCCACTCCAATTGGGTTGTAATCCTAGGCCTAAAGAGGTCGACCCTCCCTCAACCTAGGTTGAATTGGTTCATGATCTCACCCAACCCCCATGTCATTCTATCGAGGTTAGTGGAGTGTTGACCTCAATTGTCAGAGCTTTCAAAATCTCACACAATTGGAGGGCCCTCGAATGCGTATCTAGAAGTTCCTAGATCCTATTATACAGAAAGCATCCTATTATACATTGAATATTTTAGCGAAAAAGCGAAAAATAAAAAAATGATTCAGTGCATTCAGAAAGCATCCTATTATACATTGAATCATTTTAGGACGTTGGGTCCCGTATTGTTTGTGAGTTTATACAACTCGGGAGAGGCCTGTGTAATTAACGTGAAGGAAGAAGCTGGATGTGTTCTCCAGACCTGAATTATGTGTTCCGTTTTCCGATCCACCACCGGGGAGCGGAGAAATTATCAAGTGTGAGGAGAAGGGGTAAAGGGAGATTTCGAGAGAATCACGACATGTGATCCCTCAAAAAAGGGCCGGAGTCCATTCATCAGTTGGAATGGGCAGACCGGTTCGACGAGCCAGTTCGCCTAGTCAGTTATGCATGTCAACGAAAAAGCGAAAAAGCGAAAAAGCCAGTTCGCCTAGTCAGTTTTCAATATTTCATGCTGATCAGCGAAAAAGCGAAAAATAAAAAAATGATTCAGTGCATTCAGAAAGCATCCTATTATACATTGAATCATTTTAGGACGTTGGGTCCCGTATTGTTTGTGGGTTTATACAACTCGGGAGAGGCCTGTGTAATTAACGTGAAGGAAGAAGCTGGATGTGTTCTCCAGACCTGAATTATGTGTTCCGTTTTCCGATCCACCACCGGGGAGCGGATAAATTATCAAGTGCGAGGAGAAGGGGTAAAGAGAGATTTCGAGAGAATCACGACATGTGATCCCTCAAAAAAGGGCCGGAGTCCATTCATCAGTTGGAATGGGCAGACCGGTTCGATGAGCCAGTTCGCCTAGTCAGTTATGCATGTCAGCTCGACAACTACAGCGGGACAACTTTCACGCAGATGGGCCCACAGAGCCTATGAGGGTTGTTGGACAATTGCTTCAGCTTAGGAAATCTGATTTCTGGTGTACATTATATATTTAACATGAATATTATCTCTGCATATTTATTGTTTAATGATTGATGAGGTTGAAATTACAAGAATGAATCATCTATTGCTGTTATATGATTTCTAAGAAAAAAAGCATGTGAGAAAAATTAAGAAAGTATTATTGTCATCATCATCTAAATTGTTGACATTATCATGCCTGAAAATAAGTGAAATTTATTTCAATTGGACAAGGAATTGGGGTTCACTCAATGATTTTGGGAAATTTACATAAACAACACACAATTCTATTGTGTTTTCATATATCACACATAGAGTTTCATATTTACAATGAGGGGCATATACATATACATATGCCACACCATTCTTATGTATTGTCATATCTAACAACTAAACACGTATATTTACATTCTTATCTCTTAAATCATCAATATCACATAAAAATATCACTATTACATCTTTTTTAGAAGTAAATTACCTTTTCTTGTTTTCATGCATAGATTTGTAACAATAAAATGTTAGTTAAATATCAAAATTTAACAAATATCAGGGAAAATAAATATTGTTATTGAATTCAGAGTCTCAAATTATATCAAATAGCAGGAAAATCTAAAGTTGGAACAAAACAACAACAAAACACTAGAATAGGGTTTCGATATAAGGTGTAGGTGTTGATGAGGGTGTAGTTTTGGAGCAGACGAAGGGATTCAACAAGGTGGCAACAAGATGGACAATGAAGGGAATCAATGCAAGAGAGATTGGGGAAGTATAGAAGGGGATGCACACCACCTTAGAAACGAGATACAGTTGGAGCACCACTCAAGACCCTTGGATACAGGCCCAAAAAGGAAAAAGAGGAGTCGATGGATACACAAACTCAAAATAATCAAAAACTAAATCTTAAACATCAAAGAAACATTTAAATAGACCTATTACTTTTAGGAGTGGCCCCGCTCTAATTAGGTTGTAATCCTAGGCCTAAAGAGGGCGATCAACCCCCCCCCCCCCCACGTCATTCTATCGAGGTTGGTGGAGTGTTCACCTCATTTGTCAGAGCTGTCAAAATCTTACGCGATTGGAGGGTCCTTGAATGCGTCTCTAGAAGTACTTGGATCCCACTATTGGATACACCGTCCAACAAAAAAGCTAAGAAGGTTTTCCAATTTATGAGTCAAACGCGAACCCGACTCACTGACCCGAATTAACACCCCTGGTTGAGTGTATTGATTCTCACAAGCTTCTTCCCACTATAATCAGCTCTTTTATCTATATACTCTTATTAGCTCCTCCTACTTTCGGTGACTGTCTAAATGATAACTGAGCCTTGATATGCTTCTGTTGTTTCTCCACTTTCAGGCCAATGTTTGAACATCACTTAACACTACAGGAAAATGCTCAATTAGCGTCAGATATTTTTTACGGTAATTGAGCAATATTCTGATGCAAAACACGATTAGTCAAAAATACATTTGATACTGTTTAACGATGTGACGACGTTCAAATCTGGTGAATGTTAATTAGTGTATAGCCTGGTGGACGCTAATTAGCATCGGTCATGTTCGACACTAATGCGTCGAATTACGGTATCAAACAACTAATTATTACTTTAGCTTCAGAAAATTATGATGCAAACCAATAATAAACCAAAAAAGCAACAAAATGATTAAATTTCTACGTACACGTGGAGAACAAATGCAAGCAACATAATATGACAATTATATATCATCAGAACTTATAAAAGAAATCTATAACATATCTAAATAAGGATACCAAATTAAATTCATGCTAAACAGATCAAAGTGCTCAAAGTTCACAACAACATAAAATAAAAGTTCAATTAAACATAAATGAAAAAATATATTTATAATCAGCCCCTATGTCGGGGCAACAACATCAAACACATAATAAAAATCATAATCATTCTTCTGATGATGATCTTGCTCCTCCTCCTCCTCCTCCTCCTCCTTGACAACACTTATATGTCGCTTTCCCCGGCGATCAAAACTCTCTGTCAAACGTACTAGGCTATCTGCAACCATCTACTGAGCTTCAAGTACTGGTCGGAGCTCTTCATTCATCATCATGACCGGCCTGAAAAGCTCTTTAATGTTGAGCCTGTAACGAGCTAGGGCCACCCGCAGTTGCACAGGAGAGCTAGTCCTCAAATGACATCCCCTTTGCTTCTACATCGTACACTCTCCCCTTCTTCTTCCCTGCTGCCTGCGACCACAACTCAAAATCAGACTAAGCAATGGTAGACTGGCTACCACTACTGTTGGCAAACGGTGAGGTCTTGCTAGCCATTTCCCTCTGTCTCTCCTAGACATGCCTGTACTTTTCATAAATAACAAAATTCAAACATTAATTGGCATTTTAAACATTAATTTGCATATTAATAGCCCCACAAAAATAGAAAATTATTATTGTTTTTTAATTTACATTGGCATGCCGAGAGTGGTTGGATACCCACTGTTGTGTGCCCCCGCGTCGATGTGTGAGAACATGCAACTTTGCAGTGGATGGCTCTCAGTCAAGCTTCTTGGCCTGTATACATTATCAGATAAATATAAGAGTCACATAATTACATAAATATGTAAGTTTCTAAAATTTGTGATAATCTTACCAGCCTCGGGTAATGCCCTATGTGGTGAATCGAACCTCCGATGTGGACTGTAGCTCTTTTGGCTCCCTTCATTGTTCGATTTTGTTGATTTATCTTTCACTTCATTTGGTATTCCAAAGAGGCCCATGCTCTGGTTAACGTAGCCCAGACTTCCTCACTAACCCACGAGGCCTCTGCACCTTCTTCCGTGCTACAGTAAACATAGCCTCGAGCTTATTTCTGGCACGAACCTTAAAAATCTACCAGATATACTTGTATTGTTTCGACAACAAGTAGAAAGACCACTGCAAATTAGAAATTATGTAAGTTTGATTAGTATAAAAAAGTAACAACATTATTTTTCATTGATCCAATGTGAGACAATATGTAGCTTTGGGCTTCACTATTTTACCAGCATTTGTCTCTTGCAGTTTGAACCCCCTCCTTTTGTAGTACTCCCTCAGATCCAATCTTGCTTTGAGGTTTTCTTTTGTATTTCCCTTGATATCTTATCAAAAAAATTCTTCTAAATATGCATAATATCCAGATTGCGTCTACTCAAATTGGCCCTATAATATGGAAGATCCCAAAAAATATTCTTCTTCATCCAGTTATGTGTAACGCCAAAATCTGGAAGACGAATCTAGGCTAATTATGATCTCTCGGTTATCTTTGGCACTTCAATGATCATCTGCAATATATCAGTTCCACTTATTCATGGAGGTGGACTTGATCTTTCAACTCTATTTCTGAAAAATACATCTTTATTTGTCTAGAATTAGTGATCACATGCTAAGAACCTTCGATGACTATCAAACCAAGAATTTTTTTCTTTCATGATTCAAAGTAAATGCTTTGGACCTGTCCATGCAGTAGGGACAAGCCAATTTCCCTGCTGTGCTCTTACCAAATAACATCTCATAAGTCGAGAAATCATTAATAGTTCCCATAAGAGTAGCTCTAAGGTGAAAATTTTGTTTTGTTTTAATATCACAAGTCAACATGTCTATTTCCCACAACACCTGTAGCTCATCTAGGCTGTAAGTGCACGTCAACTTTACCCTTTAGGATATGTGGACACAGTATGATCAACACTAGAAATAAGAATGACACGGTCATACACATATCATAGGGAAAATTATATGGTGTTATAATTTATGACCAACATGAGTAAGGTGTTCCAACGTAGCTAAAAGTTATGAACCCATCTGCACATAAGCCAAGCCTAATATTGCATGGTTCTGCTGCAAAATCAGGAAAACAATGATTGAAGTGTTTCCAAGCTTCACCAAGTGAAGGATGAGACATTGTATTAGCACCAACAAATCCAGTATATTTCATGTCATGTGAGGAATTGTGCGCATAAAAGCAAACAATTGCTGAAGTCGCGGAATGAGAAGAAAATAAAAGATACAGGTTGTAAGAAATGTTTTTTTTTAATTATTTTTACTGTCTCTTTCCTCCTTCGTTTGAACCTATCAGCACTAGAAAATTTGTCTTTCTTCTCCTGCGCATCTTCCTTATAATATAGCATACGGCCATTAACACAACAATCTTTCTTTCAGATACCAACTTTAACTTCGACACTAACTTGTTAGTTATGTACATATCGTTTGGAACTATTTATCTGTAGGGTTCGTCTCATTTAATAATGTTGCTACCTAATTGAAGCATTCTCTAGGCATGTTGTAATCGAATTTGATACTCAACTTTCTCAGGCTAACTGATAACTCTGTATGTAAAGCACACCATTTCCAAAAGCTGTTGTGCAGTATCTAATAGTTCAAAAAAATTTTGTGCCTTACTGTTCACTTCTTGAACACCATCATGCACTCATGATAAAATGAGCTCTGCTGGTATCTACAATCATTTCCTTATACATGCAAAAATCTTGAATCGTTGGAGGGGCATCACTTGATGAGTATCCAGCATGACTGTACTAAACATCTAGTTCTAATTCACCATGTAAAGTTAAATACCAATAATCGGGTTTAAATCCCCTATCGTATAGATCCAACTTCATTTCGTCAAGCATCGGTTAAGCTTAATTCTTGTGCTTCACACATGAGCATCGAACCTGTCTTCTGAAAGGTAAACAATGACTTACAACGCCACCTGCACAAATTTCTCATGGATACAATTTATTATACATCCATGATCTCGTATTTCAAATATCCATCTACATCATAGATGTGGCTCTATAGATCAGTGCAATTATATATCGGTCATTTTAAATCTACTTCTAACAGACTGAGATCATTTTTATACAATGTGCTTTGGTTCTTTCAAGTCTACTTCTACCTTTCTAAATAAAAGTAATATCAATAACATCTCTTATCCTAATAGAGTTATTATATGATCGAGACGCTTTAGATCATAAAACAAGATGGTTTTTTTTTTAACCTAGGGTGGCCAGCTACATGAAACTTCTTTATCCAATGTGTCTCGATGAGTGTCAAATCCTTTTTTTTTTTTTTTTTTTTTGAGCTTCGCAGATTACTTTTATTTTTTTACGCAACATACCTAAAGTGAAGCAAAATAGACATTGACGTCCCCCTAAGGGTTTTGTGTCCATAATTTTTTATTCTGTTGCAATGGTCACTAAGCATACGAAAATTTGACGGTTACTTTTCGTCAAATTTAGAGTCGACGCTAATTCTGATGCTAATAACCACATTTGTTGTAGTGCAATAACCAATAAGGCGACAATCGAAATTACGTGGCTGAAGGCTGACTTCAGGCCTCCCAAATACCTTGTTATGAACTACTCAAGCTTTTCTGCTAACTCCTCTGCAGACAACTCTCCCTAATATAAATGATGTAGCCTCTAAAAAACATCTCTAAATTTAAATGAAATTTATTTCCAGTGAAGAAAACAAACTTGCATGATATAATGTTTATTTAAATGAAGATTCACATAAACAGCACTCAACTCCTATGTATTTACATTATTATCTAAATCTCATTATATATATATATATATATATATATATATATATATATATATATATATATATATATATATATATATATATATATATAAGATAAATAACGGTATTTTTGACCTGATATAAAGAATTGGGTTGTAGAAATATAATAAGCAAAGTTTAGAGGTTAGATGTATAAATACATAAGATTTGGGTGATTTGTAAGTAAATGCCCCTTATTTAAAATACATACATTTTTCCTTCAAATTTAATCCACATGCAACAAGTAACATATTACAATTGGTTAATTTACTTGATTTTATGAAACCATATTTTGAAAAAAAAGGATTCCTACGAATCGAAAATTTATTGTATCAGGAAACTAGACGTAAATTTACGTCCGGTGTCCAATTAAATTTGATCACGTTAAAAAAAATTTAGATGGGTCCACACCAGTTGCAATAAGCGCTTCTTTTGAATCATTAATAAAAGAAAAGCTTATCATTTATTCTAATATTGCGTAATTAGTTTAATAATTTTCTCAATAATTTTATATAACCATTAATAATATCATAAAATAATGTTAGGTGGCGAATTTAAGGTTAATCATTAAATAATTTACTCTTTTTTTTATGAAAAAAATAAATTAGTGAAGTTGATATAAAAAACTGCATATATGCGGAGGAGCAGGTGAGCTACTTCAAGATCGTAAATAATGTGTCATTTACATATATACCACATAACATTTATATATTTATACATCTAACATCTAAATTTTAAGTTTAACATTTACAGCATTCAAATCTTTCATATCACATAAAAATAATAAAAGCTATATAATATAAAAATTGAAATTTATAGGTTAGAGGCTAGATTTGTAAATACATGAAAATTATGTGGCATGCATGTAAATAATCCAATAATATTTTTAAAAGGCATGTTTTTTGCATGTGGAAAATTAATAAAATAATAATAATAATAATAAAAGTTTATTAAACGCCTCAATTATTTGGATGACGAAGGACCTGTTCTGAATGCAACGAAGCAGCTGTTTTCTGCCAGCTATCGGCTGACATTTTTTGACTTTTAAAAGCCAATTTGTTCATGATTTAAGGGAGAAAATGCCAACCCAAATAATTGCTGTAATTTAAATAATCAATTTCTTTAATAAATTTATATTTACTATTAGCATATTTAATATTACTAACAAAAATTAACAAAAATAAACACTTTTTAGCAAATAAATAAATAAATAACAAACAGTACCATTGTTCATAGAGAAGAAAATTGAAGGAGATCCCCAATTTTAATTAAAAAGGGGCTAAAAATAAAAATAAAGTGTCACACAGATACATTCCTGTTAATTTTCTCATGATGATGCCATGTGATTATGTTGGGCTTTACATCTAAAAATTCAAATTGCAATAGGTTTCATTTTATATCAGCATTTAAAATAAAAAATACAACAAAATTACAGAAAATTGACTTAATTTTTTGGTCACTTCTGCAGATATAGAGGGGCAAAGGCAAGCTGCAGAATCATAAGCAGATATCTATCACTAATCTGATTTCCATTCAATCAGCTTCAGGGAGAGCAGGACAAAAGAATTTTGCAAATATACAATATGCCTGCATTTTGATCCATATATACCCCAATATTAATGTGGCGTCAATGTAAGAAAACTGAAGTTTAGGTGTTAGATATGTAGATATACATGACCATATGGAATTACAAACCTTCTCAAGTCTTGAACTCCAGAAAATGGCCATCTGACTTGGAGAAGACCTGAGTGGCTTCATAAAAGGAGCCCTCATATGGAGCTTTGCTGAGTTGCAGGTTCTGAAGGTGAGTTCCATTGCCATGTAAGTTGAAAGGTAGTGTTTGCTCAGGCAGAGAATTATCATCCGGCCAGCATTGAGGTGCCGAGTTCGCCAGCTGAGCTCGAAGATGAGATGAGACTATGGGATCAGTATTTACTAACTGGTTAATATTGGTTTGTGCCGTGCTGGACGGACACCAGGCATCGCTTGACAGAAGAGAGAGAGCACGCCGAAGTTCCGGTGCTCCATTCAAGTTAGAAGTATGCACATACGCTTCCTGATCTGAAACAAAAATAGGATTCTGCAAAACTTTTATCTTTATTACAATGTAATTTTTCCAGCTTTTTAGCGTTTGTATTTGTGTTTTACTGGAGTGGTGGAGGTGACAGAAGTTCTATTTAATGAACTGGGTTTGTTGAATCCTCTTCATTGTTTTATAAAACTATGATGAAATGCTGTTGCGTTTGTCATTGATTTAGTAGTAGAGTCTCTATAGTTGAAACAAAAATATTAAAGGGAAATTTACACAAGTAGAAAACAATTCTTATGCATTTACATATCTCAAACCTAAACTATCAGATTTACATACATAGAACTTAGGTGCTTTAAACCTATGCATGAAAAGCTGTATTTCACTTTTAAAAAGTGACAATAGTGCTAATTCTTTTGAGATAGTAAAGATTTCAGTGCTATGTGTGTAAATATGAACGTTTAGGTGTGAGATATGTAAATAGAAAATAATTGTGTGCTATGTATGTAAATGCCTGATTATTAAAATCTAACAAGGTATACTGAAAAAGGCACATAGTTTGACAGTGATAAGAATTGCTTAAAATGATTTTAGAATAATAAGAAAAAGTAATCTGCAATACAATACTAAACAGATCATATCATCATCACTGTATGGCTTTCAGAGTTAAATTTTGGGTAATATTAAAGTAAGATAAAAATCTAAAGCATGTAGACAATGTTAATTTTTTTTATTAAGATTATTTAGATTAACTAACCAATATTAAATTGACGAGAATATTAAAGATGAAATTTATGTAGGCATGCACTGCATGGCAACAAATTGATCATGTTTTGCAAGATTACAAACAACCCCTTGCAAAAATTATTCAAAAGATTACCTTGATTAAGGACCTCACTCGTGGTACACTTGAATGGCATAAACCTGTTAAATTCATCACGAGAAGTGGTATTTGTATTAGAGAAATCCATCACAGGCAACTCTAACCGTCCCTCAACACCTGCTTTGTTTGTCTTAAGCCAAGATCCTTTTCTTACTGAAAGGCTGAAGCCATTTGACTGATCCAACAAAGTGCTTGTAGAAGGTTTTACATGACTAAATGGAGCTAAATTCAGAAAAAAGTTCATCTGCTGTCTTTCATCTGCATGACATCAAAGGTTCAATATTAAGGAAAACAATTTGATCAGCTGACCTTACATAAATGTCGGTATCTGAGCTTATCATAAAGATAATTGCACTAAACAAATAGACTTATACGATAGTTGCACCGATAATTCTTTTTTTAGCATGCAGAAGACCAGTCATCAATCAATGCATAAATTTCTAATTTAGTCGATGAACAATGCAAAGTCGCACTTTTGAAGATAGTCTGGTAAGGAAGCCATCAAGATTAATCTTTTTTTACCTCAGAAAGATTTATAAGGTGCTTGAATTTATGTTGGAAGGTAAAAGAGAAATGTTTGTGAAACTACCAATTTGCATTTATTCGCATATATTACTTTGACAAGGACTGATAATATCATCAAATCATGGTAGATGGCCAACATTTGTCAGCTAACACAGCAAGGAAGTTGTTTAGGGAATGCCGCGCTAATACTTGAGTTTGATTTTGTGTTTTATAATGAACATAAATGCTTTAAATAAAGTGATAGAATTTGAAAATTGACGCATGAAACGCTTGTTGTGCAGCCTATGATATTTATCATAATGTTTATAGAAGTTATTAATATGTTTGTGATAGTGACTGATTTTACATTTTAAGTTTGATACATAGAAACATCATAATAATGTGTGCAATACTACAATCTTTGTGGCATGTTGTTCACAGTATCATATTGCAATTTTTAATTCAAAGCTTTTGCACATAGCTGCAGGTAAACATTTTAAACCTGTAGAATGAGTTTCGATCAGTGTTTGATTGCTTCTAAGTTCTCTTACTTCTAGTAAGATATATCAGTTCGCATTTGGCTTGTTTATCACCAACAATCATGCTATTGTCTGAAGTAGTAGAAACTTTGGCTTTATCATTTTTTCGGAGCTTCAAATATCCATTACAAGTTTACACCCCCCAACCCCCAAACCAACCCCCCTCAAAAAAAATAAAAAAAAACTCAATTTGAAGTAGGTAGTTTCACCGTGCGCTGGGCTCTAGCAAAAACATCCATCCAAAACACTACTAATTTATGGAGCATTAACACCCTATTCTTATGTATTTACATATCCAACACCTGAACTTTATCTTTTACATTTACACAACCTAAATTTTTCATGTCACAGAAAAAAAATCACTATTTTTACTTCTAAGAAGTGAAAGACAACTTTTCATGCATAGGTAAGGCAGTATATATGTAAAAATTGAAGTTTAGATAGTAGATAAGCAAATACATACGAATCAAGTGGAATGTACATAACTCTTCCCAAAAAATAGCACAAACAACTTTTGTAACTCAGGCATATACATGGCCGATAGCGATTTAAATAGTGTTGAATCGATGATAAAATTCTTGACAACCAAAGGCTTGAATAGAAAACTAAATACAACAAAATAGGCCACCGAAAAGAATGCATATCAAAACATAATAGGGACACAACATGACTAGAAATAAATTTTTTCTCTATATAGAAAAACATTGCATGTGCAGCGTGGTGGCAAGGCATAATCATGTACTTTTAGAAATTATTACAATAAATCATGAAAATGATGAAAAAATATTATTGATACCATAAAAGGATGGAGGAAGCCTTGATGGATTGAAGGAGATTGTGTCGGGTTGAGCTTTGCGCCGCCGCGCATTATGATCAGATAAGCGTCTACGACAACTCCGTTTCTTCTGATCAAACTCAGATAAATCATGAAACCTTAAAATATAAAAAAGTGATCAGTCCAAATTTTGCATTGAAAATAAAAATTAAAAAAAAAAGGAACTAGATCATAACTTCACTGATGCCCTAACAATTAAGCATATTGCAGAGGAAACATCATGAGTACATTTATTTAACTGACTTTCAATAGTTGCCGTATAAAATTATTCTAATTGGCAACAGACCATTATTAAATTCAGATACTGTAAAAAACATACACAAGGACAATAAACCAAGGAAGATTCACATACATGCCACTCAATTCCTATGTATTTACATATCTAACACCAAAACTTCAATTTTCACATACATGCCACCTTACTTATGTATCAAAAAGGTTTATTTCACATTTTAAAATGATGGTATCTTTTATAGGGAATGAACAATTTGGGTGGCATAAACTATAAATGTCAATGGTAGAATTTAGGTTTTACACAAGTGAATAAGTAGGAATTGAATGCAGGTATGTAAACGCCTCCACAACCAAGAAAGTCAATACAAAATTTACCTGCTACACTGCTGACAAAAACGACGTTCTTGACCAGCAACAATTACCCTCGGACTTTTAGAATGTTTTTCGCAAACTCTGTGCTTGCGATGGTAATCTTTTGCAGAAGTTAGATCAGTACTGCAGCCCTCAACCTGGCAGTAAGTATGCTGAATAGCCTGCTGAGATGCCCTAGATCTCTTAATAGAAGCAGCTGGCGGAGTTAAAGAAACTGTAGAGTTCTTAATGTTTGCAGAACATAAATTTTCAAAATAAGTTCTTTTGCCAAGTTTCAGGCCTATTGGTGGCTCCCCAGAACTAACACATGCAACAATCACAGGGGAAGTTCTTCGATCTTCTCCTTGAGCCATTTGATTACTTTTGATTTGTTTATTAAGAGTAACACGGGGAGCTTCTAAGGTACCCTCTGATGTTTTATTTCCCGTCTTTGATAAGAAACTGATGGAAGTTGAGACTGATTTCTTTGACGAACCATTGCCCAGTTCAGACCCAGAGCAGGTGCCACTGCCGCATGAATACAGAGAGCCATTGCTGATTGATCCACCTTCAGCCTTCCACTCAGATTGTTCTGTAGATTTCAAAATTTCGCTTTCTTTTCCACTAAATAAACCAAAGTTCTCCCAATCCCACTGTAAGGAATTCTTAAAGTTCCACTCCATAACACAACAGATGCCCAGCAAGGAAGAACTTGTGCACCACCGTCCTTGCCTGTCGGATGCTGAAGTATTAGAATTCACTCAACATAAAGTTTTGTGAAACCTAAGTTAAAAAAGAAGCAAACTTTACAAAATGAAAAAGAAAAACTTCAAACCCAACAACACATCCGAACTGTCTGGCTTTCTTCAAACATCACAGCATGTATAAAATCATGCCCTTTAATAAAAAAGTCACCATAGTTTATAAAAAAATTAAAAGAACTTATTGAATTCATTTATCTATACAAGTAAAGAAACAATTTTTACTTGGAATGGAAAATCACGCCACAGAGAGCACCATCAAAGCTTCAGCTATGGATCCCCGCAGGGAGAAAGGCATGCAGATCCCAGTTTCTCAGTTATCTATGCTAAAACCAGTTAGGGCTGAGTACCCAACACCCAAACAAAATGGTCGGAAGAAGGCAAATTGGTAAGAAGCAAACAAGCAAGCTCCTTCAACTTGTACACTCCATCCCTCAAAACCTCGAACCCTCTAAGTACCTTTTACTTTTCCCCCTTTCCATTTAAGACGAGGCAACAAGGTTATCCCCACAACCCCATTATTGAATCATTCCAAATATGAATCATGAAATACTTGAGGAACAAGTTACGAGTCAGTAACCTACTGCTCCAGCAACCGAACACTTTCAATAAAAAGATTTCCCCTCTGTCCCTTAGTCTTCTCCTTTGTATCTTTCCCATCACTCAGCTGCTTGACCTACCACCATCTAACAGCACGCCTGCAACTCCATAGTTCACACTAGGGCTTAAAAACTACAATAGCTTTTCACTGTTTCACCGCATGCTTCGATCATCCCAGTGGGGCAGAAAAAAAGAAAATTTAAAAGAACCCATCTTGTAACGGGAGACTTATTACCTTGGGTGAAGATCACGATGGAGCAAGGAGGATGAAATCTATCACCATGGAGTCGTCATTCCGAATGAATCGACGTTTGTAGACAAGGATAAAAGAAGATGAAACCGAAAAATGGATTCACATCAAGTTGATGCGACGCTGGAGTCTGTGTCCCTTTCACCCATATTGCGGATTTACTTTCTAATCAATTGACGGGGAATCGGCCCTACTCTCTACTGCTCCAGCAACCGAACACATGGACTTCTGACACAAAAACGTCCACAAAGACCGGCCATAAAAACCCTCCAATTAATAAAAGAAAAAAAAAACAACTACATCAAATCACTCAAAACTAAAGCCACGCAGAATTCGTGCTTTGGATTGAAACAGATAAAGACGACAAAAGAGAAAAAAAATGGTCATACCCGAAAAGAGCGGAGAATTTGACCTAAAGAACCTACTTTTTGTGCGCCTTTTTGTAGCTGGACTCTGTCTCCAACCAAATCGGGGCAAAGTAAGTAAAACTATAGTTCTCACTGTACCTAATTCCGCGGATAGGAAGCACATTTACGCTACCTGTCTCATCCTTGTGAATAACAATAATAAACAAAGAAATCTCAAGTCCAGCAGAGTTAAATCAAATCATGATGAAAGATATTAATGATTACTTTCAACCCATCATTTATCTAAGTTGAATTACACCGAAAATGAAGGCCGAAAACATCATGCGCTTTATCTCAGCTCCAATTATTGGGCGTTCCAATCATTTCTGTTCCTAGGGTTTTAGATTTTGAAAGTGGCAGCAAAATCCGAAAGTTACCAGTGGGAGCAATCATGTGCGGAGATTGTCGACCAAACACCCGTCGCCCCCTCACTCTACAGTCATCCGGATCATGAGGAGCACATGCAAGGCTCCGATCGAAGCCATTTGGCGCTGTGCTGACCACTGAATCGATCGCCCCGGAATCGGGCCGCTAGGGCAGACAGATTGAGGAGCACAGACTCACTGTAAAGTTCAAGCGGAAATTCCAGATATTTTAAATGAGCGCTGGGGGCAAAATGGGAATCTATTTTTACTTTTGTTTTGCAGTTCAAAATAGCTGCAGGTGAATTATTGTGGGAAAAATAACTTTTTATAAAAGCGACATTAGTTTTTATTTAATTATCATAAACTATTGTGACTTAAATTTTATGAAAATAAATTAGAAAATTATAGAATTTATTTTACCGTATTATTATATAAACATTTTAAGTGTATTATAATCTCAAAATTAATTTAGTAGTTTTAAAATTCATATTTGGACACAAAATAAAAAAAATGTTGGCACTAATCTCAAAGCTGATGGGTGGCTCAAGAAAAGAGCGGACGATCAAGTATAGATGCAAAAGACAATTGTTTCCGGTGACTATTGGCGAAGGAAGCTCCTTATTCAAACGATCGGCAGAGGAGCCAAGAGAAAATCCAGTAGAGAGATAATCAGCCTTCAGGACGATCGACTAGAGTACTCTTTCGGACTATATGTATGTTGAACCAAGGCTTGTCAGGCAATCGTAGGCCTCATTGATCGAATTGATTCTGATTTTATTATATACAAATATCTTTTTAATTATCAAAAAACTCCTCCTAATAACTTAATATAGATAGGGCTATTATGTACTTTTATAATATTATGATCTAGACCTATAAATTGACGTTCATATCAAAAATAAAAAACACATTTTTATTTGTTTATTATTGTTCTCTCTCTTTCAATTAATTAACTAAACATGCTCTATTTTTTAGGTGTGTCTCCTGAACATTTTTGGATCCAACAATATTGATAGATTTATCATTTTTAGTAGAATTTCTTTTAATATTAAATAAAATTTAAGATATATATATATATATATATATATATATATATATATATATATATATATATATATATATATATATATATATATTAAAAGGAAATCGATATTTGACTTGGGCCCAAATATCAATTTCTCATGCACTCAGAGCTTATGATGAGAACCCTGCGTCATGTGCTTATGTAATTTGACCACTCACGCATCACGGCCCTTCTTTTAACTTGATAAATATATTCCAATATTTCTTAATTATTACGCATAATATTAACCATTTAATTGAATTGATAAATATAAATTAATACCGAAGACATAAAATACATATAGTGTCAAAAGTGGTGAAAAGGAAAAATTTTCATTGGTTTTTTAGTAGTTTAGGTGCTTCAAATAAATTATTAGGCTTAAAAACCATCATTAATGAAATTAGAAGCCTAATAATTTACCGATTAGCAATAATTATTTGATTTATAATTTTGTCTTTGATAGGGCTAAATTTTCATTTATATTTCACTTGTGCTTCTATTAATACAGGAATTGATGTATATAGACTTGTGAGTGGCATACTTGTAAATATACCCAAGGTACACGAATGCATATACGCTAATGTAAAAACACTATTTGTAGAGACATAATCCCTAAGGCAGGCCACCGAAGTGCGAAACGAGCAACCGACTGGATTTCTGGGGGCAGAGAAAACAGGTGGAAAAATTATTCAGTCCGTCGTCCGAACGCTAGCTGCGTCCAGACGACGGCTGTAATACAGCCGACGGCTATGATCTCCGACATCGACTATATCATAGCCGTCATCCCGACGCAGCTCTGTTTCCGAACTCCGGACGGAATAATTTTTCAAACAAGTGAGCGCAATCACGGTAGCTCTGGTGGAAAATGTCCGTTTAGCCCCCTTCAAGGTGATGATGGGAACTTCTATTCGTCAGCTTACCTGCAAGATGTTGATTTGCGATCGGAAAGGATTTGGCAAGGATATATGCATGTTGATCCTTAGTTATTATATGTTTGAGAATGATGTATTTTAGTTTTATATGATCATGATTAAAGTGGTAATCCGCTTTGATGTGTTTCGTCCTAGCATGAAATGTCATGTTGTGAGTAAGGGCTATTGCGAACGTGTCATTACTATATATTATCTTAGTTGGCATGTAATCTGTAATTTATTATTTCCTGAATGAATTAGCGAAGCCAAAGAGTCTCTGTAGTAGTAGTTGCTAATGCCTTGTATTCTGCTTTCGTGGAGGATCGGGCAACTATAGATTGTTTCTTTGCATACCAAGAAATTAGATTTGGTCCTAAGTTGATATCAAAACTCGTGTTTTTTGTCGGTTTGATCACTGACCTAGTTAGCATATGCATAGTCACTTAAACAAAAGTCACAATTAGGAGTATGTTGAACGTTCAACACGAGAAAATGAGATATTGGCCCCAATTGTTTAAATTAAATTGATTGCTCAATTTCACTATTAACTTTGTAATGACACGGTTATAATTACCAGTGATGAGATCATAAACATAAACCAGTAGGTAAATACATATATTATTGTGACGGTAAATAAAAAAGAAGGATTTGCACTGCTCATAAAAAAAAAATTATGACATACAAAGGTGCAAAATATAGAATACCATTAGCGAGGTGTTTGCTTGAGATCATATACGGTGTTTTGTAACTTATATACATAGTGAGAATAATGAGTTTCTGCAAATCCTGGTGATTCTTCGTGTAAACTGTGTCAACTAGTTTTTCATGCAAGAATATATTGGAAACATCTAATTATTAAATTTGACAGTGTTTGTTAACAATAACAACTAAAAGAATTTGAATAATAGAAACTGTCACTAGGCTAAAGTTCTCATGATAATTTGTACCTTGTTGTTAAGAAAATCTCTGTGCTACCAACCTGGGTTTGTGTCTAGTTATAGTTCCATTAATATGATATTTGTTTCGAAAATTCAATTTACATCATAAAACATTTTTATTTTCAGGTGGTTGAACAAGTTTCCATGTATCTTCTTTTTGTAATGTCATGAATTCTTCGGACATGACCTAACGCTACTAAAAATATTGTACAGCTTGATTGTAAGTATTTGATTATTCATGTGAGGTAATGTTATGCTCTAGGTCAAAAATTTTCATGGCTTTTAAGGGGCTTGTTTGACCACGAGTGACCATGGGATGTTGTTTTGAGAGTGGAAGAATAAGGTTTTGTCGGGTAGGGGAAAATGGTTGGATTGTCTGAAGGAGAAACGCAGGAAAACTGAGGGATGTGTGAAGCTTTGATTGATAGTAGTGGGAATGGGCTTCAAATGAGGAGAAGTGATGTTAAGAGACGGAGGAGAATGGTGGATTGAAGGAATGAATTGGCAAGAGTTATTAGAAATAGTAGAAGTAGGAATGAGGAAAGAGAGTGCGAGAAATATGTTTTGAGAAAACTGAACTGGAGAGGCTTGTGGGTCTGGAAAGTCTTTGTAAGAAAATATATTCATTCAATGTAAATGTCTCGTGAAAAAATAGATTTGTCGGCCTGAATATGGAAACACTTGTACCCTTTCTGTTGTCAGTTGTAGCCAATGGAAATGCATTTAGGAGCTTTAGGAAGAAGCTTACATGGAATATTGTGGCGTTGCCAAGGAAATCAGAGATAACTAAAGGTCATCAAGTTTTGATATTCAAGGTTAAAGATTTCTTTTCAGTGTTAATAGATGAAAGTCTATTTACAAGATGTGTGACAATGAGAACAATTTCCATCCAAAATTTTATTGGCAAGTTGGAGGAATTTAGAGGAGTTCTAGCAGTTTCTATGACATGTCCTTGTTTTCGTTTAATTTTACTGTTTTTCTCAGCGGTAAAAGGGCAACTAAATGGATGTTGAATGCATTGTTTTGAATATCATTTTTAAGCTCATTTGACATATATTCACCTTCGTCATAAGTTCTTAAATATTTTATATTTATAGTAAATTGTGTTTGTATCATTTATGCAAGTGTATGAATTGTGATGTTGTTTTAGATTATGTTGTAATGGAATGTACTAGCAATAACGAGAAAATACATCAACAAATGCGATATAGTACTTTTATCTTTCTATAAAAGGGTGAGGACAATGCCCCCAACAATCAAAATTTAATATGTCTAATCTACAATATGTGCTAGTACTACTTATAAAAAGTAATTCCTGACTTTGGTTTTGATAGCGAACATAACATTTTAAAGTATAAAAATATATATGAAGATGAGAATCAGAATGAGAAATCATAGAAAGAACTTTATTATGAAGATGTCCGAGTCTTTGATGTCATGAGTGGAACTCGTAGCGGTAGCGAGAGCTGCTATAGGATAGAGCCCTTGATTAGATGCTCCAGTTAGAAGAGTTATCTTAGTACTGAAATCTTCAATTTTAAACTTGTCAACATTAAAGAAAATGTTGCTATTGTTATCCTTAGTAGTTATGTAAAACTATTAAATTATGAGAAAGTTTTCGAACTCTAAAGGGAGTGATTTGATGCTGAGGAGCTTGAGTCCATGCTTGTTGTGGAGCGATAGGCTCTCATACCAACTTGAAGAACCAAGAATGAGGAACGAACGAATAAGGAGAGATGAATCCGACGAAAGATAAGAGCTAAACTATTGTAAATAAAATTATTTCCTTAAGAATTATCAAAAAATTATAAAAATTTTCATTTTAAAAATAATCGCACATCAATCTTTCTACATGTATTATACTTTAACAAATGTGATCGTAACTGTCGAGGCGGCCTGATAATTAGCAACACTTAGAAAACTGCCCCAAATATACTCTAGATATTAGCGAACTAACGACTACTAATCCACACAACTTATTAATCAAGCATGTAATTAGTGAGGTGGATTATTATTGTAATAACCTAACATTGAAATTCATTATAAAATGTTTTTCACGTGTGTTCATTTTATAAAATAAAGTACTAATCTTTTAATTAAAAAAAAAATGTAGTACTTCGTAAGGTATCTTCCTAGTCCTTTTTAAATTAATGAATTGCTCTAAAATTTTATGGTTGCTTATCAACTATTGCCGTCCATTGACTTGAAGAAAGCAATATTATGAATTTGATCATTGTTAGTTCAAATATATTTATTAAAATAATAGATTAATTACATTAGTTTAAATATTATTATTGATATCCCACCAAATATTTTTCATCATCCGACACAAATCTCGGTGCAATCTTTTGAATAAGAAACATTAAAATCTTGATAAAATGACATCCAGAGCTTTGATTTCAGCAAACTTATAGTCAAACTGACTGGCTCAATGAGACGAACTAAATGATATAAAAATTATTTCAATCCGAGTCAAATCAAGATCGGATCAAGTCATTAAACCATTTTAAGAAGATTTTTGAATACATTTGGAAGATCGAACTACTGCTGACAATAGCAAGTCTATACTCGAATCGAGCGTCTCGACAAGACAAATCCAAAGAGCCCAAGATCACTCAATTCTGATATCGTTAAAGTCATCAAATACTCTTTAAACACCGTCTGATCAAGGAAAGTCTTTTGGACCGTCTGATCAAAATGATTGCATTATTTAGACCAAAAATACTATAGATCACCAACCCTCACATGAGGGAGGGGGGACTGAGGTATTGAGGAGAAGTTGCAGCTTAGCACCACCACCGACCGCCGTCGACCACCGCTGTCGATCACCGCCGACCTCCGTCGACTACCGCTGACTTTCGTCGACCTTCGTCATCGTCAACTTCCGTCATTGTCGACCTCTGTCACCGCCAACATCCGTCATCTTGGACCTCCGCCAATCATCGTCAATTACCACCAATCAGACACAATCAATCGACATTGTAGTCTGAAACATATAATTACTCTCCCCGTCTGTAGAACAGATGATTTCTGTAAACATCAATCAATAGTGGATTCTCGCAACTGGGCCAGGCCCCGTAGTTTTTACCTTTACGGATTTTTCACGTAAAAACTTTTGTAGTCGTCACCACTTATTTTTCATCTGTGTGTGTGCTAAATTTTCGTATAACGCTAAGACAATAATCCGCTACTCTACCGCCGCGAATTTTCTCGCACACATCAATTATTAAACTAAAAATTTAATTATTTAAAATTTTAAAATATGAACTTTATTAACTGTGTTTAAAATAATAGAAATTAAATTTAAATTTTTTATTTCTTAAACTCAATTAATGAATATGTTATGCAAATGTCTAACTTTCTATACTTTTAAGAGATGATTACATAGAGATCATCTAAAATATTAATATTTATAAATTAATCATTATGGTGATTTTTTTGAACTACTGAAATCTCTTATTTATGTGTACTACAAATCACTTAATATCTATTTATTTACATATCTAACACCTAAATTTGATTTTTTGTTACATATATGCTGACTTACTTGTGCATGAAAAGCATGTTTAATTTTTTAAAGCTAAAGTAGTGATATTAAATATTTTGGTGGTATAAATGCAAAATGTAAAATATAGGAGTTACATATGTAAATACATAAGAATCGGATGGTATTTATGCAAATAGCCCCAAAAAATTAGAATTGTGGATTCACTAGGGTAAAGGATGACTACATAGTATACATAAGTATCATTTTATTTGTTGCTATGTGACAAAAATTTACTAGCTGGATATTATTTAACAAGAGAGTTACAAAGTGTAAAAAAGATTTTAGTAATAGAGCTCGGCTCATGTTCGACTCGCTAAAATATATCACTATTTGCGTTCAGCTCGTTCATATTTCAAACACAAAAAAAATTATTCCCGTATGCTTAGCGAGCCGAACACAAGCTGTTCGCGAAAAAAGAAAAAAAAAGTATATATTTTGACAACTCTCATCATATATGCAGTTGTTACGGGTGTAAACTGCTCGAGCTTGAGCGAGTTCAGATTTGGTTTGTTAAAACAATATTGTTTGGTTTGGGAAAAGGCCTCGCTATTTTGCTGTGGTTTCACTGAGTTGCTCTATTGCTGTAACTTTCCAAAATGTCAACCATCCTAGAGTACTGTCATATGAGCATACTTAACATTGAAGTTTTCGATAAAATTTCAATCATTATATTAACATATGCATTAATGTTTTAAGTGTTTTAATTTATTCTTTATCACAACAACAAGTTTATAAAAATATAACACTAAATACATTTAGCTCTGTGGGTAGAACGTCATTGCGCTTAACTTTGTGGTTGTGGGTTTGTGTCTCGTGTTAGTTTCTTATTTTAGGGGCACAGTAGTTGTTCAATTATTCTTTTAAGTTATTTAATTTAAAAATATATATAAAATTATAAAAAATAAATAAATATTATACTCTCAATTAAAAAAATTAATAAACAAAATCAATATTATAATATAAAATAAAATAGCTTTAATTATATAAATTTCATTTAAGTTTACATTGAAAGAAAAATCAATCTTAATGACATAAATTAAGTTTATTATGTTAAATATTCATTTAATTTTCAAAAATGTTAAAAATAAATTTATATTTAACATATTTGAAAACTAAAATATTTAGATTATTATTAATGAAATTATCTTTTCATGTAAATTTAAATTAAAATTTCATATAGTTAATGTTATTTTATTTTATATTATAATATCAATTTTATAATTTTTATTAATTGTTTTTTAAATTGAGATTATAATATTTATTAAACTTTATTTAATTTTAATTTACTTATTAAGTTAAATAATTTAAGAGAATAATTAAAAAACTACCCGAGGCTCGAACCCAAAGCGTGTTGTTGAATTTTTTTAATATAATATTGATAATATAATTGCTTACGTCAGCGGCTGATTCTGCATGTTGATGTAGCAAAATCGTCTGCTGACATCATCATTTTTTCTATTTAGTATATTTAATTTTTTAAATATTTATTTAAAATAATAAATTTATAAAAAATATTATTTTTTAAATTTTGCATTTACATAGATACCACCCAAATCTCCACATATTTCATACGACCCAATTTTTTTTTCAATTTCCCAATCATGCCACTCTATTATATTTTTGTCGCGAACGACGAAGCTCGCAAAAGCCGAAGTACCGGGGTCGACAGAGGAGAGAGATGGGAGTATCATAGTTATTTGTACGACATGATCCCGTCACTGTCTTTTTAAGAGAATGACCGAATGATGAAAGATAAGAGAGTTTCAGAGGTCTTTATATGTCGCAATTCCACCATTGCCTCACTCAGAGGAAAAAAATTTGCGTACGTAAAGCGTACGCAGGCGTACGCTTTACAGGTCACATGGAGGTTACATGGGGGGTATTTCCGTGTTCTATCCCTCGTAACCTCCCTATAACTTTCTTATTTTTGCAGGTTACATGTATGTTACAGGAAGGTTATACGTACGTGACAGCCTCCTATTCGATGATGCACGCAGCGCTGCGTACGTTTTACGTACGCAAATTTCTTCCCCCTAAGAGGGGGGATGAAGGAGGATAAAGAATGACGTTTCAAAGGTCATGAGCGAGTTCGAGAAAGAAGGGAGTTATAGAGATCTTTGTGCATTGTAATCCCGTCGTTGCCTTTCTAGTTAGCTTGAACACCAGAGTGATGGTATCCAATAATTGAAATAAAATATATATGAGTGGTATGCATGTAATATTAAAATTTTGGGTGTTATATATGAAATAAACAAAGAAACAGGTGGTATGTTTGTAAATCCACCTAATTTTTATTACCCACATTCAATATGTCATTTTTTTTAAAATAAAAAAGAAGAAAATTATGATAAGAAAATATGGAAAACAGATGTTTTTTCTTCATTAAAATAAAATGCGACATTTTGATGACTGTTTCATGACAGAAAAATTATAAAAACATTATTTTCGATTTAAAAATTGCAAACTCAAACTTTGCAATAATTAAAGGGGAATTGGTGGGGTGTCATTTCAAAAAATAAATAAATAAAAAAAGCGGGGGGGATGTGAAAATGTCAAACTTAATTTATGCAGTTTTCAACAATGGCGGTTCCTTCTTTTTTTTTTTTTATTCACTTAAAAAATAATTTATTATTGTAAAAATTATTGCCATTTTCAACTTTAAGCGAGGCGAGTCCCTATCAAAAGTTGTAATTTCATATTTGCATATAAATGAGGAGGATTTACATAAATACCACTTAATTTTAATATATCTACATAACTAACCCCAAAATTTTAATTTTTGCATATAAGTCATCTTATTCCTGCACAAAAATTATATTTCAATCTTAAAAACTTAAAATAGTTTATTTTTACGCGACATGAGTGGTATAAATGTAAAAAATAAAGTTTAGATGTTAGATATGTAAATACATAGAAATTGAGTGGTATGTTGTTAGGTATGGCTCATACAGAACATATGCTGCAGCTCCGCTCCGTTCTGCTTTAGCATCTATCCAATCAGAGAGAGTTTTGTTATGTGAGTTGGGAGTGCGAGGGCAATGCTGATGCGATACGATACATGAGTAATTGTATAATTAAATATTTTACATTTGGGTTATATATATATGTTGTATTGTAACCATATGTGTTATTTTGTACTCTTTTTTTTGAAATTGAAAGGAAAGCCGCCGCTCTGCTCCCGAGGGCGTAGACATCTTTACCGAACCTCATTAAATCTCTGTGTTTTCTTCTGGATTTGTCTTGGATTCGTATTTTTCTTTGCCATAAAATTCTTAACATATATATGTAATGTCCTTATATATATTATCGAGTCAACTCAATCTAATTTAAAACAAGCCATCCTCTAAGTCAAGAAAAAATAATTAATTTAAAATCAACAGTAATTATGAACCCTAATCAAGAGTCATCCCCTACTTCTCAACAACCAACACATAATCAATATATTCCTCCTAAGCTCAAATATAAAAAGCTTGCTTTCATATTTTGTTATTTAATTGAAAAAATAAAGGCTTATCATAATTTTTAAATTCCATATTGAAAATTCATTTTCACATTATTTTTTGGGACTAATAATTTCTAAAAAGAATAAATAAAAGTTTAAGTTATTTAATATAAATTTAATGGGATGAAATTTGTTGGGGTCAATAATGCAGTTATGACATACATTGTGTTGAATATGGGCCCATGAGCACATGAGAAGAATTAAATTTAGGAAGATTTGCATACAATTTTTATGTATTTATATTTCTATTACCCAATATTAAATTTTTACATATAGGCCGCCCTACTTATGAATGAGTAGGGGTGTAAATGAGCCGAGCACGAGCAAGTTCAGGAACAACTCGTGTTCGACTCGTTAAAAAAGACCACCGTTCATGTTCGGTTCATTTATATTTCAAAAATAAAAAAATTATTCGTGTTCGGCTCGTTTGCTTAGCGAGCCGAACATGAGTTGTTCGCGAACAAAGAGCTTTTTTGATAACCGTATGATGTCAAGGATAAGACGAGATTTTAATCATATTATTTAAATTAAAAACATCACTTAAATATAACTTAATATATTTATTCTATTTTTTTAATTGATAATTTTAATTGATTATAAATCTTTATAGCCTTACGATCAATTTTCATATTTTGAGCCAAAACGAGCTAAACATGAACAAACAAATATGGGTTCGTGCTCGGCTCGTTTATATATCAATTGCAAAAAAATTGTTCGTGTTCTGCTCTTTAGTTTAGCAAACGAATCAGACAAGAGCTATTGAACGAGCTAAACACAAATTGTTCGTGAACAAAAAACCGTTTCTACAGCCCTATTCATAAGAAGGTGTATTTCGCCTTTGTATTAATGTTAAAATAGTAGTATTTTTGTGTGATATCGAAAATTTTTTGGTATAAATGTAAGAAATAATGTTTTGGAGTTATATATATATATACTGATGAGTAATATTTTTAAAAAATTTAAGAGATTTATAATCAATTAAAATTAATTAAGTAAATAGAATAAAAATTATTAAATTAGATTCAAATGATATTTTAATATAAATAATAATTCTTAAATCTTGTACAAACACTTAACAATTTATGGTTACGTGATCAGGGTTATCAAAACGATTCTTTGTTCGTGAATAGCTCGTGTTCGACTCGCTAAGCAAACGAGCAGAGCACGAAATCACTTTCTGGGCTCGAAATATAAACGAGCCGAATCGTGTTCGGCTCGTTTACACCCCTATCTGGATCAGTTGCAGCTTATTGAATAATATGCTGATAAACTGATTAAAAATAATATGTTGATAAGCTAGGCGTGATGACAAATTTTTATTTTTTTGCAAAAATAATACCGCAGCCAGAAAGCTTCAGCCGCACCGAGATAGAAACTACCAAAACACAATTTACCCAAACTGAACATGTGTGTTTTCAAAAGCAACCGCACCAAATAAGTTGCGCCAAACAGGCCTGAATAGAATTTCCTAGAGATTTTATGCCTGCAAAGTTCATTAGAGGTTAACTCAAAAGGGTTAATTTCTAAGACATAACAATTTTATTATTATTATTTTGATTTAAGGGCCACTAATCATGATGACCAACTTATAAATTCAATAAATCAGGATATCAGTAATAATAAATATTTAAATATGTGTCAGTGAAACTATTTTGAAAGAGTAATCAAGGTAGCATTTTTTTTTTAGATTTACATATATACCGCTCAATTTGTATGTATTTACACGTTTCGTATACGAGTCCATTTTGAGCTAAAAAAGAATTTAAAAGAGTCGAGCACAAATAAATATTAAGCTCGCTCAAGCTTAGCTCGTTTACATTGCGAGATGCTCGTTCATTAGCGCGTATGAGTCTCTATTTTAATTAAATTTTAAAAAATCATGCTAATTATTATATATCCTATAACTTTGCATCAAACCTTCTTTACTCGATCATTTAATGCCCCATCATCATAAGGGATGAAGAAACCTCATTTCATGACAACTCGTGAGCTCGGCTCTATAAGTGGCTCTTAAACTGAGCTCGATGAGCTAACAAGCCAAGCTTAAGTCAGTCCTGACTCGACTCATTAGCTCTTGAGTCAGCTTGTTTAAGAAAATATTTATATACTATATGCTCAATACATATAAAATTTCAATACTTTATCGTTAAGTTTTTAGAAAAGTTAAAAAAATAAGATTTTGTATTGTATATTAATTTACTTTTTATTATTTACCTTATAATTGTTCATTATATTTGTCATATTATTATAAAATTAGTTTAAAATAATACTATTTTTTCTCTTTTATATTAAAAAAAGCTCTCTTACGAGCTAACTCAAACTCGTACACTTAAGCTCGAGTTAAAGCTCTCGATAAAATTAATCAAGCTCAAACTGAGAGTGGTTCAAGCTCGACCCCTAATCCCACACCAAAGCTTCCATATTTACAAGCATAAAATTGAATTCTTTAGTATCAAATAAAAAATAATACTAATTATCAAATTTTCAATAATCAAATTCATCTTTTTCATATAAAGTTCACTATGTATAAATATGAAATTTTAAGTTAAGATATGTATATCCACACATAAAATTATCTTTTCAATTTTACTTTATTTATTTATTATTATTATTATTATTTCAGGTACATGCAATGCTTTCATTGTTGTAGAAACATATGTATAGGTATTCCTAATTCAATTGTCCTTGACCCGGTACGCAGCGCAGCGTACGGTATCCATGAAATAACCACCGAATAACCAGCGAATAACTTATAATAATTCCGTGAATAACATTAAAATGAAACTGTAGGGGTTATTGACAGATTATTAAGAAGTTGTTGTAACGTTATTTGAGTAACCTCCTAATAAACTCAAAAAACTTCGAATAAAAATTAGAATAAATCTTGAATAACCGATTAAAAATATAAAATCACCCACCCCTAGGATATGCGCCGCAAAACCCTAGCAAAGCCCCCCTCTCCATATCTAATCTCTGTCTGGAATTTGCTTCATGTCAGCTCAGGAAGAAGCTTAGGGACCCGTTGAACCGCAAACTTTGCTACTTAACCATACAAAGGGCATAGTTTTTTCTCTCTCACTTTCTCAGCAAAACCCTAGCAGTTATCGTCTATCTTCGTCAGCTCGTTGAAATGCCTCTCGGTCAGCGGGCTGGGGACAAGAGCGACTCCCGCTACTGCGGCGTCGAGGTCGACTTCATCGATGACATGCCTCATCTCCTCACTCATAACCTCTCCGGCGGCTTCGACTTTATTGTGGCTCCATTGGTGAGTACTATTTGTTCTACTCGCGAGAGTTGCATTGAATGGAAGTTTGTGAGCTTTTATTGTAAGGAACAGAGTTTGGTGTATCATGCGTGTTTGGCTTTAGAATCTTTGTTTTGGGATCGAGTAGTTCTGAAAGTAATTACATTCCCATTTATTTCTTTATTATTCTATTTTGAAGAGAGTGAAATGGGTGTTTGTTAATTGTCATTATCATTATTCATGTTATCAAATGTATAAACGTTGCAGAGTATGGTTTAGTCTGTTTGAATTCTTAGTTATTTTCAGACCCCAAAATGGTTGGAGCTGCTGTAACAGCATATGAACTCCCTGTGTTCAAAATGTTCAACATATTCAAAGTTGTAGTCTTTTTTTTTTTTACCTAAAACTGACGTTTGAAAGCTCTGAATTTTGCTTTGATTGTTCCTGAACCTGCTTTAGTTTTCTGATAAGATTAATTATTGTAATTACATTAATATTGAGCTTTTATTTTTTTATGCCCATTTTTGCATGCATGATCCTCTAAACTTTTACAGGTGGATCCAAATTATAGACCCAGCTTGTCAACTAATAAAGCTGGTGAAGGCTTTGTTCTCCCTGTTGCAGCGTCAGACCTGATTGTGAGCCCTGCACAATGGAGTAGTCATGTTGTTGGTGAGTTCGCATACAAACATTTCATTTAATTTTGAATTAGTTAGTTGATCTAATGTTCTAGTTATGAATGCAATGTCTATTATGCAACGCTTAGATTGGAAAACTCATTTATAATTTTAAGAAATATTTATATATTTTCACAAACTTTTGAACTTTTTAAACTGCGTTAATCCCTTTGGGAATTATGGAATGAAATTGATTGAGTCCTTAAATAACTCACATTATCACCAAATTAGTTATTCTTCAAGCTTGTTTTATTCATTGATGCTTTTTTGAATTATGCCTATTGATGAGTAAAACTTCTTCTACTAATAACGGAAACAGTTTTTTATTGGACATTTCATTATTTGATACTTTGACCTTTAGATCAATGGTTTTGCTTGATTTAAACTACTGTTTGAGGGTCTAGTTTCTTTCGGACTTTTAGAACAAAGATTTTGGTTGATATTACATGTTTTGTGATCTTTTTTATTATCAAGAATTATTATTATTTTTGTTGTTTTTGTAAAAGATATGGAGTTATGTCTTTTCAAATGGTTTTGATATAGCGGGGAACACCATGCCAATATACCTATCCTAGTAGAAATGATAGGCTTGCCTGAATTCGGCCAAATTACCTATGTAGAAGTATTTCTGCTGTAGCATAATAATAGAATATGAAAATTTCATATTTAGGGCTCTGCATTCTCTAAGCCTTTGCTTAATCTATTCTTGCATAACAATCTGCTTATATTTGTATCAGGAAAAATTAGCCCATGGATTGATCTAGATTCAGAAAATGAACAACTTCGGATGGATTCTGAAATGGCTCTAAAGCAAGAGATTTCATGGGCTTCTCATCTCTCTGTGCAGGTGCATAGTTGACTCATTTTTTGGGATTTGCTACCACACTTCACTCAATCTTCTAACTCCAAAGGTTAACTAAACCAGCAATATTAGTCCTTTTTGAATAAATTCTTATATATCTCAGGGAAATTGCGTCATAAATACATATGGCCTGAAATGATTAAAGGGTTTGGATTACTTGCCATTAGATTAGCAATTCCAATATATAAAGCCTAGGTGAATTTTGTCCATTTTTAATTCAGAAAGTGGAGAATTTCTTATTAGCAAATAGAGCTACAAACTAGTCATGTCTAGTATAAAGCAATGGTTTAATTTGAAATCTTTTGAATGATGTTAGTAATTAATCAGAAAGGTTGGGTCTTATAGCATAGAGGAAGCAAAAGATTAGCTCCAGCGTCAGCTAGAGTTTTATTTCATTTATATGTCTTGGTTTATGTATTTTAGTTTGTTATTTGTTTCTCTATGTTTTAGGATGACATACTTGTAATTATGAGAGTCTAGCTTTTATAAATAAGGGCTATTTTGTGTGGTCTCGGAAGAGAATTTTGATTGGTTGTAATAACCTTTCCCGTATTCTTCCGTGTTGAGAAGTGTATTCAGTATTTTGGAGCAGCGCCCAAGTGGTGATCAGTCATCTTTTTTTTTTTCAGTCATTGCATTCTTTTTGTTCCTTCGGTTTTTCAGTCCAGCTTTCCTTCTTCTTTTGGAATTTTTGAAACTACAGATTTCAGTTTTTTCTTGTTACGGTATCATTTTGGCATCAGAACTCAGCTCTTACACATTTTTTTCCTTCTTCCTTCCATTTAATTCAATTTCTCCATATCTGGAATTCTGCCCAGATTTCTCCCTTCTTTTTTTCTGTTTTTTCTTTTTGGTGGAAAAACTTTTTGCCAAGGCTGTTTGCATTCTCGCTCTGTTCTTTGCGCATGGATTTAGGTTGTTGGCATTCTTGCTCTGTTCTGTGCGCATGGTTTTAGGTTGTTGCCCTGGGTTTCCGAAGTTCAGTCCCAGGTTTTCAGATTTCCAGCCTTTTCGGTTCCAGAAGGCTCTGTTTTTTCTGCCTCACCTTTTGGAGAGGAAGCCGTTATGGGGTCATAAACCTTTCCATGGTTGGTTTCCTTGCACTCCTAGCTTTCTGTTTCAGGTGCTGTTAACCTTTCACTACAGCTAGGATCAAGAGGCGTTCCCAATTCATGGGATTGACAGCAGTTTCCAGCAGCCAGACTATTCTGTGAGGGGTTACCTTTTCTGTTTCGAGCATCCAGATTCATTTTCAATCAACTGCTTCATTGTTTCCATATGAATTTCTATGAGATCTGAGTGGGAAACCATACCGAGAAGCCAGAAAAATAATCTAAACCAGGAAGTCTGTCAATTCTAAGACAAATTTATTCAAATCTGAGGACATATTGAAATCTTGAAGGAATATCGTGTAAGAGTTTCACTTCTTGACGTAACAACCAACAATACACCAAAGTTGAAAGGCTTGTCGGTTGATCCAAGATGCCTGCACAAAGAACTAGTGCTTGTCCCAATTAAGAACTTGTGAAGGCTTACGACGGGAGATTGGATGTCTTCGAGAAAGGATAGCTATTCTTGAACAATGAAAATTGGAAGAACATGAGGTGAATAAAGAGAACAAAATTCTTGAGGAAGAAGATGAAAACCCATTTCATCAAGAATCCTCAAGTTTCGATGGGTTTGATAGTTGTTGTCGGAATCTTCGTGGATACTTGCATATGATCAGCCCGTGCATGACGAGGAGAAATGCGTGTTCCTAGAGTAAAAAATTTATGTGATGACGTTCTGCAGCACGATCTGGTGGAGTTCACTGTGAATAACATTCAAATTAGAAGTGTTCTTTCTATCACTGGTGAAGTATATGCTTCTTTAACCTCTAAAGCAATCTGAATTTTTGTTAAATAATCAATTTGATAATGACGGCTCCTATTCTTTTAAAAATATAGCTCCTATTGGTTTGAATAAACTAAAGGGGGGATGCTATGCTTGATCTGATTTCATTTGATACTAGAGACATGCCTCATGTGATTCCCACCAAACATGAAGAAAAGAAGACATATATGCTATCTATCAGAATTACATATGATGTTCATACTGGATTTGTTGGTGTTTGGTGTCCAATTAGTGTTCCCAAAGGAGCAAAGCCTTCTTCACCATTTTTGCCCCATAATTGACAAATGAAGAAAGCTTCGGTTTTCATGGGCAAAAACAGTCTCTTCAGGAACTTTTTGATGCGATTGGCCTTTTTGTTCAACGATCTACTTCGCTTGATGATTTCTCTAGATATGGATGATGTTGATGGCTTTTATTCTTGGCTTGCATTAGAGGCGCAACAGAGGCTAGAATTCTCTTGCAATTCTTCCGCTTATCTTGGACAATAATGTTTGATAAGGTTCCAATATTTGTAGAAATTATTCAATATGGATTTCTATGTTCTCAGGCGCCTGAGCACTGCAGTAAAGATTGATGCTGATGGTGATATGGCTTCACTGTTGTAAATTCATATCGTTTTAGACTGGTATCGTCAAACAGAACATGAACTCACAATGCTTTTGCTGTACCTCACACATCCTATTATGTTATTTTAATCAAATGAAAATCCCTACTTTATTGTTAGTAATTATGAGAGAGAACTTTCTATTGCAAATATTTTCTTGATTCGTTTCCAGTTTTAGTTATGTCCTTGTCGGCCGCATTTTTTTTCTCTTTGAAAGATTTTAAAATTTAGTGATTTAGTTTAATATAAAAGATATATAATTTTGGAAAGTAGTTTTGAAAGTAGTGTATTTTAATTTTGAAAAATGAGACCGCCTGGATCTCATTTGTCCAGGTAATTTGCGTAATCGTGTACGGTGTCACAAATGATACACTTTCTCAAAAGATTAATGTATCACTGTGACGGATAGACCCAATCATACGAATCTAAGAGACTTGATGACATCCGTTTGGTCTGCGAACCTTTATGTGTGATCAGACAAGATTCCCTACACAATAGAAAGAGATAGGCGAGTTTATTTTATCTCGGGTTCAAGTTCCTATAAAGTGAGCCTCTATAGTTAATTACATCCGAATGATTTAGTGCATCCGAGAAAACTTCTCGATAATGATCGGTGGTTTGTCTTCGAGAATTCGAGGTTTAGGTTTTCGCGGTAGGACGTGGAAAAACAAGTGGGAGTGGCTCGAATGGGAACGATTAATTCCGGGAGTCGAAAGGGAAGAAAAGGTAGGGGATGTCGCGGATCCAGGCGAACCCGATGACTTCCCATTATCCTCTTGTCGAGTTGCGTTTTGGAGAAGATGTTATTTAATTGTTCAATCCTGCTAATTTTATTATTTGCGACTTACACTTGCATAATACCCGATCATGCGAAATAACTCGCAGAGATAGGAGGTTTTACGTCGTGCCGTACGACAACCTCGGAACTCAAAGCGAGTTAGAACTACTGCTGCGCAACATGGTTACACGAAGCACAAAGAGGAGAGTGAGGTTTTACGCGCGGCTGGCGACCTACATCGAAGTCCCATGTGTTGTTATTTAAACTATGAAGGACTTTTTTTGTTGTTGAAGATCATCTCTGCTTCTCGATCCAAGCTCCTCGTTGTCTCTGCCCACGAGTCGACTCCAAGCTTCTTGTTGAAGTAGCGATCCTAGGTCTAAGGTTCGAATGGTTTTGTCGAGTGTGTTCGATGTTTCGAGTTTTGTTGTTTTCGGTTTTGCGTACGAGTAAAGTAAATTCATTGCGAATAAAAGTCTTTGGAAAGTAAAGTGCGATAAAGTGGAGTCGCGATAAAGTAGATTGCGATAAAGTAATTTACGGAAATAAAGCTGTAAAACGTACTCAGCATCTACGCCGTTGTATGATTAATATTGCGAGTTTCGTATGATTTGCGGCGGATTCAAATGAACTTGCAGAAAAGTAAACGAAACGAGGAAACCCGCCACGAAAGTCAGAAAATAAAGAAACGAGTCATAGAAATCACAAGTAAAACTCGCAGTCACATATGGAAAACCGGAACTAGGTATAAGACATCGATAAAGGCGGGGGCTCGGAAGCTGGATCATGTGCTTATCCGACCTGAGATAAGATTCTAGGCCGACGATCTAGGAGGGTAATCTTAACCCAATCCAAGTGACTAGCTTAGTGGACCTTTATATATTTTATAGGAAGAATTCTTTAATTTTCAAATGCAAAAGTTGTTTAAGTTTTTCATGCGGAGTTTTGTTTTTAACAATGAAAGAGATTTTTTTTTTAATTTTGTAAAATATTTTGTAAAATAATAGAGTCATGAAGTTTAGTCATTTCAATCGTCTTGAGACTACTAACGACCTAAGATCACTTGAAACAATCTAACCAAGAGTTGGCGAATAGTATCGTCGGTCCTTTCCTCTCACTATGGAGGGTCGCTCGAGGTAGGAGATACTATTCTAATTATCCTCGTATCCATCTTATAGCACACATAAACGTTATTATCATCGCCTCACATGCTAGACCTCGGACTTATACTGGCCGATGATCCATATGTGGCAAAACAAATGTCACCGATGCCGAAGGATCCGAGTGTAATGCTCAGCTCGAATCCCGTGCGTTGGGTTTCAATATTGGTTAAGTCATTTTAGGGAATTCCACGATTAATTTAATTAAGGAATGGTGAGCCGAGCCTCGGTGCGTTGTCCGATATGGCGTCTTGATCGAGCTTGTGAATTAGGGTCGAGTCTTTAGTTTCGTTGTGCATTTGAAGGTTAGGTGGATGGGCTCTCACTAGGGTTTGCTCCTGGGTTTAGGAAATCTGCGTTAAGGTTAGGTGGGTGAACTCTCACTTAGGGTGTGCTTCATAAGGTATAGGAAGCTCATCGTTGTGAATTAGGTGGGTGACTCTCACCTAAGGGTGTGCTCCTAACTTTAGGAAACCTATGCTGAGGATTAGGTAAAGGAGATTTCAACTAAGCTCTACACCTAAGGTTTAGGAAGTCTGCAGTTAAGGTTAGGTGGGTGACTCGCCTGGGGTGTGCTCCTAGGTGCAGGAAGCGTATCTTATGAATTAGGTAAAGGAGGTTTCACCTAAGGCGTGCACCTAAGGTTTAGGAAGTACGCGATTAGGGTTAGGTGGGTGACTCACCTAGGGGTGTGCTCCTGGGTCTAGGAAGCATATCGTTGTGAATTAGGTAAAGGAGGTTTCACCTAAGGCGTGCACCTAGGTTTAGGAAGTCTGCAGTTAAGGTTAGGTGGATGACTCACACTAAGGTGTGCTCTCAAGGTGCAGGAAACATACTGCTCTAGCTTATCTTGAAGTACTAAGAGTGACTTATCGTTCCTCAAATTAAATCGAAATTCACTTTTTTGTGAGACTTAACCGTTTTAAAAAAAATAAATAAAACAAAGAGACAAAAGAGACCGAAAGAGACCGACCCACCTCCAACAAACTAGTAAAGCCGAAAAAAAGACGGAAAAGCGAGTGAGTCGGGCTAAAAGAAAATGTTCAAATGGTGCGTCGAGTATTGCCGGGCGACGACGATAAGCATCCCACATCACTCCTATGACCACTAGACGCTCCAAACAGCAATTAATTGGCTTCCAAACAATCATATGACTTCCAAACATTCCAAACAGCAATTGTATGGTTTTAAAACACTCCAAACAACAACTATAAGCACGGGACAGCAATTATAAGACTCCGAACAGTGATTGTGAGGCTCCAAACAGCAATTATGAAGTTCCCCATCTCCAAGCAGCAATTATAAGGTCCAAACAGCAATCTTACACTCCCAAACAACAATCTTACACTCCCAAACAGCATCCCACAACATTTAATGACATCCTACGGCTTCCTACAGCTCGGGGCAGCAAGTATAAAACTTCAAACAGCAATAAGAAAGCTCCTGACAGCAATAGTGAAGTCCCTACAGCTCCCAACAACAATCATAACGTCCAAACAACACTCCTATAACTTCCAAACAACACTTTTCAGCGCCTATTTGCCTCAAACAGCACTTATTCAACAATGGGCAGCACCTAAAGGCTCCAAACAGTGCACAAAATCAGCCCCCAAATTGGCAAATGAATGACACCAAAGAGTGCATAAAATCAGCGAGTAAAACAACTCTCAAAAGGTGAGTTTAGTGCTTCCAAAACAGTGAGTAAAACATTCAAAGATCAGCGTTTAAAGGGCTCAAAATCTACATGTAAATCTCTTCCAACAAACAGCGAATAACCAATAAAAAAAAATAAATTTAAACCTCCAAATCAGTACAAATCCAAGCCAAAAATTTGTATGTAAATCCATTCCAAAAAAAAGAAAAAGTCACATTTTAATTGAAAGAAGATTCACATACATACCACTCAACTCACATGTACTCGCATATCTTACACTTAAACTTTGCATTTACACTTATGGCGATTAGGTGCCACGAGCCTATGCATGAGAAGATGGATTGCCTTGTTAAAAAGAAGAGATGGAGCTATTTTTGTTGTGAACTTTAGACATTTAAGTGCAATGTAACCATGAAAGTTTAGGTGAAACACGCAAATAGAGCGAGAATTGTGTGATATGTATGTAAATGTCCCAACAGAAGATCTCTCCAATACATGGTATTCATAATGAAATGAAACAAATCATTTTTTTTTTCGAGTAAACAATAAGCGAGCCAGAAAAAAAAAAAAGAATATATATATGCATATATGTTTCATAAGTCGGCAAATCGGATTCATCCCATTCATGACGATGTAAAAGCGTGAATAGCTCGAAATAACAAGGAAATTTCTAAGCTGCAATAATCACATTTTAATCCATTCTCTTTTCTTTCTCAAAATAGGTCCTTGTTCAAAATTCATGGGTAAGGTAATCTCATAAAACTAATCAATGTGATTAGTATAAGGCTAATGGTGATGATGAATTTAATCTGTATGAAGGAATATCTTAAACAGCATAAATTCGGGATGAGGCTTACCGATAGGTGGCACAAACCTACTTTGGGACTGCGATAGAAGATGCTTGGAGGAGCTTCGGCGTCGGGTGTTTGGCGACGAGGGGATGCGGAGCGAGGCGAGATCTTCGCGTGAGAAAGGAGCGAGGCGAGGTGACTATTGGGCCTTCGGTTAGGGGCTGCGATTGAGAGAGGAAGAGGGCGTTGGTTCGGTACGGGGGACGGGCGAGTGTTCCGGATCGCGCGAGAGGATGAGAGAGCGGGGGAGCCGAACTCCTCTCTGCGTTGCATGAAGGAGCGGGCTCGAACGGGAGGCTTCGGGTCGCAGAGAAGGTCGCGCGGGGCTTCTGTGCGAGCGCAAGGGAGAAGGGACCTTCGGGATCGGGTCGTGCGAGCAGGTGAGCGGGGGAGACGAGCGTGGTTTGCAGGCGAGCGAATGTTTTCTGCGTGGAAGAGGCGAGCGGGATCCAGAGAGCGTCGAGCAGAGGAGCAAGCTTCGGTGCCGAGGGAGGAGTCGAGCGGCGGATTGGTCGAATGCAGGCGAAGGATTCTCGGCGAGCGGGATTCAGAGGAGCTTCGGTGTGGCGTCGGGCGGCAGTTTGGTCGCGCGGGTGAAGCGAGCGGGACTCGATCTCGCGGAGAAGAAGCGAGATCGAGAGGATTTCAGGCGCAGGAGAACGGGTGCTTCTGTTCGAGCGTGAGGGAGGAGGATCGAACACAGGGAGGCAGGGGTCGGCTTCTGTCTCCGAGCAGAGGCGAGCGGGGAGAGCTAATGCCGAATCACAAGGAGAATCCACCCCCGCCTAATTCTATAGCCGCGCTTTGAAATTGTCCGTTACAGAATATTAGGCGGGCTATTAAATTATTTCCATGTAGGGGCAACTTGATTGGGTAAATATTAACTCTTAATTAAATTTAATTGAGAGGGAATCGAGTGATCGATTTAAATTTAAAAATTTGAAATTTGAAATGGCCGAGCTAGTGTTCGACTCTATGTCGGGCTCTAATTGAACCCGGCTGAGTCCGAACCGGTGCCCCGCTAATTAAAAAAAATGCGCATCGATTTTCGTGTCGTTCGCGCGCGCGTGGAACCATAGCGACTATCGGTACGCTTCCTAGCTAGATTCGACGTCCGGACGCATCCGTGTGGTCCGTTTCGTCATCCGAGGTCGTCTCGGACAAGTTCGCCGACGAACGGGTCAAAAGCGTCGAATTATGGTGCGCGCGAGTGCTCGAGTCGTTAGGGTTCACTGAGGTCGTACGATCCTATGGGAACTCGTTTTCGAGCCCTCTGCGTGTTAGTCCTTAGCCGCTGCAATCGGGAGTCGAGTGCTTGGGATCTACTCATGCGAGTGCCTTACAAAATGGGTCTAGAAGTGGTTTGAAGCTCTATGTGAGGTGGGCTCCGCTACTAGTCCGCTAGGATGGTCAATATGGAACTCCTAAAGCTAGATCCTAGTGTCGAAGCTAAGACCTCACTAAAATGAGGTCAACAGTCCTTTAGTAGACTTCTTGGAGAAGCTCCATTTTTGTTAGACTCTGCATTGAGATTGTTGAAGGATGTTTGTTACTGAAGTGTTTGCGATCACCTTAAGAAATATGTTTCTGATGGTGATCGAGCCACTCATAGTCTTTGTGCTATATGGATTCTAATTTTGAGTTGCCCGTCTAATCGTCTAGCTTGCTTGAAGTTTGCGTTGAAGTGTGATGTTCATGCTAAAGAGGAAGTTAGAACAAAAGCTATTCGGATGGTGGTAAATAAGCTCTATATTATCTAATATGCCTAAGAAGTTATTGAGAGCTTTGCTAGAAAATGCTGTTATCTGTTGTTGAACATCAGGTTCCGGAGGCAGAGTCTCAATGTGTCAGTTCTAGTGGGCAGAAAACTGAAATTATGAAGTTGTGCTTCTGAAAGTGAAACCACGGGGGACACCCCTGCTTATTCACTGAATGTTGTATCGATGTCCTGATCTCAAGCTCTGCAGAAAACAGCTTTATTGCCCAAAGTCTTCAAACTTATTTTTGATATTTACGGAAGTGCTCCAAAGGGTGTCAATCATAATATTCATCAGCATGTTCCCACACTTTTGAGCTAAAGCATATAATTGCTAATCCACTTGAAGGATGCAAAAAAAATAATCTTCTGGTGTGGCAAGTTATCACTGAAGAATCACCAATTGATTCTGATCTAATTATTGTTGTTGAGCATTTGTATGAGACTAGAATGAAGGATGTTGCAATTTTGATCCCAATATTTTCTTCTCTTTCAAAAGATGAGGTTTTACTAATATTTTCAAGGCCGGTTGATATTCCGATTGTGAAATTCCAAGTTAGATTAGCTTGCTTTCTTCAGGGCCAACTTTAAACCCTTTTGGAGTATTACAATTCATGGCATAGATCCTGATAAGGATGGGGTTGCTCTAAAGAAGATGACAGATGCTTGGATCACCGATCTTGACAGACCTGAGGATTAGATCTTTCATCACTTTCATTTTCTCCATGTTGGCTGCTCATAACGAATTACATTTTGAGATTGCTCATTATGAGAGAACCTTGTCAACCTCGGAAGAATAGCACGGGAGCTAAAATTTATTTCATTTTATATGTTTCGGTTTATGTGTTTTAGCTTATTATTTGTGTCTCTATGTTTTAGGATGAAATACGTGTAATTAGGAGAGTTTAGCCTTTAAAAACAGGGACTGTTTTGTGTGGGCTGGGAAGGGAATTTTGATTGTTTTAATAACCTTTCCCGTATCCTTCCATATTAAGAAGTGTATTTAATATCCTGGAGTGGCGCCAAGGTGGTGATCAACCATCTTTCTTTTCAGCTTATGCTTTCTTTCTCTCCTTTTGGATTTTTGGTCCAGTTTTCTTTATTCTTCCGGAATTTTCCAAACTGCAAATTTCAGTTTTGCTTTGTTACAGTATTGTTAGCTTCACTCTTTCAAGTTAAATTAAAAAAAAAAAATATTTCTCACCACTTTGCTCATTTTATTTTATTTGGGAACCATAACAAAACTCGATTTACAGTTAGGATGAACATTTTTTTGACTTACCATTATTCTCCAATTGTTCATGAGTGGCAGTTTTCTTTGTTGTTGCATGTTTCTAATCCTTAGAGCTCGTTGTCCGTTTTAAAAGAAAGAGAATAAGGGTGCTACATTTTTCTTGGTAAAGGAGTTCATTCAACTTAGATTTGTGGCATTATTTTTTTAATTAGCTACAGAGGGTAGCTAAAGTTGAAGTTTTCGACATTTTTGTACTTGGGGCCAAGTACAACTAACTTTCTAAATTATTTAATTATATTATGATTTGATTTTTAATTAAGATTCCCCCAGAAAAGGTAATAAAAATGAAAGAAAAGAAATAATCCAATTAAATGATTTTTGAGATTGCTCATTATGCGAGAACCTTGTCAACCTTGGAAGAATAGCACGGGAGCTAAAATTTATTTCACTTTATATGTTTCGGTTTATGTGTTTTAGCTTATTATTTGTGTCTCTATGTTTTAGGATGAAATACGTGTATTAGGAGAGTTTAGCCTTTAAAAACAGGGACTGTTTTGTGTGGGCTGGGAAGAGAATTTTGATTGTTTTAATAACCTTTCCCGTATCCTTCCATATTAAGAAGTGTATTTAATGTCCTGGAGTGGCGCCAAGGTGGTGATCAAACCATCTTTCTTTTCAGCTTATGCTTTCTTTCTCTCCTTTTGGATTTTTGGTCCAGTTTTCTTTATTCTTCCGGAATTTTCCAAACTGCAAATTTCAGTTTTGCTTTGTTACAGTATTGTTAGCTTCTACTCTTTCAAGTTAAATTTAAAAAAAAAAATCTTTCTCACCACTTTGCTCATTTTATTTTATTTGGGAACCATAACAAAACTCGATTTACAGTTAGGATGAACATTTTTTTGTACTTACCATTATTCTCCAATTGTTCATGAGTGGCAGTTTTCTTTGTTGTTGCATGTTTCTAATCCTTAGAGCTCGTTGTCCGTTTTAAAAGAAAGAGAATAAGGGTGCTACATTTTTCTTGGTAAAGGAGTTCATTCAACTTAGATTTGTGGCATTATTTTTTTAATTAGTTACAGAGGGGTAGCTAAAGTTGAAGTTTTCGACATTTTTGTACTTGGGGCCAAGTACAACTAACCTTCTTAAGTATTGAATTATATTATGATTTGATTTTTAATTAAGATTCCCCCAGAAAAGGTAATAAAAATGAAAGAAAAGAAATAATCCAATTAATGTGCGACTAAAACATTATGTGCGCTATTCTTTATTTTATGGGATCCTTGATTTTCAAGATAATTAGTTGAATAGTTTGGGAACTATTATATTTTGCATATTTTTTGTTGATATATATATATATATATATATATATTCTATTAACTTATATTATTCTTACTTCTCAGGAATATTAATGCAATGTGTGATGAGTTATCATGGATTAGGATTTCCTCATCTTAACTTTCAATGATTTTATCCCACGAGAGAGAAGAAAAATTATGTAAACTGTTTAGAAAAGAAAAAAAAAAAGTAGCGGTGATTCACTTTGTTTATTATTATTATTATTATTTTTATCATTATGGATGAATACCATCAGCTGAATAACTTTTAAAGGCAAGCAAAAATTCTCTCTCGTCTTCTTGCGTATTGCCTGAATACAATTAAGCATCATGTGAACTATTCACAATTAGCCTCAGACTTCTTTCAACCTTTCACTATTTAATGAGGGATAAGCAATCAAACTTTTATTTAACATCTTCCAAGATTCTACCTATTTCATTCCAATCATATTTACTCAAGTTTTTACACAAGTTTTAGTTACTCTTTATGTTACAATCTTGTAAATTTTTTGAACTAATGAATACTTGTACATTACCATCAAAGTAAACTTTTAATCTTTGTTTTCTCAGAACTTATAACTTTATCGCTCTTGTATATCTGGTCTTTTCATATGTATATATTGTAGTCCATTTATATCAATTTTTGACGCTATTCATGAACTATTTTCATGCATTAGATTTCCAAGTTTGGATTAAGTACATTGTATACATTGTATCTTTGATGTTAGCAGTTTATTTCCTTTCAGTTTTAAATGTCATGCACTTGATTCATTATGAAAGTAACTTTTGAAAGTGAAATACTTCACATTCTTCAGTAGATGCAGAGCATTTTTTTTTATATTAAACTGATGCTCCAAATATAACTATTGATTTCAGGCTTGTCTTCTGCCCCCTCCTAAGAAAAGGTTTTGTAGTAATTATGCACGATCTGTGAACCAGATCTTGCAAGGTATGACCAATATGCAGGTAATCCCTGCATCTTAAATCCCATGAGATTTACAAGCTTATTGTTTTTAGGAATATTTACATATATACCTTTCAATTCCTGTGTATTTACACATCTAACTACCAAACTTCAATTTTTACATGCACACCACCTTACCTATGCATGAAAATGTGTATTTCACCTTTTAAAAGTTAAAATGGTGGTATTATTTATGTGATAAAAAAGATTTGGATGGTATAAATGTAAAAAGCAAACTCTTGGTGTTAGATATGTAAATACATATGAATTGGGTGGTGTTCATGTAAACGCCCCTTTCTTTATTGAAGAATTAAATTGTGTCTCTTGCTCATGCATCTTTCCCATAAAGCTGTGGCTTAGGCTGCCACTAGTGAAGGCTGAATTTACAGAGAATGAAGCAGCTGATGCAAGTTATGATTGCTTGGTAAGTGCAGCTGCATGCCATTTTTGTAAATTTATACAATTGTTATGTGCTTGATTGTTTATTCATAGATCATAATTTCTGTACCATTAATTTATGAAGTCCAATAGAAAAGTGTTTTGCTACCTTTCTTCTAAAAGTGAATTAATTAGATATAAACATTGCTCTTTTATGCATCGAACTTCTTTTTTGATTGTCAATGTCAATGTCAATTCAATGTCAATTCTTTTATTATTTTCTGCAGGGTGGAATATTGAATGATTCGTGGGAAACGTGGAACTCATTTAGATTGCTATGCGAACATCACGTTCAATTGTGTGTAGCTCTTGATATTCAGTAAGTGAGAATGTCGTAAGGATCTCTTTATTTTTTTGTAATTTTTTCTTAAGAGAAAAAAATGCTTTTTTGTAATGTTTTTGGGCTGGTGTTGTGGTGTTCTGCAATTTCAGCTTTTGCATGTGACATTGCAGGAGTTCACTTCCATCAATCAACTCTCTTCTCCGCTGGTTTGGAGAGCCTGTTAGAGCAGCAATCATTCATACAGATGTAAATAATTATAAATTCTCAGAAGCTTGCTAGCTTTTTTGAGTTAGTTCGTTGTGTTTCATGTTTCTAACAGATTGGTTTTTGTGGTAGGCATTTCTAACTAATGCAAGGGGGTATCCTTGCTTATCGAAGCGACATCAAAAGCTAATCACAGCATTCTTTGACTTTTGTTTTCAGGTAATTATATTTTGGATATTTACATACATACCACACAATTCTTATTTATTTACACATCTAACACCTGAACATTCATGTTTACATGCATACTGCTCAATTCTTTAATATCATTTCAAAAATACCACAATCACTATCTTTTTAAACGCAAATTACACCTTTAAATGCATATGTTTATGACAACAATCAGTTATAAGTATCAAATTTTGGTTGTTGGATATGTAAATACATAAGAATAGTGGGGTATGTATGTAAATTTTCCTTATATTTTCATGTTTTTCATTGGCAATAATCATTTCACTTGGCCTTTTATGGATGGATGCATCATTGAAGTTACATGGAATTTTTATTTTTATTGTATTTTTTTTAAATTTTCAGATAGTAATCTCTGGTACTTTGGTGCATAATATTCCACAAGAAAGGGTGGATGTAGTTCCTGCCAATGATAATGACGGCCCTAACGAAGGTATGATTTTGGTTTTGAATTTTTGCTTGAATGTATTAAGGCTTTTACTGTCATTATTCTTGCATATTTAGGTGCACCTGTTAGGCACGAGCTGAAGCCTTACCTGGAATATGTTGCTTACCTATACCAAAGAATGGATCCCCTTTCTGAGCAAGAGCGATTTGAGGTAGCTTGTTATTATGATTTGATGCTTCGATTTTCATCATTTATTTGCGAATTTTTCTGCCATATAAGAACTATTTTCTTTCAGCTCAATTACAGAGATTTCCTGCAGGCCCCATTACAGGTTTTTCTTCTTTCTATGCATTCCTTTACATTTTTTAAAAAAATGGACGTTTCTTATCCTTAGAATTTTTATTTGCCCTTTGAGGACGGTTATTCTTTGGCGAAGGTTCAAATCTATTACTTTTATCTACTTTTTGTAGCCTCTCATGGATAATCTAGAGGCTCAAACCTACGAGACATTTGAGAAAGACACAGTAAAATACAGCCAGGTTTGTACCAATTTCTATTCTCAAATGATAAAATGCTTCACCTTTTTCCATATTATTCTCAGTTGCATAAAACGGGCTTCCAATCAATTAAGTCTGACAAATTTCATAGATTTTGGTCTTAGGCTCTGTAAATGTAAAATCTACATTTATAATTGGATTAGTTTGCTTGTTCCGACTTGACAATATCAGTTAGAATAGATAACTACATTTATTAATCACTTTTTGCCTACAACATAGTTTTGAGTTTCAACATGTTCATTTGGGCAGTACCAACGTGCAATTTGTGAAGCTTTGCTTGACCGAGTCTCTGATGAGCAAGCTTCATCATCGAATACGGTTAGAAATTTTCAAATGTATTCTTTACCCTCTGGATGATTGTATTTTCAAATCTGTTTATTTGCATGAGTTATATACAGGCTCTTGTGTTCTATTTTGCTAGAGTTGTTTTACAAGTTTCTGCCTACCTTTATTTATCTCTTTTGCTGAAGCATTTTGATATTTTTACCTCTAAGGTGCTAATGGTTGTAGGAGCAGGACGAGGGCCTCTAGTGCGTGCTTCTTTGCAGGTTCGTTCTTCATTGAGATGACTATTACAAAACTGTAGCAATTAATGCAATGGTCTTCACAGTGGACAATTAATTGCTTATCGACCTAGGATCTATTCTTGGCTCTTTTAGTAATTTTATGCTACTTTTTTGTTATATATGAAATTAAATTATCTCACTTTTACGTAGATGGAAAGATGCCCCTTAATTGTGTTTCCCGTGCTCATAAGGTAGCAGAGAGCGTTTGCGCATGCCTTCAATTTTTTTCATAGTATATTTTTACACAAAACAAAACTATTTTCTTTTCATTTGAGTTTTTTATCTCATCTTGAGCTCAAGATTTTCTTATTGATATAATTTTTTAAAAATAAAAATTATTTATAACATTTCATTTTGTTTTGATTCTAATTTTTCTTCCATCGTGTTGTGGGAGATGTCATTTAGGTCATAGTGATGCACCTAACTGAAGCCATTACTATCTCACCCCACTTCTGAGAATAGATTAACTATTGTGCATTTCTAGCCTTCACAGATTCTTCTGATTGACTATGTCTGGTTTGATACTTATATTAACTCTGGAATTGAAATAATGCCATATAAATAGTCATGGGACTATTTTAACAATTTAATCAAGTTTTTATTTGGATTGTTATTGATCTTACTAAACTTCTACATTCTGACACGATAATGTGTGGCTTCCCCATCGAAGCAAGCAGTTTTGATTTGCTGATCTTATGACAGTCCCTCGCTTCTGTTTGTTTGGCCGATAATGCAGGCAGCCAAAGAAGTTGACCGGAAAATAAAGGTTTATGCCGTGGAAAAGAATCCAAATGCCGTGGTGACACTTCATGTGAGTGAGCTGTAATTCATGATTTCTATGTAATTTAAAGCATTATTAGCTGTGATTAACTATACTGAACCCTCTTCTGAAGTGTTCTTCGTGCACTTTTGCATTCAACTAGATTTTGTGAAGCTTTATATTTGCAGACCAACAAATCACTGTTCAATTCTAGTTCAAAGGCTGGTTATTACTGAACTATTTTTGCATTTACATGCATACCACACAAGTCTTATGTATTTACATGTCCAACACCTAAACAGTTATATTTACATGCATGTGTTTTAAGTGTAAATACTAACTTTGGGTGTTGGGTATGTAAATGCATAAAAATTTTCTGATGCATGTAAATTTCCCCTTTTAGCATGCTCAGACTGTCACAAGCTTTGGTTTTTCATGTTAAAGGATAGGTAGAAGTTAAGCTTAGGGAACTTCAGTAGCAATGATCAGCAAAGACCCCATTAAGGGAATTCTTTTTTCATGTTGGAAATATCATTAAATGTGCTTTTATATGGATGGCAGAGTCTAATCAAACTAGAAGGTTGGGAGAGCTTGGTTACTGTAATTTCTTGTGATATGCGCTTTTGGGATGCCCCTGAAAAGGCGGATATATTGGTAAATCATCTTATAATCATGGTGATATTTAGGCATAATTTTGCAAGGCAGGGGTACTTTTTACTCACAATGTTGTTGTTGTTGGTTTACTATGTTAAGGTGAGTGAGCTGCTGGGCTCTTTCGGCGATAACGAACTTTCTCCTGAGTGTTTAGATGGCGCGCAAAGATTTTTGAAACCTGATGGCATTTCTATTCCTTCTTCGTATGTGTTACGGATATCTACATTCATTTTGTTTTCTCCGAGTAATATTTGATGATTTGGTTAATTCCATTTATTTATTTTATTATTTTGGAATTTATCAATCAGGTATACGAGTTACCTCCAGCCGATAACGGCGACAAAGTTGTACAATGATGTAATTATTTTTTTATGGTTTTTTGTTTTATTTGTGGTCATGGATGTAATGACGCACTATTGTTTTTTTTAGGTGAAGTCAAATAAGGACTTGGCACATATGGAAACACCCTATGTTGTGAAATTGCATAAAGTAGCTAGGCTTGCTCTGGCACAACCTGTAAGTCTCCCTCTTTTTACTTTTTAATTACAATTTAGCTTTTTAATGATTTGAGTTTTTATATCTTTTGTGCTCAAATGAGGAATCTTTGCAATCACTTTCCTATAATGAAGCTCACATTTCTTGAACTTTTTTTTTTTTTTTTTTTGTCATATGTAGAAGTATTGAGTTTATATAATTGTTGGCCTAATCTTGATCAGGTGTTCACATTTCTTCACCCGGAATTCTCTCCCAAAAGAAGCAACCAAAGATACGCTAAGCTGAGATTTGAGATACCTCCTGACACAGGGTCTACTTTGGTGCACGGTGGGATATGGAATCATATTTATTCATTTGTTTATTGATTAAATTATTTTATATTTTACTTCACTAACACAACCATAAATAGTAGATCATTCCCAGCCCTCCCAGTCTAATCTTTTTAGGCGCATTTTCTAGTTCCATAAAAGCACTAGATAAGTTTAGCCTGAGTGAATCAATACCAAAGTTACAGAAGATCCATATTATATTATTCATTATTTGATGGTGATCATCATTATAGAGTAAAGTGCCAAAATAGACCCTTGACTCTTAACATGAGGCCATTTTCTTCCCACAATATATTAAAGTGTCAAATTACTCCCAAATTTTTTTTTTATTGGTTGAATTAGCCCACATGAAAGACTATATTAGCCCCCTTTAGCTTTGGGACTAAATTGACCCCAAACAAGAAGTCAGGGTTCTATTTTGACACTTTTCTCTATCATTATATGCTGCATAAAGCTATTACGCTATCTCACCTCATTTATCGGCGAAAGAAGAATGAATGTTTAAAGCAGTATGAAGTGATGAATAAAAAATTCCATAATTGTTTTTTTATGTAGGATTTGCTGGCTACTTCGATGCAGTTTTATATGGGGATATTCATCTTAGCATAGAACCATCAAAGCCAACACCTACCATGTTTAGCTGGTAATGTTCTTATATCTAGTTGTCTCTTCCTTTCCATTTTCTGCTACTCTAACATTCCTTCTTTCCTTTGAATAGGTTTCCCATATTCTTTCCTTTACTCTCTCCAGTTTATGTACCTTCTGGTTCTCATCTTGAAGTCCAGTTTTGGCGCTGTTGTGCTCCTACTAAGGTTCCTATCTTGTTTTGCTTACATGGGACCATTTAACTCTATAATCAATAAAAAATGTCAAATTAGTCTCCATACTATTTTAATATGAGTTGAAGTAGTCATCAGGGAGGATTATATTCTCCTTTAAAAGAGTTTGCGGACTAAATTGTCACTTTTATAGATTGAGATTAAAATGACCCCTGACAAAATCAAGGACCATATTGACATCCTCTCTCTCTCTCTCTCTCTCTCTCTCTATATATATATTGGCTTTTGATCTCTTTGTATTATTTTATGATCACTGCTCAAGTTTTGAATTTTAAATATTTTTTGCAGGTCTGGTATGAATGGTGTGTGACATCGCCTACCTCCACACCTTTGCAGAATGTTAATGGCCGGTCTTATTGGGTGGGTCTGTAGTCCTATCATCAAAAAATAAACAACATTTTTTTTTTTTGGCCTCAAATACACAAGTGGAAAGAACATTTTGCCAGTTTTGCTGCAAAGAGGCTTCATTGAGTAAATCTGGCTGTATCTGTGTTGTTGTAATGTAATTTTGTTGTTGTATTTTGTTGAGTATTCTATCTAAATTTTGAATGAGGTTAGAAGGCATGAGATTTAGAGCCAACCTGGGCTCAAGTTTTGTTCGAAGCTATTTGATTTCATCTTCAGTTGACTTTGAATTTGGTTATATTTTGATTTGATTTTATCTTAATTTGAGCCATGTTAACTATGATCTAAATCTCGAGTTGGCTGAAAAAGTGATATGTATTCATTAATATGATATCTTTTTTTTTTATTTGATTTTGAGCTAGCTCTATCTGATTCAAGCTGTTCTCAATTCTGGTTTTAGCGGCAGTGTTATTGGCACATTAATAGATTCATTAATTGGAAGAATGGGTCTAATCAAATAATTTCATATTTCATTGGCAAGTTGCAATGAACTATGTTGTAATTGTGGTAAACTTAATAGATGATTTTAGTAGGGGAAAGATGGTTGTCTTTTTCCTTTTTGAGAGTATTTGTGGTAATCTTAAAGCATTTTTGGAGATGTCGAACCACCAAAAGACCTGTTGGCGTTCGCTCGACATTTTATGGAATGCAATGGAGACGTATGAGTATCTTAAACGAAGCCTTGACCTTAATTAGCATTAAATTTTTTGTTAAAATAATTTTATCCGGTTGTATTTTGTTTCAATAATTTTTTAAATTATATATATATTTTCTACATAGTGGAGGAATGCTTCGGCCTCTTGTGTGATAGAAAAGTATCACTTAGACTAAAAGTAAAATTTTATAAGATTGTGGTGATACTTGTAATACTTTATGGCGCTAAATGTTGGCTTTTAAAAGAAGAGCATAAAATTAGTTTTGTTGAGATGAGAATGATTAGGTAGATGTATGACTTTATACTTAAAAACGAAATGAATATATTCGTGTTTAGGAAGTTTGGAATTAATGTATTTTTTTTATTTTGATCATCATTCACTTGTAGGCATCCAAATTTTTGGGGCAGTTATATACATAGCACTTGAAACATTACTATTTTCAATTCGAGCGCCCAACATCCATTTAGGGGCAGTTATTTATATACATAGCACTTGTATTACAAATGAAAACATAATTTATGATGTTTTACCTTCAATGATCAATGAAATTTCTCAAATACAAAAATGTGCTCACATATTTTGAATTTTTGAACTGTTTCGAAGTAAAATTTTGCTTCAGAATTGTATAAAATATCATTCTCACAGTTCTGTTTTAAACAGTTTTACAAAACAGGGGCGGGATGGACATTTTTTCTGAAACAGTTGTTTACGAAATGTTTTGCAGAATGCTGCACTAAACAGTCAATCAGCTTTCCCGCTATGAGTTTTTCGGTGAGCAAGATACGCATGAAATGCGAAAGGCTGTAGCTGCGCCAAACAGAGCCTTAGTGTAACTCCAGCAACATATAAAATTAGAGAGAGTCATCTTAGATGGTTAGGTCAAATTAAACGTCGATCATATGATGATTTGATTAGGAAAGTGGATGTTGTAGATTTGACTTATGTTAAGAAAGACAGAGGTAAACCTAGGAAGACTTGTGTTTATTATATAAAAAATGATCTTAATATATTAGAATTAAATAAAAATATGACACTAGGACATAATGGAGAGAATGGATTTATGTAGTCGGCCCACTTAGGGCCCGTTTGGTTCAGCGTTAGGAGCTGCGGCGCTTTGATGCGCCCAAAATTTTGGCAAAGCGGGGCGGAAGCGCCTCCAGATTCGTGGTTGTCTGCCGCGAAGTCGCGTGAAAGCCGACCGCGGGATGAACCCAGCGGCCTCGACTTTCACTCGGCTGTGAGGTTATTTTTTCCTGCCGCTGCCCTTGCCCGCATCCGCTCCCGAACTCGTTCTGTCGATCTCGACATTCTTCCTCCGAGATCGATTTTCGATCAAATCCAAGGTATCATAGCTTCGATTTAACTACTCTACCGAGGTCTCGTCCTCCTCTCCTTCTCTCTTTCTCGTTCCTTCCATCTGATAGCAATTTTTACTCGATCTGTTTTTGGATCTGGATCTGCAATGTCGTACTCATAAAGCTATGAAATTTTTCGATCTGCTAGCAAATTTTTCCTGTGTAATTTGTCGATCTCGTACTCAGAAAGCGTTGAAAACTTCTCTGCCTAGATTTATGATTTTGTTAATAGGCAAACTTCTCTGCCTATTTTGGTTGGAGGTGGATTTGCAAACAATTTGCTTAACTCTCCCTAGATTTATGAATTTGTTAACGGGAGTGAGCCTTTTTCTTTGGAGGTGGCAGTGATCCTTTTTCTGCTTTATTTTCTGTAGTTATGTTGGAATTTTGTACTGTTAATCGTTTTGGATTCTCTGTTGGAAAGCTTATGAGATCAATGGCAGTATTGTTTAGTATTTTCTTTGGTTTCGGGTCCTTTAGAACTACTGCATATCCTGTTAGATAGGTTGGAATTTATGTATCTTTTTTTCTCTCTTATGTGGGTAAGATTTGCTCTATAGCTACAACGATGCTTAAGCCATTAGCATTGGTATCAGTAAGGCTTGAATATCTTTATAGCATTTCAATTGATGCTGGGCTGAATTCAACATATAGACTTTAGGTTTGAGCTTATTTATATTTTTCCAGTTTATCTGTGAATTCAGTGGGCTGAATTCAGTTATTAATCTATGAATTCAGTTATTATGTGCTGTTTCTATATCAAATTCTGAATTCAGTGGGCTGAATTCAGTTAATATATGCTGGGCATTGCTAGGAATTCAGTGGGCTGAATTCAAGTTAATATATCAAATTCTGAATTCAGGTTGGTTCTAATCAAATTCTGAACAGCTTTCTTACTTGAACTTCCTCATTTTTCTGTTTTGTGAGCATACAAACTTCTAGAAATGTTTAGGATTGGAAGTGTTTCAAATGTTTTCTGTGTTCTATAGCCTCATATTGGCATTGTTGGGAGTTTAGAAAAGAGTAATCCTGTATTGGCGTGGTTTGAAAGGCTCGGTTTTGCTTGGAAAAATATTTCATTCTGCTCGGTTAATATAAAATTTTGGAGTTTGAAAGGCTCGGTTTCTGGCACCATATTCATATACTTCTATTTTATGCTGGATTGAATTCAATTATTATCTGTGAAATCAGTTGGTTGAATTCAGTTATAAATCTATGAATTCAGTTATTACATACTGTTTCTATATCAAATTCTGAATTCAGTGGGCTGAATTCAGTTAATATATGTTGGGCTCATGTTGGTTCTAATCAAATTCTGAACAGCTTTCTAATCAAATTCTTCTGCTTTCTTACTTGAACTTGAAAATTGACGTACATACCATTCAATTCATACGTATTTAGATATCTGACACCTAAAACTTCGTTTTTTAGATACAAACCACCTTACAATTGCATGAAAAAGTTGTTCTTAATGCAAATGAGAGTTAAAATGGTGGTATTATTTAACTTGATAGATTTTAGTGGTATAAATGTAAAGAGTTAAATTTAGGTGTTTGTTATGTCAATGCGTAAGAACTTGGTGGTATGTGTGTGACCCTTATAAACACTTATAATATCCAATTCCAAGTTTATTGGAAGACCTCTAGTTTGACTTGGGGTCCTGTTTGCAGATGTTGCAACAAATGGATTATAATACCCACAATGTATAAGATGTACCCAATGAATTGTTTAGTATATTTTAAAAAAGATTATGTGTTAAGTGTGCAATTGTGGCTATTTCCATTAAATATACAATTGCAGATTTGGTGGAAAACGAGTTCGGGATTTAATGGAAATATACAGTTGCAGATTTTGAGTTTTTTAAATACAACTTGTGTTGTTGCGGCTGGAAGAGGAATTAATGGAAATTCTTCCTGTTTTTTTAGTTATTATGGGTGGATTGAGCTGTTTTTAGAATCCTAGTTGTTGTTGTAATTCTAGGTGCTGTTGCAATTATAGGTGTTGTTTTTTGAGTTATTATGGTGTGCTGTTTATCTGTTAAAACGGGGTTGGGCTGTTTAGAATCCATTTGTAAAAGCTATGTAGATGTTCAGAAATTTCATAAATGAAGATATATTGCTTCTTTCTCGTGGATGTAGGTCAATCTGACCGAACCACGTAAATTAATGTGTTCCACTTTCTTTATATAGCATATTTACTTTATTACTTCGCATTTTAACATCTGTTATTTCAATTCTCTATAAACATAATATTTTTATAGAGAATTAGTTGTTCGATCGTTGTATCATTTTACACGGCTAATTACGTGCTTACACGTATTATTTATTTAATTGCAATTTAATATCTCTCCATGATAAGTATAATTAAAGATATCGCTAATATTTCTCATATTCATAGTATGTCTAATAAGAACAAATAAGTTGCTACTCCTGCACTTTGGGAGAAGGACATAAAAATAATATTCTGTGATCTGTGCATAACGGAAGTTGAAAAGGGGAATAGGCCAAATACATTTTTCAAAGAAAGGCGGCAAAACATTGTGACGAAGTTTAGGGAGGTCACGAGGCGAGGGATTATGAGAGGCTCCAGACTAAAAAATAAGTGGGACCAACCGAAGAAGAGTGGAAGCTTTGGAATGATTTAAAAAAGGATCGACTGGCTTGGGATGGGATCCGGCAAAGCGAACAATTGCTGCTTCAGAAGCATGGTGGACTGAAAGGCTTACGGTAAGATTTGTTTGGATTAATTTTTGTTATGTTAAGAAGTTTTATTTTTAAATTCCTAAATAAATTTCATTATTTTTCACAGATTTATCCTGCGGTAAAGAAGTTCAAATTGGCTGGGATAGAGCCGGAATTGGAGGAGAAGCTCGATAAGATGTTTGGTGGTGTGGTAGCTACAAGGAAATATTCAGCTGCCCCTAGCCAAACAATCTTTGAAACAACTCCTGAACACATGATGACCCAGAGTTTAGAGGAGATCGTGATCTTTTCTTCTTTGTTGTGGACCTCTTCCGTGATTCACTTCATCGAGACTTCTTCACTGCACTAAGCAAAGATCTACGGCTAGAATACATTCGTTATTATTATAATCGTCGCACCATGTGATTTTCATTTTATTGCATCTATGAGTACTGCTGCTTGTAATATACTTGTTTGGACAAGTTCTATTTCATTGAACTAATGTTTAGTTTAATTTTGTGCAAATGGATGAGTACTCGTGATCTTGATGTTTTGTCGTTTCAAATCTTGTGCAAATAGATGATTTAAAACTCAATAATTTTTAATGCTCTTACGATATATAGATATATATGAATATGTAAATACAAACATACTTTTATATATATATATATATATATATATATATATATATATATATATATATATATATATATATATATAATTTTAATACTTTTAAAATATATAAAAATATAAAAATAAGAACATATTTATAAATCTAATATCTAACTTTGATATTTATGTATATGCATGAAAAAGATACTAACTCAATAAATTTTAAAATACTAACAGTATATTTAACAACAAATGAAAGATGTATTTTATTTTCAAAAGCTTATAAATATTTAATTTTATTAATCTTAACAATATATTTAACAACAAATGACGCTTAAGTTTTTAACAAATAAATTTATATTTATTAGTTTGTATATTTAAAATATAAATTTTTTTAAAAAAATTTCATTTGCAAATCCTTTATATTATATTAATAAATGAAAATTTTCAAACAGCTTTTAATAATAAGGGCAGATCGGTCATTTTCTCGCCCAGTAATCGTTTTTTCCCATAACCTGCAACCAAACAGACAGACAGCTTCCCCACAGCTGCTTCCCTCAGCATTGCTTCACTAGCAGCAATATGCATTCGTCAGCTTCATGGGCAAATAGAGACCTGTCGTTAGCTACAAGTACTGAAAGCAGAACTCAACCAAATGTAACCTTAATGGGACTAAGATGCTGTTGTATTATTTTTTCTATATCAAAATTCAACATATAACGAACTATGTTATACCGCGGGATTTAAGGGCCTGTTTGGTTCGAGTACATATGTTCGTTAGCAGACTAGAACATATTACCTGTGCTCTGCAGGAAGCACTGTGAGCTTCGTCTCTGTGTCTGGTCTGTATTGCGGAAAACAATGCAGGCAAGCCTTTTCCGTAAAAATGACCGCCCGCCCTCGTTTATTAAAACTGCTCAAAATTTTTGATTTATTTATATGATATACAAGTTTTGCAAATACAAGTTTTTTTAAAAGTTTTATTTTTTAAATATTGAAAGTAATAAATACAAATTTTATTTTTTTATTTTAACACTCAACCATATGTCTATATATTTAAATAGATATTTAAAGCTTAAAACGATGATATATTAAAAGTTATTTGATATCTATATATTTATATTTTTAAATTAGTAAAAGATGTGTTTAAAAACATTTATCGATTTATATGTATATAATTTAATATATCTCGTCATTTAAAAGTATTAAAATTTTGAATTTAAAATAATGTAATCGAGAATGCTTTGAAACAAAAAACATGAAGATAACAATCGCATATCCCAAAAAGTCATAAAGTCGTTGCAGATGTACATTGTGTCCTCTCAACGACGTGCTAAGCAACAAGATAAATGAAAAGAATCGTAGGACAATTACAACAACAACTAACGGGATAATAATGTTCAATTTAGTTTTCATGTCCTCGTAACTCCCGTGTCACACATTCTTCCATGGAGCCATCCACTCCCTAACGATCCGTCTCCCCGAGAATCCGCTAGATCGTCCGCCCATCGGAAGAAACCGCATCGCTGTGAAATGTTCCGAGGCAACGAATAAAACTTTCGGCGAAAACTGTGCGGTTGTCGTGATGTTAAAAGCGAAGTCTCGGAGACCACAGTGACATAACACTCAGTGAGAGGTAACTGACACTGGTGGAACTCATGTCTTCCCGAAATGCAAGCGAATATGTAAATTAATAACTTTGATTGCCAATCGCGCAATTTGTAAACCAAAAACTACACTAAACATCAAACATCACCAACATAATCATCAAACCACAAAATTTAAAAGAAATACATTACTTTTACATACGAAAAAATTTAATAAAACTCGATACAAGACAAAATAAGATCGATAAAAAAATCTAGCTAAGGGGATACAATTCTATGTCATATTAACCAACGCATTTGTTATTTCTTCTCGAAGAGATGCCATCTCTTCAGCACCTTCGTCGTTCTTGGTGCAAACGTTAGGTTGTTCTCTATCATCAGAACCTATTTGGTTTTCTGCTGGTTGTGGAGCTACTTCTTCATTTACTTCGCATCTGTAAATCAACATCGAATCTCGATGGATGACGCTCTAATGTAATTATGCAGCATCATTGTTGCTATAACGATCCGCACTCGTTTAGAAAACGGATACGAGGGCATGTCTCGTAGTATAACCCATTTTTTCTTCCAAACACCAAATGTCCTCTCGATCACGCCTCTTAAGGAAGAATGTCGTTTGTTGAAGATTTCATTCCGGGTTCGTGTCACATTACTTGCTTTTTCAAAGTCCGGTATATGATACCTTGTATCCGGGAATGGTTTCATATAACCTCTTTGCATCAATAACCGGCATCCACCGTATAATATTTCCTCGTTTAAAACTTGTAAGTAATTTTTGATGTATGAAGATCACATAATCGAATTTTGTTAGAATGCACATACCGTTTGGTGGATGCGGAAAACGGTAGCGTTCATTTCTCGTTGCACTTTTAAATATTCTCATCGTCATGTGCACTACCCTCCCAGCCAGGCATGCCAAATGTAAAACACATGTTAAAATCGCATACTGTCATGACGTTTTGTGTTGGTATTCCACTTCGTCCGATAAATGCAACTTTCTCATTGTTCGAAACACGTGCATCGACATGTGTTCCATCAATTGCTCCGATACAATCCTAAAAATGTTTAGGGACATTATTTTTATGTTGATTCAAAAAATGAACAGTGAATTGTAAATGAAATACCTTAAAGAACGGCATGTACCGAGGATCGTTACGAATCTCTTGTGGTATTTGTGCAAATGTTGGATCAAGTGACTTGATAACATCTCTACCGAGGCTAAGCAGAGCATTTAAACCTACCGTGAAGTACCTACTAATTGTTTCTGACGAATGTTGAAACCGTTCCATCGCTGAACGCATCGACTCGTTCTGTGAAAGTATGTAAATAGTGATTGCTAATACCTCCCGATTTGTTGTCCTCGTAGACCCATGCAGTCCATGAGAGTCAACAAGCTCCGATAAAAGATCTTTAAATACCTCCTGACTCATTCTAAATATGTTGTGGAATCCGGTCGGATGTCCTTCTAACATCTCTAAAACCCATTTTTCCCCATTTAGTGCCGATGTGTAACATCTGGGACTGGTCAATGTAGGTGTTGTAGTAATCTATCGCTGGGTTTATTCGTCGCGTTTCTCCTCCTACGATGACGTTCCTCAGGATCCATACTAGATTTTACTCTAAATTTAAAAAGAAAACCAAATAAATAAGCAATTCATATGCATTATTTATCCCAAGTCACATGTATAATGTAAACACTTATCAGAACAATATGAAAGGAACGACGACGAAAGAAAACTGCTTTAACAAAATAAATCGTTCAAAGAAACAACAAGACAATCATAAGTTTAGAACAAATGCGTAGTTGTCCAAATGTGCTATTTAAACTACAATTTGCACCCAAGTCGATGTTCCTCCCGTAATAAAAATGTCGTATGTACTTCACCCTACGTTTCTTAGATATTGCCACGAAGAAGTCCCCGTGTACCGAATCCCGTAGCAGCTTAACCGCGAAATAATATGGGTCATCATCACCTGCAATGTCTTCATCCTCCTCCAAAATTGAAACCACATCATTCACCTAGGTTTTCTGCACTTTATGCGGTGCATCATTTGAAGATTCGACCAAGTAGGAGAGCTGAGCCCTGTATGATGCAGCTCCACTCTTCTTCCTACCTTCGAAGCGAGGACGCTTTGATCGATTCGTCGATCGCATCTCGGCATGTCCAAGGCTAGGTAGTACTGGAGAATCATCAGATAGACTGACAGCCATAGTCTCCTGGGTCTCAGCAAATCCGACCTCGCTGGGTGCACATGCAAACTTGCCAGTGGCAACGATTCCCTTGAACATCCGATCCATCCTTTCCTCGAGATCAGGTTCAATTCCAGCCAGTTTAAACTTCTTTGCAGTGGGAACAAGCTGAGACAAAAGTGGATTTATTAAAATTAAGCAATAATTGTAATAACTTTTGAAATTATGGAAAAAACATCTATATACTTACCGCAAGTCGTTGTGCCCACCACTCTTCAGATGCATTTATGGTGCGCGTAGCTGGATTCCATCCGAGACCTGTAAACCCATTTTTCAAATCTTTCCATGTCTTCCAATTCTTTTTCATCTGATCCCATTTATTTTTAAATTGCGACCTATCATACGTCCTACCAGTTGCTTCTTTAAAACCCTTAACAACATTTTCTCAACCTTCTTTATTGAGATGTGTGGATGGTCTATTTCCCAACTCTATCTCTTTTATGCATAGTATCACAAAAGAGATATTTTATGTCCTTCTCCCATGTTGCGGGTCGAGCAATTTCCTTTCCCTTACCGGCCATGTTATAGTAAGCTAGAGCACATATAAAAAATAAATATATTGAAATTCATAACTGGGCTAACATTTGAAACAACATAGAAACGAAATGCATTCAATTTTAAACCTTCATCACATCCAAACTAAACATAAAATTAAAAACAAAAATTGCAAAAAATATAAAAGAACACGTATTATTTTACGTGGTTCGGTCAATATGACCTACATCCACGGGAAGAAAAATGGAAATTTTATTACGAGATGAAAGGGTAGGTACAAGACTTTCCTTCATACATTACTTCACCTCCAACATAGAACTTCACATTCGTAACACCACTACAAGGGCCAAACCGAGACAACTTCACCCCAATGTATGGCTCAAACATAGGAATTCACTTCCATCATAGGACTTCACATATAGAACACCACTACAAGGGCCAAACCGAGACAACTTCACCCCAACAGAAGCAGCTCAAACATAGGAATTCACCTCCAACATAAGACTTCAAATACAACTACAAACAGCCAAACCGAGACAGCTTCACCCCAACGTAGGCGACTCAAACATAGGAATTCACCGAGAACATAAGACTTCAAATACAACTACAAACAGCCAAACCGAGACAGCTTCACCCCAAGAGAAGCAGCTCAAACATAGAAATTCACCTCCAACATAAGACTTCAAATACAACTGCAAACAACCAAACCGAGACAGCTTCACCCCAACAGAAGGGTGAAACATAGGAATTCACATCCAGCATAAGACTTCAAATACAACTACAAACAAACTAAACCGAGACAGCTTCACCCCAACGTAAGCGAGTGAAACATAGGAATTCACATCCAACATAAGACTTCAAATACAACTACAAACAGGGCCCGAGTAGATTAAACAAAGCTCAAACCCGAGCAATTCTTCCATCAAGAGTATAATCCCAGCAATTCTTCTATCAAGAGTTATGATTAATAAATAAAGCAGTGGCATTCACTAATCAAAAGTAGAACACACACACAGAAAAAATAAAAAAATAAATCAAGCATGTGATATATTCTTAAGCTTTGATCTTGATATGAGCCATGCACTCGTTGTCTCACCGAGAATGAGGCATGCCTAACCCATTCTTTTTTTAAATGGTAAAACTAATAGCAATATACATCAATAACTAAAATCGAGAAGTCCGCATACACCATCAACAATCGTGCACCTGAACATTTCGAATGTCATACACCATCAACAATCGTGCATACACCATCAACAATTGCGATGGTTACCAAAATCGATGACAACAAGGATAGGTTTATGGAATTGATATTGATGGGCACAAAGGCATCCCCATTCAAGCATAATAGTATGTTCGATCCCCCATTAGAATTATAAGCCAATAGAGGTAATAAACCAACAGTCCGAGCAAAAATAAAATGAGGTCAAGTTCAACTTGGAGCAGTTATGAACCCAAACAGAATGTACCCAAATGAACACCACCAACAGACCAAATAAAAGGTCCTCTCATATTCAACACCTGTAAACCCATTTCTCGAAGCCAAAAATCCTTCTCAGAGATTTTCAATGCTAAATGAACCCAAACGAATGTACCCAAATGAAATTCCGAAAGATTCAAAAATCGTATATAGCCATATAACCCCAAACAACAATGCAGAAGAAAGACCAATCGCCCCTGTAACATTTCGAATGCCATAAAGACCCCAACGACGTGCCAAATGAGCTAATTCAATGGTAATATTCAATACAAAGCATGCCATGAAACTCCATTTTGTCATTACTCGCATATAAATGAGAGTGAAAAATAACTCAAAAAACAATTCTAGTCATTCCACATCCGCTATTTCGAACGGATCAAGCCTACGAAAATACCGTAAAAACCGCAAACAAGAACCGAATCCATAGTCGATGTAAGAAGCATATGCTTGATGGAGAACAAGGAGATAGCTGGAACTTCATTCCAGAAAACCACAAAGAAGAGTAAAGGCATAAACTCCCTAAAATCTCATGCCATCTCACAGATTCAAACGAATGTCATAAGGCGTAAACATAGAAACGAATTTCAGAAATACCGGAGATACGTAAAATACCTCAGATCTGCAAGTAGATCGGCAAAAATGGCTCGATTTTTACCTGAGCTCGGCCGATTCGAGTGGATAGGGAAGAAGAAAAGGCCAGAGATATCAGAGATAATCAGCGGACATAAGGGAGACGGAAGGCAACCGCGGGGGTAGGGATGAGAAATAACTGCGTGAGGAAGCTGCGCCGTAGGTATATTGCCGCTGCCCGCGTCGTCTCCGCTTCGTCTCCGCTTCCGCCGCGCCGCTGCAACCAAACGGAAGAAATTCGGACGTACCTGCTGCGAACGCCCCGCGCCGCGCACAAAAGCCCGAAACAAAGGGACCCTAAATCATATTTGAACAGCCAAGCAGCCGTTCCTCAACGAATGCCGCGAAACCCTAAAACCCGAAGGTCGCTCGCCGTGCCGACGAATTCGCCGGAGCCATATCCAGACCTACCCTTCCCCACTGCGGAACAATGTCGGTCGGTGCGGGACGAGCTCCTTGCTTTCCACGGCTTTCCGAAAGAGTTCGAACGCTACCGCCGAAGGGCCACCGCCGACGGAGCCCCGCTCTTCTCCGACGAAAGCGTTCTCGACGGCCTCGTGAGCATTCTTCTCTCACAGAACACCACCGACGCCAACTCTCGGCGGGCCTTCGCTTCCCTTAAGTCCGCTTTCCCCACTTGGGAAGAGGTATAGCTCCGCTCCGCCCCCCAAAACACTAATGAGAATCTCATTTTTTGTTCTTTTTTAATCCCATGAAGGTTCTTAATGCGGAGACAAGGAGCGTGGAGAATGCGATTCGGTGCGGAGGGCTGGCAGCCACTAAAGCGACTCGTATTAAGAGCATTATGAGGGGTGTGAAGGAGAGAAGAGGAGAGATTTGTCTGGAGTATTTGAGGGGATTGTCGGTTGCAGATGTGAAGGCTGAGCTTTCAATGTTCAAGGGCATTGGCCCAAAGACGGTAGTGTTTTCCTTTATTTTACTGTGATTTCTGGCTTTTAGATGTTTCTTGGCAAGAAGTAGAAAATGGAAATCATATAGATCAAGAATTGGTAAATTTGAGAGGATTTACGATTATTGAAAGGGAGAAATGCTTAAATCATGTGGAAGGGTGTGATTTAATAAGCCCTTGGTGCTGTTTGTTAGCTGAAAATGTAGTCTACTGTATTTGGGATGCAGGGGATTCCAAATTTTGGCTATTCGGTTGGATGAAAAAGGGACTTGTGTAAAATTGAGGTGAATTTCAAACGTTTCATGTAGTTTATTTCAAGTGTACTAGAAATTTCATCAGATTTGTGTGATTGTCAAATGTATTGTAAATGGTGGTGGTCACCACACCTGCTGAATCCACTGAGACTGCCCACAACATTGCAGCCGCCGCCCCCCCCCCCCCCCCCCCCCCGCTCCTTCCTCTGTTGTTGGCACTACCATAGCTGCTGCTGATAACCACTACCATCCCTGCCATTGCCGTCGACCACTACCACCATCGCTACCGCTAGCCGCCGCTCCTACCGCTGTCGTTGGCCCTACCATAGCCTTTGCCGATAAACACTACCATCCTTGCCATTGCCATCGACCACTACCACCATCGCCGCTGCCAGCCACCACTGCCACCCATTGTGGTTGCCCCATCCGATCACTTCCGCTATTACTACCTCCGCCATAGCTTTCGTCACAATCGTTGACAAATGTATTTTTTATTGAATTGATTTTTTTTTATCAAACCAAACAAGAAAATCTAAAGTCCTATATTTACTTTATACTGAACCAAATAATTTTAAGGTATTCTAAATATAATATACTACCTTTACACTTTATTTATTTTTTTAGCAAACCGAACAACCTCTAAATTACCAGCAAAGTGATTGAAATGAGATATTATCAAAATCACAGGATTTAGAGTGCCTAAGATTTTGTTTGGCAAGATTTAAGCTAAATCTTGCTTAAATCCTATTGTCAAACAACCTGTTATGATTTATATTTAATTTGTGAACTTTAATTATAGAAACTTCATGGCATCTAAGAACAATGGCAAGGATTTGAGTTATTGATATGCTTGGATTTACTTAAAACATTAGCAAAATGGGGCTTATCCTAAGGCATTAATCAGTAGATGAGTTTAATTCTCATGGTGATAAAATTTATGTAGGATGCAACTAGATGATTGACCTTCTTCCTGTGACACGAGTATAACACATTAAAATGTTGGGAAATGAGTTTAATTCCCATTGGTATGCCTCACTTTCCAATAAGACTCAACTAAAGGTTGAGAATTGACTATTGATATTGTACATTGATTGGCCTACACCCTTAGATTTTGCCTACTCAAAAGGAGGACAATTCAATAAAATGAACAAATTCTTCCTAAAAATGAACACCTATGTTACTCTGTCAAATCCTAATGTCAACACGATAGGGCATAAGGCTAATTACTAATCAACATCCTGATCATGGATTCTTTTTTTTTAATAATTAGTTAAAACCTTTGAAGATCTTGATGTATTAAAAATCCCATAATTTTCTAATTAATTATTTCCTTATAAAAACAAATGGTCTCCTGTCCTACATGATCATTTTAACACATGACTATCCACATTCTAGTTGAAGAATTCTTTGTCATTGTTTCCATGTTACGATAATCAAAACATTTTTTAATGAAATAAATTGTTATCCTCTTGGTTAGAACCTCCACCACAACTGTTTTCTTGTTGAATTTAATAGTGGATGAACATTCTTAGGATCCTTGTGATGAATTTTGTAGGAAGGGCATTAGAAATTGACTAATAATTTCAATTTGAAACCCCGAGGCGGTAGTTTTAGCCCTTTAATTTTGTGTATTTCATCTTTTGATCTTCACTAAAAAGCAGAGCAAAATGTTAGTACATGTCTACATGATAATTCCTTTATTTGGAGGACAAAGTTCCTTCTTCAGACTTAACATTATATTGAAAAATTTGTTGTAGAGTCATATATTATTTAGAGCTATTCAACAATTTAATATATTAAGTGGCAGTAGTTACACTGATCCGACATTCCTAGTTGGTTATCCACATGATGAAGCATGAGCTTACTATTGATTATTACCCTTTGTGGGGCAATTAGGTTATCAAGTTATGGATAAACGCTTGGTCAAATCTTTTTGTAGAAGGGTGATGCCCCTGAATTAAAAAGGGCACAGCAAAGCTAGACAAATTGGAAAGGAAAAAGCCCTTTATGAAGGGACTTACGTAGAAGCTCACTCTGGGCAAAGCAAATGAAATCTGCGATGCTGATTTAGACTTATTTAAATATTGATTATTTAATAAATCACCATTTATGTGGTGTTTAACAACCTTTTATATTCAGAAAACTTGTTGTTGATTTATAAGACCTTCAAAGTCTAGCTATGTAATCAAGGTCACTCTTTCAAGTGAACTAGTGATCATTCCTTTACTTGAAATCAACTAATTAAACTAATGTGGTGGACTAAAAAACAAAAAATGGATTAATGTAGGCTTCGGATTTGAAAAATAAACTAATATGTTTTTTTGCTTGTACTTCTCTCGTGTCACATTTTGAATTTCACAATGTTCATTTTTTCTAGTTAAATGCTCATAATTAACATAAGAGATACTAGATCTTGTAATCAAACTCAAGTAAACAAAGTGATGACTTTATTATGAAATAGATAGTGAAATCTTTCTAGTAGCTATTATCACCCAATTTTATAACCCTGTTTTTTTTAATATGGCTGGCTAACGCTATTGTGCAATTGGTTAAATAAAAAAGTTTTTTTTTTCTTTTTTGAAAAATAATAATAAATAGCATTTGATTGCACCTTTTTGAGGTGTTCAAGAAAGAGAATTCCAACCAGAAAAAAAAAAAAAAAGGTTGGGGGCCAAGTGGCTTAATATATTTTGACATCAAGTTTAAGGAGAATGAAAAAATGTCTCCCTCCTTCCATATGAATATAGCAGGATTTAGCTCATAATAACTTAAAAAATTATGCTTGGCTAAGCTGTTTTGGATACTACTGGCTTTATGAGCTTTAAGTCATAGTCACCATTAATGCTCTTCCTTGTCGTTTGCTTTTGAAAATGGTTCTACTTTGAATGAACATATCAATTTATTTCAACTGATTTCATTGGAAATTATTTTCAAAGAAAAGAATCTCTATTCTTATTTAATCTCCTTCATCAATCATAGTGTACAGAATGATTATGGGACATGCCTATCATTTTAGTAATTGACTAAACTAGGGAATCTATGTGAGATCCTTGAGTTCAGCCTAATGCTACAAAATTTGTTCATTGGCGATGAGCTAGGGAGTCGTTATTGAAGTTGGAGTTATGATATTTCATATAGTGTTGTGAGAAGCCTAGTTCCATTTGAGTTGCTCTCCTTTTTTCCATCGATCTCAATGAAGCCACTATTTTTGATGCTAGAAAGTGCCAAGCTGGTGCTCAATCAAAGTTAAGCTTGAACTATAGACCATAACGAATGGGTATTCTTAAAGGAGAGACATTCCTTAAGTTTGTTTAACTTTAAGGTCTCTTTATACTCTCTAAAATTTAGACTACTCCAACATAGTCCAACCATAAATTATGATAAAAGGCTTATTATATTTTTCCTCATCCCATCAATCCATATCAGTTGAATTATTAATTTGGTTTATATTTTCAAACTTCGTAGAATTTGGATTATATTATATGTTATCATCTAATTTTTTTCTTTATTTAGTCATAAGGTTATATTATATTTTACCGTCTTTTTCCTCTTTATGAATTTTTATTACGATTAAAATTTTTGAAGCAAATAATATGATACTATACATCCAAATGACAACGACCATGGGCCCTATTTGTAGTCAAAGATAGTGCAAAAGCTCTGATTAATCCTGACTGGATCTCTTGTAGCCACTTATTATGTCATATAGATAGTTTCTTCTAAGGAGTAACTGACGTCACATTTGGAATGTTTAGTTAGCTTTTATTCTCTTTTGTGAACATCATCTTGCCTCATATTCTTCCAAGGGAAACAAAGTACGCACCCTCCTCTCCACAAACATCTGGCACGAAAAACTTCTATTGAATTGCTATTGCCTTGAAAGAAAATGTTAGTTCAAAGCCTTTCATTACGTTTTGAGATGAATGTAAACAATTATTGGCACTGGTCATGATCACAGTGTGTATAGATAGGCGACTTAAGATCTCATCTACCCCTATGGTCATTTGCTAGAGTTGGGAACTTCTCTTTTACTATGTGAATCAAATGCCCATCCATGAGTCCAATGTGATTTTGATGAACTTTTTGCTCCATTATTACACTTTGGGAGAGAGATTAGTGTTATGAGAAGCTTTTTCCCGCCTTAATTATTTCTCTCTTTTTCTTTTCATCGAGCACCTTGGTAAAAATATCAATTATTTTTCTATGGAGTTTTGGAGTTTATAGATGGGTTAAAGAGCTCCTAGAGATTGATTGAGATAATGAACTACTCGTATTGCTCACTTTAGAAAGTGGGATTGCTTGACTTGGAATGTGTAATTGCCTATTCATTCTTTGAAATAGAAGTGGTGGTACAACTCTAAAAGATCGTAAGGCAGCATGCTATGTTTTCCCAGCTCTCTCTTTGTAACAGATTAAAAGCTGGTCTAATCCCCTGCCCCATCTCTCCCCATCTGAATGTTCTGCTTCATTGGATTTTGGACTCCGATAGTGTGATATTTTACTCTTTAACATAGATTTTTAGGGCCTAATTAATAGTCATTGAAGCGTGATGCAAAGATGCCAAATGCGTTGGTCTTAATTGAGTCTCTTAAACCACTTGTTGCATCAACTTTAGTTCTCTTTGGTGCACATGATCACATCATCAAGCCTCATGGGCAAAACCCAACCTATTCTTCATCAAGGATATTGTTATGATGTATCTATCATCTCTATGATACTTTAACTATGTTGAGATAGCCATATAGTACCAATAGTATGAGCATATATGTAAAATATAATCATCTTTTCTTGTTTTGAAGCTCATAGCACAAATAAAGTGCATTTGGGCTAACTGAAACACAAATATACTATTGAGAAAACACTAAATGCATATACGCAACAACCTATATGGATATATATCACCTAAACTAAAAAAACATGGTAGATTTACATGCATCCCGCTTAACTCCTGTGTATTTACATATCTATCGCCTAAACTTCGCTTTTTATATATATGCGTCTAATTACTTATGCATGAAAAAGATGTATTTCATTTTTTAAAAAGGTAAAATACATGTAGATGTAAAAAATAGAGTTTAGATGTTAGATATACAATACATAGGAATTGGGTGGTGTGTATGTAAATGCTCCAAAAAATATTTATGGCAAATTCAATCAAATATTAACAACAAATAGCAATTCAAGGCAGTAAGCAAGTTAAATTTTAACTAATAAGCTGACTTTGTACATTTTTTATTATCTTATTTATTTTTATTTTCAATTTTGTACATTAAAACTTGGGGTTATATTCAACTGTGGTTGGAACTGGATAAGGAAGTAAATGAACAAATTTGAACAAGACTGTAATTTTGAAATTTGTAGGCTGTCTGAGATAATCTTCATCACATGGATTCGACATGAATGTGACATTTGCATGTATTGAATTTATTTTTCATAGCAAGTGCTGTACTTATTACATTTTGTACGCACCAGCTTATGATTTAGCAATATGTGATAAAATAATAACAGGTGGCTTGTGTTCTGATGTTCCATCTTCAGCAAGAAGATTTCCCTGTGGATACCCACGTGAGTGGATTTTACCATAATTTATACTAATTTTTTTATTTTTCATAATATACATTAAAATGAAAGAAAAGAAATTCTCAAAAATTTTGCAGGTTTTTCGTATCACAAAATCTATTGGTTGGGTTCCCATGAAGGCAGACAGAGAGAAGGCATATCTTCACCTTAATAAGAGGATCCCCAATGAGCTGAAGTTTGATTTGAATTGTCTGTTTGTAAGCCATGGAAAGATATGCCACAGATGTGCCGGTAAGGGGGGTTCTGATTCTTCTTGTCCTTTGAAAAATTATTTTATCGTGTAGCATTGAAAGTTATTTATAACAATAACAAGAAGAAGAGGTTTTACCCACATAAGTCAAATCTAAAACATCTCCTAACAGAGTCATAGATGATCGACTTTTAATGCGACCAAATTATCTAAGATGACTCTTTTTATTTTGTCTGCCACGGGAGCTACTCCGACTCTTGCACTGATATATTCATTTCACATTTAGTCTCTAAGTGTAAAGTCACTCATCCACCAGAGCATTTTCATCTTAGCTACACTTAATTTTATACTTCCATTTTACTGGCCAACATTTTGTACCATAAAGCATTGCATTTCTCTCATCCATCTTATAAAATTTTCCTTCTAAGTCTAAGCAGCTCTTTTCTATTACACAATAGGCTCGATGCGTTCCTCCATTTCAACCATCTAACTTGAATTCTACTGTCAAAAGCTCCATCTATATTACATCACTTTCAACAATAGACCCGAGATATCTAAACTATTTAACTCATTTTAATGACCTGATTACCCATTGTTACAATCTTGTCACCAGAGCTATTATTATTAAAATTACATTTCATGTATTCAGTATTTGATCTACTCAAATGGAAGGTTTTAGACTGTAAAGCTGATCTCTATAATTCATGTTTTTTTTTTGAACTCTCTCTCTAGTCTTATCCACAAGAAGGATATCATCAGAGTAAAGCATTACACCAATGTGTATTATCTTGTAAAATGTCCATTAAGAACATTCCCAACTAAAGCAAATAAATATAGACTTAAATTTGATACCTTATGTAATCCAATTGAAATAAAAAAAATACTTCGTCAATCCTCCCTTTGTTCGAACACCGATGACAATTGTAGTATGTATATCGTCATTGACTTGAATATAAGAAGTATCAATATCTTTTTTTTTTTCTAAAACTCTTTGAATTATTTCTCTTTGAATTTTATCATAAGTTTTTTTCTAAATCAATAAAAATTATATGTAAGTCCTCCTTATTCTCTATTATTATCTCAATCAAACATTTTAATAAATGTATAGCTTCCATGGTAGATTTGCCCGACATGAATCCAAACTAATTTTGAGAATTTTTTGTATCACATCACAACTTATGTTCATTTATTTAATTCCTCTATAATTTGCACATTTTCTTGCATCGTATTTATTATTAATATAAATCAATAGATACTTTTTTTCACTCATCAAACATCTTATTTGTTTTTAAAAGAATATTAAAAAGTTTAATAAGCTAAAAAATTTTCAGATTCATTAAACATTTTTACACTTATATAACAATACTATGAGCTCTTACTGTTTTTCCACATTTTTTGTTTAAAACTCTCAACCTTTTAAGCGAAGGTCAATAAAAAATTATGTTGTTATTTACGATTTTAAGATTATTAGAATTAATTCAATTTTCACAATCATCATTGAGCATTAAGTTATTTGTGTCGCAAGTCGTGATCTGTTCGTAAAGCAACCTCTTTGAATGTCGTAAGTCCCATCAGCTCACGGGTTTGAATCTCCCTTTAATCAGTTTGCCGACAGTGAGGGTGGTCCTCAAATAGTTAAGACACATGAGTGTGGTTGAGAGCTTGCATAATATCCTCCAACCATTCTTTATTAAAAAAAAAAAAAAAAAAAAAAAAAAAAAAAACCTTATTTATATAATAAGGGTGTATTTACATGCATACAACGCAATTCTTAAATATTACTTATCTAAACATCCGAACTTTTATATTTTCATTCTTAACAGTCAAATCTTTGACGTACATTAAAGATATTAAAAATAAAATAATCTTTTCATGCATATATTTTTAACATGAAAATTTTATAAATGTAAATATCACACATTAGATATGTAAATTCATGTGAATTGTGATATGAAAATGAGAGAGAGAGAGGGACATACATTTCCTCCTAAGTCATATAGATGGAACGAGTTTATTAAAAAGTAAATAAAAAATATTCTGTTTTAAGGTCTTATGGCTCATATTTCAGCCAATGATATGAGCCCAGCTGCTAGGCTCAGAAAGAAGAAAAATATTGCCAAACGCATCCGGACAACGGACGTGATACACTTGAATGACGGAGGGTAGAGGAGAAACAAAAAAATAGTGTATCACATCCGTTGTCGAGACTTAGCTTATATCTAGGCCTAATATTCTTTTTCCAAAAGAAACTCATGTAATGAGTGGAAGGAGCAATTTGTGCAACTACTCCATTGTTCATTATGCGGATTCATAAATATCTTAATATCTCTATAGAGTTTAGGATGATGATGCCACCGATGCTAATGCTATGGATAATCATTGTCTAAATAAAATTTATTAATATAAAAACTTTTAAGTGTTAAATATCATTTATATTAAAAAAAAAAAAACGAAATTTCCTGGTCACCTTTAAAATCAGCATGGGGGAAGATGGGGTTTGTTGCACGGAACTTTTTGACCTATATGATAGACCCAAAAAAATAATAATAATAATAAGAATGCTCACTGTTGCTAAAGTGCTAAAGATAGACTAGAAAAACTTGCCATTAAAATTTGTGTTTTCTCAACGATTATGATTAAATATGATGACAGTTTTTTAATTGACTTTTTCAAATATATATATATATAATTATCAGCGTAACTTTTTAACATCATATTAATTTTTAGCAGTTTAAAAGCTGCAACTGCCCCCAAACAGAATATTAATTTTAATTGTTTATGGTATCAGCGTATGTATAATCTATTCAAGACCCTCCTAATTATAGTCAAATCCCAAAAACTAAGTACATCTCTCTAAATTTTTGTGTATTCACGTATTAAACATGTAAATTTAAAGTTCTACAATATATATGCAAATAAAAAATATCTGGCGTTGACATGACTAGAAAATTTATTTCTTAGAGAAGTTGCCAAAAGAATTGCTCGAATATGCAGTCAAAACTGCTAAACTACATTACCAGCATCACGCTGAAAATAAATAGATTCCAACAATATATATATATTTGTTGAATTTTAATACTTGCTAACACAGTCTTGCTTATCACATAAAAAATAATACTATTATCATTTTTTAGAAGTAAAATACACATTTTCATGCGTAAGTTTAAAGCACTAAAATGCTATAAAAGTTCGGATTTGAGAATGTAAATACATGAGTACTGTGTGCTACGTATGTAAATTTTCCCTTTTTTTTTTATTTGATAAACTACACAATTAGTTCAATTAAAGATGAAATTCTTTCAGATTATACACATTAAATACAGATTAGCGCGATTACTACATAAGCCTGAAAATCCAAATTATTTCATACATTAATTATTCAAGTAATTCCTATCCAGTTAAATTAAGCACCAAATAACACTAATTAAACATTTATTTATCTTAATTATATATTAATTAAATTGCACGCTGATTCAACTCACCTCACCTCACCTCACCTCACCCAATAAATCAGTTTTTGAAACTTCCAATAACATTAGGATATACCAATTTTGAATTTAAAGAACTGCAAATCTGAGAGTAGCAGAAGTTTCCAATTTTCAAGTTCATTAAAAGCCCACTATATAAAGTAATAAATTAATGCATAGGTAAGGTGGTATGTATGTAAATTCATAGGAATTGAGTGGTATGCATTTAAATTTAAGGCAGTTGGAGAACTTCCAATAAAGCAAACAAGCAACAAGGAAATAATGATTTTTCATTTTTCAAAATCACTCTTAATTTATGTTATATGTTGGGGGAAACTATAGGAGTATATTTATATTTTATTTGCAAACATTTTAGGTCTTTTTACATATTTTAAAACAAAAGAAATATAAAAATTATCACCTAAATCACCTAATTCCTATGTATTTACATATCTAACACAAGGAATAAGGAAATTTACATACATAACGTATTTACATACCAAACACCTATAACATTCCGGGCATTCACATACATAGCACAGAATTCTTATGTATTTGTAAATCTCACACCTATACTTTCATATTTACACGACATTCAAATCATTCATATCACATCGAATACAGCACTATATGAAATATATGTTTTCATGCGTAGGTTTAAAACATCAAAGTTCTGTGTGTGTAAATATCAAAGTGCATGAATGAGATGTAACCGCATGAGAATCGTGTTCCAGAAACTTATGCATGAAAAAGTGCATCTCACTTTTAAAAAGTAATTCTGTATATTTTATGTGACCATGAAGATCTAAGTGGTTGTATGCATGTAAATATGAAAGTATAAGTGTTTGATATGTTAACACATGAAATTATGTGGAATGTATGCAAATACCCCAATGAAATAAATGGCTGAATCCTTGGTCTGATCCTCTATAATTACCAAAAATTAACAGCAAAAAGTATGGCGAGAAGTAAGAGTTCAAATGAAGAAATAATAAACTACAACCAAAATCAGAAAGACAATATTTTTTGCTAAAGGAGAACACATAATAAGTTGAATGTTAACAGAAAGCTTAAATAACATACAGCTCAACTAAGCACTAAACCCCTCAGAGAAATGCATATTTTAAATATTGACTGCACAAAATTGTTGCATCCCCACCCTAATAAGCAAAATTCAGGACTTTATCACCTTAATATCATAACCTGGAGAGTCAAATATCCACTGACCAAAATTCACCAAGAGATTTAAGTATGAAAACTGGAGTTTGATTTATATAATCATCTGAAACAAAAAGTTTCAGAATTCAATCAACACCTAAACTTTTTAAACCTTCATAAACAAAAGCTTCAAAGAATTCAGTGAAACAGAAACAGAATTTTGGAAGATACTCAATCAGAAGTTCACCTTTCAAGCACTGAGAGAGCTAAAGAACTGTTCCTTGCAGTCGCCTCAGCCACTGCTACCGGTCCACCTGTTGTAAGTCACCAAGAACCAGCATAACAATCTAAGATAACATTTCAATTTTAAGTAAATAATTAAAATCTAGGAAGATTTACATGCATATCTCTCAGTTCCTATGTATTTACATATCTAACATTTATAATTCTATTTTTACATGCATACCAACCTACCTATGCATGAAAAGGTGTATTTAACCCTTTAAAAGTTAAAATGGTGGGTATTTTTTGATGTGATATGAAAAATTTATGTTGGATAAGATATGTAATACATAGGAATTGGGTGATATGTATGGAAATGCCCCTAAAATCTAATGCATCTAGTTACCAAACATATGAACAGAAGTAATCAAATGAATATACATATTTTATTAAATAAAATGAGCAGTTATTTAGAGATTTAGGAGGGATATTCAACCAATTAATTGATTATTTAACAATAAATTAAGAGGGGTACAATTATAACTGCTTCAAATTTTGTCTGGGGGGAATGCTTAATGACAAACATCGTAACAAGGTAAAGTGCATGTGAACGTGTAACTATAAAGGAGTTCATGTAAAGGCCATAAAATAGGAAATTTACATACCGAGCACACAATTCTTACGTATTTAAATATCTCACACCTATACTTGCGTATTTACATACATAGATGGCACATTGTTGTTTTAAACCTATGAAAGGGTGTATTTCACTTTTAAGAAGTTGTAATTGAGCTATTTTGTTTATGTGATATTAAAGATTTGAGTGTTATGTGTGCAAATATGAAAATTTATGTATGAGATGTACAAATACATAAGAATTGTGTGCTATGTATGTAAATGCCCCTAAAAAAGTCACTCTTACTAAATTTTAAAAAGAGAAATGTGCTTTTTCATGCATTGGTCTACAACATCAAAGTGTTATACATGTGAATATGAAAGTTTAGGTGTTAGATATGTAAATACAGAAGAATTTTGTGGCATGAATGTAAATTTCCCAAAAAAGAAATTATATACTAAGAAAAATGCAAATGAAACAATATAATTAAAAATGTTAGCATACGCATAATGAAAGATTGAATCACTATCCTATAATACTAGCTAAAAACACTAAAATATATGTACATTAACTTGTACAATATAAATAAAAATGTTAACATATGCATAATGAAAGATTGAATCACTATCTTATAATACCAGCTAAAAACACTAACTTGCACATACCACCTAAAAAAAATGGATTATGAGCGACACTCCACTGAGCTGATTGGGTGCATCAACCAACTATGAGTTAGGTGCATGTATGAACAATGCTCCATAGACGAATGTATTAAAATATATACATAAGTACAAGTTATGATAAATTAACTGCCCACACAAGCTCTAAGAAACAAGTAAAATACTATAATTCATTGATTAGAGATAATTTAAATTATTGCATATTTTTTTTGTCATAATTGTTATTGAAATGCAAAGCTAAAATTTATAAGATCCATACAACTTGAACAAAATGACTAGAATGCAATTTATTTCTTTTTCAAAAGAATTAATGTGATATAAAATTATTAATTACCTACTAAGTTACTTTTATAGCACACACTTATTATTTAATCAATATATAGAGAAATATTTTGGAGTCTAAATGAGTGAGAGATGGGGTTTTGAATACAGTTGACCTGAAGTAACAAGTGATATGTATTAATACTTTAAGAATGTGGCAAAAAAAACTTTGGTATATTTATTATAATATCGGAACAAGCAAAGCTTATGGATTATTGGCACTTTTAAACTATTGTAAGTTGATTTTCATGAAAGTTTATGATAAATCATTTTGATGATTTTTAATATAACTAGAAATATCTAAAAATTCAAATAGACTGCTTGTTCTAGCCTTAGCATTCAAAGCTTCTAGGTCATGACAAAAGAGGTATTTGAGCAAAGTATTAAAGTAAGAGACATTAATTGTGATAAAAAGAGCAATTGTGATGATTGATGAGAACTTCGAAAGAGATTTTAGAAGTATATGTAGCATTTATTTTACCTCTAAGCAGTATTATCTGTTACATCTAACATGGATGGACGTGAGAAAATAAGAGAGGGAAATACAAAGGAACATGGGGTAACCAACAAATTATATTGATGCTATTGATGTTTGATGGCAACAATAACTCAGAAAGATTATTTAAAAATTGTCTAATAGCTTGTTTTAGCCTTCATATTCCAAACGTCTAGGATAGGTTGTAATAGAATAAAAGATTCATAGACATGAAAATTCACAGGTGTAAAAGACTTGCAGAATGCTTCTAGTTGGAGAAGAAATCAGTGAAGTCCTATATTGAAGGAGGCAAAGAGCTCGATAGGTACTGCAGGCCTGCACCAATCCTACCATCTTAAGAAAATATATAATAAAATAATAAAAAAACTACGATGAATGATTTAAGTTCATCAATGCAAGTCCACACATAATTAGTTAAAATAATCATTTGCATGTCAAAAACTATAGCTTTAGAGATTTGCATCAAATTTGCTTTGCTTTTAGCATTCATGAATCATTTAGTTGATATTTATTAAACAGGTCAGGCCATAATCGATTAGTTTACTATAGAAAAATTCATAAATCATCATCAATAAAATTGTCTTTACACATTATGAGATATATTTGCTATACATCATCAATAGTGAACATAATTTCATCTTCAATAATAGTTAAAAAAGAAGATTTTAAGGGGGGAAAAAATAATTGTACAAATAATGTGTTGGATGGATATGATTTTCAATAATAACGATGAAAAGAGAAAATAATTCAAGATGAAGATAAAAGAATACAAATGCCTATGCCAATAAGGTTATCAGAAGGAGAAGCTGAGGGTCATGCTTTCTTCTTGATTGAGCGCACCTCTAATAACAGTTTCTTATGGAAGTTTTATAGGGTGAGGAGGTTGTCTATAAGCATAGGATAATACCAAGAAGATTCAATATTAGCACAGATATTAAGGAGATATTTGGTTGGAACCTACATAATTACTGGCCAAAGCCAGTTTGAAAAATTAAATTCAGGTTTGTTAAACACAATAAATTTATCTTGAAACTAGCTTCCGAAAGGCCTGATTCTGAGGAAAATGTTCTCCAAACTTGACAATCTGTCCACCAATAGAAGATTCAGAAGTAGTCAAGTTTCCTGAAACTTGAAGCAGGTTTCCAAATTGAGGAGCTACTCCATTTATGTCAAAAAAAAAAAATTTTTTAAATCATAAAATTGGTTTCATAGGTAACATATAAAATTCGATAAGCCAGTTAGACGTTACCTTTAAATCCATTACTTTTCTTCATCTTTATGTTGTAGCCCAAGAAACCCGCCATTACTCAGATAAAGTATCCTCACAAACATAGAATCAGTTTATACTTATTAAATAAAAATCAAATTTTAGAAAAGAAAGTTCACCAAAGTAATTCACTTAAATAATAAAAGCCATTTATAATTTGCAAATATCATTCTTTTGCTTCTCATATGAAAATCATATTTTAGATGGAAAACTAAAGCATTAGCAACCATCTTTCTAGGGCTTTAAATCAGCCAATTCAAGAAACAAACAAGTCCACTCGGCTCGATTAATACTCGACTATGTTGGCTCAAATTAATAAATAAAAAATTTTAACCTTTTGTTAAAACTTGGATGTTAAATGAACATAATCCAACTCGTTTATTAATTTCACGAAAAGCTCGTTTGTTGTTTAAGTAACTTTTTAAATGCTCTATACATATATGATATATTATTTAAATAAATTTATTTAATTATATATTTAATGGCAACATATTATAATTTAATATCAATATGTATATGTCTAATATAACTTTTTTCTTATATTTTATTTCAATAAATTAATCTGTTAGTACTTATTTATGTTATTTATTTACAAGAAAATTTACTTACAACTTAAATATTATTTTATTTACTTGATATAAACTAGGTGAATGATAGAATAAAATTTATTCAATTGCTTATTTATGAGAAATCCTTTGGAAAGCTATAGAGAAGAAAGGTGTTGATATGACTTATATTCATGTCATTAAGATATATGTATACTAGAGAGGTTACTTGTGTTCGAACAGAATGAGGCTTAACCAAGTATTTTCCTACTTAAGTTGGATTACATCAGGGATCGGCTTTAAGCCTATATCATTTTGTTTTAGTAATGGATGCTCTTACTAGACATTTACAGGAACATGTACCTTGATTTATGCTTTTCGCTGATGATATTCTTCTTGTGGAAAATACTAGAGAAAGAGTTCAAGAAAAAATTGAATTATGGAGGCCAGAATTAGAGTAAAAAGGCCTTCATTTGAGTAAAACTAAAAATAAATACAATAAATGTAATTTTAGTAGTAATAGCTCTAGTGGCAGAGTTTATGGAATCTAATTTTGTCAATAATTTCATATAAAAAATTAAATACTCGTTTACATCTTGTTTACTAGCTTTATATCAAAAAATCAAGTACAAATCAAATTTTAATTATATATGAAAAATTAAGTATTAATTAAAATTCTTAGCTTGTTCGATTAATATAAATAAGCAAAATATAAATCAAATATGATCATTATAAAAATTAAACAAGCAAATTATAAATATATATGTGAAAGCTCGGCTCAAACTTAAACTGAACATGGAAAATACATGATTTGAACAAGCAAAGTATAATCACTGGCATACTTAACTCAACTCGGCTCAATTACCATCCTACATCTTTTTACGGATTGTATTATTTTTTCTAGAACCATGAAAAATGATTTTCTTCTGCTTTTCATGATGCCTTCATCACACTAGAAGAAATTAAAATAGCTCCCAATTTAGGTGATATTTCTAGCACAATAGTGTTTTGAGCAAATACAGAAAAAAGTGAATGAGCTCTGTAAAACCTTGTAAGCTCAAAACTGTCGGCTGCAATTGCAGAAAACACCATCAGAAATTAGAACTTTCAGTATAAGCTATTATCATGGGCCCTCACACGAAAAACTATTAAAATAGGGACATTTACATATATACCACCAATTACTATGTATACATATCTAACAACTAAAACCATTTTTTTTTTTACATTTATACAACCAAAATCTTTCATTTTACAGCAAAAATACCACCATTTTAACTTTTTAAAATTGAAATACATCTGTTCATGCATAACTAAGGTAGTATGTATGTGAAAGTTGAAGTTTAGGTGTTAAATATGTAAATAAATAGATATTGAGAAGCATGTATGTAAATCTTCCTTAAAAATACACCAAACAATACACTGTTCAATTGATGGATAAACTAATATCCAGCAACTTAAGATTCCACTGCTATTATTAAACCAGCTATTTTAGTAAAACACTTAGAACCAAAACACAGTTGTCTCAATAGTTCATGAACTCTCATAATCATGCAAATCCTGGACTCAGGCCTTAGGACTTGTTTGGGACAAATTTTGCTTTTGTTTTTATGTTTATTTTTTCTTTATTTTTAGAAGTGTTTGCTTGGAATATTTTGACTAGAAATAGCTCAACACTGGTGTTGCGCCCGAGAAGCCGCTTGGAATTTGGAAGAATTTCATTCTGCCATTGGACTTACAAATATTTAAAATATTTTCACCAGCTCTTATCTGTAGATAAGAAGTTCCAATTGCTCAAAACCCTCTATATTTTATGATAATAGAAAGAGAGGGGATGTTGAGTTCACTGAACAATCCCATAAGCCTCTAGACACCAAAACCTATGCGTGTGTTTGTGTGTGTGTATATATATATATATATATATATATATGCAAATGCTAGTTTATTAATAAATGTTAGTAATGACAATTTGTTAGTATGTTTAAATATTTAAAGTTTAATGTACTTATTTTTTCTATTCACAATAAAATGAACACTGAGTTATAAAAAATAAAATAGTTTATTAAAAACTTAAGAGTATTAATTTAGCAAAGAAGCATGAACGTATAAACACACACACACACACAATTCTTTAATTTTAATTATGAAGTATAAAAAATGTAAGCAAAGCTTTAAATTTATTTTACTATGGATATCAAAACAAGATATAAGCTGATAAACTCATATTATAAAGAAAAGTCTAATCAATTTAAATCATTAGAATAAATAACTGTTGATATTTGAAATTATTTTGTATGTAAGAAATTATTTAATAGATATCAAAATAAAATTTTGAAGATTTAAGTAAAAAAATATAATAATAAAAAATTATAATATTAATTAATGTGATAAGAATATTAAATTAAATTAAAATAAAAAATGTCTATATTTAATTTTTTATATAGTTTTAAAATTAAATTTACTGATTTTAATTATTTTTTCAAAGTTTTTTAGTGCAATATAAATTAAAAAGTTCTAAAAACTTTAAATAGCTTTATAAGAATCTTTCAACACTGTCCAATTAAGATAAAAAGAAGATAGAAGAATACAAAAATATTTATAACTTATTATTCAAAATTCGCATTGAAAGATTAATTATAAATTATTTAGAATATTAAAAATTTTATATGCATATAATCAAAAGAGGATTTGATGTATAAATAGCATAATTTTTGTTGTTAGATAGTCAAGATTAAAAACAATGCAAATAAAATGCAATAAAATTATGAGAAAAATAATGACAAAAACAAGGAAATGACAATGGGACTTGAAGAATTTTAATGACAAATAATTTGATTTAACATTCCAAAATGATTCCGTATATAGGAATATGCTTCATGGATAATTTCTAGATATAATGAAGCTCCGAATAAGGAGTTATGAGAAAACTATTCAAGGATTAAGGGTTCAAAATTGGTTAATATTATTAAGGCTATATTTATGCTTTATAGATTTATAATCCAATTATCATATAATAATCACATGCTTTGAAATGTAACAGTTACAATTCCATGCATTTCTTATAGTTTAAAGATAAAGATTTGAAGTTGGTGTAAGCCAATGAAAAGTTATGATTTTTTTTTTTAAAAGTAAAAGATTAGGATTATAAATTGATAGAATCATAAGTCCTTTCTAAATAGTGATCTGAATAAGAGCTAGCTTTATCTCTTAAAAAATAAAGAATTTAACATCAAATAATTATGCAATATGATTAAGACATGTGAGTATATTAGGCTTAATCTCACATTCAATGATAAAATAATTGATAGAAAAATAATATTAGTGAACCCTTTCCTAACCCTTTTTTCTTTAAAGTGGATTTGATGCAACTTTAGTGTCAATGAAAAAAAGGAAATTTACATGCATAGCACACAATTCTTATATATTTACATATCTCACACAAAAAACTTTCATATTTACATACAAACTTTCATATTTACATACATTGCAGTTTGGTGTTTTAAACATATGCATGAAAGGGCAGATAAGTGGATTTCACTTTTAAGAAGTGGTAGATATAGTGCTATCTTTTATGTGATATTAAAGTTTTGAGTGCTATGCGTGCAAATATGAAAGTTAGCTGTTATATATGTAAACACATAAGAATTGTGTGCTATATACATAAATTGCAAATACACAACATTTCTATAGTTTACTGACAAAACAGCAAGAACAATCGAACAATTCCAGGCATCAAATAACTCCAATAAGTCCAAGAAACACATCCAACCCATTCTATTATCCCCAACGATTTCTTTTTATTTTTCATTCTAATCCAAAATACTCCGCTATAGCATCTCATTCATCATATCAATCAAGAGTCTAATCAATGGAAACTACCTGAAAAGAATCCATCATCAAAGGCTGATGAGGTGCGGCCGCTATTAGTCCAACAACGCTGGGGGAGGCCGCCGCCTTCGCTTGCGAGAGCCGCCACATGTACCAAGATCCGACCGATCTATACGGCCTCCACCGCTCACACAGCTGCTCCATCTGTGACGGCCGCGGGGTCTCAGCCAACCCATACAAAACCTGCACGCCGCGCCGCACCGTGGCATCCCCCACCGGCAGAACATCAGGACGATGCAGCGAGAAGATCATGAACATATGCGCCGACCACGTCCCGATCCCCTCCACCATAGTCAGCAACGCAAGTAGCGATCGATCGTCGAGCGAGACGATCGCAGTGTCGGAAAGAACCCCCGTATGGAACTTGCGGGCGAGATCATGGAGGTAGCTGGATTTCCGGGCCGAGATACCGATCTGACGGAGGTGATCAGCGGAGAGAGCGAGGACCGCGGAGGGTGAGACACCGCCGTGGGCCTCGCAGAGCGTGAGGAAGCGCTCGTAGGTAGGGACGGCGGCTTTGGGAGCGAGTTGTTGGTGGATGATGCTGCGGGCTAGGGTTAGGAATGGGGGCTGAAACTGGTTAAGGCTAAGGGGTTCGAGCTCGTCGATGACGGCGGCAAGGTGGGGGTCGGCTGCGCGGAGATGGCGGATAGCGGAGTCGAGCTCTCCGGGGGCGGAGAGGGGGCGAGGGAGGAGGAAGAAGGAGGGCGGGGGTGGGGGTGGAGGGGTAGTGGAGTCGGGGGAGAGCTTGCGGAGCTTTTTGGGACGAGAGAGGGATTTGTCGCCGTCGACGGCGGAGATGTGGTTGGTGACGACGGTGATCGATGAGACGGAGGAGGAAGGGGAGGGAGAGGGGAGGGTTGGGTCGGGCATGGGAGGAGATGGAAGACGGCGGATGCTGTCGGTCATGAGTTTGGGCGGATTGTGGTTGGGGCAATAAAGGAATTTGGTCACTTGAATAGGCATATAATATTATGGTGTGTTGTTTAATTAAAAAATATAAATTTATATATCGGTACATAATTTGATTTTAATATTTTAGAACGAAAATGTATTAAGGCTGATCTTGCAGAGATCTAATAGTTCAAAAGAAAAAATGAGTATAGTGTTGTTCGAATTTATATAGTACAGAAGATCAATGAACCCACTCAATAGATCGATGCAACCGTTAGAGCAAAGACTAAAGCCGCCCGAGTTATGAGAATGACAAAAATACAACTTAGCCATTTGAGCTTAAACGATTCGGGTGAAATGAGTCAAATAGGCTTTTAAGCCAACTAATGTAAGAAAGTCGAGCCAAATGTAATAATCTACGTTCTGATATATATGATTAAAGAAAAGATGTAATTCCTTAATATCACCTACCATCACAAAGGATGGCGTTGAGGCTCGAGATCTACATCAATGATCGATGATTAAAAATGAACTAAAGAGTTTTGTAATCATCTCTCATATGCTTTCTCGTTAAGGAGTAAGCTACATATTGAGTTACAAGTCACCCTTTGATTGACAGTCAAGTGTTGCTTTGCAGATAGAAGTTCCTTACCATGGTTAGAGGGTTAAAAACCAAACTAAATTAGTTGATCGGTAGAGCCTCGTTGATAGAGTCGGTCCTGCGGACCCGAAGCTAGTGAAACTCAGCCGATCGACGTCTCATACTGAGCCTAGCACACCAAATCGGCATTGCCGAGTTAAAAGCAGACAATGTTAGACGAGCAAGCTAGAGAGTAACCGAGTGATAGACTGCATATACTGATACAATTTACTTTTCATTATTGTTCGCTTGTTTCTCTGTCTCTCTCTCTAACTCTCTCACACACACTCACTCATTTCTTATGTTATTCCATGGGGTGTGATTAACGGGTAAATCAGGATTCAACAAATATTGTAAAATATGTCATTAATAATAAATATTTGCTCATATTATTTTCTTAATTAACCGACCACCTCATGGGCATGCATGATTTGATTTCAAATGGATAAGGATTTGAAGTTGATTTAAATATTTTTATCATCATTGTATAAAATGAAATTAAAAATGATTTAGAAAAAAATTGAATTAAATGATTCCTATCGATATGTAACTTTGATTTGATTTTTGGTTTAGAGCTCTGTTAGATATGGCTCATATACCAGATAAAGGATAAATGCTTGAGCGAAACTCTGCTTGCTCTGTTTCGCTCTAGCAACTTTCCAATTAGGGGAGTTTCGTTGTGCGGGTTGGGGATACGGGGGTAAACGCCCCTGCGGTATGGTACATGAGTAATTTTATAATTACATTTTATATGTCGGAGCTATATATATGTTTATTTGTAACCCTAAGGGGTATCTTGTACTCTTTTATGAAATTAAAAGAAAGACGCCGCTCTGCTCCCGATGACGTAAGCATATTTGTCGAACCTTGTTAAATCTTTATGTTTCTTTTGGATTTGTGTCCATTCTCGTTTCTTTGCTATAAATTCTCGACGAGCTCCAAACTAGAACTAAAATTGTTGGGTTGCTTGAAATTGATTTTTAAATGTGGTTTGATGGATTTTACATGTATAATAATAAATCAGGATGCTCCATTTTCGTTTTGTTTTACTATTTAAAGAACAATGGATAATATTGAATTAGATGAAAGTAGTATTAAATTATAAACACTATATGAATACAACAAATTTTATGTGAATGATGAACTGAAACTTACACACACACACACAAGCGCGCTCGTGCGCGCGTGTGAGCTAGTAAAGCATCCGTTCGTCGATATAAGTCCCTGTAAGTCGAGGTTTCGAATCTCCTCCAGATAAGTTGTCCACTATATGGAGGTGGCACTCGAATTGGTTGGCTCATAGGGTCCAATCTCAAACCTAACAAAATTACGAGCTCAAAGGATTGATTAGCGGTTTCGCATATATATATGTAAACAAAAATAATAATAAACATAGATACAAGAACATTACAATTTTCAAGATATGGTCAATAAGGAGTATACATATATGCGACAGAGATGTTTATGGTGCCCAAATTCAGAAATGCAATCATTTGGGAGGGTACTAATTGGGGAGGCACTTATGATGATTTTAACATTGAATGTGTAGAAAAAAACATTGCGTTACATTTAAGTTAGAATTTAAGTCTTAATATAAAAGGACTTATCGTATAATAGTGAATTTATCTTAGGATTTTCACAAATAGTCATACTCCATAAATAAGCACTTAAAGAACAAGCAAACTCTTTAAATATTACATGAGAAATAATAATAATAATAAGTTTATTATGGGTGTATTGGTTAAAAATGAAAAATATAATTTTGTTTGATATTATATTGGTTATTTAATTGGAATATCGGCTTAATACTCTATAATTACTTTTTTGCGACCAAACTAAGTTGAGTTATGGGTTTATGATATATGTTGAGTGCCGGAAGATTCACGGCAATAGAGTGATAATTTAATATCTTAGCATTGTATGAAAATTTAGTACATGCATAGATAATATAAATATAAAAGAAAAAGACACTAGGAAATTACGTAGAAAAACCACAAAGTCGAATGACCCATATTGATTCTCCTTGATCACATAGGCTTTTTGATGATTTGCGAGTTTTAATGCCATTGGAATTAAGTGATATTGTGTTTGTTGCATTCCTCTTGTCGAGACACTCAATTTTGCAATAGATACGACAATTTTGAAGTTCATTTGACCATTCAATCAACTCCTCAAAGCTTTAAAATATTGTTCAATGGCTCAATTTGGATTTGATTGGACTCATATTGGACCAAATTTAAAAGGGTTGAGTTCTTTTTGTCGACGATCAATTTGACTATAACTTTCATGTAATCAGTGCTTGGGATGATTTTTAATTAAATAGAAACATGTTCAGCTAAAAAAATGTCTCATGATTTGTGTCAGATTATGAAATTTCGTGAAGACATATCACTACCTAGGTTCAAAGTGAAGTGATAATCAGGGATATGGCCATAAGAAGAGTGGTTCTTGACAGGCTTTTAAGGATGGCCAAGTTTCAGGAGATGAGAGAGATGTGAATGGTTTAGCTTAGTATGAGACATGTTGAGCTAAAACAAAATATCTTGCATGGTAGGACTTGAGTCAGTTTCTAAAATTAAAATTTAATTTTTACAAAAAGTTTTTACTTGATATCCATCTAAAACTTCACATATAACAGATTAACCACTCAAACTTCTAATATTTATTTCCAGCCACCAAAAACCCTTGTTAACTTCCCATCTGCCACTCCCATCTCACGCCGTCCACGAGCGCCTGTATTCGTCGGTGAAGGAGCAAAGAAGGTGACTTGCGTTGAAGTGAAGTGTTTTTGGATGTTTAGGATTTAGGGTTTAGAGTGTGCTCAATATAACAATTATAATATTTGGCGATAGATGTGTCATTTCAAGTTAGAGACATTAATCATTATTATTTGTAATCGATTTATAGTCACTCCATACAATTGTTAATTGTGGCATAGTCACTTTAATTTTTTTTTTTTTTTTTTTGCATTAGTGATTGGTTTTATTTATTACTATTAATAAAGTAATTGTTGAGAAATTTTAGAGCAAATAAACAAATCCAGAAGAAGAAGACAAAGATTTAACGAGGTTCGACAAATATGCCTAAGTCCTCGGGAGCAGAGCGGCGACTTTCTTTCAATTTCAGAAAAAAGTACAAGTTACCATATGATTACAAATAACACACGGATATATATCCCTGACGTACAATATGTAATTACAAAATTACTCATGTACCGTACCGCGGGGGCGTTGCCCCCGTACTCCCAACCCACGTAACGTAACTCCCTCGATTGGACAAATGCTTATGCTCCACTCCACTCCGCTGGCTCGCTCTGTTCCGCTCCAACATCGGTCCCTTATCTGGTATATGAGCCATACTTAATAAATCTCCACCTTGACAAATATCCAGCCCCTTAGGAGAAAAGATACATTGGAATTACATATGCACCAATGTGGGTTGGGCCACCATGCTTCTCTAGTAACTGTGAATATTCAACAAGTGCAAGCAATGCAAGAACTTGTTAATAGTAACTGGCTTGGTTAACATATTGGTTGCATTCTCATTAGTATGAACCTTCTACAACAGTATCTCACCAAAAGCAATCAATTCTTTGATCTTGTGATACCTGACATCAATATGTTTGGTTCTCGCATGGTACACCTGGTTCTTAGCCAAATAAATAACACTTTGGTTATCACAATACAACTGAACTCCACCTTGCTTGACACCCAGTTCCTTTACTAGCCCAGTAAGCCACAAGGCTTATTTAATAGCTTCAGCTACTGCCATGTACTCAGCTTCAGTAGTAAGATAATGTCACAATAGACTGGACTATTGATTTTCAGCATATAGGCCCTCCACCAAGAGTAAACACACACCTAGTTGTAGACCTTCTACCATTCAAATCACCTGCATAGTCTGAATCAACGTACCCCACAACTGAAGGATCATCCTGCTGACTGCCAAAAATGATTTCATGTCCTACAGTACCATTCAGATACCTGAAAATCCACTTGACTGCTTCCCAATGTTGCATTCATTGTTTAGACATGTGTTTACAGACTTGACTAATAACATAAGCCAAATCAGGACGAATACATATCATTGCATACATCAAGCAGCCAACTACTCTGGCATATGAAACCTTGGTCTTGTCTTCAATTACATCATCTGTCTTCAGACGCTGTTCTGAAGAAAGCTTGAAATTATTTGCCAATGGAGTGCTCACAGGCTTTGTTTTGCTCATCTCAAACCTGTCCAACACTTTCTCAACATAGCCTCGTTGAGATAAACACAATCATCTTGAGCATTTATCTCAATGAATCTCCATTCCAAGCATCTTATTTATAGCGCCCAATTATTTCATGTCAATTTCCTGGTTCAATAAAATTTTCAAACCAAGGACATCATGCATATTCTTTGCAGCAATCAGTATATCATCAACATACATTAACATAAAAATAATTAAACCATCATTAAGGCTCTTATCATAAACGCAACAATCATACTCACATTGCTTGTAGCCAATCTGAATCATGTAGGAGTCAAATTGCTTGTACTATTGTCTTGAAGACTGTTTCAACACATAAAGCAATTTCTTTAACCTGCAGACCAGATGCTCCTGTCCAGGTTGAGTGAACCCTTATGGCTGCTCCATGTAAATATGCTCCTCCAGATCACCATGTAAAAATACAGTTTTAACATCCATCTGCTCCAGATGCAAATCCCAAATAGCCACTAATGCAAGCACTGCCCTGATTGAAGTATGTCTGACCACCGGAGAAAAGATTTCATCATAATCTATCTCATTTTGTTGTGAAAAACCATTTGCTACCAAATAAGGCTTAGACTTTTCCCCTTCCTTTTCTGATAATGTTGGTTTCCTTTTGTACACCCATTAGCACTCAATAGCTTTTTTTCCCCTCATGAAACTGAACTAGCTCTCATGTGTGATTTTTCTGCAAAGACTCAATCTCCTCAACCATTGCACCCATCCACTTCTCTTTCTCCTGGCTGGTGATAGCTCCTTAAAAACTGGTTGGATCATCACTGCTGATAAGAAGTGAATAAATGACCAGGTCTTCGTAACCCAATGTGTTAGGAGGTCTTATATTAGTGCGTCTCTGTCTATCTCTGGCTAGAATGTAATCTTGCAAGTCATCTGTATTAGAATTACCAAGTGTTGGATCTGAAACTTCAACTCTCTCAGTTGATACTTGATGCTATTTTAGATCCATCTACACTGTATCTGAACTGAGATTGTTACCTTGCACATTGTCTTGATTCTGCTGCAACACGAACTGCTCATCAAAAACTGCATCTCTGCTGATCACCATCTTCTTTATAATTGGATCCCAAAACTTGTATCATTTTACACCTTTCTTGCAGCCAAGAAAGATGCACTTCTTGGATTTTGGATCAAGTTTTGATTTTTCATCTCCAGGTACATGCATATAAGCAGGACAATAAAAAATTCGTAAGTGATCGAAATTAACTGGATTACCTGTCCATACCTTTTCTGCAACATTGTCATCCAATGATGCCCGAGGTGATCTATTGATGAGGTAGCACGCCATATTCACAGGATCTGCCCAGAAGCTTTTAGGAAGCTCTGCATTCAGTCTCAAGCATATTGCCCTTTTAGCCAAGGACCTGTTCATCCTTTCTACAATGTCATTCTACTGTGGTGGCGCACTGAAAAACGCCTCTGAATCTCATGCTCCTCACAAAACTTATGAAATTGTGAATATGTGTACTCTGTGTCATTAACATACCTTAAATACTTGATCTTTCTGCCAGTTTGGTTCTCCACCTCAGCTTTCCACAGCTCGAATTTCGATAAAACTTCAGATTTTTGCGTCAATAAATACACCCAAAATTATATGGAGAAATCATCAATAAATGTAAAATAATACAGGGATCCTCCCAACGACGATTCTCTGGTAGGGCCCATACATCAGAATAAACATAATTAAGATTTCTTTCAATTTTTTGTTTTCCAGTCATGAAGCTGACTCTGGTCCGCTTTCCAAGAATGCAAAACTTACAAAAATCGAGTTTACAGATTTTAACACCACACAATAAATTTCTTTTATGCAATTCAACCATCCCACGTTCACTAAGATGACTCAGACGTATATATCATAACTTTGTACTATCATCATCCGACTCAACATAATGGACTCCGCTTACAACTGTACTCCTCAACAATTTGTAGATATTACCTGCAGTTAACTTTCATTTCATCACAGTTAGTGCAACCTTGACTATTCTGATGGTTTCTCTATCCTCATCTGCCTTATGAGTAAAATAATTTTTATGTAGAGTGCTCAAGAAAATCAAATTCTTCTTCAAATCTGGAATATGTCTGATGTCACATAATGTTCTAACAGTGCCATCATACATCTTAATCATGACTTCACAAATACCAACAATATTGTAGCATCTAGCATCATCTAAATAGACTGAGCCATAATTAGTTAACATGTATGAAGTAAACCACTCCCTGTTAGGTGTTATGTGATAAGAGCATCTGAATCAAGAATCTATGCATCCATGAACTGAGTTGATGAAACTAAAAGCATATCATCATCACTTCAATCTAATTGTCACTCTACACCACACTTACAGACTTGTATAATGCATTACGTTTCTCCTCAGTCTGCTTCTTAAGCTCTGGACAATCTCTTTTCATATGACTTGCTCCTTGCACTTATTGCAATGAATCGTCTTTTTGTCTTTAGACTTTGATATGAAATTTTGCCTTCCATAACTCTCATTCTCTTTCTTCCTTCCACGATCTTGATTACCCTTAACATATAAACTGTCGCAATGAGAGCTTTCCCCCGTATCTTGCTTCCGCTGGTTGTGAGCCAACAATGCTGCAGTAATCTCATCAACTTTGATAGATTCTTTCCCATAAGTAAGAGTAGTCACCAGATGTTCAAAAGAAGAAGGCAATGAACACAACATAATCATTGCTCAACCTTCATCCTCAACACTCACATCAAGTCGTGATAAATCCATGATAAATCCGTGATTATTTAATTGAAGTCATTCACATGTTGCGTCAGATCAGAACCTTCTTGCATCTTCAGCACATATAACTTTTGCTTCAGATACAATTTATTCGTTGAGATTTGGACATAAGTTGAGTTTCTAATTTCTTGCACACCTCTCATGGTGAATTTAATTTCATCATGTTATACATAACCTCATCTGTTAGGCATAGGGGTATGGTTGTTGTCGCTCGTTGTTGCAATTATTCTCAATCTTCATCCACCATGGTTTATGGTTTTGATGTCCGCAAAACCTTCAAGATTCCATGTTGTGCCAACAAATCTTTCACCTTTGTTTGCCACAATATGAATTTTCCAGTTCCATCAAACTTCACCACCTCGAATTTTACATAAGAAATTGTCATTTTAAATTACTCGTGTCGCGAACTTTTTCTGCCTAAGGTCGAAGCAAAACCACACCACAAAGAAAATCAAGAAAATTTCAGATCTTTTCAGTCATTTGCGAAATCGTCGAAGCCCAAATTTCTTCTTGTATAAAATCCTTCACCGAAAACTCAGACAGCGAACTAACTGTTAGGCCCCGTTTCGAATCGGGCGAAGGCTGTCTTGCTTGCAGAACCCTCAGTTGTAGAACTCATGTCGTGGAAGCATGTCGTGCGATCTTCAACCTGTTACGGAAGCCTATCACGGAACTCCTTTACTTGTCGCTTGAACGTCCTCTGCAAAATCCTGTTCTGCCAAATAATCGCGCAAAGCCTGTCGCGCCTGTTCTTCTTTTGCTTCGCAGAACACCTCTGCGCAGCCTCACCCGATTTTATCCTTTGTCGCGAATCTGTTCGGCCTGTAGCAGAAGAGGGAGAACAGTGCCACAAATCCTTGTTGCGAATAAAAAAATTCTACGAAACTGTCGAATTTCTTCTTATCTGAATTCTCCCTTCGATTTTGAGTCGTTCGATGCCCAAGCCAAATCGTCGAATTCTTGCCGACGAAATTTGCGCTTCGCTGAAAACTACCGCCCAAATCCTAGTCGAAGTTTTCTGGCAAATCTTCTTCTTCCAGTGTCGAAATTTTCTCCTGCCCTATAACCTCGCTCTGATGCCACTTGTTGAGAAATTTTAGGGCAAATAAACAAATCCGGAAGAAGAACACAAAGATTTAATAAGGTTTGGCAAAGATGCTTACATCATCGGGAGCAGAGCGGTGACTTTCTTTCAATTTCAGAAAAGAGTACAAGTTAGCATATGGTTACAAATAAGACACATATATATAACTCTGACGTATAATATGTAATTACAAAATTACCTCTATACACCTGGTGCGACTTTTTTAATTTGCAAAAATTAATGAACTCAGATATAGATATATATATATATATATATATATATATATATTGATTTAGATGATAATGAGTCACACAATTAACGTAAGTATACGTATCGCTCAAGTAATACAGGGCTCTAGTAGAGTCCTTGTTATCGATCCCACAGTGAGGCTTTAATTTTATGGCGTAGCACAGAAATCACTAATTGAATCACAGCACAAATGCAAGTGGTTTAATTCTTAGAGTAAAGACAAACAAATTCAATTACTATTTCTACCAAATCACGTTCTAAACTCTAGCAAGTTAAACTAACACATGACTAAATTTATAACAAAATACAGTTGCAAGAAAGAGTCTTCCTCCTTTCCAATCATAATGTGATGATTATTGTGACATAGATCAGTGATACAAATGTATTGTGCCAAATAGGAGCATTCCTATTATTTACCCATATTTCAACGTATAAAGAACATTGACTAAACCTAAGTTTAGTCCCCAAACCTATGGTTGGGCTGGGAGGATACTGACTCTCACTGCATAGCTCTCACTTCCCTTCACTTGAAGATTAACTCTTGCTTCAGTTTCTAAACATTAGAACTAAATTGAGAATTTCAGCCTGTCACTCAGAAATCTCCAATTCTACACCCATCAAAGTATATTTCCCTATTTATTTGCACTCAATCCCCATGAACTACGTCTCTCATTCATGGACCTTGAATGTGACATTCACTTTTGTTGTGAAACTCATAATCCTTTCAGAACATATGTTTCTCAACAAGTTTTAACAATTCAATTGGTCAGATCAATAAGTAAATGAAGATCTAAGTGAAAAGGTCATAAAAAATTCTCCATAATAAATCGGCACATCATTTTCATTTCACAACATCAACACATAACATTAAAATGAGAAAAACAAAGAAAACTACTCAAGACTCGTGAGGAAAAGATGACAAAACATGGATTATATATATCAAAACAACGTCATACAAACAGAGTAAAGTAATGACAACTCATCTCAAACTCTTCCCCAAACGAATCTCAAGGAATTCCTTTGACTCCTCTTCTTGCTTCACAACAACACACAATTCTCTCTTTAGATGAGTAAGGATGAAGAAATCTCTCACTTTCCCTCTTCTCTCACACTCTTTAGAAGAGAAAATACAAAAACTAAATGGAAAGAAGCTCTCTCTAAACTCTAAACTCTTCTCTTCCTTTCTTCCACCCTCTCAAATTTGGCTCCAAAAGTGTTTAAATTCGGCCAAAACTGAATTCCCAAGAGTTTCCTTAAGCAGTCTTTCAAAATCTGGCCAAATACATCGAATCTAGTTTGAATTCGGGATAGGGCACTGTCTGACGCTGGTAGGAGCACCGTTCGACACATTATTCTGCCAAAACGTAGTAACTCTTTGTAAACTGGCGCTGTCCGGTGCTGGTGACAATGCCGTTCGGCGCTAGTACAATAAATGCACTTTTATCCTTTTTCGCTCAAAATTTGCTCGTTTTTGCTTCCTTTTGCTCTAAAGGCTTAAAATCATTGTATCTGCATAAAATCATAAAAAATACATTTATTTAAAGTGCAATATCATCAAAAACATGTATGAAATGAATAGTAAAATACTATAAAATTTTCAGTGGATCAACCCCATGCACCCCCAACCAACGTAACGTAACTCCCCGATTGGACAGATGCTTCCGCTCCGTTCCGCTTCAACATCTGTCCCTTATCTGATATATGAGTCATACCTAACAGTAATTAGTTGCATTATTTTATTACTGTAAAATTTATTGCATATATGATTTTGTTGGATTGAAAATAATTACATGTTCATAATTGAGCATATTCATATCACAATATTCCTATGATTCTATACTGTTATATATGCACAAATGTTCAGACTATATGCCCCAATTTTCTAGTTATTTATGGTTTAATAAGTAGTCATTATTTAGATAATTTATTTATCAAACTCACTTATTGACATTTTTACATAGCTGATTAAATTCAATCAATAGTTGAGCTGTCTCCACCATAAATGTTTTTTTCATTTTAGATTACATTTTTTTAATATTTGCTTTTGTTATTGTATTTTTGTTTTGAGTTTGGATAGTCGTTCGGTATTGTTATTTTAATTTGGATTCAGTTAGTTTTTTTTATTTTTTTATTTTCTTTCAACTGTATCAGTGGATTGTTAATTATGAAATTCAATCTATTTTTCCTTCTTTATTGTTGTTAGCATTTGCATACATTATTTTTTAAATAATAACAATAATAATATTAATAATAATATTTAGGTTTTATGTCATCTAATAAATAATTAGTTTAGTGTCTTTAATTGTATAATTAACTATATTAAAAAATTCAAATATTTGTAGGGCTCGCAAATTGCCGGGAGATTAATCGTTAATAAGTTTAGAAAAAAATATTTTTCAAATAAGTAACTGTTTTTTATTAACACTTAAACATACATTTCTAGACATTAATATATATTATTTATAATAGGTTTATGATCACTTCATACAATTATTAATTGTGTCGTTGTTACTTCAATTTTCTTATTTTTGCACTATATGTTTCATTTGTTGCTTATAATGAAGTAACTCGTTGCATTATGTACATAAATTCATGTCATACCACAAACTTGTAGGAAGTAGCATATTTCTTACATATTATGCTGTGGATAATTTTGCATGTTTGTCTGTAATTGTGTGTTTGTTGATGCAACTCTTTTAGATATTGATTAGTCAGGCCAACAAACCCATAGAGTAATGTCTCTATAAAAAATCATCGGGTTCCTTGAGTAAGTATATATCATCTCGATTTTAGGGTTACTATTAAAATTGATTATATAAATACAAGTTTAACTAAAATTGGATAAACTACTAAGTTAAATATAATCTTAAGTTAAAAACTTATATGATTCATAATTGAGTATATTCATATGATAATACTCTTGTGATTCTATAATGTTATACATACATAACTGTTATTCTTTGTTATTCATACTATATTTTTGCCTTTTATTCATATAATATTATTAAATTTTAATTTTAAAATTATTGGATATCATTTTGACATCCTTAGACTTTTGGACTAAAACAACGCAATGCAGTTTAGTTAATGCGGTTAATAAGTTAATCGATTGCATATATATTAAAAATTAAATGTTAAATATATTAATGAGAAAATATTGAATACTCTTTATGTAATTGCACACATACCATTAGGGGTGTAAACGAATTGAAAACGAACGAACAAAACTTGTGTTTGTGTTCGGTTCGTTTGAAATTTAGTTTGTTTGAAATAAGTTCGTGTTCGAAATTATTCGTGAAGTCATTGTTTGTGTTCGTTTCTTACCGAATGAGCCGAATAAGAGCCGAACATGAACTGTTAGCGAACAACGAGCCAGTTTGACAACCTAAATATTAATATAGATAAATAATATATTTTATTAATTATATAACTTATATTATATAAATATATAATATATATATTAGTATATTACTAATATCGTATATTAATATATTATTATTAATTTATTATATATTATAATTTATAAAATTTAATTTTTTTAAATATCATAAATTTTTTATATATAATTTTTTTAAATAATTTTATATTTCGAACAATAATTATTCAAATACGAATGAAAGCATCACTGTTCGTGTTTCGATTCGTTTAACTAATCGAACGAAAAAAAAAAATTCGTTCGTATTCATCTCATATACTTATCGAATGTTTGAACACAAACTCCTTGATGAACCGAGCACGAGCTGTTCACGAACAACAAACTTTTTTGACAACTCTGCATACCACTCAATCCAATATATTTATTTAAGCATATATATATATATATATATATATATATATATATATATATATATATGCTTAAATAATATATATATATATATATATATGCTTAAATAAAAAACAGGGAGGATATATTTCAAAATTTAATATTTAAAATAATAATATTTTTGTGTGATATAAAAAATTCAGAAATAAATAAAATTTAAGATCTATAGTAATAATAATACTAATAATAATACAAATAATAATAACCAAAGAATTGAGTGGCATGTATAAACTTTGGACCCCAACCTCACACCCCACCATAAAATAAAATAAAAATAAAACAAAATAATTATATATATATAATAAATAAAATTTATATATATATAGATTGCAAAAAACAAAATAATGTCTGGGTCTTGCCCTCTTCCACTATTTTTATGGCGAAATCCGGTGCCGTTCCGTCGAGTGTGGAGGGAATAACCTTCGATTCCGGCGAGCATTGGCGGGAAGTTTCTAGAGGCGGATGGGCCACCGCGACGGCGCTGCTCCTGATCCTCTTCCTGCAGCTTGCGAGGACTTTTACGAAGCGCAGAGTCAGTACCGATCCGGCGAACTCGGTGGCAAGGTCTGCTCCGGCGAGCTTGCCGCTCGGAAAGACCTCAAATAGGTGTGCCTTCATTGTTGTTTTTTTTCAACTTCCTTCTTTCTTGTTCAATTTGCTAAATCCGTCTCGTCTACTTGGAGTCAACAGCTATTTTTATATTGCTCTCTTCATCTTCTCAACTGGAATTCCTTATTGCTGTCAATAATGATAACTAAATGTTATGATATTTAACATGTGTTGCAGGATTGCAGGTATCATACGTGATGCTGATTTGAAGGACCTGATAGCTGATTTGGACGGGAAGAGCAGTGAAATAGAGAAATGGGAAAATGTTATTGCTAAAAAGAATGGCGGTGTTTCTTACCATGCGAGGTGTTGTAGACCAAAGGTAGACTTCCGTTCAATCCTTCTTTCTGTCAGTTATTGGATATGCGGTGATTCTCTTAGATATTGTTATAAAACTTGTATGGAATCTGAAATCTCTAAGTTAGTGCGTCTTTTTACATTGCTAACTTGATTCCTTGGGATTTAATCTTTTCGGAGATTCTTCAGAATGTACCTTTTGTTTATTTAAGTCACGGCAGGTCAGATAAATGATTTCTGATTGGGAAATTTGAATTTGTTATCGTTCACGACGTGTATATTTAAATAAATATCTCACTTATATTTTTTTTTGGGTGCAAATATGCTCCAAAAATTATTTTAACCAAAATATCTTAGATGAAGTTAATTTATTGCATTTGCCAATTGCTCGTTGGTCTCTTAGGTCCTTTGATTGGTTCAAATGGATTAAAATTGGAATTGATTCAAACCGATTCAAATGTGATTCCAACCTAGTTGAAACCTGATTAGAAACAAGGATCAAATATGTTATAATCTAAAAACGGCACTTGCTACTAGCAAATTCTATTTTGGATCCTCTCACTTGTGTTGTTTGGATCTATTAATGTGGAATGTGATGGTAGCGAAAGTCTTTTTATGAATTAAGGGCTTTTTTAGCTAGTAAAGAAGATTGTGTTCCTAATCCACCTCATCCTTCTACCTTTGTTCCACATAACTCAAAAGCGGTAGACACCTTTGAACTGTCATTTGGTCTTGTTTTATAATGTTGACCTTATTCTTGTGATGCGCAATCTGGATTGTGTGACTAGATAGCCAAAGTTGGAAATTAAAGCTGCCCATCATCCTAAGCTTAAAACCCAAATTAAAAATAGTAAGAGACAAAAGGAAGCGGGGATGATTCATACTCTAATTGTCCCAAATCAAGGATGAATTACTTGAATTTTTTGGCAAAATGTGTCAATTTTTTTTTTCTAACTTTAGTTCAAACCTTTGTTTGAATCAGGTTTGAACTAGATTCAAAGTTTACATAGGCTCAAAATAGTTTGAAAGGACTCATCAGTTCAACGAGCATCTCACAAATAAAAGCGATTATTCATCATCGAGGGTATTTTGGTCAAATAATTATTTTGGTGGTTATTTGCCCACATAAAAACATAAAGAGGTTATTTTTCCAATTAGATGGATTATGAGAGAGAAATAGTCACATGCCTTTTCAATAATATGATATTGATTCTACTGCAACTAAACATGAAAGAATTTGTATTTCATTGATGTATCATTGGTTTCAAATTTTGACAATCTATAATGAAGCACATGCACTTCTCTCTCTACTTTTCATTCCAACCCCTTTTCAGTTTATTATGTCCAAGAGCAGGCTAGCGTTCACTTCAATGAATGGACGGATTTGAACAATTGGAGATCTAACTATTTTTTTTTTTTCATCAAGCACCAATGTACACAGTGGGTCTTATACAACTAATTTAAAAAGACAAAAGATATTCAAGCGGAAGAGGCTATGGTATCTTACTTAAGGAACTACTGCTATGTTAGAAAATTATTTACTAAACTAAATAACTAAAATGTTGGATCCAATAATATTCGTGTAGAATAACATTGATTTTACTTGAGATTTTAATCACATTAAGATACGAGAAAGTTAGCATGCTAACTTCTTAGAAAATTTCATGTAAAATTGGTTTGTATAGAATTTACCGAACCCCTTTAACTAGGTAGGGTGACTTGGATCAAGCAAATGAAACACCGTTCAAAGAAATAGTGATTTAGGGTCTGTTTGAGACAGCTTTCCGTCTGCTTTGCTTTTCAGAATGCCACCAACGTTCTGTTTGAGGAACTGTTTTTTTTGTTGTTTTTTAGAAATTTCGGTGATAAAAAGCTGTTTTTTTTTCAATTTGAGCTCTTAAGTGTGGTGGCTGTCAGAACGTTTCGCCTGACTTTTGAAAAATAAAATAAATTTGTAATAACCACTGCAACTTTTTGAAAAGTAGTTTCTTCTGCGTCAACTTCACAACTGTTTCTTCAAACAACTGCAGTTGCCCCAAATAGACCCTTAGTGTGAATATTTGTGTTATATTTTTGAGATTCCAGGTGCTCATTGTTGGGAGGATATTTTTACTTCCCAATAAATTGCATAAAAATACCAATTTGAGAGATTTCACCAAGCTCTATAGGTGGCTACAATCTTCTACATCATGATCATGATATTATTACTATTGGATGATGCAATGTGCATTAGCGTTTGATGGCGAAATACTCTCTCTCAATTGACTTCCATTATCTTCGCCAACAACATTCAAAGAGGAGTCGAGTTTGGTTATTTCTAAAGTCGAGGAAACCTCTCCTCTTTCGATGGATCGTAGGTCATTGTGCCCCTAACATGCTTCTCAAAGCGATACCCTCTTTAGTGTTTCATCTTTTTGACAAACTTATCTTAATGTTGGCATGACTTTTCTTGATAATCCAGAGAATGTTTCCATGAACCCCAAATATTTAGAACGAAAAGTCTCAATATTCAAAGTCACATGATTGTAACTCTTTGATTTTAATTTGGCTATCGGTAGGCTTCTACAACTCCAATAATGAAAAGGGATCCGTATGAAGGCTTCAATTGAGCGTTGTCTGAATGACAATGAGCTCAGAATTTTGCAAATTCAGCACATCGGCTGAAAATGAGTAATAAAATACAAAGGTGACTCCCTTGGTTTTTGTCTTTTTTAAAAGAGCTTGGGAGCTCTTTAACAGTGTGAGTGCTAGTGAACCAGCTCATATAAGCAAATATTGCTTGTTAAAAGTCTATTAACCTGAACATAAATGACTAGGCAACAATCTTAATTATTACTTTACACGCTAATACATTGTGCATTATAGAAACGGAGAACATCACATTTGTTGGTTAGAATTGCACTGCCTCAACTAAAAAAGAAATAATAATAATAAAGAAGAAAAAGCATTGTTGAAACAAAGGAAATTCTCTACAATGCAGGGATATGATTGTGCACATCGACCTCTGGAAACTTGCATTAGCTAGAGCATCATGTATAGGTTATTATAGAAGCATAAAATAGGTTATGCGCTTGTGGATAGCTTAAATGTAAAGGGAGAATTAAATTATCACTAAATTTTAACCCTTCGATTTATTATGGTGTCAGTCTATATCAATAGAAGAGCAAACATGATAATTTTCCTTTTTTGTCTTTTACAAATTTGTGAATCAAAGCACTTTTCACTTATGATAAGTAGTTTTAAAAGTTATCATCATCATCATTAGCCTTATCCCAAGTATTTTGTCTTTGTTATTTTTATAATCCAACAGTGGTAATTTTTTTCTACCTGGCATCTTTTACCCTTTTGTTGTAGTCTTCGAAAGGATAATTGTGATGAAGATATTTTTTACTTATTTAAATTCACACGTTTATGTAATTTTATCCACGTTTCAGACTTTCAGTGCAATCAAGTTGTGAAACCATGGTTTCGAATTAATCCCCAGGATTGACATCTTTTACAATCTTTTCAGGACGGCCCCTTGAAGTATGTTAGTGTTACCATCTTTGATAAATGCCCTTCTGAGCTGTTACGAGACTTTTATATGGACAGCCATTACAGAAAAAAATGGGATAAAACTTTGGTTGAGTTTGAGCAACTGGAAGCTGATGAAGACAGTGGAACAGAAATTGGGCGCTTGGTGAAAAAGTTCCCTCTTTTAACTCCGAGGGAGTATATATTGGCGTGGAAAGTGTGGGAAGGAAATGATAAAACCTTCTATTGCTTAACTAAGGTACATTCTCATTACTCTAAAATTTTGCAAATAGAAAGCCGCTGGTTTATGAGTCCCAACTTGATCCCTAGTAATTGATCTTCATCGCAGGCTTTTTTTAGCCCTTAATATTTCTGTGTTTTACAATCTTTTTCTATGGGTGCCACAAGTCAGCTTTGATTTGTGAATACTCCAAGAACCACCAAGTCGAGGTGCTAGCTTCTGGAAAATATTCAGGATTATATTTGTTTGCTATTTTTCTGTTTGGTGTCTGTAATGTGGTTTTGATCAGGAAAAAATAAATTGATGAACCATAGTTTTCAAGGCAGAAAAATAATTCCTACGATTTTCCAGAAATACAACAGGTGGACAGATTTTAGGAAAATGCGTACTGCATGTCTGATGGCTGTTTTTAATCGTCCTTGGCAAAGGCTTAGATAATGCATTTGAAACTTGAATTTGAGAAGTTGATTTCCTGCTTGTATATATTTTTCCATGGATTACCTTCTGAGATTAATGTCCTGCAGGTCTGATTTCTTTTCTTTCTTTTATGATCATAGGATTGTGAGCATCGTTTGGCTCCTCTGCAGAAGAAATTTGTCCGGGTTGGATTCTTCAGATCTGGTTGGCGGATCAGGAAAGGCAAGCAATGAAGCATCTTTTTTTAATGCAACTTTTTGATTTGATGTATTAGCTGGACTATTAAGGAAGGAAAAATATATCAGATATTGTGGAAATTCTGTTTCATACTTTGTTGTTTTGATTCCCTGTGATGTTTTGTTCCAAACAGTTTTATCTGTCATGTTGTTTATCTAAAATTTTTGTTCACCACAGTGCTTGTTCATGAAAAATTTTAACCACTCTCATGCTATTGGGATATCAATAAAAATTACATTCACTTCATTATCCTTTTTTGGTGCTTTGGGGAGGTTGGTTTCTTGTCTTTTTAAAAGCATGGTTCATGTATTAATGCAAGTACTTGTTGATTTTTTCATAATTCGAATTTATTAAGCAGCTATGAAAGAAATGTTCATTTATCAATTCTCTAATTCTTGTTTTGCTTGGCCTGCCTGTTCCACTGATAATGCCCATCTTCTTGTGCTGCCGGCTAGGTTTATTTCTCTTTTTTCATGGAAATGATATTTTTTTGTATTTCTATTGTACAGTTCCTGGTACAAATGCGTGCGAAATTGCTATGTTGCATCAAGAAGATGCTGGATTGAATGTAGAGATGGCCAGACTAGCTTTTTCTAAAGGGATATGGAGTTATGTCTGTAAGATGAACAGTGCGTTGCGAGAATATTCTACCCATTCTGGAGCTCATTCACCTTCAGTTGTTATAATGAATAAGCTTATACAAAAGGTATCAACATTTTGTCGACGTAAATGACTATAAATTATAAAAGATTTGAATTTTATGTTCTGTAGCTTTTTTATAACACTTTCAGAACAATTTATCCTTGTTTATGGGAATTTTGTATTGTTGAGGCTTGTAGTTTGTAATGCTTTTCAATAAATTACTTTAACGCCTTACTGGAAAAAAAATCTTATCTGCTGGATCTTGTTTTTTATTTCCATGCTTTCAATTCTTTATCTTGTGCAATTAGTTATGTTATCTAGATTCAACAGAATCCATGGTCCTATAATTCATCAATAATGCATATCAGCAACTGCATTTGAATGTCAATGACATATGACATCGCCTTCACTTTTCTAAAGAGAGGGCGACGATTCGATTCTGAAAATGCCAAATAGCAACTACATTTGAACCCAACTGAACATGACTCTAAACACTAGCTAGAAATTCAAATTGAGTTTAGAGTATACATATGGTTTCCGTAAATATAGTTTTGATCTAATTCAATAAAAAAAATGAATTAAAAAAGACTTTTATGCAAAATTCTAAATTGGTATGAGGCGACCACAGTTTGATATAAGTCTCTTTGCTGAAACTATGTAATGCTATTTGATGAAACTACGGAGACAAATAATATGAAGTTATGCTTCAAAAGCAGTTAGAAAAAATAGTTTGGCATAGCACATTGGCTTCAGAGATCTACTAGCTTACAGTTAATGTGTAATCAACATGATCATTAGCTCTCCTGTAACATAATCAATTCTAAACCACTCTAGTCTGTTCGATCGAATATGAATTGACTGATGTTGGTTGGATTGAATTGCTTTAGTCAGTTCACCATTCATATAACAGGATAAAAGGCAAAAATGAAATGTTTCCTCAAGAGCGGATGAGAATGGGAGAAAGAAATGCGCAAGAGGAGACAAAGCACACAAGTAGGGCTGTCAAAAAAGCTCGTTGTTCGCGAACACGAACAAAAAAACTTAGATATTATTTGTTAAGCGAGCCGAACATAAAAATTTTTTAAACACGAATTATAAACGAGCCGAACACGAACTTTATTTGATCGTATTCGACTCGTTTTAGCTCAAAACAAGAAAATGATATATATTATTTATGTAATAATATATTATATATATTTATATCTAAGTTTAAATCACAATAGCTTGTGGTTCTATGCTTTTTAATCGCATAAAAGTGGTACAGGTTTGAATCCAACACCCTATATCTATTTTTTTAATTAGTTCAAACGAGCTAATTTTGAGCCGAACACGAACAAGAATATGTAATCAAGCCGAACATGAACACACTATTCACGAGAAATTTTGAAAACGAGTTGATTTGAAGCAGAAGTAATTTCGAATGAGTGGAAAGCGAGCCATGCCTGAGGTCATTCAAGCTCTGCTCATTTACTGCACACAAGTAAGAGGTGTGGTACTGAAGGGCAACAATTGTGTGTTTGTGAGAGAGGGGCTCAAGTGATCAACGTACTTTGCAGGCTTGAGCTTGAGAGAGAGCACATGAGTGGAGAAAGAAATGCAAAGATGCGAGCTTGAGCAGGTTCATGTCAGGGCGGCGAAATCGGTGCAATAAGAATGTTTGAGTAGTGAACAAATTTGAGAAATTTGAGCAAATGACTTGCATGTTTCTATTTATTGTTTGTGCGGCGAAGTATGGAAGAGGCTAGTATGCTCAATTTGCACTTATGACAGTCACGACTCAAGAAATTTGATAGATGCGAGTAGAGCATGAAATTGAAGCAAATCATGAGATTTTTCTTCCTCTATGGCTTGAATTAAGGTAAACTTAAATCTAATATAAATTTTTTTTCCACTTTATTTTTCTTGAAAATAAAAGAATTTGAAGCCCTAGATCTCTAATATTTTTGGAGAATAGTTTTAAGTTAGTGATTTTGCATGAAAAAGAATACTAACAGAATAGTAAATGAGAATCAGAATATCAAGAAGATATAAAATTTGTATTTGTTGAGATCTTATATTTATGAGAAAGTTTGAATCTAATCTCATCTAGATTTGTTTAAAAAATTAAATCTAAAATTAAAGTTGAAATATTAAAAAGATAATTTTAAGTGTTAAGGTATATGCTAAATAAATAAAATATGTTATGCATTAACTTGAACATCTAATGTTTAATGATGATTTATTTAAGTGAATAAAATAATAACTAGAACTAAATTTATCAAAATTTAATCTTCACATTATATAGAAGTCATTAATGTTGACAATTTAATTGTTAATTCTAAATATTATAATTAAGTAAGTTTGATTAATAATCATAATAATCAAATTATGACAAGATGTTAAATATTTAATTAATTTTAAAATAGTAGTAATGATTTTTTAATGTAATAAATTGAGATTAATTGATGTAATGTATGTGTATGTGTGTATAAAATAATATAATGTATAACATATATAATCATGCAAATCTCATAAGTTAATAATATGCTAAGAACTAAGTTAGATGATATAAAACCCAATTATGATTAATATAGTTATGTGTGAGATTAAAGGAGTTGAGGTCTATTAGGTAAAATGACAATACTAAATCATTTGACATTGAGCTGAGGCATGCCTTTTAAATTGTAATAATATTATTATTTTTAAAAATCTAATGCATTTGATAATTACTAAAATAAAAAATACTTGAAATTTAATCCTGACTTATATATACTTCTAGATGTGATGATTATATCGAAATGTATATTACATTATTTTTAGCATGTTTAGATTTTTTATTACATATACAAATTATTATAGAAAATATTAAATAATATGAAAATATAAATAAGATGAACTATATAGATGTTTACATGTGTACGTTAACCGATAAAGTTCACTCTCTCATAATACTAGCTAAAGATTCTAAATAACTCGTGGAGATAAAATTGGAAAGAAGATATTAATATTAAAGTGCTTTAAAGAATACATTTTAGATGATTTTTTGAGATGTTTATAATTTATAATATGATATAGCAAGTTAAGATATTGTACGACATAATTGAATGTTCTGAATCTTCATAAATGTTCATTTTTAAATTATAAATGGTCAAATGATTTTATACTTATTCACTGTATTTGATAAGTATGCATGCTGCTTTCTTTCCAAATGATTTATAATTTACGATAATTTAAACTAACATTTTATAGGTTCTGGTTAGATAATGAGTGAACGAAGAGAAAATATTTATAAAAAGTGTGGTCAAATTAGATGAATATAATTATATTTATGATTCTCTTACTTCTAAGTTGAATTGAATTTTATTTTTTGGTGGCTCTTTTGATTTACGAAATAATTAATTTAACAATTGGTGATAATAATTGAAATTGACTATCTGTGATCATAGAAGTATTAAAATTGGAATATTAGATGTCCATCCTTGTAATATTGATTATCAAAGGATTCAAAAGAGCCTAGGAAAAACACAAATAAATGTTTCTCTAAATGTAGGCATGAATATATCAAAAAACTTGACAAAACTTAAGAGTTGTTTGCTAGAAAACTTTGTATTTAGTTCATTAGAATTAGCTATAGAAAAAGAAAAGTAGCAAGAATCTTGTTAAATAACAGACCTCAGTATTTCATAATTGCATATTTTAGGCAAGCTAAATGTCTAAGTCATGTAATTATGTTTAAAACTAATTTATAATCATTTGAATTTTAGTGAGCATGAAATTGAAATTAATATGCTTCTATTAAAAAAACGCTCATGTTTGATTCAACTAAAAATTAGTTTAATATAATATTGATTCATTTATTTATGTGTGTTAATTTTGATGATGATTTTTTAAGCGCTGAGATGATAAAGGGGCTAATGAAGGAGTATTGAGCTGTTTGTTAGTATTATTAGGAGTAATGATATTTGATGTTTGTCGATATTATAATGTTAAATTTGATATATTGAAAACTAGAGAAATTCTAGCATTCATTAGAATATTCATCCCATAATCATTATCAGTTATCTTCTTTACAACTTTATATAGGATAGCTTTTTTGAGGGTCAACTTTTTAATTGTACTGTTTGAAAAGCTCTCTTGTTTAATTTTAACAAAAACCAAGTATCATTCATTAAATTTTATATATTTTTTATTCACATCAACTTTAGCTTTATTCTTACAATAAAAAGTAAATTCTGTTTAATTTCTCAATGGAAATCATGTTTGTTTTATATGAATAAGAATGTAAATGCAGTAAACCTAAGTATTATAGATTGAACAATGATAAAAGTTGATTTTTTGGTTAATTTTCAGTAATTACTTGGAAAAGGCTCATATTAGTTGACCTAGTAATAGAACTATTATAGGTAAATTGTGCCATAGAAGAACATTTGCGTCAACCAACATCATGATCGATCACTAGGCGCCCAAGTCTCCTAAGCTCTCATTTACAAATTCAATCTAATCGGAAATCTGAGTGATAAGCTGTAAAAATTAGAAGTTTGTTCTAAAAGTTTTTAATAAGATTTTTTTAAAATAATTCATAAATGGCACATCATGATTGGTGACAATTGTTTAGGGAAACCCATGCAAATGGACTATCTTATGGAAGAAAATAGAAACTGTGTTTAATTTATTCCTGTCTTGCAACATGTCATTTTAGAAAAAGCGATTTATGACTGCTAAGATTGAGTTAAAGCATTGCATGTAGTTTAATCCTAGGATAAATTCCATATGAAGATCTTTCAAGATTTTGTGGGGAATTAAAAGAGTGGAGTGTATAGATCAGAGTTATATTTAACACTATTTGTTATTTGATTGGTGTTATATTAAGCAATAACACATGCTATATCTCTTTTAAGGCTATTATCACAATCACATGTAATGAGGTACACCTGCTAATGTATTTTTTCAATTAGAAAAATTTGAAATGAAGAATCTAGAATTCACAGTTGCCCGCCTTGGAAGAGAGACATCTCGTATCTAAGTGTCAGCATTAACCATAAATGCATTTCAACTTGAGAATTAAAAAATTAGTTGAAAGTCTATACAATTAGGGTAATTTTGTCTACTCTTATCTGATTCATTGACCGTGAACTCTTTATCTTTAATATTGTGTATATCCTGCTTAGGCGATTGACAATTTTATTCTAAATACTAATGCTTTAGGATAAAAGCATACTTTTAAAGAAATTTAACTCATTTTTTACGACCTGAGCTATGAACTTTTGGGTGTTAAGATTTTTAAAAGCTTTATAATTAGAATAGAGAATAAAATATTACGAAAGGAGATAATGTTGCCTATAATGTGGAGTCAAGATAACAACATAAAATCAAAATTATATGTGAAGTAATGTTGACATGCATCATTTATTTTTTTTACAGAAGGAAGCAATTTAATAACTTTCTTTCTTAAGGACTCATCCGATTCCAACTTATCACAAGTTTATTCAAACAACTTATTAAGATTTGAGAATATAAACATTAATGGACCTTTTAAAAGCTTTTCAATTTTTGAAAAGGCATCAATGATTGCCTTTTTCACATAAAATTCATCTTTCTTGAGATATTGGGTGATTAAGGGCCCATTTGGGACAGCTTACTTGGTGCGGCGGTGTTTTGAAACGCACCTGACCTGTTTGGCTAAACTGTTTTTTGGTAGTTTATGACGCTGAAAACACCGCAGTGGCAGCTTTCTGGCTGGGTTCTGGCTTTTCCAAAAAAATAAAAATTTGTAATAGCCATCACACTTAGCTTATCAGCAGATTATTTTTAACCAGCTTATCAGCAGATTATTCATAAGCTGCATCTGCCCCACAAACCCTAAAACCACTATAGTCTTAAATCCATGGATAAACCTTTGCTAAAATTAACTGACCCATGAAAAATATGTGTATCTTTAGTAGTGGCCAATTTAGGCTGCTCTAGAAAAGTTTATTTTTTATTCATCTTCCCATGTGGATTTGAAGTTATTCGATTTTTGAGATTGATCTTGAAGAAAATTATTACCCCAATCATTTTATCTTACATGCTATCAAATTGAGGTTTAAATAACATATACTCGGTAGTGATATTACTAATGGCATAAATATCTATGCTTATATAGTATCATTCTTCATTGGGGTAAGAAGGGCGTGGATTTCACGTGGAAATAAAACTCACATAAAATCTCTCTATAGTAAAATTTCAGCCTATCATTTAAGCTTTGCATGATCATTTTAGTTCATTTGGTAGTGGGGCAAATGAGGGAATGACAATCCATGATGGATTCTCCTCAATTGAGGAAGCTTATATGGAGTTCTTTTGGATAAAAATCTTGATACTCCAATAGAAGTCAAGTCAACCCAAATGGAAGGGATTCAACAAAGGGTTAATTTGTGAGATTAAAAAAATTAGGGTAAAATCGATGTTCTCACTATAGTATCTTGTTAAAATTGACGTTTATAAATAATTTTAAATGATTTTATTCTATCGGTGTAGATAAATCCTGAGGATATTGTGAAGCAACCTTTTCATACTTGATAAGATTTAACACAATTCTTGCCCCTTTAAAGGCATACATGTGTCCATAATTTATTAATTTATGTCAAAAAGCTAGGTTTACCTTCAACACAATGTGATCATTCATATTTCATTGATGTGATCTACCAATTCAAGCTCTATATGCATGTTTCATCGAGAGTAAGCAATTGTTTAGTGTCCACACTTGTCACTTGTAAAGCAAGTAACTTTCGATGCTTAAGAATTAGATGTTCCAACTTGAGCCTTTCCGTTGGGATCGTCTGGTTCTTGAGGAATGAAATGGAAGGTATGAGGGATAGCTAGGAGCTACTTTTAGTTAAAGCATAAATTTTTAATGAAGTTGTAATTTAAGATATTCTCAATTTGAGCTACAATTCGAAGTGCTTCTTTAACGGAGTAAAATTCTTGACTTAACATTTCATGAAGGATACTAATTCATAAATCATATAAAAAATATTGAGATCATGATATGATGATTTTCTCTCACATCTCTATGAGTTATATGCGCATAAAAGTGTGTTATGTACTAGACAACGGTCATAGGTCATGGTAGAAATATGGTTATCCATGAAATATTAAGGGCAGATATTTTTACTTAAAATTCTTTTTTATTTCATCCCATGAAGTACTTAGTAAATGTCCTCGTCATTGAATTTTTCTTTGTAAGATTAATCCAATATATTTTTGCAACAAGACAATCTTCTTCCTTTATACGCATAAATTTTGGATCATGTCCGCCTGGCAATTAATGAGACTTTTTGGTTGAATTGATCATCAAAAGTAGATGCCTCAAATTTAACCAGTCTAATGACTTAATTGACTTATAAATTTGCTAAAATAATGCTCAAAACCCGATCGCCTTCTAGCAGGTGATGACAGCAGTCGTGTGTCTTCGTATGAGTGCCTTCACTTCAAGCATGAGACGATAGCGGCATTTGAACGAATTAGATTTGCCCTAATTTCATGCAGTAATTCTAAAAAAAATTTATTTCTTGCTCACCTTCATGCATTACACCTTGCTACATATATATAAGAATGAAAGGAAACCAAATATGAATCAGTCCAAAAAAGAAAAAGAATATAAAAATGAAATATCTAATAAAGGAAATAAAATTAGTGAAATATATTCCGCTGAAAGAAAATATTATTCTTTCCTAAAGTGGATTGAAACTTTCCAATTAGAAACATTCAAGAGAAGGAGATAAAGAATCTAAGTACGAGCAGTAATGAAGGCAATGATTGTATGAGATTGTGTGAGAGTGGCTTAAGTGGTCGACATAGTGTGTAGGCTTGAGCTTGAGCAGGAGCACATGTGAGTGGAGAAGGAGATTCTACAATGCGAGCTTTAATAGGTGCATGTGAGGGCAGTGGAATTGATGCAACTAGAAAGGTTGAGTAGTGAGAGAAATTGAGAAAGTTAAGTGATTTGTGGTTTTGGTTTACTATTTTCAGGACTAAGCATGCAAGAGGTGAGTATACTCAATTTGCCTATATGACTTAGGCATGACTCACGACATTAGGTGGTTGCGTCCAGAGCATGAAAATGAAGTAAATGATGGGATTTTTTTTTTCCTTTAGGGATTGAATTAAGGTAAAGATAATTAATACAAATTTCATTTTCTATTTTTTTTAAAGATAAATGAATTTGAAGTCCTGGATATTTAATATATTTAGAAGAAAATTTTAGGTTAGTGATTTTGTATGGAAAGGTATATTAGCAAAATAGGGAGAATTGGAATATCAAGTAGAAAGAATAATCGAGATATAAATGTTGTATTTGTTGAGATTTGATATTTATAAAAAATTAAATCTATTCTTATCTTGGTTTCCTTGATAAATAAATCTAAAATTCATTTTGAAATATAAAAAAAATAGTTTAAAACTGTAAGGTGTATGTATATATAAGTCAGTGTTAAATATATAAAATATTTTTATGGATTAATTTGAATAACTTACGGGTTAATTATGATTTATAAATGTCAGTAAAATAATAATTTATATATATTGTTTTATCAGTAAGTCAACTCGTACATGATAAAATAGTTATTGAGATTGAAATTTTAATTGATAAATCTAAATATTATAATAAAATATATTTGATTTAGAACCATAATAATTAGGATTATCCTCATTATTTCCTCAACTACCATTAGTACTACAACAACTACTATTCTTACATATCACCAGTTTTACTAATATAACATTCATTTATGGTTGATGATATAAGGACTCAGTAAATACAATCTAAAAATATAACTCATGAGATAAAGGCTCAAGAACACCTGATTGAAAATATAATATATTTACGTGACATAAGAGCCCATACTGCAACTATATGTGTCTTAAAAAAATAAATTTAGACTATAGGATGATGATGATGAAAATGATGACGATGGGCCATACATTAACGCTCTCTGGCTTTGATGGACTCTTCTCTAGAAAATAAAAATTTATGTAGTTTTATAGCAAATATGGGCTCCATTATTGTACTTCATCAAAAGAAGCCATGAATTTTCAAGTGGAGATAAATCTCACCAACAAATCGTAAACTTATGAATGCCTCCTTTAGATGTTGTGACGATTCAATCTTCCAAAAATTGTTTTCGACAATAATTTTTTAAGCGCCAAGATGATAAAGGGGTTAATGAAGGAGCACATGTATGTTAGTATTATTAGCAGAGGGAATAATGATATTTGATGCTTGCACATATTCTAATCTTAACTTTGACATGTTGAATGCAAGAAAAATTCGAACATTTCATCCGAATATTTATTGCATGAGTATTATCATTCATCTTCTTTACACCTTTATAGATATTAGATTTCTTAAGAATTAACTTTTCAAGTATACCGATTGGAATTCTCTCATGTTTAATATCAATTAAAACTAAGTATCTTTCATTAAAATTTACATATTTTCTATTTACATCAACGTTAGCTTTACATTTATCATAAGTTAAAGTAAATTTTGCTGATTTTCTCTATGTAAAACATTTATGCTTTATACGAATAAGGATGCAAATGCATTAGATCTATATGATATAGACACCTCAATGAGATTAGTGGATTTTTTGGTTTATTTCTAGTAACTACATGTAAAGGATTCGTACTAGTTGACATAATAATCGAACTATTATAGATAAATTCTACCCTAGACGAACATTATCTCAATTAGCATCATAATCGATTACTAGGTAGCTAAGTCTCCTAAGCTTTTATTGACAACTTCAGTCTAACTGTCAATCTGAGAGTAATAAGTATTAAAAAATAAAAATTTGTACCATAATTTTTTATAAGTTTTTTTTTTTAAGCTAGCTCATAAATGTCATATTTTGATTGGTGACAGTTGTCTGAGGAAACCCATATAATTAGATCACCTTACGAAAGAAAATAGAAGCTCTGTATAATTCATTGGATGTCTCATAGCTTGTGATCGGTTGATAACTGCTAAGATTGAGTTAAAGCATGGCATGATGCGGGTTAATACTAGGATAAAAGCCATATGAAGATCTTTCAAGATTTTGTGGGGAATTAGAAGTGGTGTGTATATATCAGAGTTTTGTTTGCCATTCTTTGTTGTTTAATAGGTGTTATATTAAGCAGTAAAATATTCTATATCTCTTTTTAAGCTAGGTTGAAAGTACTTGTGCACCATTATGGCTTTTGTCTTATCTCAATAGAATGTAGACAGGTACACCTACTAATGCATTTCTTCAACTAGAAAATTTTGAAATGAAGAATCTAGAATTCACAGTTGCACACTAGAAAATTTTGAAATGAAGAATCTAGAATTCACAGTTGCACACCTTGAAAAAGATGGACATCTCATATCTTAATTTCAGTATCAATAATAAATACTTTTGAACATAAGGACTAAAAAAAATGATGAAAGTCTTTGCAATGAAGGTGATTTCTTTTAATCCTATCAAATTCATTTGCCATAAAATGTATTTTTAATTTTGTGTATATCTAAGTTAGGTCATTGGCAATTTTATTCACTTCCAAATTAATGCTGGAGGATAGAAATATATTTTTGAAGAAATTGAACCCATTTTGTATGATGTGAGATGTGTTTCCTTTGGGTCTGAGATATTTAAGAGCTTCATGATTAGAATAGAGTATAAAATTTCAATAAAGGAGAAATATTGCCTACAATGTTGGAGTAGGACAACAACACAGTCTTGATTTTATGTGAAGTGTTGTTGATGTGATGCTCATGACCGCACTTAATTTATTAAAAATTAGAGTATCATTAAAATATTCGATTAGGAATTCTAATTAAATGGTGCAAGATATAAGTCATTATTAACCTGGTGCACTTGGGAAATTGGTTAAGCTAAATGACATCACTAAATATTCTTAAAAGCTATCTTCTATTTTTAAGATTAGTTTTTATTCAACATTTTTTGGCATGTGGATTTGATGGTATTCGTTTTTGAGATTGATCTTGAAGAAAATTATTGCTCCGATCATTTTATCTAACATGCTATCAAATTGAGGTATGGATAACCTATACTTGAAAGTGAATTTATTAATGACGTAATTTTATATGCTTATATATTAGGTATAATTTTTCGTTGGGGTAAGAGGGCGAGAACTTCACATGAAAGATAAAATCTCTTTGATAAAATATCCCAGTAACAAATCATCAACCTATTATTTGTGCTTTGTATGTTCATTTGGGTATCATACAGTAGTAGGGCAAATCAGGGAGTGACGATCCATCAATCAACTCTATGACATGCTGGATTCTTGTCAATTGAGATAGCTTATATGGATCTCTTTAGGATAAATATATTGATACTCAGATAGAAGTTCAGGCAACTCAAATGGAAGGGATTCAAGAAGGGGTTAATTTGTGAAAATCAAAACAATCAGGTTAAAATTGATATTCCAACTATAGTATTCTGTTGAATTGAGGTTATGAAAGGATTTCTATTCTATTGGGGCAGATAAATCCTTATTATGAAGCAAACTTTTCTTACTTGATAAGATTTAATATAATTCCTAGTCCCCTGAAATTTAAAGCATATGTGTGTCCATAATATATGGCATTAGTGTCAAAAAGCTAGGGTTCACCTCTACCACAACGTGGTCATTCATATTTTTATTGAAGTGATTCACAAACTCAAGATCTACATGCATGTTTCATCAAGGGAAGGTACTTCTTTAGTGTCTAGTCTTGTCACATGTAAAGTAAGTAGCACTCGATGCTTAAGAATTAGTTGTTCGAACTGGAGTATTTCCTTTGGGATCACTGAGTTCTTGGGGAGCTAATGAGATGGAAGGTGTGAGACAGCTGCAAGCTACTTCTAGATGAAGGTCTACTTTCTTATAAAGTTGTGATTTAAGATATTGCTCAATTTTAGCTACAACTTTTAGTGTTTCTTCAACGGAATAAACTTTTCTAGTTAACATTTCAAGAGGATATGAATTCATAAACCATATCAAAATCTTGAGATCATCATATGGTGATTCTCTCTCACATCTCTATGGGTCATCTGCTCATTAAAGTGTCATGTAAATGTACTCAACATCAGTCATAGGTCGTGGTTGAACTATGAGTATCTCAACCATGAGCTCATGAAAACTCAAGTGCATATATTTTTACTTTAAAGACTCTTCAATTTCATCCCATGATCCGACGAGTAATTATCCCGATCATTGAATTTTTTTTTTATAAGCTTAATCCCGTATAATTTGGCCTGCACATGAAAACTCAAAGGCGTATATTTTTACTTTAAAGTCTCTTTAATTTCATCCCATGAAGTAATGGGTAATTGTCCTAGTTATTTAATTTTTTTTATTGCAAGCTTAATCCCTATATTTTGGCACGACTAATTAGCTTAAAATAGGCAAACCAAACTTGTTTTTTAGACAAATATTTGTTCATGGCAACCAGCAATATCAATGTGGACTTTTTGGTTGAGTTGATTGTTGAAAGTAGATGTTTCGAATTTTAACCCTTTTAAAGACATAATCATCAGATTTTTGATACGTGCATCATGTGGCAGCATATAATTGATCCATTCCAGATATTGACTCTCCATAATTTTGGGTATAAGTTCTCGCAAGAACCATGTGGACTATAGCCATCATCTTTTTCCAGATGTCTTTCTGCTTAATCTCCATCTTATGGTAATCATAAAACTTCCATAAGATATGGATTGAGAGGAAGATAGTATAATCTGACAGGAAGTATGGAGAGAAAAGATGGGAGGGAGAGGAACATGTTGGATGACCTCCTTCCTCTGGTTGGTGTTCACGTATTCAATTTTCTAAAGAAGGTTTTGCTAACCGCTTAACATTTTATTCTAATACCTTGAATCTTCTTTGAAATTCATTGAAGGTTTGTTAGTGCATAAGTGTAAGCTTTTCTATTTTCTTTTGGAAGAATTCATACGGATCTTGTAATTATGCCCACTATGATCTGGCGTAATAATATATATATTTTAATAGTACTTTTTATACTTGTTCTGTGGTTCTAACATTTTTAAGAGCCTAGATGGCCTTATTTGAGATTTTTTTTGCAATATTATAGATCTTGTTGAGTCAATGAAAATCAAGCACTCTGTAAAATTTGGATTAGAAATGATAAAGCATGGCAAGCATAATGAGAATTATCATGGAAGATGGAAATAGAGATTTTTGATGCAAGCATTTTTTTTTTTGAATGATATGAAATTAAAGACACAGCTAAATGATTAAATGACCAACATAATGAATTAGTGATCTGGAGTTTTTCACTTAGTTTTAATAATTGGATGGCAAGTTAATTTTAATGAACCTTACAATCAAATGTAATATAGAAAATATAACTAAGCATACAACTTGGTATTCATGAAGAAAGATATTTGTTCTAATACCAAATATGATGGAGGGAAAATGTATTATAATATGAGATGAATGCAACTAAATGATTACACCGATAGGTTGCTAAGTACTTACAAGTAAATAATAATAATAAACATGCAATTATTATTGAGCACAAACATAAAAATAAAAACTCAATGAGGATGAGATGTTTCGAGCTATAGTTTTGTTAAGTGCACTAAATGTCAAATTCCTTTAAAAAAATAAAAAAATAAAAAATAAAAAACTACAAAAGATCTAATTTGTGATAGATTTAAAAGTTGAAGTCAATCTCGACGAACAATTTGTCAATGCAGAGATCATACGTCATTTATAAGTCCTTTAAAGTAGAAGTGGAAGGATAAGAAAAATAGAAGAACTCAATAAGAAATTTCTCATATAAAAATTAAGTGCTTAACAATACAAGATATTCCATATTTATAGGAATGAGAGGGAAATACTAAAAAAAAAAAACCCTCCAAATTTAAATCCATTACTGAACTTTTACCTGCCATGATAGGGTTGGTGTAGCTCTAGTGGTGGACAAAATTAGAGAGAGTCGTTTTAGATGGTTTGTGCACATTAAATGTCGACCATCTGATGATCCAGTTAGAAGAGTAGATGTTTTAGATTTGAGTTAGGTTAAGAAAGACAGAGGTGGTCCTAGAAAGACTTGGGCATATTGTTAAAAAATGATCTTAATCAATTAGAATTAAATGAAAATATGACACTTGTTGACCTCACTTTTGTTGAGGTTTAGTTGTTTCTCCTAGGATTTAGGGTTCTAGCTTTAGGAGTTCCCCGACGATCTTAGATTCTTAGCAATGGGCCCACCTCGTTTTTAGAATGCTCGAAACCACTTCGACACTCTTTTGGAATCCCGGACGAAATTCCTGACCTCTAGCTCACAGCAGGTAGGTTGGAATTGGCGTTAGGACTCCAAATTGAGTTCCTATAAGACCATTGGACCTTAGGATAGCCTCGTGCACATTTTCTGCACCACCGAGCACAAATTCCTCGAGCCACGGCCTCGACGTCTTCAAATTCTCCACAACAGATCAAGGTCAGAATTTCAACGAGATCGAATTTGACGCACTTTTGACTCAACCGGTGACGAGGTTGTCCGAACGATCACGGATGACGAAACGGACTGCGCCGTTGCGTCCGGAACGTCGTTTATGCCTAAAATTGACATTCAATTTGCGCCGATAGCACGCCAGGGACGAAACTTACGAAATGATTACAATTATTATATTAATAATAATAATATTTATATTATTATTGTTAATATATATGTTTAAATATAATACATTTCCTAAGCCCTAATTCCCCTCACGCTCGACTCGGCTCGGCTCCCCATTCTCCCGCTCGGTCTCGCTCACTCCCGTTCTCCCGCTCACACGCCGAGTCGAGCCCTCCTTCTCTCTCCCTCATCTTCGCAGCAGCAGGCGACTCATCTCCTGCGATCTCCTCCTCGAGCCGCACGCGTTCGACCCCATTGCTTATCCCTGGCAGCCCCCGGCTCTCCTCTGCGACTCTTCCTTGTCGTTGCTGCCCGAGGGCGTCCCACTTGAGGTAAGGAGCGGCTCTTCTCCTCCTCCTCTGCCTATAAATGCCCCATTTGGGGTGAGATTTAGGGCTGGCCGATTTTACCTGGAGAAGGGGAGGTGCTGCTGGGTTGAACTTTGACCTTCTTGCTTTGCTTGTGTGCTCTACATTGGCTGTAACCTCTTTTCTCTCCTTTATTTTTCTCGGTTTGGCCTAAGATGGCCGTGGTTTGTGGCTCCGGCTTGTCTTTCCTCGCTTGGTTGTTCGGCTAAGCACTTATGTGCCATGGAACTTGATATTTATTTGCCTAAATGATAATATCTTATCGCCCCTCCCTAGTTGCATGCTAGTATGTTCTTAAATTAAGGTTTGGGGGTGTTTTATTGCTTGAAACGTGAATAAGAATAGAGATTTGAGCATGTTTTAGAGCATAAGCTTGATCATTTGCTTGAAGTAGTGGAAATCATGGCATGGTATTGGTTCCTTTCTTTTCCCTATTTGCTTCAAATGATAAAACGCGGTTCATTTTCATTTTCCTATGGTTAAAAGGGCTTGAAGTATGGCTTTGGAATAATGTTAGCTCTTCTCCTTTCTTTTATTCAAAAAGCAAGTTGAAGTGATTAAAATGTGGCTTTTGGGACAATGATGATTCCTTTTTCAAGCATGTTAGGATATGTATTGCAAAGCTTCCTATTCACTTTTGCTTGGTATGAATCATGGAAGGATTTATTTGGCTTTTTTTTTTTTAATATACATATGGGGGCTTGTTTCTTGCTCTTTATGCCTTTCCCTCACAAAGATTGCATGCTAGGGAGAAGCTCAAACTTAATTTGGAAGAATTCATGTTTGTTCTCATGTAAAGCATGTGGTGGCTTTATACCTTGGATATATGGAAATCTAGCCCTTCATAAAATCATGTTATGAAGACTTGGGATATTTCTATGTTTGTTCTTGCTTGCAAGCATGTGGTAGTTTTATGTTTTGGTATATATTGGGAATAGGAGGATGTTGTTGCTGCCTAAGTTTGCCCCCTTATTTAATTCATTTCGGGAAGAGCATGATCCATTTTCGGCCTTGTTTGGAGGCTTGGTTTGCTTGCTTTAGCCTTTACCCGAGAGCTTATTTTGATATATTATGTTTGTCCCGGTTTAAAAGCTTTGCAGAATCGGTTTTAGCCTTACCGTGGGCTCGATTTTGCTTTGTTGTGGGCAAGGTTTTGCTTTATATGGCTGCCCTATTTTACTAGAAATGTTTTCAAAAGTCAAAATCATAATTTCCAAAACTTTTGAGGCATGCTTTGGTGACCTGATTTTCCCCCTTTGTGCTTCATGTTTGTGCCTTGCCCGTAGGCCTCCTTGACCTTTGTAGCACCCTTGGCCGTGAGCCTCATTGTGGTAATTTGGATTGTCGGGGCCTTACCTCTTGCGCCCTTTTATCGTAGCTTGGGCCGCGAGCCTTTACTCCTATTTTTAGCTCGGCCGAGAGCCTTATTGGGGTGATTATTGTGATGGTGGCTTTGCCTTTGCTACACTTGTCATGGAATTGATTTAATGAATTTGGAGGAGCTTCCTAGCTTACTCATGGGAAATAAATCGAGCACGATACTTGAAATACTTCTTGGAAGTTTTATTCGAGTGGAATCGATGCTAGTTTGGTGGCATATGTACTCGTCCATTCTCTTTCTTACGCATCGAAAGTTTCATCGATTCCCTATCGTTATAGCTTGAGTCCCGAGCCCGTGGGAGAACGTACTGGGGAAGTTTGTGTTTCGTGAATTGAAAGTCAATGCGGGTACTTGGAGTTCGGAGGAATCCCGAGCAGTGGCCGTGAATCCGAGGACTTGGTCGGTGTCTTTGTCTGTTCATTGCTTTTACGACCGTCGTTCGTGGAAAGGGGTGTGTTTCCCTAGGGGTCTAGTCCTCATTCTCTTCGAGAGCGTCGTGGTGCCTTTAGGTCCTTTTTCTATGATATATGAGGACGGTCGGGAAGTGTAGGGTGATTTACTTACCTTTGATCATTGGAAATCGGTTCACCTCTTTTCGAAATCGTGCTAGGTGAATCGCTTTCCTCTTCTTTCCTCGACCTCTCGTCCCTAGCTTTCACCTTGTTTTCGCTCAAAGCACACACCTACAGTGGACGTGTAGGTGTGCACATATAACCCCCTGGGTTATATGTGGGCCATCAGCTAGCGTCATAAGTGCGGTGGGACATGGATGAGATCGCAAAACGAGAAAAATTACGAGAGCCATGAGAATGGGCCGCCTGACTCGAGACTCGAGAGAGTAGAGCGAGAATCACGAACCGTTCGACCGTCCTTGGGGTTTCTACTACCGACAGTCTAATGTTCGTAGGCCTAGTCCTATTAGGGTAGTCAACCTGTAGATTAAAAAAATACTTTAAAACAAAAAAATACATATGTTTGAAAAATATAAAACTACCTCCACTACTACACAGCCTACTTACCTACTGAGCTTTTAATCGTATGTAAACCAAAACGAAATGTATTGAAAATTTATAAAGGCCCACGGTTGGCTATTCGAGTCAGGTTAGATCGCCTCCGTAGAAAGTTCTGCCTATAGAGTCAGACTCAAGTCCGGATATTAAGCACAACTCGAGTCCGAAACACCACCGTGCTTAGCGGTTCTTTCTTTCCAGATGCCCCATGGCTTTCTTACTGGTTTGCGTGAGTTTAGCTGGCCATCTCGTGAGTTTCTCCGTGTTCTTCGCTGTTTTCTACAACTTCGTTTTGTTTTTTCTGTTCGCGACTTTTCTCGACTTTTCACTTGACGTTCTTTTCTTTCTTTCTCGATTCTCCTGCTTTCTTTCACTGGTTTTATTCGCTCTTCCGTCGTCTTTCTTTTGTTTTACCGTTAGGTTTCGTACTTTGCTACTTTCGTACGTACCGTAAGCATTCCGTTAAGCCGGTGCTTGCCCACTACTTGTACTCTGCTTTTCCGCGCTAACGGCTCTTCTCACAGAAATAAAAAAATGAAAATAATAACAAACAGTGAATAACATGCGCCATGGATGAGCAAAGATACCGTGACTCCCTGCGATACGCTCTTTACTTTACTTATCGCTCTACATGTTCTACTTTTCAAGACATACTCCCGTCTAATATAGGCTGTTTACTTTCGCAGTATATACTCACTTAAGGATGCTTTACATTTCGTACTTTCTCCCCGCTCAACATGTTTTACTCGTTATAAAGATGTTACTTCCGCATAGCTTAGTATACTCCGTTTAAGCATGACATGTCCATCGTTTAGCTGTTGCGTCTATACGATGCTCCCTGCTTATCGTTCTTACTCATGCCATGCGTCAGACACACTCATCGTTGCAATAAAACGATAATAAAAACGAAATAAACGACTCGCATACTCACTTTAACTTAAGACTTTAAACATAAACCGCGATCCTCGTTACGACGGCAGCTTGGAAGACACGGTGAAGCACGGCCATCTTCTTCAACGAAACTCGTGTCGACATCAAGCAAAACCATTCTTTAGCTTTAAATAACAAGCCCCAGGACTTCGAGTAAGTCCCGCCTAGCCGCGACATAAATCCTCACACGTTCTTTGTGCTTGTGCAGCACCCATCCCGTGCGATATAAACCCTAACTCGCTAGGCTTCGGAGGTTGTCGTCCGATACGACATAAATCCTCTTGTCTTTCGAGTAGCTTGCATAATCGTGACATTACGCAAACGTAATTCCTATAATTAATTTGCAGTATTGAAATTAAAATAAATCCCTTTCCAAAATTTAAAGCCTCAACCATGATGATAGTCGGGACGTACTCGAGCGTCCTCCTCGAGATCCGCGACATCCCCTACCCTTCTCTCGACTCCGGAAATGACCGTTCCACATCGCGCCTTTCACCTATTGAATCTCCTACTACCTCATTTCGTCGAAAACCCTACATTTCGAATTCATGAAGATGAAACCCGCGATCTAAATCGAGAGTTCTCTTAAGTCGACTTCGATCGTTTGAGTGAGTAATTAACTATAGGTGTTGCCTCTATAGTGGAGTTTTAAAGACCCGGATAATATAAACCCTATTTAATTCTTTTCGTATTAAATAGGAATTTGTCGATCCACATAAAGCGTTCGTGCACCGTAGAATGGATGTCATGAATTTTGTGGTTTATTTGATCGAGCGATATCATCAAGAGTAAGTGTCTATTCTTCGGAATAGATGCGTTACTCGCGATATTACGCTCGTTCATTCAAACTGCTAAACGAATGAGATCCGTCCTTTCTCATTCTAATATTTTAAAATTTAAAAATCTTATTTTCAAAACTAATATACATATATCCATTAAATTAAATCTAAAAAAAGAGACGCAACTTTAAGCGGCCGACAACACTTTATAGGACGCAATGTATAAGAATAGTTTCATATAGCCTACCGCACGTAGTGGGATAAAGGCTTGTTGTTGTTGTTGTTGTTGTTGTTGTTGTACTGAACTTTTACCTGCCTGATTATTTTCAATACTACAAGTACTACCATTTCTTTCAACATTATCATGCCTGCCACCAATCATTGTATCTTGAAATTCCTACATGAGCTATGACATAAGAATGGCCCGATATATACAAGTCTAAAGTATAGCGTCATGACAAAATGTCAAATAAACCCAATTCAAAATATAATTTAATAACACAAAGGCTTAATGACTTAAGGGTCCAAAATACAACAATGTGTCTTAAATATATAAATATAGACTTTATAACAACGATGAAGATGATGACAATAATGCCCTGCACCAGTTAATGTGTATATACACATACTTTATATTCCTTATTACATGGCATAAAATATTACATGTGTATGCACATTCATGCATTTTGGATGCTTTTATATGTATAATAAGCATGATTAGTAATTTAAAATATTTCAAATTGTTCCTAGACTTTAGAAGCAACTTAAAATTGAGCACTGTTGACTTGACTCGATTCAGTCTTTGGCTCGAATTAAAATATAAGTCTTCGATTTCAAGTTTAAGCTAGCTTGTTTGAACTTCACTTGATGTCAACCTTCAATATGGATAGTGGCCCGCATTTTGCTCATATCTAAAGTCGCAAGTGACAATCTAACCTCCCTGTCAATGCTTGTCATATGGATCCAATGATGGTTCCCTCCATTGCTGGCTACTGCATGCTCCCTTCCCTCAGCTATGGTCTACTGGGACTGTCTTCTTTCTCATACTGGATGATCACTTTCAGGAAATGAAACTATAAATTGGGAAAAATTATTCCATAAGGACAACGTACGCAGTGCTGCATACGGAATCCGCTAATGACCACCGAATAACCGGCGAATAACCGGCGAATAACCTCTGAAATCGTGTATTTCAGGATTATTGGGAGGTTATTAGGAGGTTATTGCGGTAATATTCCGAATAAACAGTGAATAACCTCCTAATAACGCCCCAATAACCTCCGCGGTTTCACTTTTATATTTTTTATCTATTATTCAGGGTATTGTGAGGTTATTGGGAGGTTATTGCTCAAATAACGCTGTAACAACTTCTTAATAACCTGCCAATAACCCCCTCAGTTCAATTTTAATGTTATTCACGGAGTTATTATGGGTTATTCGCTGTTATTCGGTGGTTATTTGCGGATCCGTACGCAGCGCTGCGTACGTTGTCCGTATGGAATAATTTTCCATAAATTGGGCATGCTTCTGCCCAACTCATTAGTTGTGGCTTCTCTTGCAAAACTTTGGTCAATATGGCTGTTGACCTTGCCTTGCATCTTGCTGCAATCCTTGGAGTTGTGAGGCCACATTCAACACTTTTGTTGTCTTCTTCGAGTATTTTAATTTTCTTTTCCAAATTAATGCAGCCAGATATGTAATCACTATTATGGACAGAAAAAAGAAAATAAATTGCCTTGATTGGCCAGAACAAATGATATTTGTTCAGCAAGAGAATTCTAATTTCAATTATCTACCTCTCTTCAACTTCTGGATTTGCATTCTTATAGGATTATCCATGGTTTTTAAGGTTTTATTTTTGCTGAAAAGCAATGATTTCTGGGCATTCATCATCATCCTTTAAAAACTTCCGAAAAACATTTCTTACAATTATGCGAAGTCTTTTTCTTACATTTCAATAGATTCCATTAGTTAGAACAAACAATAGCCGATGCATGTTTTCTTCTTCTTTTTTTTACTCTGAAAATCTTGATTAAAAAAAATGAAAAATACCAATTTCCTTTTTACTTTTATGTTGAGTGCTTCTAAACTCATGATGTTATGCAAAAATTCAAGTCTGAGCTCATATCTGTTGTAGCTCTTGATTCTTTACATTGTTATATTAATTAAGGCCTCATTATGACCAATAATAACAGCAATTATATACATAGCATAAAGTTTCTGGATTGAAACTTAACAGATAAAATGTTTCTCCCTCCCCCAACTTTCAGGTCCCCACTTTTATTGAGGGTGATGTTGGAGCAGCTGGTTCACATCTCTCTAATATCTCATCTGATGATACTTGTATCAGCCCATTCATTAGGAACGTACCGGAAAGTTCAAAATCAAAGTTTCCTTCGAAGTGGATTGCAAATGCGCTTCTTCTAATTGGCGGCGTCGCCTGTCTTTCTCGCGGTCGTTCCACTCTCGGCACCCAAATTGCCTTGGCCTGCATTGTCAAAAAGCTGTTGAAGCACGGTTCGACATCGAAGCAAGCTGACCCAGTTCCTTCTGGTTTTCATAGGGAGTCCAGGTTAAGGGAATGACTTCAGTCTTTACTTGCTTCACAATGCTTAATGGCAAGTGTAAAAATTGCAAATAGATGGAAGTTTATAGCATGTCAGAATTTGCAACACACTTTAAGACTTTTGTAGTTAAAAATCTATTGTACTGTTATTTTGCTATATATATAACTAATTATTTTTAGGAGTGCCTGCAAGGAAAATTTAACACTCTATAGTTGGTTTCAATCGCGGAAGCTATTATGATTGCTTTTTGCTCTTGAGGTGTTTTATGGTAGTAAAAAATATTTTGTTCGGATGTCCGCACGTCTGGATGATCAACCACCGACCGTTACGTCGCTCGTCGATAAGGATTATGACGACATGACAGTCAGTGGTTGGCCGGACGTCCGGTATCCGGAGCAAATATTTTCTGTGTGGTAATGCATTTAAGTCTTCCTTCTTTGTTTTGCCTTAAATCTTAGATTTACTAAATCCTACTAAATCTTATTATTGGCAAAATTTAGTAAATCCAAACTTATAGGATTTAATAAGATTGCTAAATTTGTTATTGTACAGCCCCTCGGTCTACCTTCCAAACAAAGAGCTAAACCTCAAGAACAAGCTCTGGCTAAACAGGATTGAAGCCTCTTCAAGATGGAAGAAATATTACACATTTGTGCATATGACATTAAAGTTTACGGGCATTTACATAAACATACCCAATTCATACGTATTTACATATTTATTACCTGAACTTATTTTTTTATATCTAAACAAATTTAAATCCTACATATAATAGCAAAAATATTACTTTTTTTAACTTTTAAAAGGCAAATACAATTATATGTACATATATATTGATAATATCCTGTGTGTGTGTGTGTGTGTGTGTGTGTGTGTGTGTGTGTGTGTGTGTGTGGAAAAATTTTTTCATCAGAACTCCGCACGTAGAGTTACGTGCGGAATCCGATCATCACCACTCATCTGCGATCAGTGTATGGGAGCCGGTCCTATTTTTATTTTTATTTTTTTTTTAAAAAAAAAAATTTGATCGCTGCCGCGATGTGCGACAGTGATCGGACTCCGCATGTAGCTCTACGTGCGGAGTCCTGATGGAAAAATCCTTCGTGTGTGTGTGTGTGTGTGTGTGTGTGTGTGTGAATATTTACATAATTGATATGTAAATGCATAGGAATTAAGTGATATATATATGTGAATTTCTGGAATGAAAGCCGCACTGGACTGCAGCCAAGAGCCACGTTTTAAAAACAGGACCAAATCGGCCTATTCAACAGATTCAATCATGAACCGTCTAGTGGTCCAGTTCTTATAGTGTTGAAAATTAGCTTCTCATCGAACAGGAAAGAACCAGTTGAAATCGACAATCAAACTGGCGAATCAGCCAGATCCGGTGGTCGAACCATTCAACCGTTTAGATTGTAATTCTTGTTTTTTACTAAATTTTTATTGGAAATCGTGAAGAATGATTTGAATCTTTTAATATCATGAAGAATGTGTTTTGCTCTAATCATTCCTAACTTCATTTTCTTATTTAACTTTTATGAAATAATATGTATGACTTTTAGTAATGATAGGTGTTATAATAATTTTTACATCTCAAGTATTAAATATATTTTATGATGTGTATATTTTATTTTTTGAGGTGAATATCTCATTTTTTGTATTGTTTTGAAATAGATTTTTTCTTTTTAATTATTAAAATATATTGCTATGATAATTCTATTGCAAATAACATTAGTGCACTGTGGCAGAATTATCATTTGTCCCAAAACAACTGCAACAAAACTGTTTTAAGACTGAAAAAAAAAATCAGTTAATTTATCCTAAAATGTACAATAATTTATTAATAAGCTGAAGCTGCCCCAAATAGGGAAAATTATTCGAAATGGAGAACGGACAAAGCTGCGTACGTTCTCCGCAAAATAACCAGCGAATAACCAAGTTTTGTATTTCGGGATTATTAGGAGGTTATTACAGCATTAATTCCAAAAATCTCTCAATAACCTCCGCGGTTTCACTTTGAGGTTTTGTGAGGTTATTGTGAGGTTATTGAGGCATTAACTCAAATAACGCTGCAATAACTTCACAATAACCTTCCAAAAAACTCCACGATTTCATTTTGATGTTATTCATAGGGATATGAGGAGTTATTCGCTGATTATTTGTAAAGCCTATGGAATAATTTTTCCTCAAATAGACCCCATGTTTCCCTCTTATTGACGTTGTTTTTATGCGTTTAAGTTGTGTTTAAGTTGTCTTTAATATTTTTTTTTTATTTATGATATAACTTGGCTCAACTGGACGTTCAACTCAGCTTAAACCTCGTCGAGACATTCCTCGTAGTTGCCGGTCTCTTCTGCTTTCAACTTCTTTGTTTACTATGGCGACTGCCTGGACTACATCGGAAGCGGGGCCTTCACCGTCGGAGAACGGACGGAGCACGCCGCCTCCGCCCGCGGGCCTACCAAGGACTGGAGATTTTCTCGGAAGGCACCGCCTATCCGCCGCCATCTCTCGGCTTGAGCAAGAGATCGTTTCCCTTGAGGTAACCTGCGTTTTCCTTTTCCCTTTTTAGGGCTTCTTTATTCGCCGAGCCAAATTAGACTGTCGTCGGGATGGATTTGGTTTATGACGTGCTTTATGCGAGGAGAGGAGTGCTTTGCTTTGATCTGAAAAAAGATATGGGTATTTTGTTCTATTTGTGGCATTTCCATGTACTTTGGAAGTTGTTTTTTGGGCCGAGTGTTGATATATAGTCGGCTTTGTTATGTGATTCAAATTTGGTGCTGATTGAGATTATTTGGTTTGGGAAGTATTCAGAACTCGATGGTATAACTCAGTTTTTATTCGGGAAGTTTATATTACTTCCGATTTCCTTGGTTCTTGATTTGCAATGATCTAATATGTATTAACATGTGAATTTTGCTGAAACAAACTAATCTTTATCGAAAGTAGAAAATAAATCAAATATATTTCCTATGATAAGATCTTAAACCTTTAATATAACCTATTGTGAACATAAAGATGTTAGATGTCACGTGAATGATTGAAATTTTGCACACAAAAAAGAAACAGTATTGTAAAAGTTTTTATGAACTTATTGCAATTGCAGTGATCAATAAAGTAAGAAGAGAGAAACAAAAGAAAAAGCGCGGAAGAAATAATCATTATGCGGTTTTGATGCTTGGATTGAAGATTACTTCTCTCAGAATAAAAAGTGGGGAAGAATTAACCCATTCGCAATCTCCATACTTGAAAGGGAGATCACTTCTCTCCGTAGGCTTTTAACTCTCATACTCATCAAGGATTAGAATTCTCGAAGATCTTTTCTTTTTTCATACATCCAAAGAACTTTATTCATGCCATGTTGTTATTTTCTAAAAGCCTAATAGCACATTTATAAGCCGGCTGTAGTATTGACTGTGATAGTTATAACTTTGATAATGTGTTTTACAAGGATAATCTATAAGAGCAGTATTGCCTCTGGAGTAGCCGCAAAGAGAAGCCACAGGAATAGTCTTATGAACAATACGGCTTGTAGGAATAGCCACAAATTTGAATACGTAAAGGCTCAAACGGCAATGCACTTTACATCTATAGAATAAAAGTTCCACTACCCAAATTCAGCCGTTCATCATAGGCATGATTTTAAATTTTATTTAAATATGCATTTAACTAATTTGTTAGAATTTAAATTTCATGATACAGAGACAAAATTTTAAATTCAAAAATGGAATTTTTAAATTGATCAACATGGCACAAAAAATTTGCATGTTTAAGGATTTTAGATTTTGACTTTCACATCTATATCATGTACCAATTGCTACACATGGTCAAACACAGGCTAGTCCTAAAAGCTTAAGTCAGTACTTAAGAGCTAACTATTATAACATCCAGTATTTATGTCTAGTACTCAGATTAAGCTAAATGGACTCATCGTCTTGAGCAAAATCTTCTTATGTGAAAGGCTACACCAAAATGACTTTTTGACCCATCTTGATGTGGGCTCCAAAAAATTGTGCCCAACCTTCATCGAAAAATGAATGAGATGAGGAGATTTACCTCAGATTTTGGGTTGAAATTTTAAAAGGAAGATGAGATAATGGATAAGACATTAATTAAAGATTATGCCCTTGTTTTGCGAGGATTTTAGATAACAGGTTCGAAGGTTCTCATAAGTGTAAGCCGCTATGGTTAATTATATCTCCTAATAATAGAAGAGCACTTTTGATTAAGGCTAGTCAGTAAGGTGCATATTTCCCGGTGTATAGTGGTAGTAAATTTAAGATTTGAATTGAGAAATTTATCATTGTGAGCTTAAAGTAGACCGTGGGTGGAATGATGATGAACTCGATCAAAATTTCATAGTTCCATTATTCTAGGCTGTCTACTTACTTTGTCAAAGGAATTAATTTACCTAACATGAAAGAATGATTTGTCGATAACCATTGGTAGGGTTGTCAAAAAATCTCGTCGTTCATGAACAACTCGTGTTTGACTCATTTGCTAAGCAATTGAGAAGTACAAACAATTTTTGTTCGATTGGTTTTAGGTTATTTTGGCCCAAATTGATTAAATAATTAAATACGTAATATTATTATGACATTTTATATTAATTTATTATTCCATATTAAAAAATGTTAAAATTTATCTTAATTTTAATTATTTGAGCTAATTTTGAGCTGAGCGCAAGTTGAAATGAACAAACAAATTCAAGTAAAGCTATTTACAAACATGTTATTTGCGAGCCATTTCGAACACGATCCCATTTCAAACAAAAAAATTCAAACAAGTCAAACAAGAATGAGCACTGAGCTCGCTCAAAATCGGCTCGTTCACACCACTAGTTATGGGCTATTTTGTCCAATTGATTCTTATAAATCTATCGTGGAGTTTAAAGTGTTAAAGTTTTGGTTAACTTTAACTTATAGAAGGTTTTATGCCTTATCAGGTATATACCATATGACTCACAACTCGATACATAATTTCATTGGGAATATACATGTCATAACCGTCACTAATATGGTAAAGCTTATTGGCCATATCACCTGATGAGAGGGCTTTGATCGTAACAACTTTATTTGTGGAATTTATTTGTCAAATCATGCTAACAGAGGATTCGTGCCGCATTCTTACTAGTATGAGATTATATTGACTATAAAAATAATAGTACACTTAATATGATATTGGTTAATTATGCGCTTATGTTAATCATAAACTTATCATCCTCAATACACGATCACGAATGATTGGTGGGTTTTATTTTAAGCTTTGATAGATCGGATATTTTTTAGATTTTATCATTTTGAAAATTTTATTTTATGATGGACTTCTCTAATTGAGATTTAATTTCAACTCGGCTATCATTAGAGAAAATTACTCGAAATTTTTGTATTAATAATTTACTAAGAAAAATTATTGTTAAATATTATTAAAGATATCAGTTTTGTTTACTTTGTTTCTCATCAGGAGGATGATTGAAGTGGCTTGGTATAGGCCCAGTCTTTATCTACTCCGGTCTTTTCTTAAGATGAGGATCAGATTATAAGCTAAAGTGTGATTTATAACTTTGCACTATAGGCAAGATGACCCGCTTAATTTAATAATTCTGGATTTGATTCTGAAAAGAGAGATTTTTGCAAAGTTGAAGGACACTTGCATGCTTCTCAAGATAAATTTAATTTTAGTTTAAATTTATTATAAATATGTGCAACATTCTCAAACCGTGAGATTGAGCATTTAGCATGTTTGCAAGAGCACATGTGAGCATGAAACTCATTAGTGTGCAAGCATACACTGGCATGGTGCAATTGCACGAATTTTAATGCATTGAAATACTGCCCCGTGATATAAAATTCAATTTGATCAAGCACAAGTGTTTTTGAGATGGATGCATGTTCTTCAACACTTGCACGAATTTCGATGCTATACATTTGCGTTGAAAAAGTGTCGAAATTTATTTGTCTTGAAAATATCCAAAAATTTGACTACTTGCACTCATATTTGAGTTATTGAGATACGTGCAAGTTAATGTTATGCATCTGGTGGCTATTAAAATATTTGAAGTTCGAACATTACATTTTGCTCACATTTAACCCTCGTTCAGGCATTCAAATGGCCCCTTAGCCATCTTCAGATGCAGTTATGATTCATGGTCTTGGTTATTCTAAAGGCCAATGATAGGTTATGCTCAAGCTCAATAAGCGAAGTGCCGATTTCCTTGCTAGAATGAGATGTAGAAAGGTACAAGCGTTCGTACTATCAAGTTTCAGAGGTTCCAAATACAACAAGGGGGTTCTATTCATACTCATTAGAGAGCTATTGAATATTTAGGAAATTTTATTCTATGTGCACGTACTTGAAGACAGGCTTTCAAATCTGTGGCAAGTTTCATTCCGTGCTCATTGACAGGATATTGAGATTTCCAATTATCTAGTTCAGTGCTAAGTTCTAATTCTCATTCAACACTATTCGGTTGAAGTTTTAATTACTCTTTTTTTTTTTTTTTAATTTTACAATTTTTGTGACTTCCTATTGCTTGGTAGTTTCTTTTAAGTATTGTTCCCTGTGAGTCCGTTATGCGAGAATTTTAGCGGTCTCCAAACATCATCTTTCTTTAGGGGGCTACGTCGTGAGTAATAGGTTTTCCACTTGATCACATGAAGTCGTTGGAACAATGTGAATGAGTACTTATTTTTATATTTTTTTCTGTCGTATCAGGACAACGTCAATAAGTACTTATCATTGATAATTCTTCCCGTCGCGTTAGAACAATGCACATGGTTACTTAAATTTTCCTGTATTATACATTTTGATAGGCGGTCAAAGACAATGACTTTGGCAGAGATTTTGAGTTTAAAAGACACAAATCTCCATTTTATCTATTGTTTATAATCTTCTCTCTTGATTTTTCTATTTTCTAGAGAGAGGAGGAGATGGAAGAAGTTTAGAGACAGGTGAAGGTTTCTCTCAGTTTAGGGAGATAAATTGAACTTTGGTGGAGAAGAGAAAGATGTTGCAGGTGGCTGGTGGGATATGGGATTGCTATGAAGTGGGCCATGCTGGGTGGAGGTTTTTTTCGGCTTGTTGGAAGGTTTCACGAGCAGGAATTTCACATGAACACTGGTTTTAGAGTTCTATGACGGTGATTGTGAGGAGTGGAGAGTTACTAGGACAGGTGACTACGGTTTGCTTGCTTGCAAGGTCAATTCAAACAATATTTCAATGTAATTCACCAAAACTATGTAGTTTTTAAAATGGCCAGAAGGAAATCAAATATAATGGAAGCGACAACTGCACCATCAAACATTCGCACCAGAGCCAAGCCAAACTTTTTTTTTTTTTTAACTTTGATTTCAAATACTGGATTCTGTATTGCATGTTGTCTTAATCGGGACGCGATAACCATTTGCTTAGACTATCATTCAGCCTAAGAAGTTAAGCTAATGAATCAGTCTAATCACTAAAGTTAAGGCCTCAAAAATATGTCCTTTCTAGGCCTTTGATTATTGATCCTTTCGTCACACTCCTTGTAGTGTTTTGGTTAGGAGGAATTATTACGTGCTGATAACGTATCTGTAAATTGGTAGTATTGTGGTGAATATCACCACAATATTCGTCATGATATCACTAAATCCGCGCCGATCTGCACGTACCTATCCGCACGAAATAGTTACTAATTAGAATCAAATAGAGCACATGATGCATCATGATTAGGCATGGATATTGAAATAAAATTTATTGTATTCACCCCCACACACGCACATTTATCTGTAATTGAGTTATTATTACTTTTGTTTTCATGGGAAAATATATCTGTATGTGTATATACTTTCTTTTTTTTGGGCCCACCCTAAAGTCCGTAAAATAGAAGTTTATTATTGCGTATGCAAGGATGCATGCGATCTTATACTTGTATGGCAGATAGGCAGTCTTTATGATTACGTAAGTATTGCGCGAAGCCTACCTTCTTAACAAATCTGTTTGTTGAGTTTGCATTTGCTAAACATTAGGCTCTATTTCGTTCACTGAATTCAATTTATTTTTCAATAAAAGGATTTTCATTAGACTAAATCTGAAATCTGATTATTTCAAAGTAAATCCGTTAACAATTGCTGAATTGTACTGCAAAACTAATGTAAGCAATATCATGGAAGCCTGATTTGGCTGTGGGAGTTCTTGATAAAGAAAATTGAGTTAGTTTGTTTTCTATGTTGAGATTTCGTTTATGCTATGCTATATTCCCTATTGTTTTTGACATTGCACTTCAATAACAATGCTGGGTTTTTTTGTAACGAGGTTCTACTCATTCAGAATTTTAAACAAAAATGTCAAAAAAGTAACATAATCTACTTATTTTAGTTGAACTGAACATAAACAACATATTTATGCATTTCTAAGTTTGGATCTTTCTTAATAGTTTTTTTTTTTTTTCCCTTTTGGCTGCATACAAGTAGACTGAGCTTGAAGAATTGGATACATTGGAGCCGTCTTCTGCAATATGTGAAGCGTAAGTGTTTGCATATCTAACCACAAAACTTTTACTTTTACAGTTCTCTCACCCAAATCATTTTTGTCACTTCAGTTTTCTAGTCTCCACGAATGGAATACCGGATGCTTTGCTTCCCATGTGAGTTGACTCCAAAATACTGATAAATATTTTCTTCAATCTGCAACCATGTTTAATTTGTTGGGTTGTTACATATTTTAGCACAAATGGCCCTGAAAATTCTGCATGGGAGAGGTGGTTTCAGCCGGTTCGAAGCTCTCGACATCGAAATCGCGCCTGGTGGACCCATAGAAGTGCAGATCTCTCTTAACTTTACTGCTCCCAGTTGAAGCTGAAGACTCTTTTTATTCAGTAGAAGGTATAATAGCAACAGTTAGAGCATGTTGATACAATCTTGCAAAGAATTGTGTGAAATGTGTAATTTCTATTTTAATCGAGGCTTGTATTCATCATATCTTTTGACTCATCAATATTGAGTAATTTTGAAGCAATTGGATAATATAACTTTTTATTTTTCTTGGTCAAATTCTTATTTTGGGTTGAAATGATCATTTCTGCTGAGCTATGTTGTGTTCCGATTCATATTATGTTAAGTTGGATCAGATTGATGTTTCTAATGCGTACAGCTATTCATTTTTAGCATTCATAATCCCCTAAACATTGCTATTTACAAATCTAGCACCCTCTTTCGTCCATTTTTTTACAAATTCCCACTCAAATATCAAATTTCACGATGAATCCCCAACCCTTATTCTTCATCTTTTATCAAATTCGACCCTGGTTTGATCCCTGGGCATTAGATTTTGTAAATAACAATGTTTCGGGTGCTATTTTTGTAATAAAACCTTATTTTTAATTTCTTAAGTATGGAAAATGTGTCTTAATACCATAAAATCACAAATTCTGTTAATATAATGGATCAATTGTGCATTTTGATTTTGCTTATGATTGTAAAGAGCATTAGCATTACATAATAATAATGGTGATGATGATGATGATGATGATGATGATGATGATGATGATGATGAATCAGTTGTTTAATGTATCATGAACGCCCCCAATCATTAATTTCATATATTCAATCATGCTGCATTCAGGCCGGAAGATTACGTGAATGTTCACCATTAATTTAACTAAGAAAAACATAAAAATATAATTTTTTTACAAAATACAAATCAATGATACCATCAATCAGCATACAAAATGTTGCATAAAAAGATAAAAAATAAAAATGAAAAATAAATCAACTGTAACCTCAGCTCACATTGGATCTTCTTCCTCCAGACAGCTCGGAATTGGTTTTGGAGCTATCATATCCAGACTGAATCAGATTGGGATCGCTCAACACATCCTGTATAAAAACCTGGCTGTTCACCGGCGAGCTATTCGAGCTCTTCAACACACAGTTGTGCATTCCATCTTCCCCAATCGATCTCAACCTCTCCAGCTCCGGCAGCACCACACCACCCAGATCAGGCCTGTCCTTCCTCCTCAACTCCGAGCACTTCAACGCCACTTGGGCGAACCTAACAGTCTCCTCCACCGGCCAATCCGTCACGCTCTGATCCAGCAGCTCTTCAAAATTTCCTTTCTCCAGAGCCCGGCTGACATGGTGGGTGAGTCCCATCGGCGGCCTCGCGGTGATGAGCTGAAGAAGCATGATGCCGAGAGAATAGATGTCGGATTTCACGCCGAGCATTCCGGTCTGTTGGTATTCGGGATCGATGTAGCAGAAGGTGCCGGCGGTGGAAGTCATGCGGTATTGGGTCACGGTGTCGGCGACCGCAGGGGGGACTAAGCGAGCGAGGCCGACGTCGCTGATTTTGCTGACGAAGTTTCGATCGAGGAGGATGTTGCCGGGTTTTAGGTCACGGTGGACGAGAGGTTCGGGTTTGGTTTGGTGGAGGAAGAGCAGGCCGGTGGCGATTTCGGCGGCGATGCGGAATCGGTGCTGCCAGGGGATCGGAGGGGTGTTGTTTCGCCGAAAGAGACGGTCGTCTAAGCTTCCGTTCGCCATGTATTCGTATACCAGGCAGCCGTATTCGGGGCAAGCGCCCAGGAGGAGCACCATGTTTGGATGCCTGATACAGCTCAGGACCTCCACCTGTGGCACAAAGACAAAGATATAACCTAATCTGGCCACCATTAATGGAAGGAGGCGAGTATCAAGTATTGTACCTCTTGCTGAAACTGCGTTCTTCCTTGAGCCGCATCTGGCCTGAGCACCTTAACAGCAACAGGTGTGTGATCCAAGAAACATTTATACACGGGGCCATAGCCGCCTTCACCAATCTTAAGGTTCTCGGCGAAGTAGTTTGTAGCTATCTCGATCTCCTCTATTGTGTACCTTCGGTACCTGACAGGAGTAAAAGCATGCATGGCTTTCCTCTCCTCCGCTTCTCTGAAGGCCTGCATCTCTGCGTATCTTCTCTTCTGAGCTTCCAACTCTGCTATCCTCTGCTGTGCCTCAGCAGCTTCCATTGCCGCTTTGCACTTTTGCTTCTCTTTCTCTACTAGAGCCATGGCAGTCTCCTCTGCAAGCCGGGCTTCTTCAAGTTTTTGCTCTTCTTCTTTCTTCAATCGGTGGAGTTCGAGAGCCTGGAAGAAGAGGTTGTCAGGGAAGGGGATTCTTGCTGACTCCATAAACTTTGGAGGAGAACGCTTACCTTCTGCTTTGAGATGAGTGCTTCTTTGCAGGCGGCATTGTACATGTCCATGGTTTGCTTCAGCTCCAGCCTCAGTCTCTTCATCTCAGTCTCAACATCATCCTGAATGTGAGTAAACCTTTCAGCTTCATATCAGACATGGTATTTAGTTTGGGAACTTGTGAAAGGAGTGATTTACATGCATACCTCTTATTCGTATGTTACATAGAAATCAAGTGGTATGTAAGGAAATTTCCTAAGAGCTTTTTCGTTCATACCACCCAATTCTTACATATTTACATATTTAACACCTAAGCTTTACATTTTAAATTTATACCACCAAAATCTTTCTTATTACATCATAAGTATCACTATTGTTTCAGTAAAGGTGAGCTCGAAGGGTAATATGTAAAATTCGAACGCGACCTTACTATGTGAAATTACACTAACCATTATGTCGCGGGTACTTGCATTAAGTATCGACATTTTAACTTTTAAAAAGTGAAGCACACATTTTCATGAATAGATAAGATGATATATATTTAAAATTTGAAGTTTATGTGTTAGATATGTTATATGTAAATACATAAAGAATTGGTGGTATCATGGTATGTATGGGGGGCTTTATATGTATACCTCCCAATTCCTTTATATTTACATATTTAAGACCCAAATTTGCCTTTTACATTTATACCGCCCAAATCTTTCATTTTTTGGCATGAATATAAATCTTCCTACACACACTCACAAATATGAAGAACTATTAACAAGAATGAAAAATAAGTTCAGATACCATGGTTTGGGAAGACCAAGAGTTAGAACTGCTGGCCCCAGAAACAGAAGAGAACTCATTTCCGAAGGAGTACGAATCAACAGAGCGAATTGGCGTTCGAGCAGAGTCATAATTATGGTGGTCAAGTCCATCTGAAGCATTGGAATGTTTTGGCTGAAATGTTCTGTCGACGCTCGGCCTCCCTGAGCTCACAAAAGAGATGTCTGTATCAGCCTGTAACAGATCCGCGTGGGATTTCACTCGGTTTCCCCTTGTGAATGGCGACCTGCAGAGCAAATGGACCAAGAGAAAAATTCAACCTTCTTTGGTAAGTCTTTCAAGATTGTTTTTTAAAATAGATTTACATACATATATACCACTCAATTTCTTTCTGTATTTACATATCTAACACCATAGCATTCATATTTGCATGCATACGACTCAAATTTTTTACACCAAATAAAAAATATTACTATCACTATATTTTTAAAAATGAGATATTTTTCAATGCTTAAGTTTATGACGCCAAGGCGTTATTAAGTGTAAATATCAAAATTTAGGTCGTAGATATATGAATACATAAGAATTTCCCTTTTTCTAGGAAGATTTACGTACAAATCAATTCTTATGTAATTAGATATGTAACACCTAAACTTCCAACTTTTACATGCGAGCACCTTACCTATGCATTGAAAGGTGTTTTTCATTGTCTAAAAGTTTAAAGAGTTGTATTTTTTTATGCATCATATATGACACATTGCCTATGTTTGAAAAGTTGTATTTAACTTCTTAAAAAGTTAAAAAATGGTATTTTTTTTATGTGATATGAAAGATTTGGATGTTATAAATGTAAAAAAGCAAAGTATAGGTGCTAGATTTGTAAATACATAGGAATTGGGTGTTATGTATGTAAATACCCCTATTTTTTATCAAATTAGAACTTTCCAAGGAGGTGGACAATATTGAATATAGTTGATAGCATGATCATTCAAATATAAAGCTTCAGGGAAGTCAGAGTTCAGACTCACTTGATCGATTCATCATGCAAGTTCCGAGCTTTTGGTGCACTTTCACCTGAGAGAGGTGGAAACATTTTTTATAAAATGTTAAGCATGGTAAAAAAAATTATGCAAATAAACCCAACCTTTTGTACCCAAAAATGGGTGTGGCTCAGCAGTATCAGGCTTGAAGCTGGCCTGGCTCTGTATCTGAGCACGCAGTGGAGACATTGCTGGAGCTGCTCTCACAGCAGTTCTCGTTGACAGTAGTTTTCCCTTAGAAATAACATAAACTGTGCAGAAGTCTGGCGCTCCCTTTGAGACGTGTGAAGCCACATCTGCGCTCTTAAATCTTCTAATAGAACGAATTTTCAATTAAAACTTTTAAAATTTGTCTATGAGATTCTATTTGAAAATAGAAATTTTCAGAGTTTTTTCATTCTAAATGTATGATTTTAATGTTTTAGCCTTGTCAATCTTCAATATTGTTGGTACATCACCCTAGTATTATAAACTCATATGAAGTTGGCACATTAGTTGTAACTTTTTTTCTTTTTCTCTGCAGGTTATTTTTCTAGGATTCTTCATGTAAATCTAAGTGTCTTAGAATTTGTCTCTTCATTATTGTTCTTTCAAAATCATATTTAAATTTTGATCGGATTGGGTTATTTGGATTGCCTAGTTATAGGGTTACTTAGCACATAAAATTTTGTAAGTTTGATGATAAAAGTTGACTAAATGGCAAATATATTGATTTACAAGTAAACCCATATATTTAGAATGAAATAAAATATATGTTTAATAAAAAGTTGAGAAGATTTACATTAAAAAACAAAAGATTACCTAATAAATCCTCCTTTAGATGGAGCTCCAACAACAAGCTTCTCAATTGCAGCCTGAGATACAAATTCTACAATCGCCTTTGCGACATCTGTGTCTTCAAGCACCACATCCTTGCAAAGTATCTACAAAATTTTGCACATTTAGCATCACATAATGCAACATAAATCCTTAAGGATAAGTAAATCTTTAAATATGCTTTACAGTACAAATATGGAGGAAGTTACTGACATTTTTTCTTGTGCAGAAACAGCGAAAAGGGAGGAAAAGTTCTTTCATTTGAGGATCCACAGCGCCTTTGTAGCCGTTGGATAGATCATTATGCTGAGAAGCTGCAAGATGGATATCAACAAAGAGGTATAATTTTGATTTTTTCTTGAATAATTATTTTTGAATTGCTATTTTAATTATGGACCTCCGAATATAACCAGTCTTTTGTATAATTCCTTGGTCCATTATTTATATGATAAACAAAATAACAAATTACTAAATTAATGATTAGTAACATTTTATTTAGGACTCAATATGAATGAATTGAGAATAAAATTGCTGTACAATCCATTTTGTTATACATCTTATTTTGCTCATAATTTCATTATATTTTTTAGACTAAAATGGAAGATTTTAATTATTTTTTATATGCTAAAATTCAATGCTAGTTTTCTTCCACAAAATGAGAATGTTAGAGTTAAAATATCATGACAAACTTTGTTCACAGTGAATTTTATAAATGTAGTGCTATAAAATTAATATTTTCTTAATCAATATAATTATATTCTTAGCAATTGGGCGGCTAATTTTGGTTTGCAAATAAATAATGTTTTGATTTCTCAATGGATTCCTCCGGATCTTTTGAAACTTGTGATTTTGGATGTTGTTTAATGTTTTGATTGTTTTTTCTTGTTTTGTTTTGTTTCTTTTGTTGTTTGTGTCGTGTCTTGTGATTTTTTTTTTTTTTTTACTTTTTTCGGAGAGAGGTCCTTAGATTCTCTTTTTCTTGTGTTAGTTGTATGTGTTATGTTAGATAAGATCTATTTCCCGGTTTTGTAATTTTTTTTTTTTTGTGGAACGCGTAGGGAGCTACAGTCTCCTTTAACAAAAAAAAAATCATAATTATATTTACGCTCATTTCAAAATAAATTTCACATTGACCAAATTTGGGCCTAAGCCTAAATTATAATAATAAAAAAGACATTAACACCTAAGCAGTTATATTTATATGTATACCACTCAAATATTTAACATCACATAAAAAAAAATCACCATCACCACTTTTAAAAGTGAAATACACCTTTTCTTGCATAGGTTTAAATATCAAATTTTGGGTATTAGATGTGTAAGTATATAATAATTATGTGGTATTTATGTAAATTTATCGAAAAAAAAAAAAGAAAGAAAAATCCAAATAACCATTACGATCTAAACAAAAGATACATACAGAAAAAGCAGGAAAAAAGAAAACCTGTAGCCTGAACGTTAACATGAACTAAGGTGATGGTCTGGCCCTTGCCAATGAGATTATCAACCGCCCATTTCAAAGCATTTTGACTGCTCTTATCCCTGTTAATCGCCACAGCTACCAACGGATATGCAGCCATGGCGTCATGATCCTTCATCCTTCCTCCCTCTTCGATTATCTCCCTCAAATAATCTGTATCTTCTCCTTCTTTCGAACGAGGAAGGAGAATAGAAATGAGGCGTGGAATGGACAGGGAATAAGGTAGAATTTATGGTAGTTATCCGGCTTCCTTCTCTCGAATTTCGCCATCTGAGTTTGCGCTCTTTTTTTAGGATTTTTGGAGTTATTTTTGAACGATGTTGTTTCAACCTCTGGTGCTTGCGGTCCATATTAAACCTTTGCCACTAATTCTGGTAGTTGTTGTTCCATACCTTTGATCAAAAAAAGATGTATTTAATTTTAGAATTGTCATTGTTTGATATCCATCACTTTGTATTATTCCACATTTCCATTTCCACCACTCAAAAAATAAAAAATAAAATAAAATAAAATAATAATAAAATAAATAAATTACCTTAAAATAAAAGGTATGTTGGGATTTACATACATGACTCCCAAAACTTCTAATATTACATATTCCACCCCTAAGCTCTAAAACTCACCTATTTATATTTTAGCACCCAAAATTAAAATAATACCTTGCCGTTAAAATTAACAACCTTGATATGTGTTTATGCCCGGTGGTCTCTCTAGCTCACTGGATTTTGTGCCCAGGTGCTGCTGGCGAGATAGCCGTGCAGGCGAACACTGGAGGCAATAGCTACGCCAACACAATCCCAAATCCCACACCTATTTTCTGGGCAGAAGCGGCCAGCACTGCAGTTTATTTGATCAACAGAGTTTCATCCATTCTATTAAACTGTGAATTACCTGAGGAGGTCTGGAGTTGGAAAGAGGTCAAATTTTCTCACATTAAGATATTTAGTTGTTTTTCTTATGTTCTTATTAATCCAGATGCTTGTAGTAAGCTTGAGGTTAAGTCAAAGAATCATTGGCAATGGAGACGATGCATTTGAATATCGTTTCTGGGATGATCAGGATCGGAAGATCATGAGAAGATCGTGTGCAAGGACAAGTCCAGTACAGTTTCTGAAACAACGCTGTAGGAATCTAAGTTGGTAAGATTTGATAATTTACCAGAGGTCGCAGTGCAGGACAGAGATGCATGTGACGAGGAAAGTGGGTCCCAGGGCACCCATTCCTATTGTTCAGCAGTTAGCTTCAGAGCAGTCTATCCCTACAGTTGCAGTTAGCATTGCAGAAAGGACTATTCGTTCTCCACAGTCATATCTCAACTTTAAACTACATTCTCACGATGATCATGGAGAACCTCGTAGTTATGAAGAAACTTCGAAGCATTTAAAATTCAAGCAAGTGGAGCTCGTCATGAAGATGAGATGGATTCTCCGCTAAGTAAATCAAACTCGGGAGTTAGCAGATATTCCACTGTGAAGAGCGCATTACACAACAAGCTGAAGCAGATCGGTGAAGATCGAGACGATGGCAGTAAGAAGTAGGCATGCTGCGACTTGTTAAAGGTTTTCAGTAGAGTCATGATATTGCTCATGTAGTAAAAGTTGCAAGCAGATACATGAGTAACCCGGGAAATAGCTTGGAGGTGCAAGACTATGTTGACCCTGCTGATATATTGACAAATGGTGTTAATCTTGAGAAACTGAAGTTGTGTGCATCTTCAATTGGTCTTCTGGTGTGAAAACAAGGGTTTTGAGTTGCAGAGGTGGAGGATATCACATTTGAAGAAATGGGCGCTACCGCCAGTGGAGGATATCAGTCTGAAGAAGGAGGCGTTGTTGTCTGTTTACCGGTCTCCAAGTGAGAGATTTATTGGATGGAGCCCGTTAAACTCGAAAAAAAACATGTTTGTGCCTCTCCGTTTAGCACCTGCTTTTGCCTCCAGACGCGAATCGCTGCTCTCGCCTTACCTCGAAGCGATGCTTCGCTTCGCCCCCCACTCTCCCGTTCGCGCTCAAAAGGACGTAGTCCTTCGGTGCTAGTTTACAAGAAAGAAGAAATTGAGAATGGGAGAGGCGAGGAAGTCGCGAAGAAGCCCTTTGTGAATCGAAGCGATCGATTCACAATAGTAGAGCAGTCGCCTCTCCTCTGTGTTGCCCCCTTTGTTGTTGCTCTTCAGCAATTGGCGTACGAATGTTTTCCCGTTTTCTTTTTCCTGAGGTGGCTCTCGGGTAGAGAGAGAGGAAGAGAAATAGAGTTCTTCTTGTAATCGTCGATGTGATCTACAGTGTAAATTCCCCAAGTAATAAAATTTTCTGCAATCCGTGGACGTAGGCAAAAATTGTTGAACCACATAAATCTCTATGTTCTTTTCTGCCGTGACTTTTCTTGTTCTATTTTTCGCTTCGCCGTCGATCGTTCTATTATAAATATACCACAACAAAACAAACTCTTATAACATACATTTGAATAGTGGAATCATTTCAATTGTGTTCAACCTATCTGATTTTCTCCCTTTCTGATTTTCAACGTAAAAATCTCTGATATTCCTTCCATAAGTTTTTCTTTTGTGTTAGTGTGTTGGATTTCCATATAATGTTAAGACATTAATATAACAACTACAGTGAATTCTCCTGCATGCAATGATACTACACATATAATTATGTCATAATGAACTTTATATATTATATTAAGAATATAATTTATAATAATTAATAAAAATATATAATTAATAATATAAAAAAAAAGCTGCACAATATGAGCTTATAACTTATCAGTCATGGGCATGTCGGATTAGCTCAATTAAGCTCATATTAATGATATTTGAGATTTTTTAAAAGTATGATTATAAGTTTAACTTGATACAATTGATAAATTTAATTTTTATAAGAAATTTTAACCATTAAATTGAGAATTAAATTTGTTTAAAAAATATTTTCGCCAATCTCACATGTTGAATTTTACAAAATAAATTTAAGAGTTTATGAGAATTTTTCAAAATTTTCAAAATAGTGAGATTCAAAATATAAAGACATTGGAGGTTATTGAAAGTAAGATGAATTTTGAATTTAAGATTGATGTTTGAAAATGAAAATTTGAAGGATTAAAAAAATAAGTTCAAAAGTCAAACTTATAAGAAATGGTCAAAATTGAAGTAAAAGTCAAATCTTATTTTTCTTAATTAGGAAAAATAAAAATTATTTAATTTTTTTTTTTTTATTTATCATCCATGGGATGGGGATTCATAGAATACCAAATAATACAAAAAAAAATCTTAAAATATTTAGATATGTTTAATGTTTGATATTTGGCTTTCAAAAATCTAAAGTTGAGATTCTCAATTAATAAAATTTATTAAAATATATATTTTTGGTCACATTAAACGTCGACCACCTGATGATCTGATTAAGAGAGTAGATGTTTTAAATACAACTTATGTTAAGAAAGGCAGAGGTAGACCTAGGAAAACTTGGGCTTATTGCATAAAAAATGATCTTAATTTATTAGAATTAAACGAAAATTTGACACTAAATAGGACACAACGGAGAAAAAGGATTCATGTAGTCGACCCCACTTAGTGGGATTAAGGTTTTGTTGTTGTTGTTGTTGAAAGAAGGCTTTACCATTATGAAAATTATATAAAATAAGATGTATATATCCAATGCTCGTACAATTTTGAGTATAAGAAGTGAATATTTCAAAATATTTTCAATTTTTTTAATAATTTTTTTAATTATTATTAAAATCATAAAAATTAGAAAAAGGCCAAATACATTTAGAAAAACACAAATAATTCCACAATTTTGAGAATCCTCTGCTCAAAATAAGTGAACATGACACATGAGATGCATATAATGATATTGGGCCCACCTTAAGGGTGATTTCATAATTTCAAATAAGATAATTTTGCATTTTAAAAAATAATAGTTAATTAAATAGAAATAAAATATTTAAAAAAATGAAAATTTTTATTTTAAACTGATTGAACATATAAAATTAATTTTTTTAAAAAAATTGTAAATAAACTGAGAATGTGTAAATGATGCTGGAAAGCTTCCCAAAATTTATCAGAATTTTTAATTTGATGCAACATTTTCAAGATTTTTGAACAATAATGTTAAATATTAAAAAAATGATAACATTCAATTAATTTCTCACAATGTCATAAAATAATTATCAAAAGTTTAATATGACCACACTAAGCTATCAAATGAATATGAAATTTTTTTAAGGGAAATTTACATATGTAGCATGCAATTCTTATGGAGTTTCCACTCTTAGGGGCCGTGAACGAGTCGAGTCAAGCTCGAGCAGCTCTTGAGCCTTGGATTGAGCTTGATTAATTTTATCGGGTTCGAGTTCGAGCTTGAGCTTGAGTTTACGAGTTTGAACCAGCTCATCACCCAGCTTGTTTAATACAAAAAAGAGAAAATGATTATTTCATGTTAGCTGGATAATAAGATGACAAAAAGAATAAATAATTACGAGATAAATAATAAAAAAATTACCTAATATATAGAATATTATTTTTTTAGTATTCTTAATACCTTAAAAATAAAGTCACTATATTTGATGTATTTAAGTATATTTTATAATATATATATTTTTTTTAAAACAAACTGGCTCTCGAGCTAAGGAGTCGAGTCAGGGCTGGCCTAAGCTTGATTCGTTAGTTTGTCAAGCTAACGAGCCGAGCTTGAGCCGGCTCACGAGTCGACTTGACTCACTTACACCCCTAGTCACTTATGATACACTTGTGACTAGGGATAGAGGGAGAAGCAATGACAAGACATGTGAAGACCTCTGAAACGCCCATATCTCCCCAGGTTCACGCGACCTGGGCCTCACTCCAGCTTCTGCCTTCTCTATTAGTCTAGCCTTTAGCATTTTTTGTCACTCCACATCCTCTACTCGCACATCTTCCCCTCACCTGCCCTTTTTACCATTCGTCTAACACACTTGCAACTAGGGCTGTAATAAAAACTCGTTTTTCGAAAACAGCTCGTGTTCAGCTCATGTTTGGCTCGTTTGTTAAGTAAATGAGTCGAACACGAGCAAATTTTTTAAGCTCAAATTATAAACGAGCAGAACACAAGCAAACATTTCTTTGCTCGTGTTCGACTTATTTTACCTCGACATAAATAAATTATATATATATATATATATATTATTTTTATTTAAGTTTAAATCACAATAGCTCGTGTGGTTATGTTGTTCTATGCCTTATATTGCACATGGTTGGTGTATATTCGAATCCAACACCTTGCATCTATTTTTTCTAATTAATTTTAAGAGTCAATTTCGAGCGAAACACAACAAAAATATTTAAATCGAGCTGAACAAAAACATACTGTTCATAAGCCAATTTCAAACACGAGTTGATTTCGAACACGAACAATTTCGAACGAGCAGACCACTAGCCAAATTTAAGTTCGCTCAAGTCTGCTTGTTTACAGCCCTATTTGCGCCTAGAGCAAGCAAGGAAAGCAACAATGGGGGTCCTTGCAAACAAAGACTGCCAGAATCTTAATTTCTCTGCATCGAACAACACACCCTAGTCCTTTATTTCGCACTCCTGCTTGCGCCATTAGAAGCTAAATCACTACTCTAGCATGATTGAGGGTCAAGGTGGAGATTTGTTATTTTGACCCCCAATTAGTCACTAAGGCAAGTGGCACTCTTGTAAATTCATATTTACTTTAAGCCTCTATTGTTGACTCTGAAGCGTGCCACCTCATTATGGAAGACCCTAGAGAGAGGACATGTGGAAGGACATGTGGAGGCCATGCGATGGAAGGAGGACATGTGAAAGGACATGTGGAAACCATGCGATGGAGGACTCTAAAAGGGGGACACGTGGAAGGACATGTGGAAGTCATGTGATCCTCGAATGTTCCACCTCATCTTTATTTTAGAGTATTATAATATAATCTAATCTACTATAAATAGATGAGAGGAGGGGAGGCTTTTGGTGTGAGTTTTGTAAGAGTGAAAAGAACCTCGCGGAGTGGGGCTAGCTGTAGAGGGTGAGGAGTGCATTTTGGAGGCCTTGGATTTGAAGGGAGGCCATGGAAGATGAGGGCTCATCTATGAAAAGCTAAGTACTCCTTTTGTCTCTTACCTTAGTGGATTATTTCGATTCCCTTCCGTGGATGTAGGTCAAAAGACCGAACCACGTAAATCCTCTTGTTTGTTTGTGTTCTTGTGTTTGCATTCTCTTCGTTGTGATTTGTGGTTTGTTCTCTTGCCAAGATTGAGGAAAGAAAGTGTTTTTCCCACAACAGACTGTTTGTGCTATGGTAGCTATTTAATACATATGAATTATGTGCTAAGTATGTAAATTTCTCTTGTTATTTCTATGCACAGTAGTACATCATCGAACATGAGCTCAAGCAACTCGACAACCTCTAGGGGGATCAAATAAAGAAAGGTTTGTTGTGATTACAATCTATTGTGTGTTGTTTACACTACTCAAAGAGGTGACAATGCAGGCCGAATATTCTACAAATGTCCAAAAACTTTAACAAAGTGAGACTGTAAGTTCTTCCAATGAGTTGATGAACCGAGGGAGGCAATAGAGAAATCAGTTGACGAAAAAAATATATGTAGTTGATGATACAACGAGAAATGATGTGAAAGAGTTGAAGTCTCTTATAAAACATTTACTTTTGTTTGATTTTGTGACTGCAACGTTACTTTTGTTGTTACTAGTGTTGTATTTGTTTTGATGATATTAATATATTTTGGAAGGTTAAACTATAAAGTGATAGATTTTAATTTTATAGACACTTTTCTGTTAGGCCGATATTATATATTATTTAAATTTTCTCATAATTCGTTTAGTGTTCACCTCAATTTATCTTATATTGTTATGAATGAAAAAAACTTGATAAATTGTGATTGGATTTATCCCACAACAACACATTCAAAACTATGTTTTCCAAATTGTTTAAACCAAACTGTGTTTCTATACCGAGGACATTACAGTCATTATGTCAACAAACTATTTTTTGACATAAATGTTCAAATTGTGAATAGACATTGTGTTGTTTTTTGACATAATACTGTTGTGGTGGTAAATCCAATCCAAAATGTTCAAATAATATATATATATACACGCGCGCGCGCGCACATATGTGAACTCGGTACTCTAAGCAAGACACTTAATAAAATTCGAAGTAATTTAAATCCCCAATGATAGCCGAAAGCCGAGTTGATATAGTATTTCAACTGAAAAAGGTCTTTTTAAAAATAAATTTTAAAGAATATTTGAATTAGCTCAAATAATATATATAAACTTGATCCTCTGTGTGCAGGATAAAGTTGACAATATTCATGTACAAATATATGTTCATATTAAGTCTGATCCTCAAGCAATAAATAAAGTCAAAAAGATTTTCAAATCTCCAATGATGACAGAGTGGATAAAAGATTTCAATCGAATGGTATATTTTTAAAATTAAGTTTCAAAATTTATATATATATATATATATATATATATATATATATATATATATATATATATATATATATATATATAATGTAAGCAAGCAAAGTTGAAAATGTTCAAATTCAATTATAAACAATCCTTTGCAAGCAAGCAAGTTGTAAAGTCAACAATGTTCAAATCTAAAAATCAAATCTTCGATGATGATCGTGTTGACTAAAAATCTCAATTAAATGAGTAAATCAAGTAGCAAATCAAAATATTAAAATAATAAATCAAAACATCTAAATTAAAATCAATCACCTAAAAGCTAAAAACAAATAACTAAAAACATTTATTTAAAATCAATCATCTAAAGGCTTAAAGCAAGTAAATCAACACACTCAATTAAAAATCAATCACCTAAAAGCTCAAAGCAAAATTCATCCACCCCCTATAACAGTTTGTCTAGGTAAACAAAATTTTGATTGATTTTAAATCACAAAGAGCAAATGTTACATCTAGTTCTGCGTTATACACAATTAAAAATCTTGTGTCAGCAAGCACATAGCCCGAGCCCTCTACCCTTGGCCCAAAGGCTCCACAAAAAGTTGTGGTTATGATCAAATCCCTCTGACTGGATGGTTAATGCCCAATGACAGTTGTATTACGGTCACGGTCACAGTCACAGCCCGTATGTCCCCCAATAGTTTTATATCATTTGAGTTTTGAACTAAAAAGGTAAAACTGATTGTCATAAAGTTTTTATTAGTTAATATCGACTTAAATTTGTCCCCTTAGACAAACATCTGACCCTAATATTGGGAACTTTCTTGAAGTTTTCTTTATTTTGGATGGCTTATACTAGCTTCATCATCGACAACTTCAAGGGCATGATCCTTGGTTTTCCTTGTTCAGTATCAGGACACTCATGATATTGAGACGATTGTTGGTCAGTGTACCTCTATTGTCCATCATGATAGCGGTTTCGATTGGCCCCAATATGCTCACGGGGCGGCCGATTATCTTCGTGTGCGGGGCAGATGGGTGGACATTACTCCTCTCTCGATCTCCACTTGTTGTTATGTTGGCCCTCTTCCATGAACGATGATCAGATGATTCTTGTCTATGTTAAAGGTTCGGGACATTCTCTTCGGTAGTGATGTGCTTGTTGGCCATATCAAGTAGTTTGATCAGGTTCTGCAACCCCACCAAGCTGAGGTCATATATGAATCTCTCTATCTTTAACCCTTGGATTAAGGCAGCTTTTGTCATTTTGGACGACACAAACCATGGTTGCTGACAATGGTTCTTCAATTAAACCCTTTGACAACACAAACCATGGTTGCTGACAATAATTTTTCAATCAAATTAGGTGGACTATCTCCTCTGACAAAGTAGATTAGTGATCACAACGACCCGAGACAATGAAACCATGAGATCTTGAGCGGGTTAGTCACCATTTCCCCCCATCATCCATTTTAACCTCAAGTTGATAAGTTTTATAAATCTACTACTGCTATAAGTTGAATATTTAGTACTTAATGATTAGTCTTAATTGAAAGTGTTCTCCCATCATCAAGAGGGGTAATTAATTATATGGTTTCATGCTTTTGAGAAACCACGAACCTCATATCAAAAAGTACTCACAAAATAAAGGCAAAATATCTAGATTAGTATCTTATCTACAATCCAATATGTCGTCTGAAAAATTCATCTCGGTTTTAAACACAAAGCTCTCAACACTGAGGGTACAAGGCGTCGAATTTTCAGAGCCCACACTTGGAGCTCAAAGAAGGCATGCATTGGTCATGATTTGGTTTTCTTAATCACCCAAAAATGAGCTTTTAATCATGATTTACACCAATGTTATCGGTTGACAGTTACCATGGAACCAAATTGAAGGTGAGGGTGATGTCAAATAGTGCTTAGCACTGTATTTTGAGGCTGAATAGTGGAAAACCCCCATTAGCTACATGTTCCGGTATTTATACTTAAGTTAAGCCATGTTATTCCATGGTAATCCATGGTTAATTGGCCCAATTATAGGTCAAGCTTATTATTGGGCATAACTCAGGATCAACCTATTTGGATAGGTTGGTTGAATTGGTTTGGCCATTAGAATGGTTTTGGCTTATTTTCAACAACACTAGTCGTCTGGGGCTAAAAGTTCTAACCAAATTGGATAAAAATGATTAAATCATAGCATGGGTTGAGTTGATCCACCTTCGTTTAGCTCTCTAAGATCTTAATCAAGCTCCACAAGGAATGGTCAGAGCCTTTTTGGTGAAATTGTTTGTTAAACCCAATCAAAAGGGCATAAATTTCCCAATAGGTTAATTTCAGAATTAATAGAAACTCATTTAGCAAAAAACCCACTCAAATCATTATGAACTCAAACCTTGGGACATTTCAAGTTTTGTAAAACAACAATTATACTAAGTATAGACAGAAAAGTTTACATTTTCATAACTATGCAGACGGAGCAATTACCATATTTATTAACATCGCTGATGATTATTTCCGAAGTACTTTATTTTCAAATGAAGTTCTTCCCTGCTCCAATTTGTAGCTTGTCACCTGTTACTCCTAGGAGGAGAGATCTGCTGAACTGCAGCCAGTGGATTCACCTGAACAGAGAATGCAAGCTGCCAAGCATCGATCAAAGCCCTCCGTACGAGCAAGGCTTGTCTCCATGCAAACCTGTGAATTTACATGGGAAAAAGATGATTCAACGGTTTAAGAGAGCACAGAAAAATAAAAAGAAGCTTCCCCAAAACTTCCACAGGAGCGTGAGATTTGTAGAAGAATAAGAAGCGCGCGCGCGCGCGCACAGATATATATATATATATATATATATATATATATATATATATATGATGAGTGAACCACCATCCCAAATTTCCTTCAATTATGGGCAGTCTTGAGAACCTTGGGTCAATTTCAAGTTGGGGCGTAACTGAGCCAAGATGAATCGTAAGTTGGCTTGCGCTCAGCTCAATAAGTGGCTTGTAAGCCAGTCTCAATGAACCAACAAGCCAAAAGCTCAAGCCAAACCTGAGTCAGACTCGTTAGGTTGTGGCCGACTCATCTAAAAAATTTTTAATATCAAATATACTCCCATATAATTTAAAATTCAAAACGTCATCTTTAAATTAAGAAAAATACTTGAAAAATAATAGTATATAATTTATATCAAGTGATTTATTATTACGTATCTTCCAAGTCTTTATTTCATTTGTCATCTTATTATTAACATTAATTTAAATTAATATTATTTTCTCTCTTTCAAAATAAACAAGCTAGCTTGACTTGTGAGCCAACAGCAACTGGAAGAATTAAGCTTGAGCTCGAGCTCGATTAATTCATCTCAAGCAGAGAATAGCTTGAGCTCAACTTGACTCATTTACATCTCTCTCAAGTGGGTGAAGTGCCAAAATCTTATTGAAAATATCTTATTCAAGCTTTTCACATAAAACACTTGATTAAAACTAGGAATCTAAACAAAGAAAAATCCTTCATAAACAAGTAAAAAGGACGTCTAGGACAAACGTTAAAAATCCCACTAATCACTGCTCAATTTGACATCTAATCCAACAAAATGAACTAGAACTAAAGAAATCATCTTTTATGTTAAATCCCAGCAATCTCTTCATAGAAACTTCAAACATAATGGTTTCACTCGGTTTAAAAAATGAGAAAAAGGTAAGAAAAAGTAGGAAAAGTTACATAAATAACACACAATTCTTATGTATTTACATATCCAACACCTAAAACTAAAGTTTGTTATTTACATTTATAAAACTTTGGTCTTATAAATCTATGAATGAAAAGCTGTATTTAACTTTTAAAAAGTTAGTAATAGTGAAATTCTTTATGCAACATAAAACCTGGAAGAAACTAAGTCATTTACTTTTCTTTGCACAAGAGGAGAGATATATATACATCTCTCATAGGCATTACACAATATGAATAAAACAACAAAATGAGAGAAAAATTAATAAGGGTCAGCGATCTTATAGGAAAGCACATGGATTACAACATGAGGGTCATAGAGAGACGGATCTAACGGTATAGAGCCTCGATCTATATGCCTTAAGTTCTTTTACATTCGAAGGCCGTAAATAAACAGATCCAACGGTACAAAGTTTTGATTCATGTGCCATAAGTTTTTTGTTATGATTGGAACAGAAATTGAACACATTCTCTTAAACTGAATGGTATAGAGCAACAATTCCAAGTTTTCTTACGGTATTTTAAAATGTTAGGCTGCAAAATCCTTTCTGTGAATATGTTGACCCGATGATTTTCTTTTATATTTTCTTGTATCTACATTAGTTCTTTCATCAAAGTCTAATTTTTACTCTGGTTCAGTTGGAGATTCATACGGCATGCGCTCTGTCATCTTGAATATGTCCAGAACATATTTATGTTGGGAGGGGCCATAAGAAAACCCACTGATTTCTGGTAGCATAATGCTCCACAACCATCTCATGATCATGGAATCAATTTTTTCCGGAAAAAAAATTTAAAAAAAAAACTTTGGGTCTTTAGGCTATGGAGTTGGATCTATAAGGTATTAGATATTTCCTTTTCCCTTTAGAAAGGTCTTCAAGATTTGGGATCATTTAAAAACAATTTCTCCCATTCAAGAGATAAAGATGTTTGAAATACTTGTAGTTCTCCTTGGTTTGAATTTCACCATTAGTCATGATCGATTCTTTTGAAGGGAGGTCAAAGAACCTCGACATAGTGAATGAAATGAGAATTTGGAAAGAGGGATGAGGCTGAAAGTATAAACCCTAACCTTAGAGAATAAAAAAAATGCTGGAAGTGAAAACCCTAACCTTATAGAATAAAAATAATGGTTAAAAGTGAAAATCTTAACCTTTGAGAATAAGAACAACGGTTGGAAATGCAAACACTAATCTTAGAGAACCTGAACTAAGGTTCAAAGTGGAAGCCCTAACCTTAGAGAATAAGAACAAATATTGGAAGAAACACGCTAACCTTGCTCTGATACCATACAGAAAATAAAACAATTGAAGACACTCTCAAAGGTCTTCACTTTTCTTTGTACAAGATGGGAGATATATATACATCTCCCATTGGCATTATACAAAATAGAAATAAAACAAAAAAAAAAAAAAGAGGGACAAATTAATAGGGGTTGGTGATCCTTTAAAAAAGCATGTGGATTACGATATCAGAGTCATAGAGACAGATCAAGCAGTACAGAACCTCAATTTATGTGGCTTAAGTCTTTTGCTATCTGAAGGTCATATGTTGACAAAACTAACAATACAAAGCCTTGATTAGTGTGCCTTAAGTTCATTGCCATAATTGGAGCAGAAATTCAACGAATGGTATATTTGTAAATATTAAACTTTAGGTGTTAGATATGTGAATGAACCAAAAAGAAATGAAACGACTTACTTCCTGAATTCTGCAGCTTTCCTCTGAAAGAAATAAGAAGCAAATGCTAATATGAGTCCAACTAGAATAATTCTTCCGCGTGGTAGGACCAGATGAATGCCGCCCAACTTCAAGCGGACAGTAGAAAACCACCAAAATGGACTGCTTCGATGTGTTAAATACTTAATTGATGAATTCATAACTTTTGTAGAAGCTAATTTTGATCCACATCCATTCATATGGTTACTTGAGTTTGTAGATTTCTCAAAAACTTCAGTTTGGGAGAGGGTTTCACCAACCTTCTCTTTGGTTTGAATAGCGTCTGGACTGACAGATGAACTGGCGTTTGCAGCAAGATATATTGAATGCAGTTTCCTCAGCATGTCCTATAACATCAAGATAGAACAAAATATTATCAAAAAGAAAAAATTACGGTGATTGTGAGTGTAATTTAGGATTTCAAAGGTAGGAAAAAGCATTTATGATTGCATATAACACATGCTTTACAAGAATTGTTACTTTCTCAGTGCCTCTTTTTGTTCAGTCCGTATTTCAATTTTATTTTAAGCCTGTAATGCGGTTATACGTCTTTTAATCTAACAGCAACAAAAACATAAGTTTTATGAACTATTCATTGAAAAAATAAACAATGTATACAAGGTTTCCTTGGTTTTGAGCGGCACAAGGTATGCTGTATATTAATTTCTGCTTAATTGACTTGTATACTGGCGAAGGAACATGACAAAAAACAGAGCTAGCAAGGAAACAAAAAACAAAAGCGGGAGCTAGATTTTGTTTATAATTCACTAGAATGTCTGTATCCCCTGCTTTAACAAGAGGAAAACATGCATATTCGACAAAAAATGGTATTAAAAATAGTCAGAGAAAAGCAGAATGGAAAAACATTCCTTGTAAGTTAAGATAGTAAACTGCAGCGAAACAAAATGGAGAAATGGATTCGTTCTAATCCTTGTGTTATCATGCTCCGCGTTAAATCTCCCCCGATTCAAAAGAACTCATCTCGAGTTGAGTATTTGGACTGTAAGTTGAACAAGTGTGAATGTTGAGTGGAAGGTCTACAATGTAGGCATTGTCACTAATTCTTTTAATTATTGACAAATGACCAAGTTTTCGTCGGCTGAGCTTGGAGCAAGTTCCGGCTCAGAATTGTCCTTTTCAAAGACATTTCCATGACAAGGTTGCCCAGATCAATTACTGTGCATAGCTGTTGAAGATCCACAGCTTGTTTATATTGAGTTCAAATTAAGTAATTGTGATCAGACTTCTTGTAGTAATTCAGAGAAGTGGCTTATCAAGTTTTCAATAGTTTTGTTATTACATTTTGGAAGCACAAAAATATCTATTTTATAATTCAGCATTTTAATATAAACGATGTTAAAAGGAGACCCCTCCCGGAAGATCAATTGGGCATGGAGTTTTTATCAAATTTAGCTAGCCCCAACACTTCATCCCAACGTTTAGGATGATCTACACTGCAATATCTTCCCAAGAGTTCTGTTAACAACTTCAGTTTGGTCATCTGATTACAAATAATAAGCTGAGCTAATCGCATATATGTTTGTAACCACTTCCATAATTCTATCCAGAAGCAGCTAATGAATTTGGAGTCTCAACACATATGAGGCTCCACGAAAGACCATTCAAGCAAGTAATCTAATTAAAGAACAGTAGAGTTAAATTTAGCATCAAATATTTTCCTACAAGAGACAAAGTGTGTCATCTTCGAAAATCTATCCATGTTCGTGGTAGCCCAGCTCAGTCAAGATAATTCTTCTAATATCTAATCAAGATCAGAAAGTGGCATATGCAAGCCTGTGTTTTGAAATGTTCCTTAGCATATTTGGCAACTTCCTCAATGAATCTCACAACATCCAAACAAAAGTTTTGGAATCTGCCTTGTAGCTGGGATAAAGTTTTGTCATCGTGAACTGTCATACCACCCATTTGTACTTTCTTAATTAGTTGTTGCAGAGTTTCATCTGGAATGCATAATTGATTTCCTTTTAAGAAAAAAAATGATGTCTAACAGAATACTCTTCTATGGGATGAAATTTTCTGCACTGCTACCATGGATTGGAGTGTCAGGGTCGCTATTATATAGTTCTTTTAAGGCATCCAACCCTATAATTTCAGTCTGTAATGTGATAAGAGGAAGGACCATCGGCTGACTACATTTGCTACATGATTTCAGGAGCCTGTCTTAAGCATATGCATAAAACTAAACTTTTGTAGAAAGAGCACCGAACAGACATGCATCCAACTAAATGATTTTTGTCAATTTAGAAATTGTAGTAACACTTGGTGGTCACTGCATAGCACAAAATTTTGATGCAACAAATATTGTTCCCACTGTTTGAGTGCTATAATAATTTCATATAACTCATTTTCATAAATTGCTCACTTTCGTCTTGTGTCGCAGAGTTGTTCACTAAAAAACTCGATGGGTTGATCCACATGAGAAAGAACAATTTTAATTCCAATGGCAGAGGAATTGGTATCCCTTTGAAAAGGTTTGTCAAAGTTTGAACAGCTTATACATGAGCTGAACTTAGAGGTACTATGATAGTTTCAAACGGTTTTGTTGCTCTTATCCCCTTCTGAAAATTTTGGATTTTAAGCAAAATGTAATGAGCGCCATAATCACACTTTACCCTCCCATAATAAAAGTTGGTGCATCCAACAAAAAAATTTAAAACAAAAAAGAAATAATAAAGAAAATTACGTACACTATAAATCATAAAACCTTGGAAAAAATCTATTGGATATGAATGCCAAAATAACATGATATTTTGGCGTAGCTTGTAGCAAGATATGTAAACTATTCCAACTAATACTAGCGTAGCACAACTTCGTGCAACCTACTAATTCAAAAGTACATACTAACACACACAAGGCACAATCAAGGTCTATTGACAAAAAGTTCAATAAACAGTATGCCCACAGGTGAAAAAATTAACTCAATCCACGACTCACTTGTCCATCATTGTCAAATACAGGTTCATGACTCAATGCCCGTTTGGGACAGCTTATAAGTGCGGCAGCGTTTTCAAAAATGCCGCCGCACTGTTTGTTTCTCACATTTTAACAACTTTTTAAAAAACCGTGTTTTACTCTTTCATTAAACTCGGACCGCGGCACCCTACCCACGTCCCGCGTTCGGTAAGCCCCGTTTTACACTACTGCCCTCTGCTCCTTCGCCCTAGCCGCTCCTGTCTGCTCTCTTCGCATTCGCTACAGTGCCTCACGTCGCCTCCCATCGCCGACTTGCCCGCTCCCGTCGCCGACCTGCCCGCTCCCGTCGCCGATCTGCCCGTCCCGAGAAGCCCGCACGGTTCGCTTTCCTTCTCCCTTCTTTGTTCGCCTTCCTCTATTTTATGTATGGAACCTTGATTTCCTTCACCTGCCTTGTGAACCCCCAATGTTGTGCATATATGTAGTCCGATAAGATCAAAACCCTTGCTCATTGACACATGTATTGCAGGGACCTTCACGGCTTAGCTGTACATCGAAGCTAACACTTCACCCACTGACTGGCTTTCTTTCTGTATGTAATGGGGGATGAAGATGAATTCCATTTCATAATCTGATCTTTCCCTGTTATAGGAATGCTTAAGTGGTAGTTTTTTTCTTTTGCTTTACCTTTAAAGAAAATAGTTTTATGCATTTTCATTTGTCACATTTAAAAAGTTGCATACTTTACTTTTAAAGAAATGACACTTCGACACTTTGGACATATACTTGATAAAGGTGTATTGCACCATTTTAAAGTTATAATAGTAATATTTTGACTTCATATGAAAAAAGAGCTTTTGAATCATTACCGTCCTGGCATGAATTGAGTATCAATCTTTGAGTGCTTCACTCTTCCAATTTGGGATTATAAAATATTTGAATTCTAATTTATATTTGTTTCTTATCCTCCAAATGGCTTTTTATTTTCAAATGGTGGTCCTAATTTATAGTATTTATGCAAGGACACTACAATATTGGTCGTTCTTCATAATTACTACAATATTCAATATCTCATCAAATTGTTGGGCTGACGTTTTTTCTCATTAATAGCACTAGTTTATGCTAGTCAGTTTATCTCACATTCAGAATGCGTAAACCTAGAGATATTGGATCATCGGCCATATGGGATAAAGAGGCTACTGTTATATTTGTATCTTAAACTTTTTGTTGAGTGAAGAGAGGATCAATGTTCTGAACTGTTATGTTATTATTTTGTTTTGTCTTATCTAATGTCTAATACAAATGCCTACAATTTGATATTTATTGGTGTCAAAAGCATTATGGATTTATTGGTTTCAGTAGTATGTATCAACTGTTCATTATTGATTTTTGTAGCATTACGCAAATTTCTTTAATAAATATTGGATAAGATTTGCATACATACCTCCATTCTTATGTATTTACATATCTTGCACCTAAACTTCAATTTAAATTAATTTTAAAATTAGTGTAAAATGTAAATTATTAATTAGAAGTTATGTTAAACATAATTTAAGAATAAATTTTTTAAAATTTATGTTAAACATAATTTATAACGTATATGTAGACAATACGTCTGCTATAGATGTCTGGACAAGCTTATTCGTAGTTCCGTGGTGTCGAACCGATCAATGAAGCATAAAGAAAGTAAATAAATAAATTTTCGTATACAACAACAACAACAACAAAGCCTTAATCCCACTAAGTGGGCTCGGCTACATGAATCCTTTTTCTCCATTGCGTCCTATTAAGTGTCAAATTTTCGTTTAATTCTAATAAATTAAGATCATTTTTTATGCAATAAGCCCAAGTTTTCCTAGGTCTCTGCCTCCGCCTTTCTTAACATAAGTTGTATTTAAAACATCTACTCTCCTAATCGGATCATCAGTGGTCGACGTTTAATGTGACCAAACCATCTAAGGCGACTCTCTCTAATTTTATCCATCACTCGGTGCAACTCCAACCCTTTTACTGGATATATTCATTTCGCATTTTGTCTCTAAGTGTAAAGCCACTCATCCACCTAATCATTCTCATCTCGCAACACTTAACTTAACATTATGCTTCTCTTTTAAAGGCCAACATTCAAGCACCATAGAGCATCAAGGTCTCACCACCATCTTATGAAATTTTCCTTTCAGCCTAAGCGGAACTTTTCTATCACACAATAAGCCGTACGCATTCCTCCACTTCAACCAACCAACCCGAATTCTACTATTAACATCCCCATCTATATCACCATCGCTTTCGAACAATGGACCCGAGATATCTACATCGTTCACACCTTTTAATAATTTGATCACCCAAAGTTACACCGTCGTCACTAGACCTACTATTACTAAAATTACATTCCATGTATTCAGCTTTAGTTCTACTCAAACGAAGACCTTTAGACTCCAATGTAGACCTCCATAATTTAAGTTTTTCCCGGACTTTTTCTCTTGTCTTATCCACAAGGAGGATATCATCGCAAAAAGCATACACCAAGGTACATCCTCTTGTAAATGCCCAAGTAAGACCATCCATAAATAAAGCAAAAAGATATGGGCTTAAAGCCGATCCTTGATGTAAACCAACGTAAATAGTAAAATACTTGGTCAATCCTCCTTCGGCTCGAACACATGTAATAGCTCTAAGCATACATATCTTTAATGACTCGAATATAAGTCATATCAATACATTTCTTCTCGAGGACTCTCCAAAGAACATCTCTAGGAACCTTATCGTAAGCTTTTTCTAAATCAATAAAAATCAAATATAGATCCTCCTTATTATCTCTCGTACTTCTCCATCAAACCTCTCAATAAATGTATAGCTTCCATGGTAGACTCGCCCGCATAAATCCAAATTGATTATGAGAAATCTTCGTAATACGTCTTAACCTATGTTCAATTACCCTCTCCCATAATTTTAAAGTATGACACATCAATTTAATTCCTCTATAATTTGCACACTCTCGTGCATCTCCTTTATTCTTAAAAATGGGGACCAAAACGCTCTTTCTCCACTCCTCGGCATCCTTTTAGTTTTTAGAATAATATTAAAAAGTTTAGTAAGCTTGAAAACTCCCAAATCACCTAAACATTTCCACACATCAATTGAGATATCATCGTGCCCTACGTACTTTCCCCTGGTTTTCTTTAAAGTCTCATCAACTTCTTTTTACTAATGCGACTGTAAAAATGAAAAGCTTTTATTATTATTAACGATATTAAGATCACTAAGCGTCAATCGTACTTTCAAGCATCATCATTAAAAAGCTTTATCAAAATAACTCACCCACCTATGTTGGATATCTTTTTCTAAGAAAAGCACTTTTCGATTTTCATCTTTAATACACTTTACTTCGAGCTTAAATCTTTACTTTTCTTTTCTCTTTGTTTGGCTAGTTTATACATATATTTTTCACCTTCCTTAAGATCTAACATGTTATAAAGATCACTAAAAGTTAGAATTTTTAACGTCACAGCATTATTCTTTTACACTTCACTGCTGGCCGTTTTATATTTTTCCCAGCTCTCAAAGCTTTTATATTCAAACCAATTTTTATAACATAACTTCTTATATTTTATCTTTTCGTACATTATTATTCCACCACCAACTATTTTTATTTATGAAACTTTTCTTTCGATTCTCCAAGACATCTTTACCACTTGTTTAATAAGTATTAGCTAATTTTTCCCACATAATATTCGCGTCTTCACGAACATCCCAAACATTTAAATCTCGAATTTTACTCATAAAAATAATTTTATTTCATGGTCTTTTGTGTGCTTCCCATCTTATTCTACGACTGTCGAATCCTAAGTATTCTTTATTTTACAACTCTTCATCTTAAAATCTGTAACTAATAATCGATGTTGCGTACTTAATCGCTCACTTGAATAACCTTACAATCCTTACAATCTCGACGATCTCTTCTTCTCATAAGAAAATAATCAATTTGTGTTTTATTGGATCCATTCTTATAAGTAATAAGACGCTCATCTCTTTCTCGAATAAAGATTAGTAATAATCATATCATACACTAAAAGAAAATCTAAAATCGCTCTACCTTCTTCATTAATCTCTCTATAACCGTAAACTCACTCATGAATATTTCGAAATCTTCAACCACTCTACCGACATGTCCATTTTAATCTCCTACAATAAAAATTTTTTCTTCGAGGAGTATCAGTGTAGTATGTTTTATAAATCATTCCATAATTTATCTTTGAAGCCTTATATCTAAACCAACTTGAGGAAAGATAAAGACTTATAATATTAAAAATCTTAAGATCAATAATAATCTTAAGTCGCTATAATTCTATCTCCAACTCTATTAATTTCGACAACATTATCTTTCAAACTCTTATCTATAATTACAACTACACCATTTCTAAGACGACTCTTACTGTATCACCATAGCTTAAAACCCAAGCTTATCAATCTCCTTAACTTTTTCTCCAACCCATTTAGTTTCTGAATACATAGGATATTTATCTTTCTATGGATCATAATATCAACCAATTCCATTAGTTTACCATTGAGAGTGCCTATATTTCGCGATCCTATCCTAATACTAAGTATCGACGACTAACTTCTTTACCCGCATCCGTCCGTAATGCGGAACCTCGCTACTTCGACACTACACTCGGCGCCGCAGTATGCGGCCTCGCACACTTTCCACTCGTATTCGTGTCATACAACGCGTCGCTTCTGTGGACGCCCAAGACTTACACAACGATCAAAAGGATTAGTGTCATGATTTTTTTCGACAAGTTTTACGCCTGGTTGTCGACTACCTAACGCAACCCTCCACTTTTCACATCCGGGCTTGGACCGGCAACGGCAGTGTTAAATAAATTTCTTGTATGTTTGAAAAAAATATATCTTTTGTTAAAATAAAATTTTATATTTTAAAATAACCATTAGAGAAGCATAAATTGTTATTTTATACAAACAGCTACAAATAAGTTGTTTTAAAACAGCAGAAACCAAACAGCTTAACAGTTTTTTCATTTCAGGGGCGTAATAGTCATTTATCCACAAACAGTTGTGAATCAGTTGTTTTCCAAACGCTCAAACCAAACAGACCGATAAACTTATCCTGATCGATCGTTAATCAATGAACTTATCGAATAAACCGCTTATCTCGGATAGTTCTGATAAGCTTACATACTGCCCAAACGTACCCTCAATCATCCACCATTGGTTTAAGAGACGTAATAATTGCTATCATGTTCTCCTAGAAGTCTATCGTTCTATCCCTCTTGGAAGGTGGATTGCACCACTAGGGATTCAAACCTACTCTTATACCATTTAAAATAGCATGACTTGGCAAAATCCATTGTCGCAGATGCTCCAATTGTAAAGAAAACACAACCAAGACTTTATAAACAAAAATTATAATGTTTCTTAGAAATCCTCAATCATTTTCTCTATCTTGGACCCTGATTAAGCAACTGGGGATTACAATCTGTGACCTAGTTTGATATCATTTGATTCGAACAAATTACTCAAAAAATCTGAACAAAAAGAGAGAGTAAAACCAAGGCTCTATAGATAAAATTCAAGCCAACGATCGAACGGCCTCTTGCATCATCAGGGATTCAAACTCATAACTTGGCCTAATACTATTTGACTAGAATGTTCCTAAGGCACAAAAACAATTTTTTGAAATTTCATTCATGCTCTTAGTTGATAACTATTTCCTTTATGACAGCAGGCATTCAAACTATTTTCACTTCCAGTTTGACAGCAAAAACTATGCTATAATAACTGATTAAACTAATTTAGAAAACTATTAATTTTACATTCTAATATATTTTGAAATGCAAATATACATCATTGATTAATTGTGGAAACTGCAACAAAAATGTGAAACGAAAGCTCATTACGATGAAAAAATATGATATGCTAGTTAACATAAGTGAATAACACGAATGGCTTCATGTTATCTGATTAGGAAATAAAATTAGTTACTGGAAAAGAGGAGACTCCAAGCTACGGATGACAATGAGAAAACAAAGGTCAAGAAAATTAATAACAATTAAAGGGGGAAGAAATGTGAGAGTTAAAAAAAGTTAAAACACTTAGAGATTTAGCCCACATTGTCTAAGCACGAGTTCAATGTTTTAAGTTCCATTAACAATGATTTTTTGTTCATGGATGAAATCCTTTGCATTCTTACCAGCTCAGGATACCACAATATAAATAAGAATTTGTGACAAGATAAATTCCGAGATAATGTGAGAATTTAATGGTCCCCTTCTCTACTGCAACACTAGAAGATGCCATAAACATTTCAGCTTGAAAGTCCATGTTTGAACCCACATTTGGGTCAAAAAGTCTAATAGTGTCCTTCACCAAAGGAATCCGTTAAAAATCTCTAGACTCCTAAAATGCACTCCATTTGAAATAAAAGCTAGAGGACCTAGTTAAGACAAACTTACTGAGACTATGGATGGAGCCCCGCCCTGGTATTTTCACGCAAATCATCTCCAGGTAACACAAAAGCGGTTCTTGCACCCAGTTATAGTAAAAATAAGGGACATTTACATACATACCATTACCACCTAATTCTTATGTACTTACATATCTAACATTTAAATTTTGTTTTTGACATTTATGCACACAAATCTTTCGCATCACATCAAAAATACCACTATTTTAACTTTTAAAAAGAGGAATACACTTTTTCATGATGCATAGGCAAGTTGACAACAACAACAACAAACAACAACAACAACAAAGCCTTAATCCCACTAAGTGGGGTCGGCTATAGGAATCCTGTTTCTACATTGCGTCCTACTTAGTGCCATATTGTCATTTAATTCTAATAAATTAAGATCATTTTTTATACGATAAGCCCAAGCCTTCCTAGGTCTATCTATGCCTTTCATAACATAAGTCGAATCTAAAACATCTGCTCTCCTAATCGGATCATCATATGGTCGACGTCTAATGTGACCAAACCATCTAAGGCAACTCTCTCTAATTTTTGTATGTCACTAGAGCCACACCAAACCAATCACGGTTATATTCATTTCGCATTTTGTCTCTAAGTGTAAAGCCACTCATCCACCTAATCATTCTCATTCGGCAACACTTAACTTAGTATTATGCTTCTCGTTTAAAGGCCAACATTCAGCACCATAGAGCATTGCAGGTCTCACCACCATCTTATAAAATTTTCGTTCAGTTGAAGCGGTACTTTTCTATCACACAATAGGTCCAAAGCATTCCTCCACTTCAACCAACCAACTTGAATTCTACTATTAACATCCCATCAATATCACCATCGCTTTGAACGATACGCCCGAGATATCTAAATCGTTCACACCTTTTAATAATTTGATCAACCAAAGTTACAATTCTGTCACTGGAGCTACTATTACTAAAATTACATTCCATGTATTCAGTTTTAGTTACACTTAAACGAAGGCCTTTAGACTCCAATGTAGACCTCAATAATTCAAGTTTTTCATGGGCTTTTTCTCTCGTCTTATCCACGAGAAGGATAACATCAGCAAAAGGCATACAACAAGGTACATCGTCTCGTAAATGTCCAGTAAGACCATCCATAACTAAAGCAAAAAGATATGGGCTTAAAGCCGATCCCTGATGTAAAACAATAGAAATAGAAAAATCTTTGGTCAATCCTCCTTCGGTTCGAACACAAATAGCAGCTCTAGTGTAAACATCTTTAATGACTTGAATATAAGTCATATCAACACCTTCTTCTCAAGGACTCTCGAAAGATATCTCTTGGAATCTTATCGTAAGCTTTTTCTAAATCAATAAAAATCAAATGTAGATCATCCTTGTTATCTCTGTACTTCTCCATCAAACATCTCAATAAATGTATAGCTTCCATAGTAGACCTGCCCGGCATAAATCCAAATTGATTATTAGAAATCTTGGTAATACGTCTTAACCTATGTTTAATTACCCTCTCATAATTTTAAAATATGACACATCAATTTAATTCCTCTATAATTTGCACTCTCTTGTGCATCCCCTTTATTCTTAAAAATGGGGACCACAATACTCTTTCTCCACTCCTCGGGCATCTTTTTAGTTTTTTAAAATAATATTAAAAATTTTATTAAGCTAAGAAACTCTCAAATCTCTTAAATATTTTCATACTTCAATTGGGATGTCATCAGATCCTACAGATTTTCCACTCTTAGTTTTCTTTAAAGTCTCCCCAACTTCTTTTTTATTAATATGACGGTAAAAATAAAATGTTTTATTATTATTAATGATATTAAGATCACTAAGGTCGACCGTATTTTCAGAAACTTCATTAAAAGGTTTATCAAAATCACTCACCCACCTATGTTGAATATCCTTTTCTAAGAAATACACTTTCTGATTTTCATCTTTATACTCTTTACTTGAGTTAAATATTTACTTTTATTTTCTCTTTGTTTGGCTAATTTACGCATATTTTTCACCCTCATTAATATCTGATCTATTATAAAGATCAGGATTGTTTTTTTAGACTTCCTACAGACCGTTTTATATTTTTCTCAGTTCTCTAAGTTTTTACATTTAAATCAATTTTTATAACATAACTTATTATATATTATCTTTTCTTGCACATTATTATTCCACAATAAACTATTTTTATTTATAGAGACTTTTTCTTTTGATTCTCCAAGTAAATTTTTTGTCAGTTGTTTAATAGTATTTGTTACTTTTTCCCACATAGTATTTGCATATTCATGACATTCCAATTTTTGAAATCTTGAACTTTACTCATAAAAATAATTTTAATTGTCTTTTAGGTATCTCATTTAATTCTACAATGATGAATCCTAATATTCTTTATTTTACAAATCTTCATTTTAAAATCTAAAAATAATAATCGATGTGTACTTAAATCCTTACTTTGAATGACCTTACAATCTCGATGATTACTTCTTCTCATAAGAAAATAATTAATTTGTATTTTATTAGATCTATCCTTATAAGTAATAAGATGTTCATCTCTTTTCTTGAATAAAGTATCGATAATAACCAAATCATGTGCTAAAACAAAATCTAATATGGCTCTACCTTCTTCATTAATCGCTCCATAATCGCAGCCACCGTGAATATTTTTGAAATCTTCTACCACTCCACCAACATGTCAATTTAAATCTCCTCCAATAAAAATTTTTTCTTTAAGAGGTGTTAAGTGTATTAAGTCTTCTAAGTCATTCCAGAATTGATATTTAGAGTCTATATCTAAAACCTACTTTAGGAGCATAAACACTTGTAATATTTAAAATATTAGTATCAGTAATAATCTTAATTGCTATAATTTTATCCCCAACTCTATTAATTTTTACAATATTATCTTCCAAACTCTTATCTATAATTACACCTACACTATTTCTAGTGCGACTCTTACCATAATACCAAAGTTTAAAACCTAAGTTATCAATCTCATTAGTTTTTTCTCCAACCCATTTAGTTTCTTTAGGACATAAGATATTTATCTTTCTATTAATCATAATATCAATTAATTTCATATGTAAATACATAGAAATTGAGTGGTATGTCAAGAATCTGCTTTTAGTGATCTTTATAATAGATCAGATGCTAAGGAGGGTGAAAAATATAAGAAATTGAGTGGTATGTCAGTAAATCTTCCTAAAAATAAAGGATAGTTCAAAATGGAAGCCACAATTTCACCGTGGACAGGTGTGTGCTCCATCGATCCTACAAATGAATTCAGCTCAGGACATCATTTGAAAACAGCCTTTGTTTTTAAGTATTTTGAGGAATAATCATATGGCAATTGCGCCCCAAGGAGCAATTAAACGGTTCTAAAAATTTTCACAAAATGAATTTGCAAATTAAATGGAAGGATGGAATGTTTTCAAAGCTTTTCTTACTGAATTTGATATAAATATGACACTTAATCCTTATTTATTGAAAAGTTAGTATTTTTGAACAGTGATATTGCCCTTTTCAAGGGACTGGCAATGTTTTATTTCATATCCTACCAAATAGGAATTGAAAATAATTTACTATCGCTCCTTGAAATATTTTGCAACAGTTGTCAGGAGACTTTTTTTTGGACTTCAAATATCCAATATTCATCTAAGGGCTGCGTGTATCATCATGTGATCCTACTTAAAGGCTAATTTCAACCGATCTTAAGCAGTGGGTGCGGCAGGTGCCGCTTCGAAGACGGAAAACCAAGTTTGAGGAACCAAGGAGCATATGAAAAATACTGCTAAAGATCCAATTTCAACAACCTTTCAGGTTGCATTTGGGGCAGCTTTTTAGCTATGGCGCGGCAGCTAAATGCACATTTGAGTGTTTGAAAAAACATTACGGAAACTTTTTCGAATTATTTGAGTTAATCGATGTGGGTCTGACCCTGCGGCCCGCATTTCGTTCACGAAATATTATCGAGCTACCCTCACGTTATGTTCAACCAATGCCCTGGTGTTCTCCTTTCGACCCCGCGACCCTCTCGTGCGTCTCTCGTGATCGTTTTCCCTAGGTTCTCCTCCTCTCCCATCTAACTGTGGTCAAAAGTTTTGGTGAAATTTCTGTTCTCCTTCCTTCCTTCATTCTCTCTGATATCCGGTTCTGATGGCACTCTCTCATTTCCAAGCACTAGTAATCTCTACCCTAAACTATTGGCGTTGATATTAGATTATGGTTTGAGGTTCGTCATTTGTGGCCTGCTCCTTGCGATTTATGGCTTTGGTTTATTCGCGATTTTTGGTTTTTGTTTTGTTGCCCGTGCGGTTTTTTTGCTCTATCGTCCATGTGGGAAGGTTTCTATGTGAGCCTCTATGTGATTTCTGACAATTTCCTTTATCAATCTGGCTTGTGCTCTCTGTTATATTTTGAAAGGGTATGTGGAAAGTGCATGATTTGAAGCTCTAAGCGAATACTGACTTTTGCTTGGTCCGTGGTTCGGTTTTTGCGATTTCTTGGCCTTTGCTGGAAAAAAAAATTTTTTTTGCTTAGCTGAGGCTCTCCCCTCTATTTTTATTTTTGGTTCAATTGGAGCAGACTTGTTGCTCTACTGTTGGTGATTTGCACTCTTTGTTGGATTAGGCAATGCTATGTTGATAGTGATGTTTGTAGTGCTGGCGTGGGTGATGTTTTTTTTGTGCCACAGTGGTGTGTGTTGTTGGCTGCGTGTGTGTGTGTGTATGTTGGGTGCGATTGTTCTTTGCCTTGAGGTTTTGGTGACATGGTGGTAGTGCTGATGGTGGTGGTGGTGGTGGTGTGTGTGTAGATGTTGGGGGTGGCAATTCAGTGTCATGGTAGTGGTGTTGTTGGTGGTGATGTTGTGTCATGTTAGTCGTGATGTTGGTGGTGTTATTGATGATGGTTTATTTGTGTCATGTTGGTCGTCCTGTTGGTGTTATTGTTGGTGGTGTGTGGATGTTGGTGATAGTTTTTTGGTGTCATGGTGGTGGTGATATTGGTGTTGTGTATGGATGCTGGTGGTAGTTTTTTGGTGATATTGTGGTGGTAGTGTTCATGGTGATGTTTGCAGATGTGTTATCAGTGATGTCAATGTTATGTTGGTCGTATTGTCGGTGGTGTTGTTGGTGATTTCTGTGGATGTTGATAATTTTTTGGTGTCAAGGTTGTGGTAATGTTGGTGGTGTTGTTAGCGGTGATGTAGTTGGTGTAGTTCGGTTTGTTATGGTGATCGGTGATGTTGGTGGTGGTGTTTGGTTGGTTATGGTGATGATGTTGGTGGTGGTGTTATTGGTGATATTGGCATTTGTGATTTGTTGTGATATCTCCTTTCAGTTACATTTTTGAGGTATTGTATTTTAAATGACACTTTATTTTTCCTCTGCTATACATTTATAATGCTTGGTTGTTTTCCATGCTAGTATCGTCACAGTAAAGACAAAAGAAATTGGTTTGACTGTCATGTGAGATAAGAATGTCAAAATAGTATTTTGCAACCTGCCTTAATGAGGTGAAATTAGGAAATAGACCAAAGAACCTATTTTAACAAAGGCCAAGAATATAATAAAGAAATTCAGAGAGTGCATGGGAAGAAAATATAATAAGAGGCAATTGAAAAACAATTGGGAACAGTTAGAAAATGATTGAAAAATATGAAGAGTCAAAAGGGTGGATCCACAGGCTTGAGACCCTATAAAGCAAACCATCAATGCTTCAGAAGAATGGTGAGCCGATAGATTGGAGTTGAAAGTTTATAAAACGTGAAATCCCTTACTAATTATTTATTTCTTCAATTACATCAACATATGAATAATTCATTAATTTGTTGATCGTTTCAAATGTTAAAAAGTTTAAGTTTTGTGGTACTAACCATAAGTTTTAAGAAAAGTTGGATCATATATTTGTGGGGTCATTGCCATGGGTGATCATGCATGAACCTCTAGTGAGATAGGGTTTGATGGCATAGCTGAGCATGTGTATGTTGAACTAACTGCTAGTTCCAATGAAGGACACAACCCTAACCTCAATGAATTTGAATCTACTAATCAATTAAAACGTCCGAGGGTTGAGAAAAAGAATAAATAAAGTATTGTTTTCATTAGAAGCCAAATTTCACAATTAATTGTTCATGCACTAATGACATTGACACATCACAAGAAACTTTTATTCAGCAAGTAATGTGAATTCTGAAAGCAACTCCATAAATTTATGAGGACATGTCGTTATATTTGTTCTCTATGAAGTTGTTTGATAACTCGAACCAGAGAGTTCTTTATGAGGATAACAGTATGATCAATTATTTACGTTATTTTCATGACAATGAGGATGACACTTGAATTCCATTTTTTCTAATTTGAAATTTTATATTTATATTTCATTGGGACATTATCTATGTTACTTTGGATATACTTCGGTTTTCTATCTTGGAAACTACTCTTCTTTATTTATGAGAGAAGTTGGACTGTTACGACTTGTTATTTGTCTTTCAAAAATTATATATAATTGTTGTTTGTTTAAAACATATCCTGATAGTAGCTAACTCAGTGATTATTATACGTGTTAACCGCATAAACAGTGAACAACTTGGACAAAGAAAGACACGAGGAAGCATTGCAGTTGCATTATGTTTGATTTATGAGTACTACAACTCATATATTACTCGCTCTCCTTACATGACATCTTCATACATTAGTCATAAGTGGGTTGAGCAGTTGTTTGTAAGGCACCTAACAAGATCCAGCAATATGTTTCATAAGACAAAGCCCGTATTCAACGATCATTTAAAAGAACTGCAGATGAATCATAAACTTCATGACTCTTCCAGGATGACTTCCGGAGCGGTCTTAGCGATAACACTCTATATTTTATCACATAATAAATTTATAAGAGTCATGAAGCAATTCCAAAACTCAACAGAAACAATTAGTGGATATTTTTCAATTTGGTTGAAAATTTTAATCAGTTTCTCATCAAAAATTATCAATCTCGATGACCCAACCTTTCAGTGGACCCCCATAGAGATTTCGCGAGACACGTGGTATATATCATATTTTAAAGTAATTTTATTCATCCATGTTTTCCTGAATTCAAATAAACAAGTAATTTGAATACCCTTGTTAAATGCTTGAAGATTGTATTTGAGCAATCAATGAAATACACGTCGTGTATAAATGTGTCAAATAATGAAAAAATCGCATTTATCAGACAATACGGACCACCAAACAAAATATAATGATTGTATGTGACTTCAACATGCGTTTCACTTTTGTTATGGTTGGTTGGGAAAGTAGTGCACACGACAGTTGCATATTCAAATTTGTCATAAGAACTCAGAAATACAACTTTCCAAAGCCCACCCCTCGTATGCTTGAGTTTGAACTAATAAGAATGTGTTTTCACTGTAATACTGATCATTATATTTAAGTTAGATAAATATTATTTGGTTGATGTTGGATATTCATTAAAAAAAGATTTTTCAAACCATTTTTTGATACTAAATACCACATTTATGATTTTAAAAGAGCTGGCAACATTGCTCGGGTTACGAAAGAGATGTTTAACAAGAGATACTCATCCTTACACAGTGTCATTGAAATAATATTTAGAGTTTGAAAGAAAAATGAGTATTATTGTGGGATATGCTGACATATATGTTCATAAAACGAGTGCAGATTGTGTTTACTACAATGACTCTTCACAACTACATTTGACGGTATCCTTCACGAAGTGATACTAATTTCTATAAGACAAATGAATATCATTCACATATCCCCGTTAAAGCATATGAATATCGCCTAGGACAACTTTTATCACAAGCTGAAAGTGATATACATGTGGCTTGTACCCATGATGGGGTAGGTGCAAGGGAGATGATATGGTTGAGAGAGCGAATTATAGATGTCATCGTTGGCGGTTGAATGAAGTGATTGTATGTTTTTTTTTTTTTTGTTACATTATTTTTAATGTGTTGTGAAAATGTTTATTGTTTGTTGTATTGACAGTTTATGCAACGATGCACATTTTGAATCTCAGTGTATGAAAACTTTTATTTTTAATTCTTTTGCATGTATTTTTCCCCACTTGGATGACTAGTGAGACAATCGTGGGTATAATATGTAATGTATATTATTATTACATTTTTTTTTTTAAAGATCTATGATGAAAGCCGACCCCACTTAGTGGGATTAAGGCTTTGTTGTTGTTGTTGTAAGATCTATGATGAAATATTCGACCTTATGGGTTTCTCTGTATGACCTATGTGTTTCTTGGCATGTGTGAAATCCCAATGAAGGCAATTAAATCTCTCTCCTATTTTAATCCTATGACTTAGGAGATTCTTCTGGATGGGTTTTTTTTTTATGATATGCATATGTGACACATACCAGCTCGATATTATGTGATTTAAAATCAACCAAAAACCCTTGTTTTCAGGTCTATTATCTTCTTGTAGCGATAGATTTGTTGGTTTATACTATGTTTTCTGATAACTCACTGCTTCATAAAACTTAAATTGAATATTTCTACTATTCTTCATTACCAATGTTGCATCTAAGGGTTTGTACTTTGTAGTTTTAAACCTTCATAAAAGATGAAATCGAAGACTCTGATACCTCCAGAGTATTGTATTACTATTGTGGACTACAATGTTCTCTGCTTACTCGCGACAACCACATAGTTATGAAACAATTTTACAGATATCCAAAGATTAGAACTACAAACTGTGACTTCTTTAGGTGGGCAGATCGGTTCGAGGATTCCACCGTCGATAGTGATCAAGCGCTGAGAGTTTCGTTGGAGGGATTAACTCGTGACATTAATCAACTACATTTTAAAAATAATCTTATGATATTATTAGCTATTATTTTAATAGTCTTATTTTTAATTTTGATTTTTATGTTACTATTTTGTGAGGTGTCAGTTTTTATTTCATAACATTCAAACTGGAGATTTATTTTCAAGTATAAAATATGCTAGAAAAATTGATTTTGTTATAAACAGCACTATACCACAAGAGCAGAAATGTCATTTGTACAAAAACATCTATTGTGCAACTTTTTAATAAATTGCAGCTACCACAAATAGACCCTTAACCGCAAAATAGCAGGCATAATTTACCATAGTTTCTTTACTACCAAACTGAATGAATTTAGTAGATTTTTTAATGAAATATCTTATCTTTCAAAAGAAAAATCAAACAATTTACCTGACGTTTATCTTCAGGCATATCTGATTTCTCTGTCCAAGAAATGGCGAGTTCAGGCTGGTGCAAAACCTTCCCAACTAGAACCATAGCAAAGACTTCTGCAACTTCTAAATATTTTTCTGAATCCAAAACTGATTGCCATGGGCATTTTGAAAAATTATTGTCTTCTTCAAGAAATACATAATGATCATTATCCACATATCTCCATTTCTTAAGAAAATCTTCAAAGATTTTTGTAAGATTTGAAGTTATTCCTTCAGATATTTGCAAGCAGGTCCTGTGTATATATACCAAATAGGAACATCAAAAGCTTTTTAAACAAAAACAAAAAAAAAATCTCAAGGTGCATTGCAATTCTTGTAGAATTGTTATAGGGCAAATATCACCGTAATTTGAAATTACCCCGTCAGAAATACATGAATTGGTATTGCTTCCACTGAACCAAATAGTATTTTAAGCTCAGCAAACAGTTCAGCTGTCCTGATGCTCACCAAAATAGAATGCAGATTGCAAAAAAAGACGACAAAAGAAAGTTCAGCATAATATTACAAGAAAAAAGTTAGTTTAGAGCTAACATTAAGTACATAATTCATTGATATTGTCTTAAAAGAGTGGAATTGTCAAGCAATCATATGCAAAATTGCATTGCAAAGATGCACTGCCTGTAACAAATAAATAGCTAACAGAGAATAAGAAAAAAAAATTTTAGCTAATCCACCAACTAAGTTCAACAACATGGACTAGCTCGTCTGATCAAATTCTTGAGAGAAAGTTTTTTTAAGTAAAACAACAGATGACATTGATCATCTCAAATATAGAGAAAATTACAAGCATACCTTCCCAATTCGCTCAGTGACTGAACAGACACCATTCCAGCTGACTCCATCATTCCAGACAATTCAATTTCAGGAATTTGTTCCAATGAACAAGTCCTCAAATTTTGAATTTGAGAAGAAGCGAGGGAGCAAGCTTCAGTAAAAAGGCCACAGACCATATACCTATTTTCAAAAAATACTAAATGTGTTTGTATGCAAAAAACTGGACAATCTACCAAAATAACAGCTTTTCCAACATAAATAAGTTATGAAAAAACTGAGGGCATAGATGAAATAAAATCAAGAGATAGTATCAATTATACCTTTCCGAGAGCTCAATTTGGTCCCATATGTCAGATGTTACTACTTCAGCCATGTCGGCTAACTTCGCTTTATTTTGCTTGTTCAGATTTTCAACGAGAACAAAACTAGAGTGTCAACCTATATGGAAACAAATACGCAGAATGATGAGTAACATACAGTAATACAAATAATTGTAGAACAACTTCCATTAAAATTTTATTTACAACTTCAACTAGACTTCTATAGCCAAACAATCAAATAATTAAATCGTGTAAGTACGAGTTACTCCCAAAAAAAAAAAAATCCCTGGTATTCTTTCCCCTATCTTCCCCTTCCCGCGGTTCATTCTGCTAAATCTCCTGAATCCGCCGAACTGGCTCCGGGATTTGTGGGGCTGACTGGCAACGGATTTAGACCAGGATTTAACCTGGCTTTCGGCGTGAATATTTCCAGACGGTAAGTTTGGACAAAATAAAGCCGCGAATTTGACAAAGCCAAACTTCACGGATTTTGGCCGTAAATCCACGACTTACTGAATCCGGGAAGAGCGAAGAGAAATAATGGCTCTAAGAAGCTCACCTTCCACACAGGTTCGGGGTAGGAGCGGAGCGAGGGCAAGGAGAAAGAAGGGAGTTTCGGAGGTCGCGAAGGCATGGGTTTTGGCGAAACCTGTAAATGCGGTAGATAGGGTTTCGGCCAGAAGGTAAAGGGGAAGGAGCCGATGTGTTAGTGGAATTAATTGATTAATAATTAATAATTAATTAATATATTATTAGATTAATTGTAGTTAATCGCATATATGTTTAATATTTGATAGTTAATTAATAGAAATAAAAACATATTAATAATCATTTATTTAATAAAATAACAAGTAATTAGTAGTTAATTATTAAAAATAAAATATTTATTAAATTTTCATTTATTTGTCAAAATTACAACTAATTAATAATTAATATAATTAATCACTACAAAATTCTTTATTTATGAATAATAAATTATTATTAATTAAATAATTACTTTAATGTTCTATTAATGATTAATTAATTTAGTAAATGATTAATATTGATTAGCATTATTAGAAACTTATTTAAATTGAATTAAATCTGATTTAATTGATAATTTTCATCATAGTTAAGTTTAATTACAATTTTTTTATTCTAACAAACATAATAGACTTTTAAATTCTAGTAAAATTTATCAAACACTTTCACATGATTTAATTAGATTTATTAAATACATTGATAAATAGGTTTTTGGATTGAACCCTCTTAGGGTTTACTATCGAATTTATAGGATTTACTAAATCATACTAATTTAAATCCCTTGACATCCAGATTTAGCAAAACCTACAAAAAAATTTTGAATAGAATTTACCAAAACTTACGAGCTTCAAATACCTCAAATTTTCAAAATCTACATCGAGCTTGACACATATTATGAGAAATATTTAGCGATTATCGATTAAATACCTCTACAAAATATGAATATCACGAGATTGACAACATCGAATCCTAAACAACACGATCTAGTAGCAAGGCAACACGATCTTAACAACACAATATCGAATCCTAAACAACACGATCTTAAATATAGAGACTATATTTTCAAAGTATTGTATAATACTACTCAATTTTATTTAGAGTGTCTCTCTTACGTGGTTGATGAATTCGGCTCATGATGACTACTTAAGAGAGTGAAAATAATAAAAAAAATGAAGTTTGAAATGCGAATTTCATTTTTTTTTTCATTTTTTTTTATTTTGTTCATTAACTATATCTTCTTCAAAGTTTATATGAGTTTACAAATCTTATGAAGTAAAAATAGCTTTAACAAAAGCTTTAGAAATCCATGTTTAGATTTAGGACTAATTCTAGGGGATGCTCGATGACACTTGGAGATCTATAACTAATCTTGAACTTACAAACTCTTGAATTCAATTATCTCTTATATTATTATAACTACATATTTTTAAGATTAGTAAATATGGATTGGCTAGATAGGTAAACCCTTAGTTTCATAACACGGGCAATAAATATTATAACGACGTATTTGTAAGATTTTAAACATTATCATTTGATTGCTACAACATATCGTGTTATCAAAGATATGACAGATTGCTTATAAAAGCTCGAGGATGTCATTATTTAATTACATTTTGATTATGGTGGATTATAATTTCAACATTTGATTTTGATAAAAATTACGAGTATTCTAGATTATGATCATAATTTATGAGCATTATAGAGTGTTATTATCATTCTCTTCACAAAAAATAGAAATGTTTCATCATTCAATTCTTATCAAGTTATCTAGGTGATGATGTGTTGATGGCATGTATTAGTCTTAGAGTAGATGATAAACAATGATTTCATAAGCATCAACTTTAGTGTCAAAGTACGACAATGTCAACAAGCAATAATGGATAGAGTGATAGATTAAAAGAAAATGCAGTTTGGTGACAATGACAAAGAGATTGTTGAGAGATGACAATGGTTGACAACTATAGAAGAGCGATTATATTAGGGCAATGGAGGTTGTAAGTATATAATTTGATGATTGTAGTCTATTAATATAGTTCGAGGGATCACAATTTGACAACTAAAGTTATGCAACAACATTTAAGTTATTGAGATTAGTTATATATAGATGAGCAAATATAATTAGACGGTTTGTAATTGAGCGATTGATTTTTGACAGCCATTGAAGTGTAACTGTAGTTGAATGATTATGGCTAGGTGATGTAAGTTGGGTAGTTATACTTCGGTGACCATAGTTGAGGCAAAAAAATGTAGGATTATTATAAAGCAATCAAAAGATGAGTATGATTTGAGTATGGCTGTATGACGATAGTAATTATGAGATGACGATCTACTAGTAATGATTATACGAGAATGATTGAATAATAATGGGGCAATAATGGTCGTTTAGTGGTAATCCAGTGATGTTGGATGAGCGTCGATAGTCAGATATTTATGGTCATATAGTGACAACATAATGATAGTTGTTCACAAATAATAACTTAATTTTGATGGTTTAATGGAAACAATCTTGCGTAAGTGGAAAGGAGGCAATGATCGTACTGTGGTGGTTGGATGGCGTAGTTCAGTGATGGTGGATGGGCAATGACAATTCGATTATGGTGGTTAGATGATGACGACCTTGCAATGTTGGGGTGATGTTGACCCATGGTAATATGACAATAATTGAAAAACGACAACAAAATGACATTAATGAACTAGTAGCAGCAATCCGAGGCATTTTGTCAAACAACAACAGCCCGATAATGATCTACGAGCAACAACAATCTGAAAGGAGTGATTAGGTGATGGTAACTAAAGGACGGTTGGGTACTGGTAGCTTAATATTTGAGATTCCGCCGGGGTCATTGATCTCTCATACTTCTATGCTCTCTTCAAAATTTAATCAAAGTTCATTTGCCATGATATTCATAAATAATGTTTGAGACTTTTATAGATTTTGAGAGTAACATTTTTGATAAAAAACACCAAAATCTAAAAAATCCTGAATCGTATGAAATAATTTTATTTGATTATATGATGTTTTTTAAGTATTTGAGTGTCTCGATATTGTTAGATTGGATGAATCTGAGGTTTGTTATGTTTGATTCATTGAAATGCTCAATACGATTATATATTGTGAGATTTGAAGATTATTTAGTACATCAATCAATGTATCAAAGTTTTTAACTATGCTTCAAAGGCTTGATATGAATTCATTTAGACTCGCGTTGTATCATATCCAGCGTTGTTGGTTTAGTCTGTCAAGATATTTAGTTTGACTGTAAATTCAAAGAAATGTTTTCAATATTAAAATGCTTCAAGATTTGTGCACGATCAAAAGAATTTTTTGTGATGCATGGACAATAATATAATGATGAATAGATATAATGGCAAGAGTTGATGGAAAATAATAAATAGACTTTGTCAATTAATAACAATGATAAAGTTAAAATACATTATTTTTTATTTTTTATTTTTATTTTAAGATTGTTGAGTAAAGTACCCAAGTATATGACTTTAAACGTATAATTTACCAAAATAAAATAGAATTCTCGACTAATATGAGTAATTTAAGACCACTTTATTTTATTCATATTTTGACATAAAAATAACATAAATGTGCTATTTTAAAACAAATTTGTTTTTGTATACGTAATGTTGGTGAGAAGGTCGCAAATGTGATTAATGAGACGATTATGACATTAGTGATTGCAGGTGTTTATATTATTTGATCAAAATTGAAAAATAGAATCGAACCTAGTTTATCTGTTTGATTTAGTTCGGATGCGTACTGGAAAATTTGCGGTGGTAGACTAATGAATTATTGTCTTAGTGTTACATGATAAGTCTTAGTGTTACATGATAATCCAACACGCACTCAAGTAAAAGGAGAGAAGCAAACAGAAGGAGACATCAATTTTTACACGGAAAACCCTTGAAAGAGAGAAAAACGATGGGGCCTAGCCTAGTTAAAATAATCCACTATGAATGATGAGTGCACATGTTCATTATTATCTAAAATTAATAAAAATTGAGTTACACAGTTGTATAATTATAATTTGGATGTAATTTTTGGTGACATGAAGTTGCAGAAGCCATTTCTGTTGTGAGTGTTGTAGATGATCGCTCCAGAAGTGTTGATTGGTCAAAGAAGGAATAATAAGCAGTTGCGGGAGCAGTGGACCACATAGGTCGTAGTTGATGAGTATTAATGAGATCTGTAGGTCGCGGGGGCCGGAGTTGGGAAGTGCATGAGCTAATGACCAGGTAGGTCATTGGAGCGAGTATTGATGACGTCTGTAAGCCGATGGGGCTGAAGTTTGGAATTTTATGAGTTGTGAGCCACGTAGGCCATAGAGACGAGTATGAATGACATACGTAGGCTGTGGGGGCCGGAGTCGGAAGCTGCATGAGTTGTGAACCATATAGGCCGTTGGGGCAAGTATGAATGATATCCGTAGGCCGCGGAGGCAGGAGTAGGGAGCTGCACGAGCTGTGAACCATGTAGGTCGTTGGGGGAGTATGAATGAAGTTTGTAGGCCTCGGGAGCCGGATTAGGGAGTTGCACGAGCTGATGACCATATAGGTCATTGAGACAAGTATGAATGAAGTTCGTAGGCCGTGGGGGCTGGAGTCAAAAGCTGCATGAGTTGATGACCATGTAGATCGTTGGGGCAAGTATTAATGACGTTCGTAGGCCGCGGGAGCCGGAGTCGGGAGCTGCACAAGCTGATGATCACGCAGGTCGTTGTTGAAATATAAACTGTAGTGATAAGCTCTTGTCTCATAGGCGAGAAAGAGTTATTAGATTTTCCAAGTTACAGCGCCGACTGACAGCTTCCGGTCAGTGATGGTCGACGGTGATAAGTGGTGAATAATGACTATCAGTGATGGTTGACGATGGTCAGTGGTGATTAATGACGACACTAGTGTCCGACGGTTTGGGGCGGTTGACGGCGATCGACAGTGGTCAACGACAATCGACAGTGGTCGACAGCTGCCGGCGGTGATCGATGACGGGATGGTGCCGGACTTCAGCTCCTTCTCAGAGCTTCAAGTTCTCTTTTAAGCTTCCAGCCTCGTCTCTCATAAGATGGGAGAGACTCTATTTATAGTGTTATGAGTACAATTAATGCAGGAATATGAACCATTTTAATCAAACGGTCTGGAGAGCTTCCTTCGATCAAACGACGTCTAATGGACATTTGAGTGCCTTAAAGTTGTCGGAATTAAGCAATCTTTGGCTCATTGGATTCGCTTTGTCGAGTCACTTGATTCGAGTATAAGCTTGCTAGTGTTGGCATCTGTTTAACTTTCCAAATGTGTCCAGAAAACTTCCAAGAGTGGTTTAATGACTTGATTTGAGCTTGATTTGACTTGGATTAAACTAGTTTTGATATCATTGGGTTCGTCTCATCGAGCCGGTCAGTTTGGCTATAAGTTTGCTAAAATCGGAGCTTTGGATAGTTTTTTATCAATATTTAAAAATTTATTGTTCTAAATATTATCTCGAGATCCGTATCAAATGATGAGAATTTGTTTACAGCATATCAACTTCAGTTTTAAAATAACACATTAGTTATTGGTTTTTAAAAAAATTAATATTTTGTTTCTATTTTTTTTCATTTTTAATATAAGCAAAAGAATTTGAAATTTTGAATAATATTAGTATTCAGAAATTAAATACATTTGACCAAAAAAAGATGAGTTAGTTTAAAATGTAAAATTTTAAGAAGATGAGGAGGAGATAGAAAAAAGAAATGAATTTCTTTAAGGGACATTTACATACATACCATCTAAATCCTATGTATTTATATTTAATACCTAATGGTTGCTTTTTGCATGCATACCACCCAAATCTTCTGCATCACACCAAATGTGCCATTATTTTAAGTTTTAAAAATGACACGCACATTTTTCATGAATAGGTAAGTTAACATATATATATATATATATATATATATATATATATATATATATATATATATATATATATGGATAAATTGTCAGATATGTAAATACAAAAGAATAAAGTAGTATGTAAATCTTTCTATACACACCAAAATTATCGACACAAATCTCAAACCATTCAAACTTCTAAAGTTGATGACTCAACGATCGATGTATTAAATTCAAGGGGCATAATCTGAACTGGTCATCCGAAAGATCAACAAATTGATCAAGTCCACCAACATCCATTATTGATGAATCTAATCAGAGGGCCTATTTAAGGCCACAACCGTCGAAGCTCCCTTAAAGCTGACAGAACACAACCGGCTGACCAACCACTTATACCTCAGCAGAAATGATCACCACGAGACTCGTCGTTTTGTTCAACCGAATCTGATCACCGTCATATTCAATTTCAAACTGTAATACAAAATTAAATTTAAATCAGCGTATTACTTGCATTAGAGCGGTTTCGTAACTGTTCTTTTTTCTGTAATTTTAAACTTTATTTTTTATATAATTAAAAATGATTTATTTTTAAAAATAAAGAGTAAAAAATAATCTAAGCACATAAAAATATATTTTAAAAAAATGAAATCAAATAAAAGATAAAACAATCAATAGTCATTAATTATTATTATTATTATTTTAAAATGAAAAAAAAATGACAAATATCTTAGAGTACTGTGGTCGTACAAATGATGAATAATTCGTTTGCACACGTGTCTAATCATCCCCACGCATTCCCGTTCCGGCTGATAATCCCAAAGGCCGATTATAAAACTATGGTTTCCCCCGGCCGGGTTCTCCCCTTAAGCCAGGTAAAGGGAAGCAGGAAGAGGGAGGAGAGGATAGCGGAGCGAGAGAGAGAGGCGGAGGGAGGGATTAGGGCGATCTAGGAACCCTGTGGGTTTTTAGAACCCTAGCCTTTTCTCCTGCTTACTGCTGTCATTTCTTCCGTCGGCGTCGGACCAGTGAACGAGGAGAATTACAAGCTTTCGGAGCACAGAAGCTCTGATCTGCTTGATCTTCCCTTTTGCGTGAAATAAGGTAAAAGAGAAAGCCGCCTTTACTTTCCACATTTTTTATTGATGCACCCAAGCTTTGATTTCCTTTCCTTGCTGCATTAGTAGGTTTGCATTGGGACTAGTGGTTACTACTTCACTATTTAGACCGTTATTTCACATTCATTTGGCTACTATTTTCTTATTATTTAGAAATTTTGTGGTGGATAGTTGATATAGTTGATATTGATAACCAAATCTGCTATGCTGTGGAAACTGTACTAAAGTTGCTGTTTAAATTTTTCAAAAAGAGAATCTATGATACTCCGACTTTAAAAGCTGCTTCATTCTTTTTTGCAAAAGTCGTAACAGCCCTAAATGGGCCCTAAAAAATTTGGGAACTTCTTATTTGGAGGGAGAGAGCGGGGGAGGGAAGGAGAGATAGAAGCAAAATTTTAGGATTTGATTTACACATATCATAATAGAGTCCATTAAACATGCAAAATTTAAGAGAGTTAATTAATAAACCAACAAACGAAATCCTCAGCACATATACAAATTCAAGCAATACCTAAGCATGACAAGCTAAAGCTATTTGGTTCTAATAAAAAGGTAGAAATGAAGAGGAGGAAAGAAGGGAAGAGAAAAACAAAAATAAATTAGGATTTATTTGGGTAGCTTTGTCACTTAGAATCATATATTTTAGTGTGTGAAGCCACAAGTAAGTTGCAAGCTATCAAGGTTTTTTTATTATTAAAAAAAAAATCATACAATTACCTTAAAAAAAGTCTCTTTTCCCACAACAACGCTATTGTTATCCATACAAAACTTTTCATTCCCCTCAAACATGCCTAAGAGAAAATTAACTTGATGAATAGTTCTTTGTTGCGATGTTCATTCTCCAAATACAAGAAAGTCTTATCTTCACAGCGTAATCTATTGGAGCTCAACTAAAGCACAATTTCTTATTTCTTTCATTATACTTTCAAAATACAAATTGAGCTCCTATTTATTTGCTCAGGCAGAAAATACCAACCATTACAAATTAAAACTTAAATGAAAGGAGAGTGAAAGGGGTTGTCGACCACATTAAGGTGTGGAGGTGAATGTGTTGCTTTGAATGGAAGTTAAGACTATGAGCTACTTTAAATGGAGGTACAAGTATAGAATATTTATTAATTGGTGGTTGGAAAAGTAAAAATAAAGGAAATTTTCAAGGCTACAGAATGGCAGGCTAGTTGACCAAACACTTGGTTATGCCAGTGACCAATAATTATATATGCACAACTATTTTAGCTCTTTCGTCGGATAAGTCGTTGAGAGATGGGGACTCCTTTCCATCAAACAAGATATTTTGAACTCCACCCCCACCCTCAACTGTGGAAATGATGCAATAATCTAAGATTTGTTTTGGCACTTATGATTTTCAATGTCGAGTCAATGGCAGTGGCGTATATGCTTTGAACTCAATGCTCATTTCCATAAAAAAAGGTATTTTGAACTCCACCCTCAATTTTGGAGATGATGCAATCATCCAATATTTGTTCAGGCACTTGTGATCTCAAATGTTGAGTCGATGGCAGTGGTGTATATGGTTTGAACTCGGTGCTCATGTCTATTGAAATTATAGTTGGAACGAGATGCAAACAATACCTCATATAAAACTAAGTGTGATATTAGGCACATGCTATCACTATAGGGTTAAAATTGCCTTAATGAACACATGAGAAATACAAATATACTTGGGTGTATCCAACTTTTATGCAATCACATTTATCCTTATGCAAATTTGGTACAATTTTAAGTTGTTGATAAATTTTAAGGATATCATTAAGGTTGAAGCCAATGAAAGCATATCTCCTTAAAAAAGTCAATGTGTGGACTTTGAAATTTGGGCCCCATGTTGATTTATTCTTGACTAAAGTATAAATTTGTCTAGTTAGAATAAGAGTGGTTGTTTGAATGTAACTAGTCAAATTTGGTTGAGATGTCATGGTGCACTAAATTGTTAGCATCGGCTCAATGCATTGGTATCATTGTTTTGTTTTTTCTTTCTTTTTTCCTGGCCAGGGTTCAGCAGTATAACCTTGGCCATTTGAATCCTTCGCTTTCTTTTCAGTCATTGTGCTATGAGTTCAAGCGCAGTATCATTATTTTGAACATCATTTTTGGTTTAGAAATATGGGTATATTTTGGAGAAATTGCATATTCCGAAATCTTCTTTTTTAGTTCAGTTATTTGTGGTCATTGTGGGACACGAGCAAAGCACAATTTCTTGACACAATATGTAACACCAATAATGCAAAGCTTGTATCACATCATAAGACTGACAATGATAGATGAAATAAGATTGGCGGGCTTCATTTAAGTTCTTACTAAACTATGCCGTCAGTGTCCTTATTTTTAAGGACTCCAACAATTCCAACCTCGAAGCATCAAAGGATTACATTTTGAAGTCAAGAAACTTCAACAAAATAGGACTAGTCATGCACTCTTTGAGCTCCTTAAAGGAAATGAGATGTCAATTGGATACAGTTGAATTTACCTTTTTTGAGATATTGGGTGATAGGAACTATGGTGTTAAATCCATGAATGCGTCTTATATAAAAGATTGCCAATCCTTAGAAAATACCAATTACCAACAACATAGGTAAAAGTTGTCACTTTGTAGTCTTTTATAGCTTTGGTTTTTTAGGATTATGTGTAGATGACTTATTTTAAAATAATGAAGAATTGGAAGTTTACGTTAGAAGACTTGAAAAATAATTTTTCATGTGGATGTTCAATTTCATGTGGCCAAGTACCTGGAAAACCCGCCTTAGATAGTTTTTGCTACCAAAATGAGTTTTATTGATGATACAAGTATTATTAAGGTAGAGAAAAATAAAGGTATTAGTGTTAATAAAATGCTTATGAAGGGTCAAATACGTGTCATAAAGTGTTTAAAGTTGCTTGAGATGATAGTTAAGCCAAAATGATATTTGACCGCTTGTAAATATCATAATTTGTTTTAAAGGTAATCTTTCACCCAATACCCTCTATCATTTGAGTTTGGTGATATACACTGAAAGATCAATCTTCAAAAAGATTACTACGCCGTTCATTATATCGATTATATCATTGAACCAAGGGATGTGCTTAACTAATGGCTCAGTTTTATTTAGACATGCTGGTTTTCCTCATTTTTTGGGGTTAAGAAGGGCTGGAATAACACACATTAGCTAACTCTTTTGAATGAACTCCTTGCATAACAAATCAGTTAACTTGCTGTCTGGGTATAACATGCTAAATAGGGTTTTTTATTTGATGAAGCTAGAAGGGAAAACCTTGGTGCCAAGTCAATGGCATGTTAGATGCTCCTAAGAGATGCTAACCCATCTAGTTCTTCTGGTCACAAATCTTGAAACTGGGAAAGGATTTAACCAATCTCAAGTGACGTGGGTTAATATGGAACTCATTAGAACAATGTTTTTTTTTGGTTTGGAAAACAAACGAGAGTGAAAATAACAATATTTCAATGGTATTCTTCTCATTGGACCAAAATATGAAGATGGCTCTTGTTTATGAGGTCAAATAACTTTTTATGTTTACTGATGAACTTTTTTGATTTGGCCATGCATAGCAATTTTCTTGCCCGTTAAACATGAAAGCACAAGCGTTGGATTAGCTGAAATTGGTAACATCCATGTTGTATAACTAATTTCTATCAAGGCATCTGAGCTACACTCATGAGCGGGTCCACCAAATATAATCAGAGAAGTTAGTTATAGCGTGACAATGCAATAGTGGACTGTCATACCAAACGGTCTTAAAGGTTGAGGATGTGGCTTAATAATGAGCTTTATCTTAGAAAAGATGGAAGTCACTGCGACATTAATGTAGCTATTGGTACCAATTATGAGTTTGCATGACTTCTTGGGAATTTTGAAATAGTTGCGAAAAATATTTAGCACGCATCTAGTTAATGGTGGCCCGGGGTGAAACCAAGCTACATTGCACATCAGCTAAAGATGAATAATCCTACGTTTCCTCAACAGCATTGCATCATCATGTTGAATACATTCAATTGTATCATCCTTCTGGCTTTCTTGTTGTTCACGTTTAGTATAGTATATCAGAGGCTTATAAAAGGATCTATGCTTGCATGTTGGACAGGTTTACCACGTGTTAAATGAGCGACACTCTAGGCTTTGGAGTGAGAATTTTCAGTTATAATCTTTCATTTAAAATCTATATTGATTCTCTTGGGAGTTGATAAGGTATAATGGGTTGAATTTTGTGAAGAGCTAATTGCAAATGGAGTAAGAAATTTCCATTGTGGTATAGGGTGAAGGGTATGAACCTCATAAAGGAGCAATTCTCGATGAATGTTGGAATGATACCCATATCAAAATTTAGAAAAAATAATCTTGAGATCTTATACCATGTCACACTAAATCATAAGTTAATTGAAGAGGGTTTTATAATAAGCTACATACATAGAACCTTGTTTACTGGTGGTTAATTCATCTAATAATTGGCCATGGGAGGCTTGTGGCAGATACTTCTATTTAAGGATTTCTTTTATTTTGGCCTATGATTTAAATGGGGTTTCCTAAATCGGCTAAGTTGCAATTCCTGTTGATAAAAATGGTGTTGTCACACTCAATTAATTTCATGCAGTCATTTCTAACTAATCAATCTTCAGACATGTTTAAATTGGTAAAGTGCTAATCCATATTAGTAATCCAATTGGAAAAGACTTTAGGGTCCATAAGACTACAAAATTAGGTGGATTGATCTTGACCCCTATGATGATATCATCTTGAGATTTACCCTCCTGACGCAAGGATAAGGATTCTTTTATTTTGGCCTATGATTTAAATGGGGTTTCCTAAATCGGCTAAGTTGCAATTCTTGTTGATAAAAATGGTGTTGTCACACTCAATTAATTTCTTGCAGTCATTTCTAACTAATCAATCTTCAGACATGGTTAAATTGGTATAGTACTAATCCATATTAGTAAACCAATTGGAAAAGACTTTAGGGTCCATAAGACTACAAAATTAGGTTGATTGATCTTGATCCCTATGATGATATCATCTTGAGATTTACCCTCCTGACGCAAGGATAAGGATTCTATCATATGTAGGGGAACATAATATGGTTCGGATTTTCTTAGAGGCTTCTTAAAATGTTGAAAATAATGCTGTCAAGGTAAAGGTAAAGATTGATAGGCATAATACCTAATCATATGCCTTTTGCCCTATAGAGGAGGAGGTTGGTTAGGATTCTAGAACTAGTGAGTTTGATTCTAAACAAATGAATTAGTTTTCAAACATGTGAACAGATTCAGCCAACATGTAGGCCGAGTCAACTATATTTGATAATGATAAAAAATCACAATGAATAAGGGAAAGGAAGTGAAAAATAAAGTAACAATAAAAGGAAAATTAACTTCACGAATAATCAATCATTCCTTTTGAATTCGATCTCCAAGCACAAATCCTCCTTGCAGAGTGAACAACACAAGCACAAGCGGGGCACAATTTCTTTCTTTCATTCTGCATGCTTTTACAGACTTAGAATGGGAATATCAATCATCACAAAATCTAAATGAAAAGGATTGGGAAGGGGCAGTTGAATGAATTAAATAGGGGAAGAGGGGAAGTCAATTTGTTGCTTTAAATGGACAGGGAAGTCCAGGAGTTTCTTCAAATTGAAGTCTAGAAGTTGCTTTAATTGGTGGTGGAAAAATCTAAATGAATGAAATTTTGAAGTCGAGAGAAAGGGAGGCTAGGTGGCTGAGCATGTGGAGTTGGCGAGGCCTTATAACTGAGTTGGCGAGGCCTTATAACTGACTCATAACCAAAAAAGACATAACAATGAACATGTAACGTGATGGATTATCACCAAAGTCGACAGGATAACACAAACATATAAAATCCTTACCTTACATTGTAGTAACTAGGAAGATTTACATGCATACCATTCAATTCCTGTTTACATATGTAACACCTAAACTCTACTTTTTACATACATGCCACCTTACCTATGCATGTAATTGTGCACTTCACTTTTTAGAAGTTAGAATGGTGGTATTTTTGATGTGATTTGAAAGATTTGGGTGGTAAGAATGTTAAGCGAAGTTTAGGTGTTATATGTAAATACTTAGGAATTGGGTGCTATGTATGTAAATGCCCCTAATAACCTTTAAATACATAAAGAAGATATTTGGCAAAATCAAACTATAATCAAAGCTCAACAAAATGATGATGACAGCTTAGATGACTGATTCTCTGCGTCACGGTTCCGTAGTTCTTTATGGCCATTGGCTGTCAACTATTCAATTTAATTGTTAACATTTTTAATTCCACTCATGGTGTGCATACCTTAGAATGGATTCTCTCCAGAATAACATGAGTTTTTCAAAGGTTCTCAGTCTTTTGTTAACTCTGCCAATTACCCTAAATGCTATGATCATTCTTGTTCTTTTACAGGGTTGTGCCAAATATTTTATTGTCATGCAGATAAGGCAAATATCGATTAGAAAATAAAACATTGAAGCGCTAGAGTAATTGCTTTTGCACATTGTAGTCTAACTTAAGCCTATGTGCTAAAGGATTATGATAATGTTGCACTCATATTTCATTTTTTGTAATAAATATAAAAACAATGATGATTGTTTCCTTCCATATGTACAGTGAAAAGAAATAGAAAATGGTTCTATGGGTTTTTGGGTATGGATCACTGGTCTGGAATCCAGGTTTTCAATTTGATGAGAAGGTTATAGGCTTCATAAAGGACTATAGGCGTGTATTTGACCTTGGTAAGATATAGATTGTTTGAAGGTTGCTTTTGTTGCCTTTTTAGCTTTGTCGTTTTAGATGAATGATGCTATTTTTGTTGTCTTGGCAGCATGTATAGACCACAGAGGCACACCAGAAAATCCAGCGAGAACCTGCACTTTAGAGGCCAATAAAGGAGCAATTTGTGTAAGAAATATCGGTCCTTTTCTTGTTATGAGTGTAAAAATGTTAACTAATATTTGTATGAATCGATGAATTAAATGATGTAATTTTGTCTACGTTCATGTTCTGACGAGCTGGTGATTTCCATAGAAAAAAAAATTGTATTACGAATTGTGTTACGGATATCACGTTCAATGTTTTTCTAAGCTACCATTGTTGCATTTTATGATTTATGAGTTTAATCCCCTTATTTCCAATAATTCTATAGTTACAAGTTTCAGTTAGTTGGTATTTTTGATATTTTTTGGTTTTCTTTGTTATGCTAGTGTTATATGTCGCAAAGATAATCCTTCAGATTTTTTGGATATCCGGAGTTATATATCCTAATTCTATGATCTCTCTTGTGTTTGCATGCAACATTTGGGGTTGTAGACATCTCTTAGAGAATCACTAAAATTCTCCTCTCACACTTAAATTATATGCACATACTAGAGATGTTATATGGATGAGGTTGAGCCACGAGTAGGCCTTGAAAAACCAAGTTGATCGTGATAGATGTGAAAAGCATTAATATTTTATATATGATAGGCATAGGAAAGATAGTGTGGGAAATGGTTACATCATGGATGATGGGACTAACACCCATGCGCTGATAAGATAAATTGATATATTATGAAAAGTTTAGGAAGGGAAAAAAAAGGATTAAGATTATATGGCTTGAACTTGTGTAGCATGTGGAATTAATTTCTCCTGCAGTATGATTTGTAAAGGCGCCCCAAAGAGTTGGTAAAGGCAATTTGCGGTGTTGATAACCTTGAATCTTATATTTTTTTTATTCTTGGATTTTTGGTATCTTACGTTCTTCCACACTACTGGACCAAAATCTGAATTTGAATTTTAGTTTACTTAGCAAAAACATATGAAATAATTTTTCTGGGAACAATTCTATGCTATTATGACAGTGGGGTGCTGCCTATTGTGTTAAAGGAGGCCCAGATAAAGAAAGATCAGCAATGCAGGTATGATCATTGACCTAGGCTCTGCTGATCTGTCATATAATATTTTTAGGATTTAATCATTCAACCTCTAAATATTTCAGTATTTGGAGAGAAGGGAATGCGAGTACGACAAAATAGCATCCGTAGACTTCTATAAGGTTAGTTTGAGTTTATTTATGTTACTTGCAGATAGTTATTGTATTCTTATACCCGTTGCTTGATCCTTATTTGCCTGCTTGTTCAGGAAGGAAACCTTGAAGATCCAGCTATGACTAATATACTAGTGTATGAATCATTTCGTCCTTTTCATCAAGAGTTCTCATTTGAGTTTTGCGTTTCTTGGAATTTCAATAACTTAATTGTGATTCTTATTTTTCTTTTATTCATGTAAGTGTAGAGTGTAGAAATGGTCCCCTTTCTATTTACATGTGGTCATTTTAGTCCCGGAGATTATAAAAGTGCCAGATTAGTCCATAGACTCCTTTAATATGGGCTTAAATAGACATCAGGGAGGAATACATCATCTCCCATTTTAAAAGAGTATGGGGAACGAAATTGACTCTTTTATAGATTTTGGGACTAAAATGACTCCCTACAAATAGTCCGAGGATTATTTTGACATTTATCTTGTTATGTACAACTAATATGCAATTGCTCCATTACACAGATTCATTTCTACTCCAGATAAAGTGGCTAATCGGTACTATCTAGGCCCAGCACCTTTGGAGGAAATGGCAAGGTGAGGAACAAGTTCTAAACTTGTGTCCCCCCCCCCCCCCACACACACACACACACCCACACACACACGCACATATTTCTGGTGTGCTTACTCAAGTCTGTGTTCCATATTTCAGGCAGATTGCAACCGCAACTGGTCCTTGTGGGAATAATAGGGATTACCTGTTTTCAATGGAGAAGGCATTGTTTGATATAGGTAACAAGTTGATCACAACTTCCTAGTCGAAGATTGGATTTTATAAGCTTTTGTCAGACAAATTGTTTGATATATAAGGCTCTATTTGTTGCTTGTGATTTGAAAGCATGTTATAATTAAAAAAAAAAAAAGGAAAGAATTTTGTTCTCACTTGTTTCATGCGTGGAGCTTAAAACTAATGTTCTTTTCCAATAGCATTCACTTGCTGAAATGTAGCAGTTTTCTTTGTTTTCTAAATCGTGTTTTCTATTTACAAACAATAAAATTCTCCTAGATGAATATTGGGTATTAGCAGCTTAAATCATTTAGCTTAGATTCATACAACATAATCTCTCTAATTGTATTGATATAAAATTTATCCATAAGTCCTTATGATATTCTCGCACTTCTCCATTTTAACAACCCAACGTTGTCAATTAAATAAAATAGGGGTACTTACATACCTACCACACAATTCTTTTGTATTTACAGACCTAAACACTCATATTTACATGCATAACACTCAAATCTTTAATATCACATTTAAATAACCACTTTTACTATCTTTTTAAAAGTGAATTACTCCTTTTCATGCATATGTTCATGACACCAATGTATTATAAGTGTAAATATCAAACTTTGGGTGTTAGATATGTAAATACATAAGAATTGTGTGGTATGTATGTAAATCATTTCCATGCACAAAAGTGACTCTCTCCTAATAATTAATGAATTTTTGGCTGGAATGAATTGCAGGTCATGAAGACGATTACATTATACTTCTAGCCAACGAGGTGAGGAAGGTGCTGAGTCACTTGAGGGCAGTAATAACCCATGTTGCAATGATAGATCAGCTTCCGTTGAGGGGCCTCACTCCCCTCCTGGAGACTGCTCTCGTGCATTCAGGGTAATGTATCCATCTGCACAGGAGTTTTCCTCTCTTTGATTTCAGATACTCCCAACAAAAACCATATTCCTTCTATGAGTTCTCTTGTCCTTTTATTGTTAATCATTAGAGCTTTCTTTTTATGTAGAACTATCTTACATTAACTCTCAAATTTTCTTATCATAAGCTTTTGACTTCATTTCTTGATTTCTGGTGGTCTCCCTATGCAATTGCCCCTATTTATTTTTTATATTATTTTATTTTTTATCATAACCTTGGTTTTCATAACATCGAACTTTATTCTGTGATACCATTTTTGTTATCATAGTATTTATATCCACTACAGTATCTTATATACTAATTATTTATACTAATTTTGACACATTTCTTAATCTTATAAAAATTGGTTTTCTTCAATAGCCTAATTAATTGATTGAGACATTCAGTTTTAATAATATTGCTGAGTTATCTAAAATCCATGATATCAAGATTTATAAACATTTCTATATAATTTTTTAAAATCACAGCTATATTTACTAAGTAGTTTATCTAATTTTTTCAGCTTAGCCATCTCATCTTTAATAAATTTTACTATAATCATTTCAAAATCATCAACCTAATTGCTTTTAAATGAATAATTTAAAAATATTTTGTAAATTATTAAGTAATATTATATAAATTTATGACCTTTTCAACGAGTATAACTAGAATGGTTCTATTAGAGAAAGGCTTAATTCCTTTTTTACCCCGGAAGTGGCCTTTATGCTTCTTACATTCTTCTTGTGTTATTGGGCAAAATATTACATTCGGATTACGTACGTAGAGTTACGTGCGAAGTCCAATCTATGAGAGACGTGGAATCTTGCAATAACGCAAAATAATACGAGAATTACACGAAGGAATATTCCTCGTGTTACTCCGTAGTTAGCAGTGTTTTAGGCGAAATAATACGGGGAATAACACGAGGAATATTTCTTCGTGCTATTTTCGTCTTATTCTACGTTACTGTGATGGTATTGTAACACCACCACAATAACACATCAATACTACGCGGAATAACACGAGAATAACACCGGGAATATTCTCTGTGTTTCAATACTACCACAATGACCCATGAATAACGCGGAAGAACACGGAGGAATATTTCCCGTGTTATTCGGCCGTAACACCGCTAATCGTGAGGAATACCTGAAATATTCCTTTACGTTATTCCCGCGTTATCATGCGTGTTATCATGGGATTCCAAGAACTCTACGTGCATAGTCCGGATGTAATATTTTGCCCGTTATATGACTTCCATTAGATTCATGTAATCAATTATTTCCAAAAACAAACAAACAAAAAGGGTAATTACATATATAGCACCTTAAACATTGCTAATCATCATATTGTTTAATTCTAACTCAAATATCAAAATATCAACATAGTTTTTTTTTTTGAGAGGTGCAATCTAACAATTGAAAAAACATCCTTAATTTATCTTTGAATAATTAGAATTGTGAAAACATATTTTTTATTTATTATTTATCATAAAAATTAAATTTTATGATTAAATTTAATACCAAAAAAAAAAATTTAAACTATTTATTATGAGTAAAAAAATAGATAATGTATTTAATATTTATATATGTGGGAGGATGTTAATCTTGTATAATTTAAACATAAATTTTATATTTAACTATTTTCTTTTGAGAGTAACTATTTAAAAATCACCCATAGTTTATCTATTATAATTTAATAATTTGAATCGTGTTTTTATTTAATTATTTATCATAAAATTAAATTTATGATAAAAATGAATACAAATAAAATAAACGAAATGTCAGAGAATTAATGAAGTCTGTCTCATACACCTTAAATGCTATCTTATACTTTAGGAACATGACAACTCTAACTACGTGGATTGCGATAATGGACATATTAATAATATCGAAATAATTCGCACCATAGACACGAGAATCATATTCTATTAATATTATGGATCGACAAATTTATAATTAATATTTTAGCTGTTTATCAGAGTTGAAATTGTTATCCATCATTATTGGTGAACATGTATCGAGAGTTAGAACTGGGAGGAGGGATAGAGAGAGAGTAATTAAGTGAATTTTTGTAGCGAAACCAAGGGAAAAGTCCATTTATTTATCTTTTGGACTCCTATTTATAGAGATGTATATGCACAATTACAGAAATGAGGAAACGGTTAAAGAAACAACAATTAGTATGATTAATTATGCTGATTTCATATCAAATCTTTATGATAATTTGAATTTGAATATCACGATAACCAGCCGGTCAACTCGCTTGGGTTCGCCGATCGAGATCAGTCGAACGTTGATTGTGCCTGCCGAAGTAAAAACTGGTCGATTAACTGTTGCGATCGGTCGCTCTTTTTAAGGGGTCTCTAGGAGGCCGAGGCTACAGGCGTTGTTCGCCGATTTAGTCCCTCGTCATAGTATGCCAGTTGATTTCGACTGGGCGGTCAGTAACAGTTGAGATCATTTTTTTTTTGGCTAGACGACTTGATCACCTGACCCTATTATGAGTTGTTGGATTGCTTTGAGATTTGTGTTGGCATGTCCAATGTATACATATTAGTGTTTTGAGTTTTCCTGCTTCTTAAAAGTGATGGACTGTCGTTGGGCCAACCGTGGGGCGCCGACGAGTTGTTGAGGGGAGCCTTTTGGGGCTGGGTTCCCCAAGACTCTCTCTCTGTCGGTGGTGGTCGGGTATTTTGTAGAATTATGACTGCCCGAAGAGCCTCAAACTGGTCCATTATTTTTGTTCGTAATGTTTGGACTTATTCCTATATGTTTCGATGAACCTTCTCTTTATTGAACTCCATGGGCGCTATTTCTCTCCACTGGGATTATTCTTCGTAGTTGGCTTTGCTTCTCGTCTGGGGCATGTCCACGTTCATCGCACTACCTTTTAGGATGTTGAATCATAGTTTGTCTGTTTGAACGTGCATTAGGAGTTAGAACCAGGAGGAGGAATAGTCAGGAGAGAGAGAGAGAGAGAGAGAGAGAGAGAGAGAGAGAGAGAGAGAGAGAGAGAGTAATTAGGCCTATTCCTATAGTGAAAACGGGAGAAAATTTCCTTTATTTAACTTTTGCCTCCTAGTTATAGAGTCGTGTTTGTACAATCACAAAAAGGAGGGAAGTGTTAAGGAAATCACCCTTAACACGATCATTATGCTAATTTCATACGAAATCTATATAACAATATGAATTTTGAATATGGTGGTTACTAGCCAGTCAACTCGTTTGGGTTTGGTCGACCGAGACAACCGGTCGAACGACAATTGCGCCAGCAGAAGTAAAAAATTGTCGGTCGATTGGTTGCGAACATACGCTCTTGTAAGGAGCCTCTAGGCGACCAAGACTGCAGTTGTGTTCCACCGATTAAGTCCCTTCTCATTGTATATCGGTTGATTTCGACCAGACAATCAGTTGTTGAATGAGAGGTTAAAATCATGCTATTTTAGTCTGATGTCTCGATCACCCGCTCCTGTTCTGTGTTGTTGAATTGCTTTGCGATTCGTGTCGGCGATTCTAATGTATGCAACTACATTATCCACTTTTTGTTGGGTGACCTCATGATTTTGCATCATTATAGTACTAATTTCTATCACATAAATGTGCACTTGCTAATGTTGGTTGAGAGTTTTCTAAAAATAAATAAAGACTGTCTTTGTATTTAAAAAAAATATATTTTAATTAGAAATGTAGAAAGAAGTTTTGGGCCTCATTATGATTTATGAGAAATATTATAAATTTGTTTATTTAAAATTTTAATTTTTTTTAATTATTTTAAATAATATTAATAATAATTTAATTTTAAATTAATTAAATCAATTTTTGTATAAATTAAATCTTATTTTTAGTTGTAATTAATATTAATTTTTAAAATAATATCAAACTTTTTAAATTCATGAACTTTAATTGATATTGTTAACCATTGTGAATAGATCAAACAATAATGTGCTCGAGCATTTTCATTTAATAATCAAGTATTTAAATATTTTTCCATTTTTTTATTTTATCTAGTTTGAAATTTTGAGTCAAGATTATATTTTAATCAAAATATAAGATTTAATTGAAACTTTTATGTATTAAACTTATGTCAAAATAAATTCTAACAGTTCTGAATATTTTAATTTTCATTTAGTTAAGACATCTAAAACAATTTTTTTTTAATTTTGTTAAAATAAAAGAAAAATACAAATCATCATTAATTTTATTTAAAATCTCTATAATATAAAATTTAATTAATTTTAATTAAAAAACAATATTGAGGGTTTTTTTTGAAATTAAAATTTGTGCTCTAAAAAATAAAAAAAATCTCTGTCATTGCGTAGAGTGTCTGACATGCATCAATCATATACATAGACGTACAACACATATTAGATACATATGTTTAATTAAAAAAATATAAAAACAAGGTTTATATGATTGTCCTTAAAAAATAAATTTAAATTTATTAAATATCATTTCAAAATATATAATAAAATATTAGATTTTGATGATTTTATATTGTTTCAAATAATTTACCTTAATTATTTATATATATTATTTCATAAAATAAATAATAATCATATTTATTTAATATTTATTGTATTTTAAATATTTATTATTTTTATTAAACTTAGATTTTTTTTTCATAACTTCTTATTTTCTCTGCTAATATAATAAGCATTTATATATATATATATATATATATATATATATATATATATATATATATATATATATATATATATATACATATATATAACTATATATATAATCCTAACTCCTAAGAAATCCCCGGCAGGCGATCGCGGGACTGAGAAGGAGGAGATAAGTGGCTACCTGATCGCCACCTCCATGACCACCATCTCCACCACCGCGGCCGCCCCATCATTGCCTCTACACAACGTTTTTGTTTACGGCAGCCTTCTTGCCGACGAGGTCGTCAGCAAGCTTTTAGGCCGCGTCCCGCCATGTACCCCCGCCATCCTCAATGGCTAGTGAGTATTGTCTCTCTCTCTCACTCACTTCTTACTTCTCTACGCTTCGCTTAGAAGGCTTTCAGATGACTGATTGCGATTCTCCGATCGATATTTTTGTAAATTTATGTTCCAAATCCTCTGCAATTACAGTAAATGAGTGGTTTTGTTAGCTTTTCTACATGTATATAGGTTGTTGACCTAGACGACCATTTTGCAGCCACAGGTATAATGTAAAGGGGCGTGTTTATCCAGCAATATTGCCAGCTGAAAGGAAGAAAGTCATAGGAAGGGTTAGTGATGAATCCATCTCTTGGTTATATTTTGATATCATGACAGGGAATTTGGTGTTGTTCTATGGGGTTTTCATTGCATTGTTCTTTTTAACTTGTTATATTTTTAGTTTTAAAACATGCAGTTTATTTGGAATCTTTTAAATGCATTTTGTGCGTGGTCTTAATGGCTGACATATGGTTCATGCAAGGTATATAGGTTGGCGATTGAGCAACCATGAAAGAATGATGTAGTTGAATGCCTGCCATCTGGAAAACTTGGTCTTACTTCCTAGATAGAGTAGACACTTCATGTTGATGCAGTATTTTCATGAAGACAAATAAGGATGTAAAGGTCCTTGACCACTGAAGATAATCGGTACTATAGAATTTAATTATGGTAATGATAGTGTTGGAGATTTTTTAGTCATTGAGAGGAGATTGAAAGCTATAACACTATGTGGGAGAGTCCTAAAAGTTGATAGTTAACTCAATTCATTCAGAAAGAGAGAATTAGGAAATGATTGTTCCCTTTGTAGTGATTGAGCATTATTGAGGGTATTGAATTGCTAGAAAGAAGGCAAAAAACACATGTGTGGGCCTTGAAGAGCGTCGTAGCGGTTCTGAGCAAGAACAAGAGCACAAGGGCATGCTCGTGTTTGCAGAGGAATGTGAATGCGAGAACATGCATGGGTTGCAGTCTTGCAGAAGAGCACAAGTGAGTGAATCGGTACGGGGGTTATGGGTGTTATGAATGCAGGTTGTGGACACAAGGTCGGCAATGATATTGATAGCTTGGACCAGGAAGCTTTGATCGTGAGATCTGGTGTAGTAGGTGGTGGAGTTAGTAGTTGGGTGTGGGATCAGAGTAGAGTGAGGTTGCTTGTTGGGATTGGGATTATGGTTGGCGGGAGGATGGATTTTTGAGTGAGATGGGATGGCTAGGTAGGGTATTTGTTGATACCGTACCGAGGAGAAAAGATTTTGTATTATAATAAAGGAATGAGTAAGGTGTTGTAAGATATATCCAAATAAACATACACTAGTCATCAAATATTAAAAAACTCTCCACCTTTAACACTTCAAATCATTTATTCAATAAACTACTATTCATTTTGAAACAATTGTATGTTACCTAAAATTACTTAGCCTGTATGAGGTGCTAATTGTTATTTGACCAATTAAAATTTTGAACTAACCCATAGATTTGCTTCTCGTAACTACTCGCAATAAGTAGAATCATTTTGTTTGTTTTTGCTGTGGGTTTCCAGTTGCGATGTTTTTTTTTTTCAATGGTCCCTTTGAAAGTTGCATTCATTAGATGAAATTCAGTAAATCTTTGCCCACATATCCTTATAACTATTTTTTCTTATTTCCTCTTTCTATTCCTGTCACTATCATGCCAGTTTCATAGCTCTGTTCAGCAGTGCCTCTATTTCTCTGTTTGAATGTGTCAAATTATTACATTTTTTTTCTTACTCTTTTTTTAAATTACTACTATTGATTTTTTCCAGAATAATTCTACTTGGATTTTTTTTATGAGCCTAACGTTTAGATTCATACAATGTGTCCCCCTTCCTATGTTCATCTGCATATATCCTTACAAAAATCACAATGCTGAATAAATTGTCCTTTGGTAATGTAATATGGACTTGCATTCAAGATTCTTACTAAGATTCATGACATATGTACTCTATTTAATAGTCTGATTGGATGGAATTTACGATTCAGATTAAGATTTAAGAATTTCGTCGCTCTGACTACTGAAACACTATTATGAGATTCCCTTAACTTAAATATCTAAATAGGCCCTATTTTGTCGCAGCTGCGCCATTCCCACCTTGTCTAAATTATTTAGTGTGTGATTTATAGACCGTATTTTTTTTTTTCTTTGCTGATGTTTTCATTTTGTGTCCCAATTTAACCAAATCTTTATGAGCAATGTTATTTTCATTTTATTTTTCCACATCAGATTTATTGTTTTCCACATCAGATTTATGCCTTCATCATGAAATGAATAAGATTATTTTGTAATGGAAAAAAAGAACTTTATTAATAATCTATGAAAATATTTTGCTTTTTTATCTACTCCAATTGTAGTGTGGGAATTATTATGGCGTTAGGTAAGGATCAAATTTAATACTTCGGCAATGACGTTCAAGGCCTTCACCAAACAAATGAGTTGGCAGCCATTTATTAAAATATTGAGTTGATTAGACATACTGCTTTAGATTGTCAATATTACACATAACTTCATTACACTTAATTTCCATTTCTGAAACTCTAATTTAATGGACTGATTTTAATATGTAATGTAATAAAACAATATTAAAGGCAAATCTAATTTCAGAAAAAAACACTTGGGAGTTACTGTGCAATATATAATAGCAAGGGTGTAAAGTGTAATATTAACTATTTATAGGGGTTAAGTGTTATTAATCCTATAATGTTTTATCTTTATTGAGTTGAGGAAGCCATTTTATAAATGCAATTTTAGCCAAAAGAGGTTGAAAAGATTCTTTATTCTTTACTGCGAGTGCTCTATTCTATTAGATTCATATTTAACCGCGATGCATCAATTTTATGTTATATGCTTTTACATATGGTTTCTAAGACTATTGTATCATAAGCAAGGTTCTTTCTCCTTGCAGGTTATCACAGGAGTTACAGATGCGGAGCTGTGTATTTTGGATACGTTTGAAGATGAGGAGTACAAGAGAAGCACAGTGGAGGTCCTTTTAAATGTAAGCATCAAATCATTCCTGATATTGAAATGCTTCGCTGAGAATATAGCTTTAGATTCTTTTTGATGCCAGTAATGAGACATCATGACCATATATAAGGAAGAATTCAACTAGTTGTCAGATTGCAAATTGATCCTTGCAAAGTTTTAATTTGCCAACTGGAATAACCTTTTTTTATGGTAGCAGCGAGTGGTCTATCAGCACAATGTTTTTAACTCTTATTGACTAGAGTTAAGTCTTAGTTGAACATAAATTTGAATAGTTCTTGAAATTAATGTTATCGAGCCTATTTTTATTTTAGTTAGGTAGTATTTTCTTGTTGGGTAATTTTGTTTTAAATTTTAATTAGATGATAGGTTTTAATTTGAATTTAAACTAGATATTATTTTCATTATATTGAAATTAAATTTAATAGTTATTCCGTTATTCCTATGTCCACCTCTTGTAAAAGCCGGTTTTCATGAGAAGAAGGAAAATATGATGAAGATCTTCATGAAATTTTGGTATCAGAGTTGAAATCCTGGAGGCATACTGATGTTCATCGAATTGAATAACCATCGAAACTGAAATTCTTGGGATAACCTTTACCGTATTAAACCTATTTTCTCTCATAAAACTCCCCATCTTATAAACTCAAAAGCAATCACTGCGAGCAAATTAAGAGAAATAAAATAACTAGTCTCATCACAAAAGAAAAACCATAGCCATCTTTCAAGCTTAATAAAGTTAGGAAGTTGAGGCCTGAGGCCCTACATCATCAAAATGGATATGGTGGAGAGAAAGTGATAGCAACAGAAGTTCTTTGATTGAATCTCGCTTTTGGAGTATTTCTTGTTTGCGGAGGTTTGATTATGTTCACTATTAGGTTTGATATCACCGTACTTATGAATTTTAATTTAAGAGGCAAATTACTCAAGTTTATATGGATAGAGACCTATAATGTGTGTTCTGCAATTCCTTTGTATAATCATCATATCTAAACTTAATTAACTGCATTAAATATATATAATTGCTAGTTCCAAATTGTTTTCTAGACAAATGTGAGTATCTATGAAATTAAGTGCATGTAAAACTTGTAATTTTCTGTGAACTAAAACAATTGTCTATCTTTTATTTTGTGAATAAATTTACAAATTCTATTCAGACATTCCATTCTGGTTTTTTTCTATAAATTTATATTATTATTAACTCTGGTCTCTATAAGGAGAAAGATCAGACTGATCAAGGATATATCTAATCTTGCTAACTCTAGTCCTTGTAAGGAAGACGATTGCACTGGCTCAATGGAGGCTTAGTCTTATTGGATTAGTCAAGGTGACAATTATAACCTTTGCCTTACAATTAAGGAGGCTTGCTTGAGAGTGTATAATATTTATTTAATTTTTGTCATTTTGTAAAATAAATTTTATAAACTTCAAATATTTGTATGTTTATTGAACCAATGACAAATTTATGTTAATTTTATTTTCAAGCAGCGTGATATCCTTAGACCTAGTGTTTGAGTGTTCAACACGTTGGTTGGAGCAGATACACATCATTAAAATTTATTTTATACTAGTACATTTTGACCCCACTTAGTGGGATAAAAGGCTTTGTTATTGTGTACATTTTCATACCTTACAATTGACCATTTAACATATCAGTTAGAGCATGCGGACTTATTTATAAGTGTGCACATACCTCAGTGCACTTAGATGAATTTTGAGAAGCTTTTATGTTCATTAAGGTGGATTTGATTTTAATTTTAATTTATTTTAAGCCCATATAATATTTTGAGGCCATGTAATTAAGAGTGTAGAGTAGTTGTTGGAGCACATGTGGGTGTGTATTTATTGATAATATGCACATTTTCCATGGAGAAAATTTTAAATTTAATTCTAAGACCACTCGATATTCTCTGGTGCTTAATTTTAATAATTTAGAATTATCTTCAGAGTACATGTGAATGTTTTAAATTCATCTTGTATGACTTGCAAGGTGATTTAAATGATTTATGAGGCATGATATTCGAACTGAAAACTACCTCAGGAAACGAATGCAAAAGTTAAGGTTATCTTGCTTTGACAATTTGTGCAAACCTCATAATGCGAGCAAAAATTTATTTTGAACCTATCAAATATCACCTTCTGTCCTCTTGTAGATATGTTGCAAATTTGGGATATTATTATTATTTTATATAATTTTATCGCCATTATTTTTTTTAAAATTTTTTATTTCTTACCCAATTTTCTTGAATTTTAGGCATCTTGATTCCCTTATTTACAGAAAATTTCTTTGAATTTTATTGTGGTGACTCTTATAATACGAGGGTTAATTTTTGGGTAATTTCAACATCCTAGATGTACTTGGCTTTGAAGTTTGTTTGAGCAGCTTCGAAGTGAGTGGCATTGATTTGTGTGACATCACTTTTGATCTTCATTTTTCATTTCTTGCTCAAGTATATCATGTCGTGATATTGTTGTTGAGGTCAACATAGATTTGTCATATCATTGTAATACTTTGTAATATTAGGTCTATGAACCATTTCTGAGCTAGGATAGAAATGCGCAGAGAATCTTGGATAGATAGCACGAAGGATGTTGAGCTTGAAGAGCAACAAAAATGTTTACGAATAAAGATATTTCACACATAGTAATGAATGAAGATGTAGGTTTTATGGAAAGTATTACGATTTAACTATTTGTTTGTGTGATAAATTACTTTTGTTAATTAAATATTAAATATTTTATTAATTAAATTTGTAAGTGATTCTTTATCCTATATTGGTGCATAGAATTGATGGAATGGTCTTCTATAAGCCCGTTGTTAAATACTCCTCAGCCTATCCTTTTACAGTTTTGAAGATGTTGAATATCTTTTATTTGTAAGCGAGTGGTGATCATGCTGAGCAAATTTGGATGAAGGACATTCAAATGTTAGTTAGTCTATGCTCTATTCCAAAGAGTTGAAGTGGTTTTTTGTTGTTGTACAATAATTGAAGAGCAAGTAACTTCGATTAAAAAATATTCATTTGAGATGTGAGCAAAAGAGTAGAAGCCTTGAGCAATCTCATTAAAAAATTTCTGCATAGAAAGGTAGAGGAGAATAGGAGGACAACAAAGTGGTGTTTATTGTTAATTAAACCATTTATTCTGCTAAGGTTGGATTGAGGTGGTGAAGTAGATGGAGGAGGTGGGTCTGATAGGGGATATTATCCAATCCCCTGCTATTATATGCATATATAAGGAGATGGATCAAGTATGTTATAGTAGCCCATATCTTGCTATTGTACGTAGGAGTGATGAAAATTTAATAGATTATTAAAATAGAAACAATAAAAAAGGGCCATTTGATTGGGAATTTCATAATTCCATTAAGAAAGTGGTACAAGTTAATAGATTCATCTGTCCTTGATCTCTTTTACCTGATTGATGAAGAGCAATAGTCTTCATTCAAGGCTTGGATTTTTGGATTCGAAGAAATTCCGAAAGATAGAGAGATAGGAGTGGTCAGTGAAAGTGTGGTGAGGTTTTAACAATTGAATATACCCACATGGCTAAATAGAAAGGTAATTAGTTTATTAGTTTATTAATGGCATGATTTTTTGAGTAGCTGAATACATTTATTTCAATTTCGATCTCTTTTACCTTACAAAATTTTAATTTTATCTAATTTGGGAGCATATGTTACTACTAAAAGACCTATGAATCATGCGTCACTGTCCAAATGAATTTTTTCATCAGTATTGTAGAGCAATGATCTCTATATACAAGTTGAATAAAAACTCCTTTTAAGTGGCCTGAAGATGCTATTAGGTATGCCATTTGAAAGAAAACAATGTTTCCAAAGGCTAGGGCTAATTCAGAACTCATATATTGTTCAAAAAATTAGAATAGAGTATATTGGCTGATGTGTGAGATCTCATTGCTTGCACGATTATGACGTTGTATGACAAAACAAATCTTGCAGGAAATTATAAGTTTATTTTGTAAGTGCCTACTTAGATTGTTTGAGATTTTAAGTTTATTTAACAAAAAGATTCCTCATCCAAAGCCTTTCAGAAATGGAGGTAAGCCAGCACAAATGAGTTTCTCATGTTTACTGTAAGTTAGACTACTTGAAATTTTAACAATATTCTGTAGAGTCTTACATGCAGTTCATGAGTTATCTTTGTTAGTTGTGAAAATTATTGAGTATGTACGACACAATATATCTTCATGATTTTAAAGAAAAAAGTTTTAAAAGCTACACCTGATCATATATATATTTAAAAGGCAGACCTGATCATATATATTTTTAAAGGGTAGATTTGATCGTGTATAATTTTAGAAAGACCGTCTATATGAAGGTATATTTCATAACGATGTAGATTCATCGTAGGTGGATAGCAATAAAAAATTGAATTATTCTATGAATATCTTTGTTTTTGTTCATTTAATTCTATTTAATTGTTGAATTGCACTCTATTGTATTATAGTTATTAGTACTCTATTACATCCTATCTTATAATTTGTTGTGTTCTAGCTATGTGTTGTGCCTTGTTGTATGGACATCTTTGTTTTCATTCATTAATTTTATATAATTCTTGAACTGCACTCTATTGTATTATAGTTGTTAGATTGCACTCTATTACATCCTATATTATAATTTGTTGAGTTATAGCCGTTGTGGTTACACTTTGCTATATCCATATTGCATTTTATTGTGTTATATCTGTTAGATTGCATTATGCTATATGTATCTTATAATGGTGGCGATACGGCTATTGTGATTGCACTTTGTTGGATCAGTTGTGATCTGCTATGTTAAAGTTATTATATGGTGCTGTGGTATTACTTGTAACATAAATTATATTTGAATCATGCTTAAATATTATTTGAAACTTGTTTGTTTGAATCATATTTGAAACTTCTTTGAATATTATTTGAAATTTGTTTGTTTGAATCATATTTGAAACTTGTTCGAAATTATCTGAATAGTTTGAATCCTATTCAGACTTTGTTCAAATTATCTTTTAGCCTTATTTCAATTATGTCTGAACCATATTTCAATCATGTTTAAATTAATTTTGAATTATATTCAAACGACGTTTGAAGATTGTGTGATTGGGTTCAAATTTGGTCCAACCAAGTTCAAACTAAGGTTTGAATACAAGTAATTCAAAGTGATTTCATTTGTGGGGGATTTTGATTTAGGAATACTTCTGATTAAGGAGCCGTGCAGTGTCAGGCAAATCCCGGACATGGACAAGCGACGACACTCCCCAGATACGTGTTAAGACACGGCTCTTTTAAATAATATTAAAAAAAGGACACATGTTTCTTTTTTTTAATGAATTAAATCTTAAAAAAAAATTAAACAATTAACATATGTGATATATATTTTATAATTAAAATTTTAAAAAATAATTTTTTTTTTAAAGATTAAACTTGTACAGATCTATCTTGTTATCCATTAAATTGAAAGTTAATGTTAACTAAAATTTTTTTCAAGTTAATTTTATGTTTTTTTTTTCTTTTGTAATAATAACTTCTATTATAATAGTGTTTCCGCATCGTATATTTTCAATAATAGAATATCCATCACTGTGTCCCCATATCTGTATGCATGTAACATAGGCTGCGAACTTCAAATAAGTAGTTTGTGGTTAAAAGGTGTGGCTGTTTGGTTTGATTGGAACTTTCGGGCATATGTCTTCAAGAAATCAAATAGCGGGTATATGTGGTCAATTACGACTGTTATAGGTATATTCGACTTATGTTGAGAAAGGCAGCGGTAGACCTAGGAAGACTTGGGCTTATCGTATAAAAAATGATCTTAATTTATTCGAACTAAATGAAAATATGACACTAAATAAGATGCAATGTAGTGGGACAAAGGCTTTGTTATTGTTGTTGTTGTATGACTGTTATGGGTAATATGAAGTCAATTTTCCCTAGACACTGCTGGTACCATTTTAAATCACGATATTTTTTTTCTAGACTTTTGTATTATTTATGTTCCATGTTATCTATAAAATAGCAGGTATCTCACTTGAGTTTTATGCTGTAGCTCTACAGGAATTTTGTGCTATGATGCATTTTTGCTATTGACAAATATCCTTATTGTCATTACTTCAGTTGGGGACTTTGATCTTCTGATAATTTACATTGAATAAAAGTTCGATAATTTTTTTGGCTTGATAATAGGATGACTTCAGCAGATTCTAGGCTTCTCGTTATCTGATTTGAAACGAACAGTATTCAGGCTTGGCTACTTTTCTCCATCAGGCGGGCATTTGAGCATATGAGTCGGACTAAACTAGTAAAACGCTAGTAAAACTAACCATGGGGGACTTTCAAAATTTAGAAATTTGTTCATCCTTGAAAAGTATATGGCTATAAGCTAAGAGGGAAGAAAAGATGATCGCATGTTTATGTCAAAATTTAGACCAAAGATGGACATGCAAAATTTAGGCTTTAACATGTTTAATTTATGGGGCATTTACATTCATAGCATGCGATTCTTATATATTTACATATCTCACATCCATAGTTTCATATTTACACACATAGCACTCCGATCTTTAATATCACATAAAAAATAGTTATGTTATATCTTTTTAAAATTGAAATACACATTTTCATGCATATATTTAAAGCACTAAAGTGCTATGTATGTAAATATGAAAGTTTAAGTGTAGATATGCAAATACATCATCTTTGTCTGCTGCATATGTAATTTTTTCTTAATTTATTTATCACTAATGTTCGAAGCATGACTCCTCTTCGACATAAAAATCATATGCTCCAATTTAGGAATTACCAAGCCACCATAGAAAATAATTCCTTTTAAATTTCAGTATATATGGCTTGTGTTTGTGTTTCTAAATATGTCACAAATTTATTGAATTTGAATCCAGAAAAGTACAGACAGACAGATCAATGAAAACAAAAATGACAAGGGAAATTAGAAACGCAAACACAAGTTTGGAAGTTCTTAAAAAATGGGAATGACGTGTTATGAAACACGAATGCAAACTTAAGTTTTTAAAAAGTACAACATTCCTAATTAGTACAAAAAATTTGATTTTTTAGGAATTTTTTTTAAAGCATAACCAAATAAGTTATTGAATACATAAATGACTTTTTGTGAAGCAGAAAAGAGTAGGGAAGTTTTCTCAAAGTAGGTCTTAAGCTAAATTGTGGTGAGAAATGTACTGGTAATACGTCATAACCTTTGAATTATAGCGATTATTAGGAAAATACTGGCTTTTAGTTCATTTTGCAGTTGAGAAGAAACAAGAAAGTGGGCGTGTTAAAGTTGGATGAATTGTTGAGTTAGAGTTGGATAAGCAGCATTGATTTGAGGATAAAATTATAGAAAATAGATTTGACTTAAAATAATGGTGAGGAAGATAGAAGAATTCAAACATAATTGCATGGGAATAAGTTCACAACTTACGTTATATAGTGAAAATAATAACAATAATATTAATAACAATAATAATAATAATAATAACAATTAGAAGGAAGGATTCAGGAAAATGATTCCAAATAGACTATTGATGTTTATGCTGATGCAAAATCCTTTATGTTGGAACATTACTCAGATCAATAAATAGGATGAAGTGAGGGCCAATGATTGGAAGTTTTTATGAAGATATATAGGATAGGAGTGAACCCTGTGACATGTTTGCTAGCTTTGCCAAAGGTCATATCTAGCCTTTTTTTTTCTGTTTTAATATCCCATAGAATATATAACATTTTTTCTTCGGACAGTATTTAATGAAAATCACAAGACTTATGATCTATTTTTAAAATAATTTATGGCATTTATCTGGTTATTGCAGGGTGATTCAGGTAAACTTTCTGCTGAGACATATGTTTGGGCAGAAAAAGATGATCCAAATTTGTATGGTGAATGGGATTTTGAGGTACATCTCTATGTCCCATATGTTTTAAGGTTGGGATAACTATATATAGACCACCCGAAACATTGATAATTAGAAATTAACCACCCATTGAATTTTTTTAAACTACCGAACCGATGTATTCACATGCTCCACAATCAAACTATTGAGAATTTGATAAAAACGAAAAATATGGGTTTGGGTTTTCATGAATATTCCCCGTGTTATTCTGATTTTTTTCTTTCTTTTTTCTTGCGCGTGTCAGGTGGCGCGATCCTAATGGACTCCGCACGTAGCTCTACGTGCGTAGTCCGGATGTAATATTTTTTCCATTTCAAACCATATTCCAAAGTTTTAAGATCTGTCTTAATCAAATCTTGATCTGAATATCCTTATTGAGAAAGTTATAATTCAGATTTTTCCATTTGTGACATCTGCATGATGAAGTTACTGAGTTATTTAAGTTTTGTTGGAAATTTATTTTTCTAATTGGATAGAAATAAATAGCACCTGACTGGCTGTATATGATGAAGGAATGGAAGCAGCTGCACTTGAAGGGTTTCCTCTCGATGACTGAAGGGTTTGTTAAGGAGTTAGAAAAGCTGGATCTCAAAACTAGGGTCGCTATTTACGAAGCCTACTATAAGAAATAATACCCTCTTGTTCTTGAGATTTATTTGTGATAATTTAATTGTTTTATAATCATTACAAATTTGAAGTCTGCTTGGGATACTACAACTTTCTTTTGGGAATTGTTTTCATTCTATATTTTTTAGAAATTTTTATGATGGGAAGTTATTTTTTCACTTACGATGGCAGTTTTTTAAGAAATTTTTTTCATCGTAAATTTATAACCATCTTTTTGAAAATTACATTCACCTCAAAGTATGGCTGTCAAAAAAGCTCGTTGTTCGCGAACAGTTCGTGTTCGATTCGTTCGATAAGCAAACCAGACGAACACGAATAATTTTTTTTTCGTTTGGTTTGTTAAACGAACCAAACACGAAAAATGAGGTGTTCGAACATCACTAGTTCTGTTCGTTTGTGTTTGATTCGTTTACACTCTTACCTCATGCAATGGCTATAAGAAAGCTACTGTTGTTATTTTAGAATATATATATATGTATATAATTCTTATCATAAATTTCTAAAAAAAATAAAATTCACCATAAATTTTACAATGACCCTTAGCCTGTGAGAGGTAGTAAGGGTGATGATGATAATGATGGTGGCGTGGAGGAATATTTGATGAAAACAAAGCCTTCTTTGGTACAAAGGTAGGTAAGAAAAGTTTCATTATTGTTTCCGGATTTCGAGGAAAGGAGTTGACAAAAAACATGCTTTACAAGTAATTCCAAAGTGGGCCTTGAAAAGCAAATTAGGTTTTCTTTTTTTTTATTATTATTACAAAAAAATATTTTGAGAGAGCAGAAGGTTATATATATGCCAAGTAATTTCTATATATTTACAAAGCTAGACCCTAAACTTCCATATATATAATAGTTAATATATTTTAAAACTAAACCGAATCAACCAAAATTATTCAAATCAGTTCTCAATATTTGTGAGCAGGTTTTTTACTGCTCATAAGTGCTGTTATCATCAGCTAGCAAAAATAAAAATAGAACTGCAATGCATAACTCTAATTTAAGTCTTTATATTTTCAAGTAGAATTCAGTTCTTACAACTTTTTTACTAAATGACAACAACCATATATGCACAAGCAAGAAAAAAACTGAAGACTTGCAGCTTTGCAGACACATCCAAAACAAATGCAGCTTTTAAATGGATGAATCAAATAAGGATCAATGGGCCTACCGCTTCCGCTTGACCTCATCGTGTTCATTTGTTCAAGACAACAACCATCTTCTTCTCCATTCAATTCCTAGTTTTACTTTCTTCTAGTTTACAAAGGTGAATGGGGTGGTCTGGATTGCCAGCTTCAGTTCAGTCTCAAATTAGCTATAATCACAAAAACAAGGAAAACAGTGTCAAAAGCTTGGGTTATATGAGAAAAGTGTTACTTTAGTCTTTGCAAGGGCCCAAAGAGAACTATAATAGAACTAATATGGCACATTTTTAGGTTTTGGAATTAAAAGGGCCCCATGAAATACTCTAGTCCTTCAAGTAATGGATGAAGTTTTGTCCTGCTAACCTATTGAAAGGTCGTCCCATGAGAGTGTCATTCCAAATGATCGTATGATCCAGTGGAAGGATTGCCTGAATTTTGGTTACACTGACCCCTCCAGGCATTCCCACCGTCAGAACTACTGCAAGCTTGATTTGTTAGAAGGCCGTTGCCAAGATCGCCGTCCAAGCTCATCTGCTGAACTTCTTGTGGAGAGAGAATCTTGATGTATCGCACACAGTTCACAAACTCCCTGTTCATTGAACGTTGCAGGCGCAATTTAGAATGAAATTTGATTAAAAAAAATATAAAATATGATCTAAAGAGCGGCACTGACAGTAATAATAATGAGTTCTGCTAATTTTTAGAACAATTCAAAATTGGTAGAACTTGTAAATAAAGGGACACATCAGAAGGCACAATTTTTCATTTTGTTTCCGACTAATGTGCTACACATTCGATCAAATACTGGTTGTATTCCTAAAGAGGTTTCTACTTTATGAACTCCATTAAAGATCTTGCAGAAGTTCAGAATCCTCCATAGAACTTTGAGTTAAGTGGTAAACTTCAAACAAGAAAGGGAAGCTATACGTTCAAATTCTTCCACTTTACTCTTTATATGATGCTTATGCTTCTATAATGAATCTATTTCAAAAGCAGATGATTTTTTTTTTTTTTTGCTATAGCCAGATACGCCGTTAGAATGTGAAGCGAAAAACAGATATGCATCTAAGGACTTACTCCCAAGGATCATCTCCCACAAGAAGGAAATCATTCTCATGATCAACATAAACTAGCTTCCATCCAATCCTCTGCTGGTCCTCTAGCTGTCCTTCAATGCTGAACATTCTAGCCAAATCACGTTTCAATTCATCGTATCCAGAGTATCTGGTGATATCAAGAGATCTACCCACAGCTCCACGCTTGTAAACCTGCAATAGAGAGAAAAAAAAAAGTTGGGAGATTATTGAAATAATATTTGAAAACAATCAATCAAAACTTGAAGAAAAAAGCAAAATTAAAAAGTCTTAATATACATGCTTAAGCATTAATGATTTGTTTAATGAGTTTGGCTAGGCAAATGTATTCACTGTCTTAGACCATTTTACACTTATCACCCTCAAATTGAATAGCAGGGACAACAAACCTTGGTATAAGTGCGCATTCGCTGGAACTGAGAAGTTGGTCCCCATGAATTTCTATTCAACAGACTGCTCTCTGTTAAACTTGAATCAATAGAATTAAAAGCCATATCAGCAACTCCAAAAGACTGAGAAACCATTGAAGATGACATCTCCTGTTGTGCATCTTTTGAGGTAGTATAGTTCGTAATCGCATTCCCCGTTAATTGGTTTTGGAATTTTCCTGAATCAATACTATTTGTAAGTAAGGGATCATTAGTTAGAGGAACTCCTAACGGTAAATCTATGTTAACTCCAAAAAGGGTATTATTATTCCTCAGATCAGTTCCTTGTACATCACTATCTGGTAATGTGCTTCTGAACAATGAAGGTTGATTGAAAGAAGAAAGTGGAAGGTTTTGCTGCAAGGATCCGTCATTTTGTGAAAGACAAGCTGAAGTTGCTGAAGAAGATGAATCCAAATAGTCTATCTGAGCAGCGTTGTTCAAATAAACCTGTGGTACAACTCCCTGGCCTTGCAGCTTTGAGATTGGCACAGATGGCTTCACATTTTGTTCTAACTTTGTTACGTCTTTAGCTAATTTGGAAAGTGTTGGAGGGGCTTCTAAAGAGCAGGGATTAAGAATTGTTACTGTTGAAGGCGAAGACTTTTCAGTTGTGGCCATGCTGTGGTGAGATATCCTATTAAAAACAGTCTGAGGAAGTATTGAACTGTTGTTTGTGGAAGGTGATGTCGAACAAGAAGGGGCATCATCTGTGAGGATTGAATGAGTACCTCCTGCTGTTAACAAATTAACTGTTGAGAGAACATTGGCCGATGTAGCCGGAAGAACACCCATAGGCACCTCAGCAAGAGGCATTTGCTGCTGTTGAAGCTTTTGCTGCAGCAATGGTGAGGATTGTGGCACCCTCACATTCATGGCTGCACCTTTACCACATTGTGGAGGGCTACTTTGTGGCAGGTGAGAAGATGGATTTGAATATGATGGATGCAGTGCTGCTTCGAGAATTGTTATTTGCTGCTCTTGGATTTGGGGTAGTTGAGATTGTTGAAGCAAAGTTTGTGACAAGAGTGATTGCTGTTGCAGCTGTTGTTGCTGCTGGAGCTTTTGCAATATTTGCAATTGTATCTGATGTTCAGATAAATGCATCTGATTTGTTTGATTAGGCACCTGAACCGGCATTCGGTTCTGCTGAGGCTGCTGATTTTGGTGTTGGATCTGCTGCTGCTGTTGCTGATTTTGGTGTTGGATCTGCTGCTGCTGCTGCTGCAGGAGTAGCTGTTGATGCTGCTGAGAATGGTTATTTACAAGATTGGCCTGTATCACATGTTGATTCTGCACCAGTGATTGTTGCTGCGGGATTTGATTCTGCACCATAATTTGTGATTGAGTGAGATTATTCTGCAACAATGATGGTTGCGGCTGTTGTGGAGTCTGGGCTTGAGCAATGGAGACAGATTGATTGATGAATTGCTGCCTCTGCTGCATTGAAATTTCTTGATGTGGCTGAAAAACAGAATTCAGTTGATTCAGTGGGGGCTGTATCTTTGGAAGTGTGTCAACCTGCTGTGCTTGGTGAGGTAGCCTGGGAGCACTAAACTGCATATTATTCTGCGGTATAAGCTGAGCCTGCAAACCCAGCTGCCTTGAAATATCAGCTGCGCCAAGGCTCTGAATTATAGGAGGAGCTGGAGAGCGCAAATAATCAGGCTGAATCCCTGAGTTGCCAAGCAAAGAATTCTGCTGCATGCTCATCCACTGAGCTAAGCTCAGACCAGGCATTATAGTATTTTGAGACTGAGCATCCTTTATGCAGATCTCCTCACCAAGCCAGGGCATTGCCCTTTTAAATAGATTCTCCATCTCCGATGTCTCGTCATCTGCAACACAGGATTCCTCATCAGCTTTATCAGAAATACCATAAATGTTAGAACATCAACCCCATAGAAGGTAAAAAAATCTAAATTTTTTACACACAAAGTTGATGGAAGCTTTTGCACAGAAAGGCAAACCAAACTGTCTTATTTTCAATTTCTATAAATATTTTACTCCAAAATAATAGATACTTTTTTTTACCATCTAACTTTTAATCTGGCAAAACTTGGCAAAACTTTAGGTGGGAACTAAAAAAGGAGGGAAAAAACAAGAGGCTCGTCATTTTGAAGCTACAATTAAACAAGTGGCGGGGCGGACCTGCCATTCCTGGTTGCCTTAGACGTTTTGTCCTGAAAAATGGTGGGGGGCATATGAAGAAAGGGGCCGCCACAGGTTCAATCTCCCATATAGACACCCTGTTGCGTCTTTCCCCTGGTGCAGATTCATCCCATCCTACCTGATTGGCAAGTTAAAAGCTCACAATTCATTCTCACTAACTTTAAAATAACTAAATTAGAATTTTAGAAGCTAGACAAAAGTTCATAAAAGGTAAATTACATCCCAACCCCTCACTATTCTCCAAATTTTAGAATGCCTAAGCTTTGAAAATATTTCATATATCCTTAACATTAAGGTTATACAAAAAGTTGTGGGGCGTATATTTTTGAAATGCGGGAAGTTGGTGAAACTCCAAGTTACATGAACCACCCCCTGAGGGGCTATATTATGTAACCTACTTCATAAAGTTTGATGTCATGTTAAAAACCTGCAAATTGCGCCACTGAGAGTTTTTCCATCTTACAGGATCCAGATCGCTGATACCTGTAATTGTACCCATATACCTATAAAGCAGGAAGAAGAAAACAGCTATTAAGTTTTCCAGGTTTTATAGATTGAACAGGCCAGTTAGCACATGTGATTAAAAAATGGTTGGAATGATCAAAATTTCTATTCCCATGATCGATTATTCAAAACTTCAAGCATTCATGGTAATTGTAAAAGAGAAAAGTGTCGAAACTCTGACTCTTTGCAGAGAATCATTTTATTCTCAGAGTCTTAACTAAAAATCTTAATTCCCCATACTCTTTTAACATAAGTTGAAATAGTTCCGATGGAAGACCATTTTAGCCATAATTTAAAAGCATGGATACTACTATCACACTTCTAAATACACCGGGCTAAAATTGCACCATGTAAAGAGTTAGGGTACTCTCTGGCATTTTACTCAGGATTGTAAAATTCTGTCTTACCTTCTCGTTCCTGATTCTTCAGTTTCAAACATCATTCGAAATCGCATGCCTAGAGAGAGCTGATGACCATAAACTGCTTTGTTGTACTTGGCTAAAGGAATAACAAATTCTGATGGACTGGCCCTGTTAAAACACAGCAGTAATACTCAAGCGGCAGGCACAATTTAAACCTGTATGATTTATATTATCACTGATTATTGACAATTTAAACCTAAATGCTGCAAGACCAGTCCTTATGCAATAAAGTAAAGACAACAAGAGCATATAATCAACAAAAAAGTATTAACAAACCTGGGATTATAAAATATTGTAAATGGGCTGCTGTTTGCTGCAGCATGAGCTGCAGCTGCAAGAATTCCAATGTGCATGCTATCGCTCGATAAAACCGAAGACGATATATTAGTGGGTTGTCTGTTAGCTCTCCTAATTCCCAAAAGAAGCTGATGTTTCTCATCCCTGCAAGTTTAATTATATGAAACAGTTAATTTCTTAGTGTATTAATATGACATTTTCACGTGGTATGATCATGGTGTCTGAGGAGATTATAACAGTTGAGAAGAAGGTAATATAATAAATAAATTATCAAGGTTACAAACAGAAAAGTGCATGTTGCTGAATTACAATGGGATGTGCATCCTGAATAGAAAAATCTAAAAAGAAATTGTTAGGACACTGTTTTCCTTAAACTTACTTAATGAATAAGACCGAATCACCAGCTAGAAGCCGCTTCCCGCTCACAAATAGGCTCCAACCAGTCGTCAACAAGTGTCTTTTTGGTTGACCTAAGATCACAATATGACATTTTTGAAAGCATTACACAAATGTGCATAGGCAAACAGTCAAAAGAGCCAAAATAAAGTTAATTTGAAGTATTTCATGGATATTGCGTTCTAATGCTGTTTGTATGAAATAATAATTTTAAAACTTCTATTTGTTCGGGTTTTAATCACATCCTACAATGAAAGGGGGAACCCATAAGAAGTAGTTAATGGGAATTAGAGCTGTCTTAGAATAGGACATGGGAGTCAAAGTGAGATAAAGAGAACCAAAAGAGGGTCCAACTTTTGGTTGGGTACACCAATGATCTAACTCATTTTCAACCCAAAATTCTAAACCTATGGGTAAAGGTATGGGTAAAGACCCATCATTTATTATTTTTACACCACTATATTTTCACCTATTCAATGTGGGACTAAACCAAAGGCTTTCATGAGTCTTCACAATCTTCCTGTTACACAAGAGCTTTCCAAATCGGCTAAGCACTCGTGCTTGCTAAAAGCCAAAACAAACGACCTATGTTTTTTCATGTTAAACAATGGTCTGCATTTAAGAAAATATATACTACAATGCAAGTGGGGCGCATCATTTCACGGAGTCATAATGGCCGTGTTCTGCTTAACTATACCTCGGTAGATATGTCTGAAGATCCAAACACTGTCATGCAAGTCCCTTGCCTGCAGTTCTTGAGCAGGTGGCTGCATTGAGAAGTCCTGCATGAAATTTTAAAGGACTAAGAGAAATGAATTTTCCCGCTAAAAGAGAAATTCTTTAGCTAAGAGAAACTTCTTACAAGAGAAGGAAATATCTTCTCTGCAGCACGACGGGGAACTGAAAAACCTCCATGTGTGCTTGTATCACTAGCAGTTAGTGTTTTACAGAAAAATTCTGTTTGTGGTTTGTTTGTTTTCAATGCAAGATCTGATGCCAGCAATGCCTTCTCATCGTACTATAAAAAATAAGAGAAAAGAGAATGTTACTTTGAATGGCATCATCTGAAGGAGGGTAAGTTTTGACAAAAGCTACAGTTACAATAAAGGTAACAAATTTATTATGAATATCCTTAGATATGGTTTCAGTGTTAGAAATTATTAAAATTCATGTGTTTGCTTGAAGAATCAATATTCCTACATGAAGGCAAGAACAGAAAGGTACAAGAAAAAAAAACAAATGAGAGCAACCTCATTAATAAGGATATATTACAATAACAAATGCCTTAAATTCATAAAATAACTATTAACCAAAGTTGAAAACAGTAATGAGACAAAGTTTTTGAGCATAATAACATCTACAATTCTAACAGACCCGCCCTTCCCCTCCCAACAAACTTACAATGTGGCTTCAAGCATCAATAAGAATTTGTTAACCAACAAGCATAATTGAGAGAAACCAAGGGTAAACCCTCATCAAGAGAAGAAAGTGATGAGTGGAGCCAAACAAAAGCACTAGGACTAAGTAGAATAGAGAGAATCTCACAACAAATCTCTCCCTGGTGACAAACAATAATGATGAGGGAACCAATGAAAGCAACAAGTCCCTCGGCAAAAGACAATAGTGACAAGCAGAGCCAATCAAAAGCAACAAACAACAAAAAAAAGTAACAAATTTTAGAGCCACAAACAGCAAATCTATCCTTAGAGATGATAGTGATAATCAAAAGCAACGAAACCAAATAGAAAGCAAATATCTCCTTAAGGAGAGACAATAGCAACAAGTGAAACAAAGCCAAAGCAATGAAATCGAACAGAATATCGCTTGATGTAAACCCGACAATAGCATGAAAAAGAATTCCCATTTGATCAACAAAAGAATGATCACCGAATGGAGGTGAAGAAGGTGAAATAATAAAGGACAACATTTTTGCTTGATAATAATATTATTGATATAAAACATAAATTATAAATATCTCTTACATGAATCCTAGAATAGGAAAGACAATAAAAAAAAATAGTAGGAACCGAAAAATATAAGACATATCTCTAATTAATCAAATCATATTAATTATTTGGAGATAAATGAAACAACATAAAACATAAAACAGGAAAGCAAATAACTCCAATCCAAGAAATAAATTTAATCCTCATAACTTATAAGAAGAATAAATTACTCCCCCTCAAGTCGAAACGTAGTTGAAAACCATGTTCAACTTGGATTTGAAAATATCAAACAATGAGCGAGGAAGATTCTTTGTGAGATAGAACTTCAAGTCTTCATCACGTACTTGGCAATCAAACCCAAGGGTATTTAGTTGACTGCGGCTATCTTTGATTGTGGTTTCTGCAGTGTCTATAGGTAGGCGGAAGTCTTATACAAATAATGTGGCAAATAAGTTTTACAGAGAAGAGAACCCCACAGGAAAAGTTGTAGGATATGACCTGCAGAAAAAAAAGGCTCCGGACGTAGGCCTTACTACAAGGAAAAGGCTCCAAAGAAGAGTCTGCTGCAGAAAAAATTCAGGTAGAGGCCTGCTGCAAGACAAACTCTGGACGAAGTCCCGATATAGGAAAAGGCTATAGAGGAGGGTCTGTTGTGGGAAAAGCTCCGAAGAAAGGTATGTTGCAAGAAAGATTCTGGAGGAGGGCCTGATGCAAGAAAAAATCCGAAAGAAGGCCTGATGCAAGAAAAAGGCTCCGAAGGAGGGTGCTCAGCTATAGGAAGGAGTTTCAGAGGAGAGTCTGTTGTAGGGAAGATTCTGAAGGAGGGTCTGATGCAGAAAAAAGCTTCGGAGGAGGTCATGCTTTGAGTTTTTTGAGAACAGGGAAGAAAGCAACGGAAAAGGGCGTCAGAAAAGTAGATCCATCAAACTATGGAATGGGCGACCGCACTCCATCAAAATTGAATCATGGATCTTGGTACTCAGGAGAGGGGTGACTGCCGAGTAAATAAACTCTACCATATGAGCCATTCAAAGTAAAAGTTGAATTTTGTTGATTATTTTTCTAGAGATTGGGGCACACCGTTTCCAAAGACACTGACATTATTGACCCCATTTGAATTTGATTTTGCAGCATCTACAAACACGGGGATCGGTTCAGCAATAGAAGTTGAATTAACTTCTGGCAAAGAATTAGGAGCAATGTTGGAAGAGTATGTTTCAGTTGGCATCTCCACTCATTTAGGACTTAAATATTTAGAATACTCGTCCCAATCTCCCATCGAACTATCATAACCTCTATAATAATGAGTTGCCGATGGATAACCATTACGCCGATAGCAAATATTATGATCCATGCACTTTGGAAGAACAGGGGGTCACAAATCTCTTTGATGACGAGATCTAGACCTTTGGTTCTTCCACGCCATTTACTAAACCTTACTGAATACCAGCTCTGGCTTCTTAGCAACCTTAAGAGCATCATGAGTCTTGCTCTTGGATTGCAATGTCAGCTTCTACAACAAATCTACAGCTTGATTTGCAGCGGGGGCAAAGATTGCCCTAATCAAATCTAGCGTAGAGGATTTCAGACAAAGCCAGAACTAGATATCAAGATGGTCTATGATGATAGATCAAAACCATAACAGTAGGGGAAGATGTTCACGATGGAGAGTGACTGAAGAGTTGACAATAGAAATATCAACAAAATCCTAGGAGCGAGAAAGAAGAGCAAGCGCCGCCACAGGAGAAGGAAACAAAGCGGGCCCCCTTCCAGCAAGAAGGATGACAGGAAGGGAGTCTGGCTGCTCTAGAGGGAAGATCGGCGGCTATAGTAAGGAATTTGGCTTTGATACATTATTAATTTTCAGAATTCAGCATAATAATATTATTGATATGAAACAAATGATATAAATAACCTTTATATAAATCCTAGAATAGAGAAGCAAATTAAAAACAAAAAACATGAAAGAAAAGATATGACACATACATCTCCAATTAATTAATGCATGTTAATTATTTAGAGATAAAAGGAAACACCATAAAGCATAAAATAAGAAAGAAAATACTCCAGTCTAACTAAATAAATTTAATCCTCATAACTTCTAACAAGAATAAATTATTCCTAATATAACTTCTAAAACAAGTTAGTGCTAATACAAATATAACTAAAAGCAAATAAACAAATCCTAAAAAATGAGGATAAATTATGACAACAAATATCATAATTACTACCCCATAACTATTAATCAATCGTGATAATACCGATAACATCTTTAAGGATAATAATACTAACAATTCTAAAAGACAATACAATTATTTAAGGTTTCTATACATCACGAGTAGGAGCTTGTCAAATTAAATGGAAAATAAACATGTATACTATCAGCCTCCATAACTTCTGCTGTTTCAGCTAAAGATTATCAACAAAACTAAAATGCTGCAGTTTTTAAAGGAATTTCTTGAACAGTATCAATTGAATCCTTCCAAGAACACCTAAAATATGGGATTGTTCATAAAGTTGAAAACATCACAGATGCAGACCGAGCTAAGCAGGCGAAAGTGACTATTAATTGACAACATGCCCCTGTTTTATGTTTAGAAATATGAGCTATAAAAGAACTTATAAACTAATTGAATTAAAAATAGTCATACAATAAGCGATACAGATACGTTTTAAGTTCTTACTGAATTGACTGGCTGAAGGGTCATCTGTGCATAAACTTCATCTGTTTCTGTATCTGCCTACAGAATTGAGAGTGAATGTGATCAATAAAAAAGGTAATTCACAAGGTTTTTTCACCAAAAAAATTACATTTTGATTTGAGGAAATAAAAAATTTAAACATACATGCAGAGTAACATTGTGAAGAAGGCAAATTAGCTTGGAGGGAAGGTTTGGATAATTTGGAAAAGGAGCATCAATATCTTTTTGCATGGATGCTGCAACCTGCAACACATAGGCCTCACATCAGATCAAGGAAAAATCAGGCAATATCCTGTACAAACACCATCCAAAATCACACCGAAGGCTTCAAAAACTTCTATCAATTCTGAAAGTGTAATTAGGGTTCTGAAGCATAAGTATTGAACATGAACATAAAACCATTCCGCAATACTAATTACATAAACCAATATGCAGAAAAAAATATGTTATCCAATACCAGTTTCTTAGAAACAACTGCATAAATGCACAGAAGTAGTGGCCTTGTGAACTTCAGTTAGATGTTATAACCATAATGAGATTCATAGATCTCTAACAACAACAATGTTGCAAGCCTCTTAATCCGCATAAAAGGCGAAAGTAAAGTTGGTAACGATTCAAAAAAGATTACGTTAAGCTTTTCAAGGGAAATTAAATTAAAAAATGATACCAAAAAGTGAAAGAACTCCAAGACACTCATTAAAAATTCTTTTTGGAAAAGAAAATTTTAGATCTGAATCCAACAAAACAAGGAGTAACATGTATCTGATTCCCAAGTAATAAGGCATAATAGAGGAAAATCAAAGAAAGACACCATTCCAGGCCATAAATAGCAAAAGATATGGGAGTAAGGGAAGTTTTAAGGAGGGTATGAGGGGGCACAAGCCCCCTTAATTTTTTAATATGTTCTCATATAGAACAGGGATATATTAATATACATCTATTACTTGATATTTTTCATAAAAAAATTTCAATTTTGTTCCCTCCAAACAATACAATTTAATTTATGTGTCCCCATTAGGATCATAACATGCTCTAGATGGGTATTAGTACAAACTAAACTCTTTCCACCAACATGCAAAACAGTTAGGCTTCTACAGCCTACGTCCTCAATTCAAAGCAATTTTACCATCCCATAGCAGGTCATACGAGCTTTTTAGCTTGTTTAGGGGAGCAGTTGTAGAGAGACACAAGAAGAAGAAAACTCCAACAATGAGTGAAAAATTCAACAGAACTCATCGTGGCATAAACTGTGATAAAGCACATGGCAAATCACGGGTTCAAAGAGTAAAAAAAAAAAAAAAAAAGCAAAACCTCGTAGCACTCCTTAGACTAGGAACAGTATTTTCTCAGATAAAAGCCACTAGAGGTAGTATTTTCTAAACCTAACAGCATAGCAAAGTCAAAATCCTTAAATTGTTCTTCAGGCTAATATTGCTAACAGAGAAACCACAAGTCATACAGAGAAAAAGATAATCAGCAAAACTATAAAAAAAAAGAGAGGAAAAAATCAAATAAATAGAAATAAAACAAACTAAACTGAAATAAAAGAACTAGACATCATTCGCCGCGCAAATCCAACGAACGCCTAAACACTATTTCTAAAAATCCATTTACTCAATAAAATTTTCTGCATGCAACAGATTCACAGAGCCCAAAAGATCATAATTCCTCTCAGAAACAGCGAAAAGTTCAATCACAAAAAACCCTCCCAAAAAAATTGTTCAATAACTATAATATGAAAATAAAAAATCTGAAACAATAACAGCAAATAAACTACAAAACCACGCCATTCAATCCGCAAAATGACAGTATGAAGCTAAACAGAGGAAAAAAAACCATATAAGGTGAAACAGGACAAAACTGGGACACATATTGCAGCGCAAAAAAAGCACGGGTATCATCTAGCTCATAACCTCCCCTCTCACCTGCTCACTGTGTCCCTGCGGGAAGTAAGCCACGAGACTCCCCACCGGCGGAAGCGTCACCAGCGGCCCCGCACACGCGTGCCATAGCTCCGGATTTATCGTCTTCCTCTCCCCACCTGCATCCCAACACCAACCGTTTCATCCCACCTCCCTTCCGAAGAAAACCAAATCTAACTCAACTGCAGAAAACGAACCGCGCGCACTCCAAACTTACCATCGCCGCCGGGATTGGCCGTAACCGCCGTGGCAGCCGCGGCGGCCGCGCTCGCAGGGGATTTCATCATCACCACTATTGGAAGCACCGGCGCATCGCAAAACAGCTGATGAAAAGCAGATCGGAGACGCCGCCGTTGATTAAGCTGAAGATATAAAAACTTCAGCTGCAGCTCCGGCTTGGGGTCCAAATGGAGGCGCGACGGCGGAGAGGATTTGGGGGAGCTTGAAGGTAAATAGGGAAGAAAGCTCAGTGAGGGAGTGACCGGCGAAGGAGTGGCTGTTTGCCCGGGCAGAGAGAGACAGCAGAGAAGTCTATGGAGGAGTAGACAGCCATGAATGGAAGGAGAGAAGAAAGTTTTTTATTTATAAAGGAAGATAATTTTTTTTTTCTTTATTTTTTTTCTGAAACAGAGAAATGAACTAATGAAGTAAGCGTGCTCCGTCTTTTTGGACCAGAGGGGAATAGGTAGCTACACCTTGTTCCATTTTCTCTCTCTATCTCTATCTGTATCTCTCTCTCTCTCTCTCTATCTCTGAAAATATGTAAAATAATATTTATAAGATAATGTGTAAATAGAAAATTATAGTCTTTAACTATGATATGATAGAAAAGTGTGCTTATTTCATCTTATTTATATAAAAGTAAATTGGGGGGGTTTAATGTGAAAGATAAAAGTTTAGAGGGTAGATATGTAAATAGTTAGGAATTGGGAGGTATGGATGTAAATGACTATTTTTATAATTATCACTAGACCCATACTTTTGTGATTGAGTTGGATTGTGACAGATTGATGTGTTGTGTTTTGGTTTGACAAATTGTAAAATTTATTTTAAAAAGATGGGGTTGATATAAATATTGGGTTGGATATTTACATCTGAAATTAAAATGAATTGGGAAAAATTATTCCATCAGGAGGCCGCACGTAGAGTTACGTGCGGCGTCTTCGATCCAACCGCACATCTCCGTGAAGGGTGTATGGGGAGCCGGCCGCAATTTAAATTTTTTTTTTTTAAAAAAAAAATTAACAGCTGCGATGTGCAGCTGAATCGGGGATGCCGCACGTAGCTCTACGTGCGGGGTCCTGATGGAATAATTTTTCATGAATTTGAGACTTAAATTATTTTGATTTAGTATCCTTTTGGGGCAGTTTATTTGGTGCAGTGCAAAAAATGCATTCAGATTCATTTGAGTAAATTACGATTTGATAGTTTTTTTTTTCAAAAAGTAACATTTTCAAATCGTTAAAATCAGAGTATTAACATCATTGCTAACTAAGTGTGGTGACAGCTTTCTAACAACGGTCTGATTTTTCTAAAAAGAAATTATTTCTATATATAATAATCACTTAAACATTTTTAATATCAGATCATTTCCAAACAGATCAGTAATCTAAAATTTTGTACTTAGACAATTAGTTTTATGTTAAATTTTAATTCAATATTCAATTATTTTATATGCATATATTTATGTTATTTAATTTATTTATTTATCAATTGTTATTATTATTTTTAGTTGAGCATACTTAAGTTAAATATTGATCCTATATTAAAAATTAATATTAACTATATTTTTTATTTAAAAAAAAACTCAGATTATTATATTAGTAAATATCAATATTTATTGGTTAAATATGTAAAACAATACAGTGGTTTGCTAATTTTAAGTTTTATGTAAATACCATCTACTTCATAACTAACATTATTTCATTCCAGTTCAATACATGACTAACAAAAATGATAAAAATAAATAAATACTGCATTGTGAGGAATATATTTTCTTATTAGTTTAGAGTTGACTTGGTATTTACAGTTTGAGCCCTCGCATATAAAATTATTGGGATAATTACGTACGGAGCGCCTAAAATATTAATATTGATACGCCATCAAATATTTTCATCGTCCGACATGAATCTCGGTGCAATTTATTAAATAATAAATATTTAAATCTTGATAAAAAGACATCGAGAACTTGATTTCAGCAAACTTATAGTCAATCTGACCGGCTCGATGAGACGAACCTAATGACATAAAAACTAGTCTAATCCGAGTCAAATCAAGATCAGATCAATTCATTAATTCATTCTTAGAAGATTTTCGAACATATTTGGAATGTCAAATAATTGTCGACACTAGCAAGCCTATATTTGAATCGAGCGTCTTGACAAGACAAATCCAACGAGCTCAATATCACTTAATTTTGACATCGTTAAGGTCATCAAATACTTCTTAAACGCCGTCTAATCAAGGGAAGCCCTCTGAACCGTTGATCAAAATGACTGTATTAATTGCACCGAAAACACTATAAGTTGAACCCTAACCCTCACATGAAAAGGGGAACTGAAGCCTAGAGAGAGCTTGAGACATTGAGGAGAAGTTGTAGCTTAGCACCACCGCACACTACCCACCGCCCACCGCCGTCAACCACCGTTTATTGTTATCAATCACTGCCGACGGACATCGAACACCGCCGACCTCCGTTGACCTCCGCCAACCGTTGTCTACCACCGCTAACCACCATTGATCACCACCAACCAGACACTGTCAGTCAAAGTTTTATTCTGAAGAATATAATTACTCTATCCCGTCTGTGAGACAGGATTTTTGTAATCATAAATCAGTAGTGAATTTTTGCAACTAGGTCCGGTCTCGTGGTTTTTCTCTTTACGGGTTTTTCAAGTAAAAACTTTTGAAGTCATCACTGTTTTTTTTTCCTTCATCTGTGTGTGTGCTGAATTTTCGTACAATGCTAATATGATAATCCGCTATTCTACCGCCGCGAATTTTCTAGCACGCATCAAATATTTACAAATCAAACTTCAGGGTGATTTTTTGAACTATCAAACTAGTACATTTCCGCATGCGATCAAACCATTAAAAATTTGATATAAATGAGAATATGAAATTGTGTTTTATGACAAATTGAGAATTTTCAAAATTGATGAAATATGTGGCTCGATAGTAAATAGCACTGTTTCAGGTGCTCTAGACGCAGTTGGCCCAAAATTATTTCACGAAGAACTTTATCTTTGCAAAAATGTCAATTTTATAAAAAAATTATAAAAATAAATACTCTTATTTTTAAAATTTTCTTCCTTCTTGTGATTATGATGTTGCCCTGATTGATTATCTTATTATTGACAAACTTCTACTATTTTAACAATTCTCAGGAGTCATCGCCCTCTTTTATCAAAATTAGTCTCGTTAAAATTAATTGAAAAAGATAGAGTGTTGGATTCAAATTTGGACTAATCTATGAAAAAAAAGATGCAGATAACCACATTACCACAAGGGTTGTTATCATTTAAACGTATATATAAATACATATATTATATTATTATATAAATAACTTTTTTTTTTTTAATTTCGACTTAAAACTAGCCGAACACTAGAAAACAAAGATCTGTTCATGTTCGGCTCGTTTATGATTTGAGCTTAAAAAAATTGTTCGTGTTCGGCTAATTTACTTAACGAACAAGCAGAACACGAGCTACTTAACAAGCTGAACACTCATTGTCCTTGAACAACGAGCTTTTTTAATAGTGTGTACTTATGATATTAAATAGATAGTTGGTGGAGCTTATAGTAGGTTCAATAAGTAGTAAACAAGGTTATGTAATGATAATGCCTAGCTTTAGATGGAATTTAATAAAGATTAAATAGTGGCTAATCTTGGGGATGTAATATAGAATAATAATAAATATACAATTATGATGTTGAAGGAAGTACTGGAAAATAGCATAAACAGGACTTAGTATAATTAAGTACTTTCATAGTCCCCTCTTTGCACGAGTCCTTTATACTACCTATAACTCCTCTTTAAGTGGAAGTTATTTTGACAAGTACACATATAAAGGCATAAGAAAATGGTGATTTTGATCCAACAAATATATATGATTGACTTAAATCCAACTAATTTATTAAAGGGGTCAAGATATTTGACGTGAACTACTCTCGATCTGAACATATTTAACACATTAGTTATATAGATCTTGTAATTAATTTTGGTTCAATATGACTCACTTAACTTGGATATGACTCGTTTAAGCTAACCCAAACCATCCAATCCAAACCCCTATAATAATCAGGTTAGTTTTAGACTAATTTGGGTCAATTTTAATCTAACTCGTACAACAATCAATTCTATCATTTTAACCATAATCCCACGTAAAGAGTAATTGGGTTGACCTAAACAATTTTTTTTTAGCTAGTTTCATATCAAGTTGTTGGGTTGAATCAGTTTTTAAACCCTTAGTTAGAGTTGTAATCAACTATAGACTATAATTGGCTTAGTTGAATCATGAGTTGTTCGTGTTCAGTTCGAGCTGGAGTTGAGCTTTCACATATATATTCATGCTCGCTTAGCTTAAATTTTTAATAATCGTAGTTGAATTGTACTTGGTTTGTTTATATTAAATGAATAAGCAAAAATTTTGAATATATATATATATATATATATATATATATATATATATATATATATATATATGTGTGTGTGTGTGTGTGTGTGTGTGTGTGTGTGTGTGTGTGTGTGCATGTATATACATGTGTATATACATGTGTATATACATATGTATATACATGTGTATAGATATATATATATACATATGTATATAGATATATATACATATGCATATATGTGTATAGATATATATACATATGTATAGATGTGTATACATGTGTATAGATGTGTATACATGTGTGTGTGTCTATATATATATATATATATATATATATATATTGATTTGTACTTGAATTTTTATATAAAACTAGTAAACAAACTAAAAATTTGAATGAGTGTTTGATTTTATTATATTAAATTATCAACAAATAAATTTGTAAATCTAAATAAATAAGTAATTGAATAAATTTTAAATTAGTGTCTAACTAATCTATAGTGAGTAAATAAAATAATATATAAATTATAAGTAAGCTTTCTTGCAATGAGTAAAATAAAAATAAGTACTTACAAAATGGTTCATTGAAATAAAAAGAAGAAGAAATTGTATTATTTTCTTAGACATGTTGATATTAAATTATAATAGATAAATATTAAATATGTAACTAAGTTCTCATTAATGAATCGTAATTAAATACCATATCATACAGGCATAGAACATTTAACAAATTACAAGTGGAACAACAAACGAGCTTGTTCAAGAACATGATTTACAAATAAGTTGGAATATGTTCAAATATAGTTCATTTTAACATCAGAGTATTAAAAATTTGTTCAAACTCATTTATTTATAAGTGCAGACAAACATTATGTCTTTAAGGCATCCAAATTCTTAAAATTACACATGATCAAGGACGCCAAAATATCAAACTGACACTACCCAAAATGTTATGAATAGGTCTCATTTCTTCACTTGGATCTGCGAGAGGAGAAGAATATAAGAAGTGGAATTCGAAAGCATGTTATGAATAGAAGACCCAATGAGTAATCACAAAATCAGTAGCTGAAAAACACCGTTGACCACTACCCTGCCTTTCACTATTGACCACCGTCGGCCGTGACCATTGTCGACTACCTGTCATCGTCGACCATTATTTGAAACACTTGTAATCAAAATACAATTTTTGTGCTAACACTTGTATTTCTATTCGTGTTGTATACAAATAAAACATATTTCCTACACGTGGATTAAAGTTTTGTTTTCTGTCAAATTATCCGACGTCACGTGTAAATCTCACTGCAACAGACGGCTAGTTTTCAGTTGTCCGCAGCCAGTCCCAAGTTAATAATTTCAAAAATGTTTTAGGATCTATGTGTAAAGCTCTCAAAGCATTTTGTAGTGTAAAAATTAAAAAGAAAGTGCCATAGCTTTCAATCGTTCAAAGCAGTCATAAGTGGTCCTTTTTTGCTCTTTGCCCCCTTGCTTTTGCAGAAAGTACATGTTGGCCTATTCGTAATTTAGAGCCAAAGCAGTGGGTAAAGACGCCCAATAGAAATATCAGAATGAGGCGTCGCGGATGTCACGTGACAGTCGTACGGGTTCGACGGCGGGTATGGCGGAAAGCGACCCACGCCCGCATAGAATGATTAATCTTGATTACAGGCGTGGTTAAAAGGGAGATTAATTAAATTTAATACTGGTTAAAGTGGTCTAATTATTCTGCGCTGACGTGGTGGGCCTGTCGGCGGAGGCCGGCCCCACAGCTCCCATGTGACTGGCACGTAGAAATAGTTCATTTATATGCCCTCGTTTTATAAGATAATTAAAGAATTTTTAATTATTTAAATTAAGCCTTCATAATTTTTCTTGAAAATTATTTCAAACTCTAATTTTAAAAATTAGAAATTTATTTTGAGACGTATAAAGCTTGAGATTAAAATAATCTCATATTGATGCGTGCTGGAAAATTCACGGCGGTAGAGTAGAGGATGTGATAAGTAGGATTGTTAAACGGTTCGACTTAGAGTTGAGACAGGTTAGCTTTAAATCGGTTTGTGGCTCATGACATTTAATTTTGAGTTGAGCTGGCTCGAAGTTGAATTGGCTTGATGCTGCTTAAAATTGAAACGGATTGTCTCAAATTGAGTTATTTGGAGTTGTTCCGACTCAAAATTTGCTTGAAATTGGCTCACGACTCGTTATATTGAATTTTATTTAGCATTATATATAATTTTTATAAAAAATAATACTACGAGTTGATTCATGTACGAGTCAAAATAAATTCGATCGAAAATTTTAACTCATAATTAAACTTATTTATTTCGATTCGATCTCAATGTGCGCTAAAACTTGACTTGAGCGATCAAGTCTTTCAGAGCTGAATTCAAGTGATAAATCCATAAAATTTGAAATTTGTGTAAATATGAATCTGCGATTAAATTGAAATTTGTTGTGTAATTTAGGACAAACAAAACACGAATCCAGAAGAATAACACAAATTTAATGATGTTCGGCAAAGATGCTTACATCCTCGGGAGCAGAGCGGCGAATTCACTATTTCAGAAGAGTTGCAAGTTTGATTCACATACCCATAGGGTTACACATTTATTTAAAGATAAAACATACGGATAAATTACTAAAACACCCTCGCTCCCCCAACCCACTAAATTCAAAGATATACTCATTTTCACCATGAGACACGCATCTTTATTCCAAGAGACTTCAAATTCCCGGTATATGAGCCATACCTAACAAATCTCCTTGGCGAATGTTCAGTCCATTAGGAGAAATACATCACCTGGTATATGAGTCATAACTAACAAAAATAATAATAATAATAATAGTAATAATATAAATACGGAAATATTTATTTTGTAAAAACAGCCAAAAGCTGGTGAGGGGCTCGGGTTTTACGGATGTGGGGGCCCACAGTTTGACTTAGGATGACGTGGAGAAACGAGCGGCAGCGATCCAATACAGAATGCGACGTAGCTTGTATTTTTATATTGGCTGCGGGTGCGCGTGCACGTCTGAGCGGTGGGGACCACTAGTGTTTTTTTTAAATTTTTTTTTTTTAACTTTTTGAATAATAAAATCACAGTACCAAAACCCGACTTTTACAGAGAGATTCGTATTTTTCTCCATCCATAAGGTAATGTCGTTATCAAATTTTAGAGATATCAATATTAATTTAAAGGCGGATGCTAATTTATAATTAATTAAAATTATATATGTTAATATTTAGCTTATTTATAATTAGTAATAAATATATATACACCCACACCAATTAAAATTTATTGCATCAGGGGTTCTGACGTAGTTTTGCATAAGGACTTCAATCAGGATCTGTAACGTGTATATTGAGGGTCTGTTTGTACATATGACAGACTTTGATTGAAGTCCTGATGCAAAACTACATCATGACTCTTGATATAATAATTTCTCCCACACCAAAAAAAATATTTAATAGCATGATTTAAACAGAATTTATGTTAGATTTAACGTAAATATAGCGAGTGATGATAAATCTGACATTGTTAAAACTAAATTCTCTCTCTTGTAGCATGAATTTAAACTTTATGTGATTTTAACATATTTATCTTAGAAAAAACAGTTATTGTGGATTTGACAATAATATGCTAGACACGATAAAAATATTTAAATGGATTTAATCTTAACTGGATCAATTAATGTTCTGGATTTAACAGCATCAATATTTGATAAATTTAGATTTACTAAATAGTATTTAACTTAAATTTAGTTTGTAGGCAAACACTCCTGATATGTGCTAGAAAATTTGTGATGACGGAGTAATGAATTATCGTCTTAGTTTTGAACGAGGTTTTAACACACTGGGATAAAAGAAATAACTGATATTGACACCCAAATTTTTAACGTGGAAAACTTGGAAATGGGAAACTAAGGGGATTGACCTAGTTCTTGTCCCACAAACGAGAAAAAGTTACTAGATTTTTCAAGTTACGACGTCAACTGACAGAGACCGATAGAGATTGGCGGTGTCCAGTCGTCGGTTATTGACGAAGACAGTACTGCACGACGGCGATCGACATTGGTTGACGGTGGTTGACAGCGGTTGACGGTAATTCACGGGAGGCAGGAGTGGTGCTGGAGTTCTTTCTCAAGATTCAAGCTATCATCCCCTCAAAAGAGGGGTGAGACTATTATTATGAATGAAATTAATGCATGAATATGAATTTTGATCGGATGGTATTTAGAACTTCATTCGATTTGACGGTGTTTTATGAACATTTGAATGTCTTAACGATGTCGGAATTGAGCAATCTTGGGCTCACTGGATTCTTCATATTAAGACATTCGATTCAATTATAGGCATGTTAGATTTGACCTTCGTTTGACCTTCAAAATATGTTCAAAAAACTTCCAAAAGTGATTCAATGACTTGATTTGAACTTGATTTGACTCATATTAGACTAATTTTGATATCATTGGGCCCGTCTACTCGAGCCGATCAATTTGACAATAAGTTTGCAGAAATCAGAGCTCTGTATAACTCTTAATTGAAGATTAAATGTTTCTTGATCAAAATATTACCTCGAGATCCATGCCGAATGATAAAAATTCATTGGTAGCGTATCAATCCTGTAAGAAATATAGACTTTATGAAGTTGATTATAAAATTCAACAAAATAGTATGAACAGGCTACATGACCTCAAAACACTTTATCTATTATGATAAATGAGTCAATTATACTCCAATAAATCAAGAAAATGGGAGAAAATATTTTATCTAAATAAATAAATAAATAAATAAATAAATAAAAACTGATATGGCATATTATATATAATATTTTTAAACTTAATGCATGCTTATAAAGTCATTTCAATTTCTCAGTCCACTCTAACATCACTTCTTAATCCAAATTAAAACTATATATATATATATATATATATATATATATAATTTGTTTCCAAAATATTCATTCAAATCTAAGTTGTTCCTTCAATTTAAATTTATATTTTCTTTAGTATCCATAACATTATTGGAACATTATTAAATATAGTCTCCTAAATATTGTTGACATCTAAATTTAATATCTCTGATGAGTATTTTCATAATCTGCTTTATTTCAACAATTTATGAATTTTATATCATTTTATTTTTAGGGCATTTACTTACTAACCACACAATCCTATATATTTACATGTTTGCCACCTCAACTATACCTTTTACATTTATACTAGAAAAATCATTCATATCACATCAAAATGTCACTATTTTAACTTTTAAAAAGTTAAATTAAATACAAGAGCGGTATGTATGTAGAAATTAATGCTTTTAGGTGTTATATAGGTAAATGCATAGAAATTTATGACTCATCCATTAATGGATGAAAATGAATATTAAAATTACTATTTTGGTTATGAGGTGTTGGAATGCTCATTATTAACAGCATATAATATGCAATAGGACACATATACAATGATGGGTTATATAGAGTAATAGTTATTGATCAATACAATATGACTCGATACTCCATCGACAATTTCCAACATCTAACACAAATCTGGAGGCGTAACATAGATCTCAAAACAACATTTTGAGTAAAGAATGTTCAATCTTTGATTAATAGTCATCCAGAGCTCTGATTTTGAGCAAAATTATAGTCAAATTGATCAGATCGACGAGGGAGACCTGATGATTCCAAACTTGGTCTAATATGAGTCAAATCAAGCTTAGATCAAGTCATTAAACCATTTTTTGAAGCTTTCTAGACATATTTTGGAAAAGTAAACGGATGCCAAATAAGATAAGCATATATTCATATCAAGCGTCTCAGTGAGATGAATCTAACGAGCCCAATATCACTTATTTTATCATCATTAAGGTACACAAATGATATTTGATCAAAGGAATCTCTCTGGGTCGTCTAATCATAGTCGTCATGTTTTTTCATTAATTGCAATCAGGACTATATAAATAGAGCCCCACCCATCTCATGAGTGGAGGACAAAAAGTTTGAAGCTTTAAGAGAACTAAAGCTTAAAGCATGAGCTGAAGTCCAGTATCACCTCACTGTTGACCATCGTCAACAACCACTTGTCGACTGTTGTCGATCACAACTTGTCGAATTCCATTACTATCACCGACCACCACTCATCGGTTTTCGCCGACGGCACGCTTCTTACAGCATCCATCCGCTCACCGACTTTATAAATCAAGAGACCGTGTAATCCCTTCCGATCTCTCAAACGAGGGACTGTACGTATATTCTCTAGTTTGTAGTGATTTTTCTTCAACTTGGTTTGGTCCCGTGGTTTTTCTCTTTACAAGTTTTCCACGTAAAAACTTCTGGTGTTTCTATTGACTGTTTTCTTTTATCTCAGTATGTTTTGAATATTTATGCAACACAAAGACGATAATCAATTGGTCTATCACCACAAATCTTCTAGCACACATTATAACTTATTATTTGATTCTATTGTGTGAATCATCCATACAAAGGCCCAATCTAATATTATATGATTCCATTATTAAGTCATGAAAACATTGATCAAAGTGCTCCCATTATGCTCTATCAAAATTACATATATCATTAATTAAATACGTGACATTTATTTATTTATTTTTCTTATTTTATAACACACTGAAACATAAAATTAATAATTTATCATTATTATAATAAATATTTACATTCATCAATTCTATCACCAAGAAAGTGAGGACGCCTGAAAAAGAATCAATCCACAGTTACCCGAGAGTACTCGGGAATTCTCTTTCTAGTCAAAGCTTCTGTGCCCCAAAAGTAAAGAAACTCTGACCTCAATGGCTAACTCATGCTGACTACTCTTCAAGACATAGTCAATAGAGTTTATTTACAGTGGAATGCAGCGTTTCAATCAAATATGAATATATATCTCTTTGTACGGAACACAACAAGGCAGATAGTTGCTTCAACTTTCTCATACCTCTAGTCACATATAGAGACAATTTATTATCTCATCCTTTTATTTTCTATTCTTTTCATAGTCATCAGTCAAATATATAAGAGAATCGAAAAACTAAATGTACACTAAAAAATGAATTGCTAAGCAACATGAAAGCTCAAAATGCTAAACGAGCCTCATGAGCATAATGAATCAATCCCAACAGCTATGCATCTAATAGCTTGACGCTAACCAGATCAATCGTACTCGGCAGATAAACCATTGAAAGTAACAAACTGCAGAGCTCCTTACTATCTAACATGATTCTGCCAGTGCTTCTGAAGTACATTAGCATTCCAACAAGTTTTTCATAATGAGTATACCATATCTCAATCTTCAAGCAAGCCCTTCAAGTCAAACTTCCTCGTATGAGTTGGTCGAACGTTCTCACCAAACTCGCTTTCAACCACTTAATTATACCGTTGAGCTCGACGAGCAGCTCCCAGGTGAGGCCTAAGAAGGAGAATTTTCATTTGTCAACATGCATACTATCATTTATTAACAACATATAAATCAACACCAGTAGTCTTATTAATAGCGAGCCCGCTCAAGTTCTATATTACATAACCTATAATCTAATGTGAGTTAAAATTATAGCATTTAAGCAATATATAATGAATGAAAAAATTGAAAATCTTCCAAATAAATATGAGCATCTCTCACTGTATACCTTATCTCGACATCTGTTTTTGTCGCATTTCAGATATCACCCAACGAAACCGGGTCAAATGAACGGTCCCACTAAACTGGTCCCCACACCGAGTCCATTTTTCGGTGCCGCTAAGAAGAAGAGCACGCCAGCGGGAATTCCGCCGTCTTTAACGAGACCCGATTCTCCACGCATCGAGAACTGATATAGTACACGTGTCAAAATACGACGGCACGCCTTGTCAAATCCTGGCCGTCGCCTTGGGATTTGCATTGATTCCCGTCTACCTTGAGGTGCTTGCCACGCCATTCCCAAAATAGACTGGATTTTTTCTCTGAATCACCTCCACCTATTTATTTCTTTCTATTATTTATTTAAATTTGCCTAACTAAAGTTCTTATTTATTACTATATAATGCTTGTTTTTATCCACTTTGAGCTTCCCTTTGTAGGGATGGTGAGGTGTTGGAGAAATTTTTTGGAGGTTAGAGTGTTAAGTAGGGCTGTCAAAACGGCTCGTTGTTCGCGAACAGCTCGTGTTCGGCTCGTTAAGAAGCTCGTGTTCGGCTTGTTTGCTAAGTTAAAGAGACTTAACGAGCCGAACACGAACAAAGATGTGTTCGTTCGTGTTCGGCTCGTTTTGGCTATATATATATGAATGCATGCATATATAGTATTTTTAAAAAAATTATAATTAATTAAAATTATTAATTAAGTAAATTGAATAAAAATTATTAAATTAGATTCAAATGATATTTTAATATAAATTATAATTCTTAAATCTTACCCCCAACTCTTAACATCTTATGGTTACGTGATTAGGGTTGTCAAACCGACTCTTTGTTCGTGAACAGCTCGTGTTCGGCTCGATAAGCAAACGAGCCGAACACGAACACACATTTTGGGCTCGAAATATAAACGAGCCGAACACGAGCTGAGTCTGGGCTCGCTCGTGTTCGGCTCGTTTACACCCCTAGTGTTAAGAGAGTGTGAGGGTCCGTTCAGGTCAGCTTGTGCATTTCAGGATAAGTAATTTATCCTGAAATGCGAGTTACTGGTCGATCTTGAGGTTCGACACGCGGCCTGCGTGTAGTGTAAAAAACCCAACCACGGTAGACTACGTTTTCAAAAATGCTCGAACTAAACGGTTAGACGGCGTTTTCAAAAACACCGCCGCACATAAGTTGCCCCAAACGAGCCCCGAGCGTTAGAGAGTGTAAAGTAGATATGATGATTAATATATGCTATGGATGTGGAGTGGGGTTAGTATTTTTATAATATTTTAGTTGATCATAAGTACTCACGAGTAAAAGCTTATTAGTAAAAGTTTTTAGTGGTTTAAATATTATATTTATTATACGTGTGACTAAAATGTTATATTTAATATTTTGAGCGGTTGTTACATAAAAATTCTTTCTCTTTTTAAGGATAATAGGCAAATTTAATAATGAACTATGCACATGAATATATGAGGATTTAACTAGGAGTGTAAACAGGTTGAATTTAGCTCGAGCTATACTTGGCAAGAACTTGAATTTAATTCTACGAGTTCCAGCATATGACTTGCTTTTTATTATGAAAGAAGGACTATTTTAATTCAAGTTAGTGTTATAATAAAATGACAAATAAAATTAATAATAAATAATCTAATATATAATATATTACGTAATATTTTAAACAAATTTTTTATTGATTTAAAGATCAAATTAAAAATTTTTATTTATTTTAATGAATTTTAAAATAATTAATTTTTAAACGAGTTAACTCACAAGCCATATAACTAGCTGAACTCAAATTTGATCGGCTTATGGTCCGTTTGGAGCTGATTATAAGTGTGGCGGCGTTTTCAAAAAGCCGCTGTACCGTTTGGTTTGCGCGTTTCAACTGCTTATCCAATAAGTCAGTTCTTAAATTCTTTAAAGAAGTCGATCGCGGTAAGGGACTTGCATGTTCGAGCTATCAACGACTATGACGAATAAGTTCGAATAAACGATTCTCTTTGAATAAATCGGATAAGTATAAACCGTCCCAAAAGAAGTTACCGCCTTAGTTTTAACCAATGTCCTCCATGTTTAAATGACATGTACTCCATGTGTAAATGTCAAATCGATGATTTACCAAAGTTGAATTTGCAAGAGAAATAATGATGATGCTCTGAGCTTTATGGGACATGACAATTAATGTTGACATGATGTTTTAGGTTATAGTGATTGGAGATGAGGATGTCCTTTAGCTACATGACATCACTTGGGGAGGGATGCGGACCCTCAAGAATTGTGGGCGAGCTAGCCATGTGTGAAATGAAAATCTCTTTGATGAACATCGCACATTTTGTGGATAATAAATAATAATGGATATACTACAGCTTTGTTCTCATTTTTTGTTTTTCCATTTAATTTTTGATCTCATACTCTTAGGGGTTATGCCGACATTGATGCCTACTTCATCATCATCTTCTTCTTCAATATTTTTGCTCTCCTTCGTTGGTGACGCTGACATTGATGCCTCGCTGGCCGACAACCACCGCAGAGATACCAGCAAGGGCGGTGGTAGAGAGATAAGGAGCGGCGAAGGAGAGTGAAATGGTGCTCGTCGGCTCCCATAGTGCGACTGCGGCAGAAAAGCTGCGGGTGCTTTTACTGGTGGAGAAGCTTTTGAACCGGCAACGACGGTGGAGGAATAAAGGCTAGCGAACCGGTGGGGGAGGGGGTTCAAGGAGGAAAAGGAGGAGGAGGAGGTGGTGGTGGAGGGGATGATTATATATATATATGTTTTTATTTATTTTTAAATCAAAAAAATCTTACTATTACAAAACATGTTTTTATTTTATGTTAAAAAATAAATAAAATAGAAAAGAAAATGATCCCAAATAAGGCCCAAGCTTTTTTCTCCTTTGTGCATATTACGTGTCATATTTTAAATTAAATATAATAGACTAAGATCATTTTTCATACAACCAGCCCAAGTCTTTCTATATCTATTATGCGTCTCTGACCTTTCTTAACATAAGTCAAATCTAAAACATCTACTCTCTTGGCATCACTCTTAGATGGTTGACATCTATTGTGGCTGAATCATCTAAGACGACTCTCATTGTTATTATGTGCCACTTGAGCTACTCTTAACACTTTCAAGGATTTCATTTTGCATTTTGTCTCTAAGTGTAAAGTTACTCATTCACCTGAGTATTCTCATCTCAACAACACTTAAACTTAATTTTATGCTTCTCTTTTACATGCCAACATCCCTTGAAAAGAAATGTTCTTGTTTTTTCCTCGAAAAGTATAAGGCAACATTCCACAGCATAAAACATTACAGGTCTGACCACTATTTTATCAAATTTTTCTCTTAAATCGAACGAGTACTCTTTTATCATATAATAGACCCGATGCTTTGCTCTGCTTCAATCGCCCAACTTGATTCTACTAATAACATTCCCATCCATATCATCATCACTTCGAACAATAGACCCAATTTATTTAAAATGTTCAATTCTTCTAATGACTTGATCATCCATTATTACAACCCTGACACTAGATCCACTGCTACTAAAATTACATTTCATTTATTCAATTTTTTATCTACTCAAACGAAGGCATTTAAACTCTAAAGTTGACCTCCATAATTCAACTTTTCTTGAACTCTCCTGGTCATATCTACAAGAAGAATATCATTAGCGAAAATGCCGAAATGCGTACACTAAGTACATCATCCTAAAAATGTCCAGTAAGAAAATCCATAACCAATGCAAGATAAAAAAATCTAAACTTGAAGCCAATTCTTAATGTAATCTAATAGAAATAGGAAAATATTTGGTCAATCCTCCCCGTGTTCGAACACAAGTAACAAATCTAGTAACATATCTTTAATGACTTGAATATAAGTAATATAGATACCTTTATTTTCTAAAACTCTTCAATACAATAAAATTTCTTTTTATGAGTATGATATTAAAAATAATTGACAAATTTATTTGACATGCTTTCTATTATTTTGTGAGCAGATAAATCTAGCTATTAATAAGAAATCATTGAGTATACAAATAACATAAGGATTGAACGTGAAAAAATCTGATAAATTGAAAAAAATCACGGAGCTACATAACACCAAGAAATACACTCTGAAAATTGAGAAGAATTATACAAATTACACCACACTCAAGCATCTCTACACTTTTAGGACTCAAGAATACTCTTTTCTCTTTCTTGCACAAGAGAAATCTCGAAATCCAACTTTAGCACACACAAAATCCCACAAGGAAGTCAAAACTCTAAACCCGAACTACTTGAATTTGGTTACTAGCGTCGAGGCGCTGTACAAGATAGGGCACTACGACATTCCCACGCGGCGCTGCAACGCTTGCATGATATCTGGGCCCTATAACGAACCAGATATCGTGCTCTACAGTTTCTGAGCCTGGATTGAGCGTTGTGGTGATGCTGGTCTCGGTGCTGCATCTGGGAGTTGCGGCGTTCCCCTTCGGGCGTTGGAGCACTAGGATGTCATGCACAACAAAAAAATTTTTAGGGATTTGAGTATCCAAATAGTTACATAATAACAAAACATTCAAATTATATTTTAAGTTAAATTTTCTTTTAACAAGGAGATTTCTGTTAACTAATTTGAACTGAAGGCTCCCACCACTGTTCTTTTTTCATATTTAAATATAGAGACATTTAAATACATGGGACAAAATTCCTATATAATTACATATCTAACACCTAAGTTTTAATTGAAATTTAGGTATTATATATGTAAATATATAGGAATTGTGTGACATATATGTAAATCTACCATAAAATATAAAAATTTATATTTTATATTAATATTTTGTCTTATGACTGCATGATATCTAGAAGCAGAAATTATTATTATTTTATAGGGGGAGGCATAAGTTTGTCATGATCCTATCACATGACAGCAGAAGGCTCCCCATTCCTCCATCAATTATTTAATTGTCTCATCCCTTTAAAAAAATGGAGGCCATTCTGTCAAGAACATGGCTTAGGTGAGGAAAAAATAGTGGCTAATTAATGTAATAGATATCTGATGCAATTGCAGGATCAAAATATAATAAAAAAATAACATTCTCTTCCCTATTATTTGGCTATATAAATAATGTAATGACAGCTCAAAGTTGCATTAAGATGCCTTATAGAGGTTGGTAAGCAAAAGTCTTTGCATAAACAATGCTTGAAAGATCTATTTGTATATGTATTCATGTCTTCATTTTGGACCACTCTTAGTGTATGGTAATTAAATTTTTGGCTAGTTGCAACTTGCAAAAAATAAAAAAATATTGAAGAAGATGGAGTATTTGTTTTTGTACTGCTCATTGTTCGCGAACAGTTCGTGTTCGGTTCGCCAAGAAGTTCGTGTGACGAACACGAACAATTTTTTTTCGTTCGGTTTGTTAAACGAACCAAACACGAACAGTGATGTGTTCGAACATTTCGAACACGAACACTAGCTCTGTTCGTTTGTGTTCGGTTTGTTTACACTCCTAGGCACTATAGTATGTTCTTAAAGTTATGATTTTTAATAATTTAGTAGATCTTCTAAGTAAGAATGAATCAATGAGGATCATGGTTAAGTTTGATGTATCTACGATTAATTAATATTTTTCCAATCTAAGAGATCAAGTTTGTAAGCGCAAGATAGCGATTTGATATTTTCATACTAGCATATTTTTAAACCAATAGATGTGGGACTAAATGGGAACACAACATATTAGTTATTGCTTTCTCTCGAACAAAAGTTTTTGAACTTCAGCAAATTAATGTCATGCACAAAAGGCCATTGTTGACTTGCTTTTAGCTTAGAAAAAGTCTTTTCCATATAGTTCCATTTCAAGTAGGTTGGACATGTTTTGATCTTTACTAAACTAGATAGGTAATAAAGTACATCATAAAATTTACTTAGTATAAACTTTAGTCAACTTTGAAATATTGAACTCGAACCTTTAAATGACGATATCAAAATGATAGGGAAGGCTTTCATTTTAAGGACCAAAGTTGATAATGGATCTATGACAATTTACTTGTTTGATCCTATTGATGCTCGATAGATCCTAATATTTACTATTGTTTATTATAATCTAAACTAACTCTAACGATACTAGCCTGACAAGATCTAAACTCATCTTATTTTAATAAGATTTAAACTCTCCCTAATCTAATAAGATCTAGATTTATTCTGGTTTAACAAGATTGAGACGCATCGTAAAACTAAAAATCTCAAACTTCGAATAGTTTAAAGTTTTCCTTTTAACTATGCAAAATCAAGATCATAGTATCTCTATTAGCATCAATTTAACTCATTTTATTTATCCATCACAGATTAATAAGTCTTGAGCGTTCTAGTAGCCCCAAGTCAAACCAAAGTGAATCTATGTTGTCTTAGCCTATGCTAATAAAGCCGATCCTGTTGAACTAATAACACTGACAAGTCAATTCATCTTGAATGAAAATTCAATAAGATTTTAATCGAATTAACCAGGCTTACCAAAGCCAAATATATGTCAGTTGACTCGCTTTACCACTTAACATATACTATCTAGTTAGATATTAACCCATTTTTAATGAATTAAACTTTAAATTTCATATGGACATTTCTCTCATTTTTGAATCTTGCTTAACCCAAACTATCTAGTTAGTATAATTTTTTTAAACAAATTTAGCTAATTTAAAATCTTACAATAATATTCTAGAAGAAGCCAACTTATATAGCAATTATATATATATATATATATATATATATATTCTAAAGATTAAAATAAATTATACATTATTAAAAACCATATATAAAAAAATTATAGCACAAAGTTTTAGCTTGAGGAAAATGATTGGTTGGGTGGGGAAGGAGGTGGGTGGAGCCCACCGCATGCTAAAAAGAAGGACACCATCTCTCAACTTGCCCATATATTGGGGACAAGAGGCCATTTCTTATGGACTTGGGGCAGGCAACCACATGACCTATGCTGCTCTCTGTTGACTCTTTTGACCGCATCATTATTTTTTATTTATTTTTTATTTTTTTATTTTATTTTAAATATGCTTTCATGGGAACTGAAGCATTTTTTGATGTTTAGGATCTGTCCAATTATAATGAAAAGGGCAGTTATATTCTATATGCATGTTTTTGTTTTTTTTTTTATTATTTGGATTTCTAATTTACCTTTTTTTTTCCCCCTTAAAATGTAGTAAAAAAAATATCAGAGACTGAAAAGAGAGAAGAGGAAGAGTAAAGAGCAATATGTGTTTTGAAAATTATTAAAATATAGTGGTTATTGATACGTCACCTACAAATTTTCATCATCGAGCACGAATCTCGAGGTATGACACGAATCTCGAGACGATATTTTGAGCAGAAAACATTCAACCCTCACATGAGGGAAGTGGCCTAGAGAGAGCCTGAGGCCTTGAGGAGAAGCTGCAACTTAGCACCACTGCCGACCGCCGTCGACCACCGCCGACCGCCGTCGACCAACGCCGACCGCCGTCGACCACCACCGACCGCAGTTGACCACTGCTGACCTCCGTTGACTATTGTCGATCTCCGTCACCGTCGACCTCCGTCATCGTCGACCTCCATCACTGTCGACCTTCGTTACCGTCGACCTCCTTCGACCACTGCTTACTGTCGTCGACTACCGCCGACCTTCGTCGACCTCAGCCACCGTCGACCTCCAACAATTATTGTCAATTACCACCAACCAGCGCCATCAGTCGACATTGTTGACTGAAAAATATAATTACTCTCTCCCGTCTGTGGGACATGAGATTTCTGTAATTATTAATCAATATTAGATTTCTGCAACTGGGCCAGACCCCGTGGTTTTTCCCTTACGGGTTTTCCATGTAAAAACTTCTGGAGTCGTCACCGCTTGTTTCTCTTTCATCTGTGTGTGTGCTGAATTTTCGTACAACGCTAAGATGATAATTCGCTACTCTACCGCCGCGAATTTTCTAGCACGCATCAGTTATAAATTAGGAAGTAAGTATTTTAGTAAGATTGATATTATGTAGTATAATTTAGGGAGATCTAATTATATGATCTTTTTATAATATGAAAGTTTATTTGAGAAGATCTAAATATATAATTTTTTTATTAATTAAATTATTTGAAATTTATGTATCATGATCCAATCTTATTTATATGAGGGATTATGTATGGTTTTAGTTTGTTGAGTTGTAACCCTAATTCGACCAATTTTTTATTTTCTTTCAGCAGTTGATAGTGGAATAATCTTTACTAGTGGACGTAGTGGATTTGTGTCGAACCACATAAGTAACACTATATTTGGTTGGTTATTTGTTTAATAAATTTATTTTCCGCATTATTTTGCAGAACAATTGGTATTAAAGCGTACTTAGCCACTCTAATGTAGCAGACCTGATAAGAAGAAGAAACCGACAGAGAAGGGTGATAGTGTGATCTACTAAAAAGTGAGACAAATCTCGTAGGCACAGATTTGAAAAAAATCAATATGTTTTTTGTTTAAAGACAGATTTTTCGAAGTTGGAGAAGGGAAAGTAAATTTTCTCTGAAGTAAAAGTTAATTTTATTATCAAGTGTAGTGACAAGATCGATTCAGATGTATCATTATTTATAGTTTCTCATAGTTTATATACATATGATTCGTTTTGGATCCTAGTCACATGTGCTACTTGTCACATTTGTCTCCATCTAGAGCAATTTTGTACGTATAAGAAGCTGGATAGTAGTGCAATGACTATGAGCAATGATCAAGCTTGTCGTAGTATTAGTGTAGGCAACATTTTTATCACAATGCATGATAGTATTGTGAGGGAGTTGACTAATGTTAGAATTGTTCCAGATATTAGGAGAAATTGATGTCAGTTGGGGTAGTAGAGGCAAAGAACTACAAGGTAGTTATTGAGATAAGAGTTTTAAGGATGTATTGTGGAACACTGATTTTTATGTAGGGGGATCACCAACACAACTTTAACTATCTTTAGGGTAGTATGGTGACTAGAACTGTGGTTATTATTAATGATTCTTCTGACACCACCTTATATTATGCTGCTAGCTCTTGCTGACGAGGCTTTACTTTAGGCTTTAGTGAAGTAATGATTGATCAAAGGACCAAACATCTGCAAACTTGATTTTTGTGAACATTATGCGTTTGACAAGATGATACAGGTATCCTTTGGCACCACATCCACAACACAAAGAGTATATTAGAGAATGTACACAGATATTTGGGGATTGATGAAGATGACATTATTCGACACGCGGAGATCTTTTGCCTTTATCGATGATTACTCTAAATATATTTGGGTGTACACCGTGAAGCGCAAGAGTGAGGTACTGAAGATTTGCATAACTTAGATGAAGTAGATTGATACTTAGACTGATAAAAGATCTGGTGTATCAGATCAGATGATGGGGGCGAATACAAATCAAATGCATCCTTGCAAGAGTGTCAAAGAGTTGGGATAAAGCACCACTTCACTCTTTAAGAGACACCATAGTAGAATGGGGTGACATAGAGTATAAATAAAACATTGGTGGAGAAAGTTTGGTGTATGTTTTCCGTAGTTTGATAGAATCTATTTGGCTTATACCATAGACTATGCTTATCACTTGATAAAACATTTGTCGTCTATAATTATTGGAAAGAAGACTCCAAATAAGATGTGTTTAGGGTATTCTGTTAGAGATTATGAGTGCATAAGAGTGTTTGCGTGTTTAGCTTACTGGAACTGTGAGCAAAGAAGGGATCTTCATTGGCTTTAGGCGTGGAGTTAAGGGTTTCAAACTTTATGATCATACAAAGAAAAAGATTGTCATTAGTAGGAATGCTACATTTGATAAGGTAAGCTTCTTAAAGCCTCAAGGCTCAAAGAAAGTGGAGACTTTTATCAGGATCACATATATGCAACACAAGTTAGAATTTGATGTAACTTCATTTGTTTCACAAAATTCAACCACTCCTACTCAGGTTCTTGGTTTAGTTTTAGCTCAGAAAATACCTATTGATAGTACTTAGAAGAAGGTAGAAGAAAATGTTGAGAATGAGGTCTCATCTTAAAAATCTATTGTCAGGAGCATAACTAGACTCAGAATATCCCAAAACCAGTTCGATTGAAGGATCACATTGCATTTGTACTTTCAACCATGAGGCTGAGATTTCTTATCATTATAAAGAAGTGGTGGAGAGCCCCGATAGTAATCTTTGATAAGAGGCAATGCATGATGAGATGAAGGTTTTGGAAGAATGCTACCTGTAGACTTATGAAACTTCCTTCGGGAAGAAAACCCATTGTAAGCAAATAGATTTATGTAAAGAATGAATGTTCTCATGGAATTGATGTCCAATTTAAGGAATGGTTAGTGGGAAAAGGCTTTGCATAATGAGAAAGGATCGTCTATGACGATGTGTTCTTTCTAGCGGTCAAGAATTCATCGATTCGTATTCTCTTAGCACTTATAACATAGTTCGGTTTGACTTTAGAGCAGCTTGATGTGAAGACTACGTTTTTATATAAGTAATTACAAGAGGAGATCTATATGGTGTAGCCATCTGGATGTAGAGCCTCCAAAGACTTGGTTTGTAGATTGGATAACTCTTTATAAGGGTTAATGCAATCACCATGATAACAATAAATGAATTTTGATCGGTTCATGATGTCACATGATTACACATAGACTAATATGATCATTGTGCATATTTTAAAAGGTTGGTTAGTTGTGAGTCCATATGCTTGCTTTTATATGTTTACTGTTTATCGATTGCATTGCTCGTAAAATAGAGATTGATAAGATGAATAAGAGACTGTCTAAACATTTTGAGAGGAAGGATTTTCATGAAGCTTCCAAAATTCTTGGCATGGAAATCCCAAGGGAAAAGTGTGATATCCATAAATCTCACCCATCAAGGTACTATCTTTGGCCAAATGTCTGATTTTGTCTCGTTGGTGAAACTTTCCAAGAGATCGCCCATTCTAGGAGTGCTCTATGACAAGCACACTCAACTTTGGAGACTTTATCAAAATTCCACTGTTACACTACATGTCACCTCGATGTTTTGGAATTTGATTTCAAGGCAGATATGATTCTAAAAGCCGCCCCTACAAAGTCAAGGGGTGGCTCCCACCGTGTAACGCTTTATCTCATCCAAGGTTCAAGAGGTGGCTCCCATCGCGTAGTACTTTTTTCTGTACGATACTTAGTTCTCATTTTTCGGCTGGTGTAATGCTCGAATACTGGTAGTGACAACCTGAACTCTCATCCATCAAGGTATTGTCTGCTTTGGCTAAATGAACTCATTGTTTTGCCCAGTTGATGTACCTTTCTAGGAGGTCACACATTCTTGGAGTGCTCTATGACGAGCTTGCTTAACTTCAAAGTTCCTGATGAAATCCTACCATTACACTAAAAGACACATTGATGTTTAAGAGTTTGACTTTAATTCTACTTAAGTGGTTTCACAAAAAGGCAACTGTGAAGGTTTAGCTCTCGCAAGAAACATAGGTTTGAAAGGTGTTGAAGAAGTTGGGGGTTGATAACTTAAGCACGATGGTGAGTTTATCAATTGAATCTCTCTTTCAGTTGAGTTAAAATTAATATACTAAAGATGATCAGAAGATAAAAGGTATGTGATTAGTTTCATATGCTAGTGCAGTGGCAGTTTGATTTATGCCATAGTTTTTATTAGACCGGACATTGCACAAGTAATTAGTTTTGTGAGCAGGTTCATGTGTGATCTAAGACGGAGCCATTAAAAAGCTGTGAAGAGTATTTTTAGGTCTTTGAATGGTACAACGGATGTTGGATTCATATTTGAGACAATCATCTGGTGTTGATCTATGTGTAATCTACAAAGACTTAGATTATACATGTGATATTGATAGACAAAGGACTATGACTGACTATTTATTCACATTAGCAGGATGTCTAGTTAGTTAGAGATCAGTTCTTCAATCTACTATTGCTTATTTTACTACAAAGGTTGTGTATATGATAGTCCTAAAAGCGATATAAATGCATGGCTTACTGGATGATTTGGGAGTTGATCAGGAGTCTCTGATTGTATTCTGCGATAGCTTGAGTGGGATATTTTTTGCCACAAATCCAGTTCATCATGCCCGTACTATGTACATTAAAGTGAGATTCCGCTTCGTTCGAGACTTGCTTGATAACGATAATGTTTTGTGAAGAAGACAGATGCAAAGAATAATTCAACAGACATGCTCACAAATGCACTACTATCTAGAAGTTCACATATTATAAAAGTTTGGTGAACATCCAAGCTCATGATTTATTGCCCAGTTGGGCATTTTAAAGAACTACGCGAGGCTTGATCCCTTCGGAAAGGGGATATATAGGCAACTAACTTGGCGCATTTGTTGTCGTGTTGGAGCTCATTTATATCCTCCCACTTATCTAGAAGTAATAGATGCGGTTGAGATTGTTATGAAAAATATTAAATCTAATAGTTATAAATTAGGAAGTGTATATTAGGAAGATTGATATTAAACAACCCAATTTGGGAGATCTAATTATATAATCTTTCAATATTATGACATCTAATTTGAGGTCATTTAAATATATGTTCATTTCTATATTTGAAATATTCTTAATTTGTATATCCTAACCTTCTCCTTTTTATACGAAAGATTATGGAGTATTTGAGTGTGTTGAGTTATAACCCAATTAAACTGTTTTTTGTTTTCTCTCCACACGTTGACAGCGAAGTAATCTCTCCCCGTGGATGTAGACGGATTTGTGTTGAATCACGCAAGTCACACTTTGCATTGTTGTTTATTTGTTGTCTGAATTTGTTTTTCGTATTGCTTTGCACAACAATAGAGAGATATACAAACTAAGTATTATATATGGTATTATATTCCAGCAGCCAACCTTTATTGTATTTACTTTCACTCTATTTATAGGGAACGAGAATAATCATGAATAATAAATATGTCCTGGGACAATTTTTTTTTGGTCAGACAATCTCCTTTAGCCGGCCTTTGATCAAGTAATCTACTTAGTTTTAAGCATTGATTGAGCTTTATGAGTGTCAGTTGGCCTTTGCCTAATCCACCCCTGAGTTGCTTGGTCATCCAAGTAGGTTGTCTGTTGAGTTGACTGGTCCTAGGTGGATTTCAGGTCATTCGGCGATTGGTTCTCACTTGTTTAGTTTCTTGCTATATCTTGGATATTTCTGTTTTTCATAGAAGTGTGTAACTGCACGACTAGACTAACCGCATAAGCAATAATGAGGATTTCCGCGTACACCTTGCAAGTCTTTCAGATTTATGCATATAACACGTAAATCTACTTATTTATGTGTATTATCACGCAAATCTTTCCAATAAAAAATAATAAGTTCTCTTTAGGCAACTTCTTTGAAAAATTATTACAATAGAAGTGGTCATGTGGTGCATTTTTATTGGAGTCCTGATGCAGTTTTAAATCAAGACTCTTAATGCAATATTTTTTCAAGACGTAAAGCAGATTCGATTTTATCCTCTTAAAATGATAAAAAAAAAATAAAAAAAATAAATCAACTCATATATATTTATCCGATATTTATATTGAAGTTGCCTAAATGTTTCATCAAATTTATTAGTTTAGCGATATAAAAAAAATCTATTAAGGAAAAAAATGCCGCTGTTGTGATTTTTGTGTAAAATATTTTTTAATAGTAAATAATTACACAAACTTTAATGAAAGTTTCAGACTCGTCCAAAGCATTGGAAACGCTCAAATATATAAAAAGAGAAATTTACATAAATACCATCCAATTTTTATGCATTTAGATATCAAACATATAATATTTGATATTCACATGAGAAGTGCTCGAACTTTCTAAAATCTAATACTAGTGATATTTTTTTATAATATAAAAAAAAATTTAAGTGTGTCATGTACTGTTTAAATTTATAAATATATAAAAATTAGGGGATGCCTCGAGAGGAAGAAATAAAGGTACAACTACAAAGCTAGAAATGCTCCAAACAAAAGCTCTTACACTTTTTCTGGTCTGAGAAGTCTTCTAATGCCCTAGGCGCACAAGACAGCCTCCAATGTAAAAAGTTATGCTGGGCCAGTCTCCTCAAGACATGTAACAAGATGTTGTTATCTACCACAATCTTAAGTGCGGAGTCCATATTAAACATGATTGGGTAATAGACATGCATGCATACATTTTAAAACCGGCTCGAAGACCATGCAGAAAAGAAAAGAAGGGTTTTAAAAATCCTGAATATTTTAATCTTGAAATTTTGATTATCTCAATCTTTTATTATTAGAATTTTTAAAATAGAAAGAATTATAATTTTAGGATCATTAATGTGTGAAGATTATATTTTTCTTGAGATCTCATATACACAGAAATAAGCAATATAAAACAATCCACAAATACAGACACTCGAAAGAAAATACTTCAAAAGAAATATATAAAAGAGACCAAAATACCGCTGGGTATCAATGCTTACACCACGGAATCATAAACGTTTTGGAGCAATTTTTCTGCAACACATCTAATCAAATTAGCTGTAAGCTAAGCAACAGTTAGGTGAGTAGGTCCCTACCATGTGGCTTCTACCTAACAAATAAATAACATTTACAAGGTTCATTATGTAATTAATTTTTAGTGTGAAGTTTGAGGCATAAATGCTCATAGTTTTCAGGGGTCCTTTAACTGCAAAGGGTCAATAATGTAAATTAATTAATGTTGGAAAAGACAGAGTTGTAAAAAAAAAAAAAAATTCATATAAAAATTAAAGTCATTTTAATATTTGCGAAAGTAGATCAATATTAATATCACAACTTTCTTAATTTTTAATTTAAAATAATATGAAAATATTAAATTCATTATGATATAATCCTATTCATGATTTTTGAAATCTGTAAAAATTATTTTAAGATATTTTCATCAATTTATAATAATAAAAAATCATATATAATAATAATTCAAAATTTTTTGAACTCTTAGGAGGAGCTCTAATATGCTCCAAACTTTCTATATTGAAAATTTGTAATGTCTTTTAATGGCCTCCTCATGAGAAAAATACATTGCATAATGAGTCCTAACGTAGTTTTGCATCATTACTCTAATCAAGGTCTGCCACGTGTATAAATTATTCGAGGAACACCTGCCTTAAGGTGACACAATTACACTAACAAGGAATTCGACCGAGACTTGAGGGGACGTACTATCGATGAATCGGCAGCTGAATTTTGTAATAAAATCATTAACGTATGCCTTATTATAAAGTGTAAGCAGGAAATGATTAATCATAAATATTTTTTTTGTCTATTTTTTTTGTGATGAAACTAAGCTCTATAAATATTTTATTATGAAACCTTAAATAAAGGGATGGCTAAGGGAAGAGATACTACATGCAAATCAAAGAGGCTAATGAAGGCCAATAAAGATGACTGTGTACACACATATACTTCATGTGCATATCACAAATAATTGCTAAAATATATAGATTCTATCTTTCTATATCATTGTTTATAAAATTATTCCCTTTCAATAATTTAGTCCCAACTCTGTTCATTTTCAAATTTGGTTACGTATCAAATCATTAAACGAACATTTTATTTTAAATTATTATCATTCATTCTTAAGTGAATGCCACATATAAAATTTTGAGGATTGCATACATACCGGTCAAAATCATATCATTTACGCATTCAATACCCAAAGTTCACTGTAACATCCATAATGATTGAAATGTCAAAATAATCTCCGACTATTTACACGAAACTGTTTAACTCTGAGAGATTTATCGGATTAAGATGTTGTTAAAGTCAGAATAATATTTGGCTCATTTAAGATTAAGTCAAATTAAATCCCTTTAACGTGCTTGGCACGTTACTTCAGGATTTAACAACGATTGATTTTTACATTTTTTACCCTCTTCTCTTCAGTGCCTTTCTTCTCCATCGAGAACTCTCCATGCAGAGCTCTAGTACGGCGAGATCATCGGGGCAAATAAAAGTAACACGGGCGGAACGAATAAAAGGATATTTTTTATTATCATGCTCAAATAATTGAAACTTTAAGGACTCTTTAAATTGAAAAAGACTCATTAAATATGATGTCCATAGGAATTTAATACGAAACCCAATTCCTGTGTATTTACATATCTAACATTTCGACTTTAATTGTGATATTTTTACGACCCAAACCTTTCGGATCACATCAAATCATCACCATTTTGACTTTTAAGAAAGTGAAATGTATATTTTCATGCATAGGTAAGTCTTTACGTACGTAAAAATTGAAGCTTCAGTGTTAGATATGTAAATACATAAAAATTGAGCGGTATGTATGTAAATCTTCCTAAATACTATGATATAATATGTTGGTTACCTAGTCCCCACCTAAGATGACTTACCAGTTAACAGTTTTGAGGCTTCAATAATCAGAAAGGCCAAAAACTTGACAGCAACTATACAAATTTTGTTACAATCAGACTATTCACCCAAACATCTCTTATCATTTGCTATTTGATGACTTCCCAATAAATGCACCAAAATAAAAGTTGCTCTCTCTATCTCTCTATTCTCTCTCTATCTCTAGCTCTCTCTCTCTCTATCTCTATCTCTCTTTCTCTCTCTCTCTCTTTCTCTCTCTCTCTCAAATGATTGAAAGTAGGAAGCCTCATCATCCATCCACACAAATATAGAAGAGGGCCAAAGGCAATAAGTGCTGAAATCTAAGGCAAAATCTGATGCCTAAAATCCAGCTCACAAGATGCTGACCTCCAAACAGCACTTAAATTAGGGCTACTTAAATTGGTTTAATCTGGTCCACTTTATTTCTTGACCCCACATCACATGGAATGCTTCATTACTTTATTCCATATAAACTCGCTTATGGAACCTTAATTAAGATCTAAAGACAGCCCAATGTCCTTCTAAAGGTACCACATTTGTCATCATACACACTTTGTTGCAAAGGACTACTCTATGAAGTTATAATTAACATGAAAAAATATCATAATATCCTAAAAGGAGTTTTACGTACATACCGACATATTCTTATTAATATTCATATCTAACATTCTAAACTTTAATATCACAACAAATTCTTGTATCTGTCACTCTCATTACCCTTCTGTCGACTATCATTACTGTATTCTTGATTGTGTTGATTTTCTGGCAAACTAGCAAGACAAAGATTTCCGAAACTCATATCTTTCTCCTTCTCGTGCTCCGTTCCCACCCGAAACCATTGGGGGAGGTGCTCCTCACCCTTCTTCGCCTTCCTACCAAACCGCCTTCGTCGTCCAACGAGATTTAATAAATCTTGAACCTTTAGGATTTAAAAAAGATAAATTTTTTTTTCCATACTTTGCTGCTAATAATAACAAATATGTTGGTTATTTTTTTAGCAAGTAATGTACTTAGAGCAAAAGACTATATACAGTCTCATATTCGGTCAATTTTCCTCTCATTATGCTCTCATTATGGGAATCAAAGGCTAAGAAATGTTGTGCTGAATATATATGATGATTTGACACCAATAATGTAAAGCAAAATGTTGTGGTGAATAAAATCTATGCAGTATATATATGTTGATATATGTAGATTGTGAATGATGGAGCTTTATTCTTCCCAATTGAAGAAGATTGGAACAAAATATATGTGATATGACATAACTAAGAGGGAGCATAAAATATCATGTCTATAGCTTTTATGGTTCTTTGAGGTGTAGTGTGATAACTATTCCACCCATTTGGATTTTGGGTTGGATTTGTGGGAGTGTATAATTCAAGTGTTGAAGTATTTTGCGGGATGAGATTTATTATGACGTAGGAAAGATTTGAATGCGAGAGCTCGATAATAACGTATTAGAGCTTATTTGATCGATTTATTTGGCATCCTAATGATGTTGAGTATTGTTTGAATTGATTCTTAATGTGTTGATTTATGGTATGTTTGAGATAGCTGCAGCTTTCAAGAACGTGTTTATAAAGTTGTGGTGGAGAAAAAAAACTTTCTAGTTCTTATAGTCAACACAATTTAACAAGTCGGAAATTTCTAGAAAACAGTAAAAAAAATTTTCCCAATCAGAACTGTGGTGACAACGTGAAACACAAAGCAAAGATAAATGTTTGTTAAAGATACCCTTAAAGTTGTTTAATTGAATTGTTGTTTTTTATTTAATAATGTTATGCCATTAGTTGAATTTGCTATGACATTTTTAAGTTACAAATTTATTTAGCAACATTTATTATAGGAAAATTTTAAATTTCTGGTAATGTATCCCACATAAAATTTGTCATATTATTTTTATTATTTTTATTTTGTAAAGTAATTGATTTCTCTGGTGCTCTAGTGGATTATTTTTATTCTTTAAGGACAACTACAGATGAGGGTTAGTCATTTGCTCGAAATAGAGGTGTATACAAGTGGGGTTGAGCTCGAGCAACTCTCTGCTTGAGCTTGAACTTGATTAATTAATGTTGTTCGAGCAAAGTTGTTTATTATAAAAAAAAATAATAATATTAATTTAAGCTAGTGTCATAATAAAATAAGCATAAAATGAAGAACTATAAAATAAAAAAAAAAATCACTTAATGTAAAATAAAAAAAATATTATTCTTAAAATATTTTTAATAATTTAAAGTTAAAAGTTTTAAATTTTAATATATATTTGAGTATATTTTATAATAATATTTTCTTAAACGAGCCGGTTCATGAGCTAGCAAGTCGGCTCAGGATTCGTTTGAGCTTGACTTGTTAGCTCATCGAGCTCAGTGCATAAACTGCTTATCGAGCAGAGCTCGAGCTAGCTCATGAGTTGGTTTGACTCACTTACTCCCCTAGCTCGTATCCGCACTACTACAAAACCTATCTAACAAGCCACCAACTATAGTTAATGATTTTTTTTGTTAATTTTTGACTAATTATTTTTATCATAATTGACTTTTACAAAAAAATTATGATCGTTGTTTAGCATTTTGGGCAAGAATTTTTTCGACGATTCCTCGACAACTTTTTGTCTGTGTTGTCTTTTAAACGGTCATCACAATTTAGTTTGGGGAACTACCTTAATATTGCTTTCGTAAAACCTTGTGGTAAGAAACTTGTTTTCGCGATAAGTTCTATTAAAATGTGGTGGTTATAAAGAAGTTATTGTTTGCATTTGATTCTTGTTTTTTTAGTAATTTAAAATGTTATTGAAATATCTTAATATTGATATCCAATAGGCTCAATAAATTAAAAACAACAATATCTAATTTGATTAGATCATAATATTATATTATTTAGATAAAATAGCATTTAAGTAACACTTATCAAGATGATGTCACATTAAATAGGTCTGTAATCATCTCTATAGTTGAATGAAATTAAACAATTAGCGCTAGAAACAATATAGTAATTAATCATACTTTGAGATCTTAGATAAATTAAGAATTTACAAATATGCATATAAATTTTATATGAAAAAAAAAAATGATTCTTTTGTAATTACATAAGAAACCAATTAATTATATACTGTACATTACTTTTCTAAAAAAAAAAATACAAATATACATTTAAAATTTTCATGCTAAAATATCTGCGTAACGGGGAGGATCAAAAAATATATATATATTGATACAAAGTATGTGATGTCAGTCGTGACCTGTTGGTAGAACAGTCAGTCTCTTTGAAGGTTGTAAGCCCCCTTAGGTCACATGTTCGAATTTCTCTTTGATCACTTGTCGGTAGTGAGGGCGACCCTCAAATAGTTAAGTAAACGAGGGTGGCTGAGGGCTCTTATAATGACCTCCGACTATTCTCTTATTAAAAACAAAAAATGTTAGAGATAGAGCACAATTTCATATTAGGAGATAAAAATTTATTTTCCTAAAAATTTTTTAATTTTGTCTCTATATTATTAAATAATTGTTAGGTATGACTCATATACCAGATAAGAGACAGATGCTGGAGCGGAACGGAGCCAGTCAACAGAGCTCCGCTGCGCTCGCTCACTTGCTCCGCTCTGCTGACTCGCTCCGTTCGGCTCCAGCATCTGTCTAATCAGGGGAGTTATGTTACGCGGGTTGGGGGTGCGGGCCAAACGCCCCCGCAGTATGGTACAGGGGTAATTTTATAATTACATATTGTACACCAGGGTTATATATATATATATATGCCTATTGTAACCCTAAGAGGGCATCTTGTATTCATTTTTTGAAATTGAAAAGAAAGTCGCCGCTCTACTCCCGAGGACATAAACATCTTTGTCAAACCTCGTTAAATCTATGTGTTTTCTACTGGATTTGTGTTGATTCTTATTTTTCTTCGCACTAAAATTCTCAACAATAATCTTTAATTTCAAGAATATATTATTAAATTTCATTTGCAATATTAACTTTATTAATTTGTGAATGCATTTTTTTCTCTAAAAATGAATTAAAATTTAAGTGGATATGAGTCAAATTGATGACAACTATTTCATTAGCAACATATTTCATAATTTCTAAAGAAATTCTATAATGGTTTGAGGAATAATTATTATAACACAATTACATGCAAATCATAAAATGTTTGAGAATCATAATTATGCAATAAAATATTATTTTTGCTATTTCAAATTTAATGATGATATAAATTTAAGATTATGCCACATATATTTATCATACTAGCATTTTTATTTAAATATCTAAGTTATTATCACTATCATCAATTTCATTGCTATCAACAATATTCATATCTTTAGCATCATCAATATCAACATTATAATCAGACAATTTCCTACGAACTTGTTTGAATATATTATCATATAATAACAAAAAAATTCATGAATTTGGCCGAAAAGTTGAATAATATAGGATTGAGAGATTTTAGGCTCGTTCGATTTATTTCGCCAAGACTTGTTTTGATTATAAGCTCGTAAGATTTGAAGTCAGTTTAAACTTCTAATTATGCACTGAAAGCTTACAAAAGTGGTTTAACGACTTGATCTTGGTTTGATTTGACTCGAATTTGACCAATTTTGATATCATCGGGTTTGTCTTGTCGAGCTTGTCAGCTGACTATAAGTTTGCTAAAATCGAAGTTTTAAATGATTTTTACTTAAAATTTGAATATTTATTGTACAAAAAGCTACCTCAAAATTTATAACATGCTCCAAGATTCATGTAAAATGGTAAATTTGTGGACCAAATATCAAATCTCAATGCTAGAAAGGTGTATTTAGGTGTTGTTTGGTTTGAAGGATTTGTGGTTTATTGTAATTCATTTACAAGGATTTGCAAAAAAAAATGTTTGGTATGAAAAGTACTTTCAATGAATTTAAAGTTCGCTCCGTAGTTCATTTTGGTTGAATTCAAAATTCAGTAAACTTTCCTGAATTTGAATTACCCTGTAAAAGCTTATCGGCAAGTTGTCTTTTGCCACCACCCCACTACTATTTGCCGACCGCCATCGGCCGCCGGCCGCCACCCTCCAAAGCCCGCCGCCACCCCACGACGTTCGCCGCCACCGCTGCCGCTGCTCATCGCCTGCTGTTTGCCGCCGCAGCCTACCGCTCGCCTCTCAAATAAATTATTACATTATTTTTAATATATTTCAAACCAAAAAAAAAAAAAAATATGTAATGGGTTTATTTTAGAGTGACCAAACAATCATAAAATATTTCAAATACATTATAATAATAATACTCTACTAAATTTTTACATTGTACTTCATTTTCACCGAATCAATAAGCTTTGTCATTTAATAAATAAACAAATCAACACGAAATATATTAAGTAATGATGGCTAAATTGTAAATGGCTAAATTGTAAAAGGACAGCTTCTGTAAATTAGAATGATTTGGCTTACCAACTATATATGAATAAAATTCCTCTGACGTTGTTATGTCATAGCTAAATGAAAGTGAAAACGCTATATGGGCCTTAAGGTCAATGTTATTTGGGCCTTAGGGTCAATCTTATTTGGGCCAATTTTAAGGGCAAGGCTTTTAAATTGTGAAAATAAGCTAAACAGTTAGCCAATAATGTCATGAAGTCTATTTAAATTTAATACAAAGATTATTTTAGAAAATGTTAAATAATTATTTAATAATTTAATTAATATAAAGTAGTTGGAGGTCTTATTAAATAGAAGTTAAGACCCTTCATGAACGCTAGTGTTAATAGGATTTGTACCTTAACATTTTATGCTAGTTTAAAAGCAATACTTCAATTCTCATCTTACAAAGGAGAACTATAAATATTATATAATCCAATTTGAAGGGAAAATCCGAAGAAGGAGAGAAACTAAAATAAAGAGCACAAAAATTTATGAAGTTTTGCAATTTGTTCCTATATCATCGGGAGCGGAGCGGTGGTTTGACTATTCTAAAAAAGTTTAGTACATACCCATATGGTTACACATCGAATATATAGATAAAACCCACATATAAAATTATTAAAATACCACTGTACTGTACCACGGGGGCATTGCCCCCGCACCCTAATACACTTAACGAAACTCCTCTATTTAGACTGACTCAACCGCCCGCTCTGTCCCTTAACAATTATTTGAGCCATAACTAACACAATTGATGTCAGTTTGGCTAAGAAACTCACATTTGGGAAGTATTTGAAAGAGGCTTAGAGGTAATATTAATGGGTCACAAGGACTCCATGTAGGCAAGTAGAAAGAAATATAAGAAGGCACTCTTCTTCATCTATGAAGCCCTAGATGAAGTTGTTTTTAAGAGAATAATTGGCATGCTTATTTCAAAGTGAGCATGGAGATACTTCAAATGCCCTACATGTGAGATTCATGGAAATTATGAAAAATTATCTGTTTAAAACACTTCAGGTTTAATTTGAAGTGATGTATATGAATAAGATAAAAAGAATATGAAGTACCATTTTACAGAATTGTTAGTATAATTGGATAATCAACTGAGTATGGAAAAATAAAATTTAGATGATGTTTGAGTGGGAAGATTTATATATGTTTGATAAATGATAAACTTGAGCATTATGTATTAGCTATTAAAGAAAAAAAAACTTGTAGGTTATGTCCCTTGTGGTATATAAGCAATGAAAAAAACAAAAATTTGAGATGTTAAATATATGAAGCTTGTGACTCACCTACCTCATATACCGTGTCTCACATACCTCTCTCCCACATACCTCTCTCCCACCCATCTCTCTCCACCTACCTCTCTCCCGTTTTCTTTAAATAGCCTCTTTTATCCTGTCATAAATAGCCAAGTCAAGCTCTCTGATATAAGAGCAAGAGAGAGAGAGGGAGAGAAGAAAAATATAGATTTTTCTTGTATACGTCGAGACGCTCGACGGTGTAATTCCTCTAAGTAATAAAATCATTTGCAGCTCCGTCAATGTAGGCAAATTTGTCGAACCACGTAAATCTGTGTGTCGCTTTGTGTTCTTTTCTGATTGCGAATTTTTTTCTCGATCATATTTTTCGCTTTATTGTCGTCATTTTTGTACAATAATTGGTATCAGATCCATGGTTTGAGGCTGAAAACAGAATGATGGTAGAGACGAAGTGATGATATTGGGGGTCGAGAAGTTTAATGACACATATTTTGGTTACTGTAGGATGCATATAGAGGACTATATTTATGGGAAGAAACTTCATTTTCCGTTACTGGGAAAACGACCGAAGAAGATGGATGAGGCCGATTGGAATCTGTTAAATCGACATATTATAAGGGTTATTCAATTGACCCAATCGAGATTTGTTACCCACAACGTCATCAAGAAGAGGACGACTACAGATCCCATGAAAACTTTATGAGGTATGTACAAAAAGCCATCGGTGAATAACAACGTGCACTTGATGAAAAAATTATTCAATTTAAAGATGACGAAGGTGCGTCTGTTGCTCAACTCCTGAATGATTTCAATATTATCACAAATTAATTTTCGTCTGTTGAAATTAATTTTGATGATGAGATACATGCGCTGATATTGTTGGCTTCATTTCCAATTAGCTAGGAAGTCATGAGGATGACAGTTAGCAGTTATGCAGGTAAATCTAAGTTAAAATATGATGATATTCGTTATTTGATCTTGACTAAGGAGGTGCACATGAAAGATTCTAGCAAGCCGTCGGGTACGAGTTCGACACTGAATGTTGATTCTAGAGGGAGACTATGGGACAAGAACTCAAACAGAGAAAAATCAAAATCAAAGTCTGGATAACAGACAACTTGCTGGAATAGTGGCAAGGCTAGACACATAAAAATGAACTGCATGAATTCTAAGAAGATGAAGAATGATAACACAAACATGGTAACTGAAGAAATACATGATGCACTATTGCTGATAGTTCACAGTTCTGTTGATAACTGGATACTGAATTCAGGGGCTTCCTTCCATAATCTTCCCACCAGGAGTTGATTTAAAACTATGTTGCTGGTGACTTTGGAAAGGTATATTTGGCTGATGGAAAAGCTTTGGACGTGATGGGGATGAGATACATTGATATTACACTTCCAAAGAAAAGAAAATAGACTTTGCAAAAAGTCAGGCACGTTCTTGAGTTGAAGAGAAACCTCATTTATGTTGGGCAACTCAATGAGAGTGTTCATTTAATAGTGTTCTCAAATAGCGCCTGGAAGGTTACCAAAGGAGCATTAGTGCTGACTCGGGGTAGGAGAACGAACACACTATATATTACTACAGGTGACCACAGTAAAAAAGTAAGATTTGATGACCTACCAGAGGTCATAGTGCAGGGTAGTGATGAGGAGAGTGAGTCTGGGCACCCATTCCTATTGTTCCGCAGACAGATAGTGGAGAACCACAGAGGTATGAAGAAATCTTGCAAGATGAAAATTCGAACAAGTGGAGTGGGCCAGGAAGGAGGAGACTGATTTCCTGTCATAGAATCAGACTTGAGAGTTGAAAGAGATTCCACCAGGGAAGAAGACATTGCACAACAAGTGGGTGTACCGGGTGAAGACTGAGCTTGATGACAGTAAGATTTACAAGATTGGACTTGTTGAAAAAGACTTTCAGCTGAGGCAGATTATTGCCCATGTAGTGGGAGTTGTAAGCAGATATATGAGTAACTCAGGAAAGAGTTTGAAGGTACGAGTCTATGTTGATGCTGATATGTTGACTAATAATGTTAATTTTGAAAAGCTGAAGTTGTGCTAGACTTAAGCTGGACTTCTTGCATGAAGACTGAGGCTTCGAGTTGCAGAAGTAGAGGAATGTGGAGGAAAGTGAAGGATATTACGTTTGAGAAAAAAGGTCGGTATAGTCAACAGATAATGCAACATGTAGGTGGTGCAATAAGTGTCACAGTCTCAAAGTGGGAGAATTGTTAAATATATGGAGCATGTGACTCACCTATCTCATTTATCGCGTCTCACCTACATCTCTCCCAATTATCTCTCTTCACCTACCTCTCTCATGTTTTCTTTAAATAGCCTCTTTTGGTCTGTCATAAATAGTTAAAGCAAGCTCTTTGATTTGAGGGCAAGAGAGAGAGAGAGAGAGAGAGAGAGAGAGAGAGAGAGAGAGAGAGAGAGAGAGAGAGAGAGTGAAGAAGAAGAAGAAGAAAAATAGAGAATTTTATTGTAGACGTCGAGACGCTAGACGGTGTAATTCCTCGAAGTAATAAAATCCTCTGCAGCTCCGTGGACGTAGGCAGATTTGTCAAACCATGTAAATTTGTGTGGCTCTCTGTGTTCTTTTCTGATTGCTAATTTTTTTCTCGATATAGTTTTCACTTTATTGCCGTCGTTTTTTTACAATATGAGAAGCTATCCAACATGCCCCTTATGATCAAAACTTATGTTGAAGAAAGACAAAGATCACTACTAAGCTAAGGGAAGTCAAGTTTTCAAGGCATTCAGGTGTGTATTTATGGTAATGAACAAGGCAGAGGAATAGATCTATGACATGTCGACCTTGAAGAATATAAAAGATAAAGTAAAATCTTGAGCAATGGAGATTGGAAACAAGAGCCAAAATAATAAGGTATAATAAATCTCATTAATCCCTCTTTCATTTGCAAGAAAATAGATTTTTTTGTGCATCTAAATGTCATCAATAATTATAAGAAAAATGGAAGAGTAGGCTTTATTAAGAAGAAAGAAGAAGAAACTAATTTCTCCCTGATATCTTTCAATGGCGAACAAGAAAAGAAAAGCAATAGTTAGGACTTGAATACCGAAGCTAGTAATCTTATGTAATAGTACAAAACTATAGAAACTATAAAAATGGAGAGCTAAATTTACTTAGATTACTTCATAGAAGTTAAGGTTAAGGAAAAGAAAAAAAAACCCTGGTGGTTGGCTATCGGCCGGCCGGGTCAGAAACCCTCATGTCGCCCAAACTTTGGGCGAATATCAAGCGGAGCAAGTCGCCCAAATTATAGTTGACTTGCCGAGTGACTAAACCTCTTTAAGCTTTTGTCAAGTGGGTAAGGTAGGCGAACCACTCAAGACTAACATAACAAAACTAGGAAGTAGGCTGAATGGAAAAAGGAAAGATGTAGACAATGTGCAGTCGTCGCTTGGCGCGAAGACTGCTGGTTCGGGGGTAGGGTACGACACTAAGAGTCCTCGGACTTCTAGGCAGTTTTTCTTTTGGGCAGCAGTTCACCGTTGGATCTCGCCAATAGAGCCTCCTATGATTTTCGTTGCCGAGATATCTTTCCTTTTTTTTCTAGGGATTTCTTGTATCTTTTTTTTTTCAACTGATATATATATATAGCTTAGGGGATTCAAGATTTTTCTTTTTTTTTACAGATTCATTAAAGTAAATAATTTATTTTGCATTAATAGAAGAAATTAAAAAGGTACAGCTTCGGAAATTATTAGTACAACAAATGTACGCCGAGAAACAACTGCAACATATACACTAACCAAATAAATGTTAATAAATAAATATACCTCCAACCACTACTCGTACTATCTTTAACATAATCAGAAGTTTAATTACAATGTTTAATTTGCATTAATCAATTTATCAGTTTGCTCCATAGCTGTCAACGAAAATTTGTTTATTGTACTTTTATAATACTCGTATGTATAAGAAATCCTATTTTTGAAATTAATTATCTGATATGCCGTTAGTAAAATTTTAACACCCAGGATGAATCTCGATGCATGACATATCTGGAGGTAAATTTTGAACAAGAAGCGTTCAAACTTCGATTAAGAGTCCTCTAGAGCTCATATTTCATGATAACCTGATCAACGAGACGGACCCAGTGATACGAAAATTGGTTAAATCCAAGTCAAATCAAGCATTGATCAAGCAATTAAACTAATTTTTAAAGTTTTTTGGACATATTTGAAAGGTCAAACGAATGCCGAATCAAGTAAGTCTATAGTCAAATCGAACGTCTTGACAAGATAATCCAAAGAGCCAAGGTCACTCATTTCTGACATCGTTAAGGCACTCAAATGCCTATCAAAATATCATTTGATTGAAGGAAACTCTGTAGACCATCCGATCAAAATGGCTTATATTGTTGTATTGACTCCGCCCAGAACTCTATAAACTAGAGTTGGATCCCTGTCATGAGGGGAGGGGGAGGAAAACTTGAGTCTTGAGAATGAATTTGAAGCTTTCAGAGCGAGCTGAAGTCCATCGCCACTCTTGCCAAAGTTGATCCCCGCCGACCACCATTGACCACCGCCGACATCACTGCCGTCCACTATTGACTGCCGTCAATCACTATCGTCCACCGTTGACTACCGTTGACCACCGCTGACCATCGCTGATCACCATCGCTCAATGCAGACCACCGTCAACCATCACTTGCTGGGATCCACTAATCGCCATCGACCTCCACGCAATTTTTACAACAAGCTCATTCGCATGACGACATTGTAATTCGTAAGTCTTTATAACCCTTTCTTGTCTGCGGGACAAGGGACTGTACATGTAATATTCAGTTGATTTCTTCAACTGGAGTAGTCCCTGTAATTATTTTCTTTCTAGATTTTTCACGTAAAAGCTTCTGATGTCATTGTTAGTTGTTTTCTCTTTTATAATTGTGTATTGAATTCGTACAATGCTAAAACGATAAGCTGCTACTCTCTGTGTCGTGAATTTTCTCGCACGCACATTATGCAATGTACGAAAATAAATTTTCCCATTAAAGTTAAAAGTACTCTAATTAATATTATATAATTAGACTTCCACATTTAGCATATCGAAATACAATTTTAATTCAAAATAAAAAAAATAATATTAATAATTTAATAGTTATCTTAATTTTATATTTCGTAAATCATAAATTACTTGTTCCATGGAGCATTCTTTTTTAATTATAAATAACAATGTTAGTTTTACTTTAAATTTTAAAATCAAAATAATCTTAATTATTTGTTTGCATTCTGATTTTTTTTGGAAATGCAATTTAATTTAATTTCTCTTTATCTTTTAATCATTACTTGAATAAATCTGATTGTTTACAATCTAAAATTATAGAATAAAATGTCAAATAATTCCTAACTATATATATATGTATATATATATATATATATGTATATATATATATATATGTATATATATATATATATAAGGAAATGTTGGAGGCTATTATATGAGCTCCAACTATACCTTACGCGTTACCCCCACTAAGTTTGGGAGTAGGGCAGTGTGCAAATATTCGAGTACGACACGCTACTCACATGTGGATTCAAATCTGAGACTTGAGAGGACTAACGACTTTCAGAGAGGCCACGTTGAAATATATATATATATATATATATATATATATATATATATATATATATATATATATATATATATATATATATATATATATATATATATAGGAATTAATTAATGCTAGTATATAGCCACTATAATCTAATTAATCTCAAATGAATTGAAAAAAAAATTAAATAAAAAATGTAGCCAACCTGGTTAAATTAAATAGATTCATCCACAATTAACTTGCACTTCCCACAGAACAGATACAGTCTTAATTGCCAAAATATACATACTTTCATTAATTTTCCAAAATTAGCCCCCACAAAATCATCCAAATATATCACATTTGTTGCCCTCAAATCCCTGCAATTAATTTATGCATTATCCTCCCCCGCCATTAATCCACCTTCATCTTCTTCTTCCCCGCCATGAGTCTGCGCTATATAAACCCCTCCCAATACTCTCTTCTCCGGCATGGCGAGGAAGAAGGTGAAGCTGGAATGGATAGCTAACGACTCTGCTCGCCGGGCAACTTTCAAGAAGAGGAGAAAGGGAGTGCTGAAGAAGGTTGAGGAGCTCAGCACGCTGTGCGACGTGAAGGCATGCCTCATTGTCTATGGGCCCGGCGAGTCGCAGCCGGAGGTTTGGCCTTCGCCGCAGGAGGCCAATCGAGTTCTCGCCAAGCTCCGTCGATTGCCGGAGATGGAGCAGAGCAGGAAGATGATGAACCAAGAAGGTGATGCTCATAGCCCTCATTCATTCATTTATATCATTGGACATATATAGATATGCAAATTTCCCTTTAGTTCAATAAAAATGTTTTCTTTACAGGCTTTATAAGGCATAGAATTACGAAGTTGCAAGAGCAAATTAGAAAGCAGGACAGAGAGAACCGTGAACTAGAGACAATGCTTCTGATGCAACAGGGCCTCGTAGGCAAAATAAACATGCAGAGCATAGAAAGCAGGAGTCTAGCAAGCCTTGCATGGCTTGTTGAGCTCAAGCTGAAGGAAGTAAGGAAGAGATTAGAGCTCCTTCCCTTAGAGAGGGCTGCGAAGAAGGTGGAGGTGAAGGAGGAGGAGGAGGAGGAGGAGCAGCTGCCTCCAATGGCGGAGATTTCGAAGGAAGATGAGAAGGAGACGCCTACACCGGAAGGGAAGGAGAGGAAGGTGTTCGACAGGGAAGCTATGGAGGATCTGCAGAGGCAGGAGTGGTTCTGTGAGTTTATGAATCCACAGGATGAGATTATGGATAATGATCCTCTTTACTTTGAACATACAGGTCCTGCATGGTTGGATGATGATTTTCCAAAAAATTGAATGATGGGGTGGGAGTAGATGGAGTTAGGGCTTTGGTGGGGAGAGGGTGTGTTGCGGTAAAAAAATTTGCATACGTAAAATGTACACAGCGCTGCGTACGTCTAGCAGGTTACATGGAGATTACATGGAAGTAACATGGGGGTATTTCTGTGTTTTATTCGCGTAACCTTCTTATTTTTGCAGGTTACAGGTAGCTTACATGGAAGTTATATGTATGTGGCAACCTCCTATTAGATGACGTACGCAGCGCTACGTACGCTTTACGTACGCAAAATTTTTCCGTGTTGGGGAGGCAAAGATATATTACCTATGATGTAGGTATGTGTGAAGGACAATCCAGATGCGCTAACAAAAAAAATTGTTTATTAAACTTTTTTTCTTCTCGTCCTTTGCACATACGTGCAACACATGTACGGGGGAGGGTGCAACTAGTTCAAGACTTTCTGAACTAAAAAGAAAATAAAAAACATTATATATGTATATGTAGGTATGTATGTATGTAAGGGTAGGCAAAATTATCTTATATGCCAATTCAATTTATTTTGATATTTAATTTTGGCATTAGTATGTTTATGTCACTGATTGTAAGTATTGATTGCTAATGTTAATGGCAATGCTCAAAATATATTAAGAGATAGAAAGACAATCTTTTTATCATTTAGGGCCTGTTTTAATAGCATAGTTTATATAACATTGACAATGAATTTTGAAGAATTGTCCAAATGTCTAAAACAACATTATTTTTGAGAAATATTGTTTCACAAAAGATCTAAATATTTCAACATATTTGATATTGGCACCTTCAAATTTTTTTTTTTGTTGCAAATAAGGTTAAAAATCAACGTATTTGAAGCTTTTTGCTCTTCATTAAACTTAGGATAGTGGGCTAATGCGATTTTGGGATTAATCATTTAATATTTTTTTTAAAAAAATATATTTTTAATTTTCCAGTAGAAAATTTTTATTCCCACTTAGTGGGATAAAAGTTTGTTGTTGTTATTGTAATAATATTGGAAAATTTTCAGATTAATGTTTGTTATAAATAATCCTACGTAGATGCTGATCAATATAATGTTATGAGTAACTACTATACTAATTTTATTTCAAAGTTTTATTTTAATTTATTTTTTTGAAGCAATCAATCATCATCATAAGAAATAACCTTCTCAGACTGTGAGAAAATATTCAAGTTTATGAATTGATACGGGTTTGAGGTAGTGAAAATGTTATAGTTACATAAAAGCAAAATTCTAGTAGTAAAAACATCTCTTGGAGAAAAGTTTATAACTTCATTTTTTCATATTTGTTAGCCAAAAATAAATTTATTGGAATATTTTATTGTCAAGAGTCTTTTCTCTTGAAAAAATTTCACGAAACTTAGAATGAATATCATTTTTGAAACATGATAACCTAGAATTTTTGAACAAATCAAAATTTAATTGAAGTGATGAATTTTCTAAATAGCTCACCACTAAAAGAACAAAATTTGAGTTGCCTTTATTTTCAACTTTATTAAACTTTTATTATGTATAAAATATTGTTTAAGATTAAGTATGCAATACATGTTTCTACCTAACTAAAGGCGGCTTTAACTTCTAAGGCTTATGCTGCTTGTATATTATTTCAATGATATGTTATATTTAGATAATATCAAAATGAATAGATTTTTTTTTCTCTCGAACGTGTTTAAATATGGAAATACCATATTATTTTCAATTTTGACTTTGATGAGATATGTTTGCATTCTTTCATTCTTACTTCATATTCTCCATTAAGTAATTCATAACAAGTTAGGAGACAAAAAATATGATAAAATATTTTGTGGTGATTGTAAGAGCAACATGAAAATTTTAAGTTGTCTTATATTTGGCATCTTAGTGACTTGAAAGCAAATTTTATTGGCATGAAAAGTAGAATACTAGGAACACTTTTTAACATTTTTATAATTACAATTTCTTAGGTTTTAAAGGCCTTCAAATTAAAGAGTCCATAGTAAATTATTTTTGTTATAATCATAAAGATAAATAAATTAAGAAGTCAACCAATGGCTATGCTTCGATTGTAGTCCTTAGCATATATTAATTTGGAGCTCACTAGGCTCTACAAATAACTTTTGAAATCATAGTGAGTGATTTAGATTTAATAGAATGAACCTTTAGAAATGATTACTGAATGGGTTTGAAAGTAGGGATGAAATCACTGAATATTTAAATATACTATCCTCAACAAGATATATTAACTTTTATTCTATTTTTTTTTACTTATGCAGTAAATCAAACACTATTTTCTTTTGAGCTATATTATTAAAATATATATGAAAAAATTATCACAAACACTATATGTATATAGTAATAATTCGTCAACAAGTCTTGGACTCAGGAGAAGACGTGCTCAGAAAGAACAATTTTGAGGTGATCTAATGCTTGATCACACTTATTATTTGGCTGAAAAATATTTTACAGTTCTTAAAGTCTTAAGAGATTGTGAATATTTATGCCAAGACTATTGACAAGATATAATAGCAATTCAAGAGATGGAGAAGGTAGAAGTATTTGAGTGAAGACTTGATCACATTCATTAATTGGCTAGGAATAATCTACACTTGAAAAAAAAAAAAAAAACATTTATTCCCAACTTTGTTTTGAAATGAACAAGACTCAGCAACTTGCACTAATAATTATTAAAATTCTTTGGTCATATCTGTAGGTGATAGCTACAAACTTATTTTTATTTTTTTCTCGGCTCATTTTGAAACCTTTGGAAGCGATTAAGAATTCAAAAGTTTCTTAACACTAGTTTTTGAAGATGCATTTAAAATGATTATAATGCATATTACATTTTATCAAAAATATTATTGTAACCATCCAAGTTATTGTTATCACAAATATACCTTAATCCATGTTCTTCCAAGTAACTATTATGTGGCCCAATAATATGCAGCAAGTTGGTGAGATCAAGATACATTAGGCCGAAGACAATTTTAAAGATGATACTCTACAACTGTGTTGATAAACATGATTTGAAAAATTGGTAATAGTAAAATATGGTGAAAATCACATAATTGTGGAGATTGACATTCGTTGGCCAATCAACAAAAGATCTTACAGAAATTGAAAAACAAAAACCTCTCCCACAACAAAGATGTGGTTCGAGTCTAACTTTCCTTGATGTTTTATTGCTATTGCACCGTAAATATTACTAGTACAAATCCTTGTATATGGATTGATAGTGCTGTGATAAGCATATTTCATTGCGCATTTATAGGCACCTTATTGAGACATCTTGTTATATTTTAAAGGTCAAATTATTATTATTATTATGTTTTTCACACATCAAATCTTCAACCAAGCTACAGATATTTCAGAGGTCCTTCAGGTTGAAATCTCCATATTACTATTGAAGGCCAGAGAAGAAATCATCAACTATTGGAGAAGAAAAGAAAGCACCATGACAACTAACTAGTCAAGCCAACTAGTATGCTGAACATAGGCATATTTGAAATCAAGCTCATTTAATAGAAGAGTTTAGTTTAAGTTCACGCTCATGGGTCGATAAGCTCGACTCACGAGCTCATCATCAAGCTAAACTCAAGGCAACTCGGCTCATTTACACCCTTAATAACTATAAACCAAACTATGAAGAGATTCACCAACATGAGAACATATTAATAACAACAAAGTAAAAAATAATAGTTGACATTTGTTCATTTCTTCTGTATCCAATGATTATTATTTGAGCCAGATTCCGTCTACACAATATAAATACAAACACTAGAAAGCACAAAAATACAAAAAAAATGTCCACCTGCTCTTCAAATATAGTCATTTTCTATAAAGAATAATCGAGAAATTGCTCAAAATATTTTTTATTTATCCTAAAAAAGATGCAAGTTACAAATTTCAGAAAATATTCAATAAAATATAAAGTAGCTGAACTAATGCCCCACCTGCTTCAATCTATATATATACACAAACTGAAAACTCATTAAAATGGTTATCATATCTTGAATCTATAAAACCTTCAATTAACTCAGTCGTAGATCTTTGCTCTGTACAAAAATTCTATCATAATTAAAGAAGCTTTGCTAATATAATGGGGGCAATTACATACATACCACCCAAGTTCCATGTACTTGCACATCTAACATCAGTAACACCCAAATCTTTCATATCTCATAAAAAACACCACCATACCTAGAATTTTTAAAGCCAAAGACATCTTTTAATGCATAGGTAAGGTGGTATATGTATGCAAAAATTGAAATTTAGGTGTTATAACTATAAATACATGGGGAATTAAGTGATATGTATGTAAATCTTCCAAACAAAAAAATTAGAACATTTCATGACCACATTACAGTGTTGTTGCTCAGCGGGAGCTGTGGAGTCATGCAATGTTGCTTCCATTGCTGATTGGCCTGAGCTGTAACGCCAGGGTTATCAGATACCTCATTCTCGTACTCAATCTCCATATCCGTAGGCACTGCGCCTTCGGCTTCCATGGGTTCTTCAATCAGCTCATTTCCAGAAGTGAAGGCTTCCATTACTTGTCGAGTTACGGCGGCATGAGATGGAAACCAAGGAACCACAGCTAGGCATTTCTTAGCAGGTGATTGCATCTCTTCCTCAATCTCTTCTTCAACCAGCATGTTTGGGTTCCTTGGCCAGAATGTGTAATCTGTAAAATTTAAACCAGCACTATAGTGACTACAAAAACATGAAAAGAATTCATGAAAAGATTTCATGAATTAGGGAATTAATAACAAAGAATTCATGAAAAGGAAATACAAAGAACAAAAGAAAAAGAAGCCTCAAACTTTTTCTTTTTGCAGAATAAAGGACTGACAATAATCTCAATACGTGCTATTACACGAAATAAGGCCACCCAATTCCCATGTATTTACATATCTAAATCTGAATCTTATTTTACATGTATACCATCCAAGTCTTTTTATCACATAAAAAAACTACCATTTTTAACTTTTAAAAAGTGAAATACACCTTTTCATGCATAGAAAAGGTGGCATGTATGTAAAAAATGAAAATTTAGGTGTTAGATATGTAAATACATAGATAATTGAGTGGTGCAATATGAGCATGAAGATGGCTACAGAGACAAAGAATTAAGAAAATGTAACATGAGAAGGATAGAGGAGCTTACTCTTGAGGCAAGAGATCAGTTTTGGGTTAATTTTATAATAAGAGGCCAAAGGAGCATCTGGAGGATTATACATAACCAGAGCTCTTTCTTCATTTAAGGTGGAAGGCGAAACAGTTTTGGTTAATCCTGGCCGCACATCCGTCATGGCACTAGACATTTCTTCATCGGGCCGTTCCTTCCCAAGAACTGAGGTAATAATTGGTTGTTGATTTTCCGCGATCAGAGGCAATTCAACATCCTTAAGCATAAATTAAGAAAGACAAAATATTAACTTAAAAATATGGTGCGCGCTGCTTTAGCAGGCAGAAAAAGAAGATATAAAATCATCAGTCAATATAATTAGTAACAAGCCCAGCTAATTTACGCAATGAAACATTCTATAAAATTTGCAATCTGGAATAATATAAACCCCACTTGAGACTAAATTTCGATATAACAAAAGCCAAAAGTGGAACCTATCAAACAGTTCAATGAAAGTAATAGCGGTTTAATTATGGTTTCCTTTCCCCATAAGAGTTTCCCAAACATTGACATCATTATGAACGGCAGATTACACCACAAAATCATAAATTTCGAAAACAGAGAATGGATTGTGCGCCTGATGGCTAAGATGGTCTACGAAGTCCAAGCTTTCGATCCAATGGAAGTCAGAAGAAGAAGAAGAAGATGAGGCTGACGAATCAGCGAGAATCATAAAACATAGCTTTAGAAAACTAAAGGCAATACCTAATGACTACTCACTTGGCAGATGACAAAATAACTACCTCCACACAAGTACAATGGAATTTCTATGGCTCTTCACTTTAACTCTCCTTATGATAGCTCCTGCTCTCCCCCTTATCTTCTCTGAGAAAAACCCTAAATCTTAAAAAGTCAAAGTATAGGACTCTCTCCTCTCATCAGCAAGGAAACCTCCCAGTCTCGAATAAGCCTAACATGAGATACTCATAGTTCTCATATAAGCTTTGGCAATGAACATCTCCGATGAGTTTCCTCTCTGTGGTGATGTCCCCCAGTTCCTCCAAAAAAATACCACAACGCTTCATAGAGGAAGGCCAAATATCATATGCTGCTGGCAAATACATTCTCCACACTTGATTGAAAAGCCTTGATCAAGAAAACACATAACCATATCCTTCCATTGAGATCGATTCATAAGAAAGAAATGTATCATGGACATCCAATAAAATAAGGGCCATGTCGCCTTATCTGAAATTAAAAAAACTTGGATCTAGTTGATATCAAGACATACAGATTTCACGATCTAGTCAAAATCAATCACAAATAAATGTTCTATATAACCATATAAAATGATTGTAATCAATATACATCGTTATCTAAAGCAATTTAAGACAATCTATACTGGCCAAAAGAGAATGAGAGATATCAAAATTGATATAAATGCCTCTCTAAAGTGGTCGGAATTGACTGAGGGGGCTATCTAAAGATATTAGAATTGTTCTACATGTCAATTTAAAGAGAGATCAATTGATCTACATGGCTACCTAGAGATATAACAATTAATCCACGTGAGTATCTATAATGAAATCAATTTACATCGCTAATTATATCTAAAAATCTTATGGATTTCTAACGAGTTTAGAATTAATCCACAAGTTTAACTAAGAGAATAAAACTGATTTGTATGAAAATTTAATAAGCTTTAAATTGATTATGAATATCTAATAATAAAGAGAACCGATATAAATGAATACCTAGAAAGATTAGAATTGATCTACATTTCTACCCAACGGGAAAAAACACAAATATTTCAATACGTTTGATTACAACAACAACAACAACAACAACAACAACAAAGCCTTAATCCCACTAAGTGGGGTCAGCCACATGAATCCTTTTTCTCCATTGTGTCCTATTCAGTGTCATTTAATTATAATAACTTAAGATCATTTCTTATGCAATAAGCCCAAGTCTTCCTAGGTCTAACTCTTCCTTTCTTAACATAAGTTGAATCTCAAACATCTACTCTCCTAATCGGATCGTCAGGTGGTCGACGTTTAATGTGACCAAACCATCTAAGGCGACTCTCTCTAATTTTGTGTCACTAGTGCAACACCATTACAAATATATTCATTTCACATTTTTCTCAAAGTGTAAAGCCACTCATCCACCTAATACATTTGATTAGGTATAAACAAAAAACTCTTAGCGATTCTATAATGCATGCTTAATGAAACATCCAACCAAAGAAGTCAGTAAAGCACGGGTAATTCACAGACAATTTACAGAGAAAAAACTAACATTCTACCTCACTCGATTTACATTGAGAAGAGTATGGAATTTGAACCACAGAGCACTGTGCACCCTGTGGCCAGAATCGCCCTTGTTGAACTGTCCACTCAACTGAATAGTTGTTAAGATGTGAGACTGCAATGTCATAACAAGAACCTTCTAAAAAAAATGCGTTGAATCATCCCTCTTATTCCTTTACCAATGCCCCAGCATATGGAAAGCACCGATGAATATGATTGCTCCAGCTCACAAATCTTACGAAAGCCCCTCTATCACTCACGCCCTATCGAAGAACTCGCCAAGTAAGCAAGCTATTGCTCTCTTGAAGGCTCCAACACGACGTTCTTCTTCTCCAAAGGCAGTACTCTCTTTGCAGATATCCAAATCCTCCATCATCCACCACATATTAGTAAATTGTAAAGGAAGCCCTAAAATCCTTCAGCGTCGATCCTCCTAATCTCATTTTCCATGCAGCGAACCTCAGTCAAAGCCGAATAATAGCGTGAACACAAAAACGGACAACTAAATCTACAAATCAAAATCCTCATATATGGTTCAAATAAATATTCAAACTTCACATTGCGGTCTAATATAACCTTTAATTTAAAGCAGTTAAGAAACCATGAGAGAAGGAAAAATGTAAAAGAGAAGCATTACCAGCCTCCTAATCTTCGTAGCCGGCGCAGCAATCAAAGAATCAGAAAAATCGTCGTAGATCTCATCGAACTCCTTCCTCTTCATCTTCCCCGGCACATAAATCGCCATTTCCAGCAAACCAGAAAAACCCTAAACCTAATATGCGAACAACGGATCAAATCTAATCACACGGACGTGGATATTGCTCCTTCAGCTTTCGCTCCCTCCCGCTCTCTCTCTTTCTCTCTCTACTGTTAGCCTTCCGAGATATTTGCCTCGGCCGATGTCCGATGCCAGACAAAACGAGGAACGCAGGGGAATCCTTCCTCTTGCTCTGTGTAGATGCCTCTAGAAATTAACTAGTGGAATTTAAATATATACCACCCACTTTGTATGTATTTATTTACATATCTATACATGTATAATATCTACACACACACAGTATGTATATATATATATATATATATATATATATATATATATATATATATATATATATATATAACAACAACAACAACAGTCTTAGGGCCAGTTTGGGACGAACTTATTTCGACGAGGGCGTTTTGAAAAACGGCTAGCGAGCGTTTGTTTTGCGACTTATTAGTAGATTATTCAAAAACAGGCGTTTTCATTTTGTGAAAGAAGCGGACCGCGGGGGTCATCCGCATTTTCGTTCGGCTTATTACACTTCGCACCATCGTTGGCTCGTTCGCTCTCGCTGCCGTCTCGTTCGTCCCGTTCGTCTTCCTTCTTTCTTCTTCTTCTTCTTCGGACGCGTGACTCTCTGCCGTCTCGTTTCTCTCGTTCGTCTCCTTCGTCTCGTTCGTCTCCTTCGTCTCCTTCGCATCACATTGCTCACTCATTCCTCTCATTCTCTCCGCATCGCTCGCTCGTTCCTCTCCTTCGCACCGCATGTACTTCGGTCTCCTTCGCTCCGCTCCTTCGGTCTCCCTCGGTCTCCTTCCCTCTGCTTCTTCGGTCTTCTTCTTCTGAAATCCCCTACTTCTTTAGCTAATTAATTAATTATTTGTATTTATTTCTGTTGCTTTAGCTCACAGAAAATCATTTGTATTATTACTGTTGCTTTAGCTCACAATTCTTGTGCGTTAATTATCTCAAACCTAAAATTTCATATTTAAATACATATCCAATACAGGGATAGAATGATCATTTATTCGAAATCGATTGTTTTCCGATGTTAAACAAAACAGACGGATAAACTTATCAGGATCGATCTCTTCATCAATGACTTATCGAATAAGTTCAACTTATTTGGATAAGTTCGCAGTATGTCAAAAAGACAGCTTAATCCCACTAAGTGAGGTCCGCTATATAAATTCTTTTTCTCCATATCCATATATATATATATATATATATAAGCTTCTCGATTTTAATAGTTATGTAGCTAAAATAGAGAAGCTTTTTATATGAAAATTTTGAGTTAAAGCATCGAAATTAATAAACATCAAAATGAATTTCATAATTATTAATTTTATTTTAAGGGTACTATATATATATATTTCTATTTAAATTTATAATGCATTTATTATTGAAATAAATCTACAAATTATAAAATTTAGCTTTATTATATTTAAATTAAAATTTACTCACTCTCTTAATTGATATAAAATAAATCCATTGGCTCAATAATTCTGAATTTATCCTCGTCCAAACAGCCGAGATATCTGTTGTGAAAGTTTAATAGCCCGTTTGGGGTTTGGTGCGGTAGAGTTTTGAAAACGCACATAACCTATTTGAATAAATTGCATTTTTCAAAACGCTACCGCACATACTTAAGTGCGGTGGGAGCTTTCTCACCGCGGTCTTGCTTTTCCAAAAAAATTAAAATTTATATTAACCACCGCAACTAGCTTATAAGTATATTCAATAAGCTTCAATTGCTGCTTCAACTGCTCCGAACACAACCTTAATTTTTCATTATTTATCTCGAAACAACTTACTTTACATACAAACTATGAATATTTAAGACAGTTTTTGGCCTTCTTTTTATTTTAGACTGTCATTACAACTTTATTTATGAAACGACTTTCTTATTGTTTTCTAAAAATTTCTGTGATGAGAAGCTCTTTTTTCAACATAACTTGTTAAAATGCGATGACAGTAAGAAATTTAATTATTTAATTTTTTGAATATATATATATATATATATATATATATATATATATATATATATATATATATATATATAATTTCTCCATCACAACTTTAGAATTTCTTTTCTAAAAGCATCAACCAACCTAAAATTGAGAAGAATGACTAATGAGCACCATCTCCTTGCTAGTAAAGCCTTAACGGTACAATCAACGAGCATCACATCCATTTTTTTTCCCCTCAAAAATATGGTTCTCATTATTAGTACGCTAGCGTTTCACCTCAATGAACTTTTTTTTTCTTTTTTTTTTTTTGCCTATTTTTATAATTGTAATCAATGATCATTTGAGCCATTTTATTTTAATTCTGTTATGTTTATCTAAAAGTAGATTAAATTTTATAAAGATAAGATATGAGTATTATATATAATTCTTAACAAAAAAATAAATTAATTAATATTATGGCCAAACATTTATAAATATGTTAAAATCTTAATTGGAACATTAAGTGTATATATATATATATGTATTTATATAATTTGGATAAAATGAAGCAAGAAGCTATGCATTCTTTGTCCTCTATCAAGATACCGTAAGTCAGCATTAAAGCGAACCTGTATGATTTGGTTGACCCGACTCGAGTATTCAAGAGAAGGCCAGATTGGCAACCTTAGATTAATACAATGAGTTGAAAGATCTTTATGAATGCCAAAAACTACTCGTGAAACATTGAAGAACTTTTCTCCATCCACTTAGTTTTACTTTAGCACAAATTAAATATAAAATATTAACCATTTGTGATAGGCCATATGTAGCCACATTGTATCACAGGTTCAATCCATGTCCCCATACCATTTTGGATTGAATTGAACAAAATTTAGCCTGTTTTTTCTTATAAAAAATGGAGCCTAACGTTCTCATATTATATTTTATTTGAAAAACAAAATATTAGATTATTAGCTTTCATTCCTATTTCTCATGAGAAAAATAAAAAAGAGAATACAAGAAATGATCATAAAAATAATTTTTAAAAGAGAACTAATAGAAAGAGTAGTTATTCATAATAGTCTATCTGTTCCTACAATTCCGCCTTTTATATTATAAGGATCAGCTTAAGAACATGAACACTAAAATGGTGCTTTCATTGGTGAACATACGCAAAATTTATGAAAGAGAAGCAAATCGAGTTAAATGGTTTAGTAAATACTTTAATGATCAAATTATAAGAAATATCATTAGGAGTTAATACCAAGCAACAAGTCATTAGCTAATATCTTCAAGAAAAGATGGTCGTAAGCACCGAGATGGGGTGTCATAGGCGACGAGTCTTTAATAAAGATCAGCATGAAAAGAAGGCACCAAGAAGGTAGGTTCCATGAAAAAAGGTATTGAGAATTCATTAAGAGAGAAGACTTCTTCAAAGAAGGCATCGATAACTCGCCAAAAGAGAAGATTTCTCAAAATGGTGCATAAAGCAAGTTGTCAAGAAGAAAGACTTTACAATATAAGTCAATGAGTATTCGGCGAGAAGAGGGAATTCTTGTGGTAAAAAGTTGGGAGATCAACATAAAGTGCTAGGCACCAACTAAAGAGTCATCAAGTGCGAGTTAAGAGGCCTAATAAGAGTTTCGAGCCAGAGGAGTCGTTGATGCACTAAAACTTGACACTATAGAAACATGTCAATGAGTTCCAACCAAATTGGCTAAAAGTCCAAATCAACTAGGTGTTAATTAGCTTATGATTGCCTAAACATGGCATAAGACCAGTCTATTTTACTAAGTTGACCAAACAAAGAAGATTGAACTAGGATTCAAGTTAAAGGCCAATCCACATAGTTTGTTAAAAGAGTTAATCCTACTAATAATCTGAGATAGTAGAGATCAACTAAGTAGCCAAGATCCTGGGAAAAACATCCTAAAACTAGGGCTACGCCTAAAAATAAAATTAAAACTCAAGCCACTTTGAAGAATTACGAAGAGATCAGCAATCCTATAAAAACTCGAGAGATGGCATGCCTTACATAACATTAGATTAAAATTGCAGAAAATGAAGCAATAGAAGAAATGTCATATATTAAATAATGAAAATCCTGCAATTCAGCAAACTAAAGAGTTTTTTATTTTAGGTCTTGCACTAAAAAACTATTAGAAAAAACATTTTCTTGTACGCTCAACTGATAAGACCAAGATAAATACACTCAATGCTGCAAAGCAGAAGAGAAAAAAAATCATTTCAAGTGATTATTAGGAGAATTAAATGAAGTTTGAAAAGCAAATAAGAAAGGACTATATTCTGGTAAATGTTTGAATAAATAAACAACTCTTTTAGGGTTGCATAAGAATGCGCGTCACGGTGCATGTGTGTTTGCGATTAAATTTGCTCAAATGTCCCCATAAAAAAAATACACAGCAAAATAGGTAAAATAAGACATTAGTCGTAATTTATCCAAGCATCTGACATTTTATTACATCCGGCTTGAGAGGTTATCTCGAGTAGATTCTAGCAAATAATTCTGACAATTTATTTATTTAAAAAAGAAGTGCAGGGTTTGAGCTATATTTTATAGAAAAAACAAGCATTCATACGATAATCCTAATACTTGTTGGACCTGGAAAGAACTACCTGGATGAGCCGTTTAGCTAGATCCACCCATGCCGCAGAACATTAAAAAAATAAATTATTTCAGCTTCAAAACATCATAAAATGTGGAAGGTCGCTTCCTAGAACCATAACAAATTTCCTGTCACAAGAATCCCAGTAAATTTAAATTATTAAGATAATAGTAAAAAGCAAGAACACTAGGTTGATAAATGAAAGGAAGACTTGTATGCATATAACTCGATTCCAATGTATTTACATAATCTAAACTTCAATTTTTACATAATCATCTCAACTTGCATAAAAGGCCTGTTTCACTTTTTAAAAGTTAAAATGGTAGTATTTTTATGTGATTTAAAATATTTGGGTGGTATAAATGTAAAAGGTAAAGTTTATGTCAGATATGTAAATACATAGAATTGGGTGTTATGTATGTAAATGCCCCTAAATCAAATGCAGTAGATATGTAAATACATAGGAATTGTGTGTTATGTATGTAAATGCCTCTAAATCAAATGCAGTAGATACAACAACGCAGGCTGACAAAATATTAAATATGATTAATTGATAGTCATCTAAATCCACTGTGACGTGGGAGCCGTTCTGCTGGGGGTATCCGCCACCTTGGCTACAGTAGCCGTGGGAGATGACAACCCAGACCAGTCCAGGAGGGCTGGTCTAGTAGATTTCCAACCTATTGGGAGTGGGGTCCACTTCTATTTACCCTAAGTCTATAAATATATTATTTTCGTGTTTTAGGATAGTATTTTGTGTGTTTTGTATCGGGACAGCCTCTGGCGTCTCATCTTCCCTTTGAGAGCTGTACCCTACAGTTCCAAGTGGTGCTTCGGTTGTATCTTGATCTCCAGGTGGTGTTCATCCTTCCCCAATTCCTCCGCATCCTGCCTGCTTCGCTGCCACATACTCTTCACTGCAGGCTACCTCAACAGCATCTTTTGTTCTTTTCCTGCTGTTTACTTGTTGTACAGCAATTTTCCTCGCTGCCCCTACCAAACACAGCCCTCCAGCCATCATCCTTGCTGACCCTACGCAAGACAGCCTCCTCTAGCTGTCCGGCAGTCCACCGCATTCCCAATCGCCGTTCCAGCCCTTCCCATTTGCTGTCACTGCTATATCCAGCCCTCCATACCGGCTGCCATACCTTTTCTAGACTCCATCTTCGCTGCCATTGTTGTTGCGACCCACCCCCTTTGCCGTCATCATATCCCATACAGCCGTGACACGTCCATATCTGTTGTGTACATGCTGTCTGGAACTTGGGAAATCATTACCTTGCTGTTTTCTGCTTGCCGACCACCTCGTCCGCCATCCCAACCCTCACCGATCACTTCCACCATTCCGGGATTCACCCTAGCCGTGTGTAATGAGTCGTGTTGTCATTTTTTATTTCAGCGTGTCGCATTTGTTGTTGTTTTCTTTTCAAATGTGTTGGTTGTAACCGCCCATTTATTTTTCCTATTTTGGTTTGGGTTAACTCTAGTATCATTTGGTATCAAAATTAACCCGTGTTTTTAGCATCAGTCATACCCAAATCTATCTCCACACCTCCCCTAACCCCCCTGCCCCGCCCCCAGGAAAATTTTTTTCCCCTCACACCCTACATTATCCCTATACATCCTCTTCCACATACTCAAATCTCAAACCCAAAACACGCCACTGTTGTATAAGTGTGAGATGCTAATCAAGAGTTTATTATAGCGACAACTCCGTTGAGTGCTATAATGGCTCGATAAAATTGATGAAAGGAGACCACCCGACAAAGTCACCCAAACTCCATTCGAGTACAAAGATGAAGTATCTGCTAGAGAATACAGAGACGAAGTGTATGTCAGAGGAAACATAAGCGAAGTGCCGGTTAGAAATTTCAGAGATGAAGAGCTCCTACTCTAAAAAATTTAACCTGAAATATCTGAAATATCATAGGTGGAGAGCAACTACTCCCCTCCTTTTAAGATAATAGTAGATTTGCCATATTTTGATGGTCACTTGGATCAAGAGTTCATTGAATGACATCAAACCGTGGAACTTTTTTTTGAGTACCAGAACATCCCACCAAACAAAATGGTGAAACCGGCTACCAAAAAAATTAACGAAGAGGGCATTATTTTGGTGGCAAAATTTAAAGCATTTACATTAGCAAAAGGGATAAGATAAGACCACTACTTCGTCCCATATGAAATATGACATGTAGCGCCAGTACCTACCAGTTCATTAAAGACAGAGTGTACATACCCTAGCTTCAAAGTGGGGAGACAACATTATTGCATGATCACCACATCTTACAGAAAGAGTTCATCAGCAATATCTTACAGTCATAATACACTCAAGGGGACATCCAAGTTGACCTTGTCTAAGGAGAAACTAATTCAAAGTGGAGAACAGGTGGAGTGAATCATTATTCCTATAAATGTCCCCTCTAAAAAGTGTTTCAAATGCTATGAATTTGGGCACAACTAAGAGAATGATATCTTTCGCTGATCAGGGAGTATTTAAAGAAATAAACAACAAGAGAAGAAGATGAAGATGTCAGAGATGAGTCTTGATTTCAAGCCGACGAGAAAGAGACACTAGTGATTCAAGAGGAGCCTGCGAGAGAATTCAACTGGATTAGTCGCAGCTGTTCTAGAAGACAGTGAGTCTGAGATAATGGACATTCATGCAAAGCATGAGGTTGTGGTGCCTCGAACTACATTTTTGCAGGTGTTTAGAGGAGCATCAGCAGGATTGACATTGGATGTCCAAAAGAGCCATGAGTTTGAGGAGCTGATACTAGACACGGGAAAACTTCAGATATATAGCCTACGCCTTGAGTTGCTCCTATTGAGAGAAGTCTAGCAAACCAGAGATGAGAAGCTATTGAGCTAATTCTGAAAGACTATATGAAGTTATTTGGGTAGTACACTCAAGTCAGCATTGTACCCATCATATGGTGATCAGAAAAAAGGGATGACTAACAGTGTTGGAAGCTTAGCGCGAAGAAAAATTCAACAATGGAATCCAGACCCTTTCAAAGAAGATGAAGAAAACGCCTTTTCTGGGTGGTTATGCTTCAGTGTGGCACAACCTACCCAAGATGTTCCAAAGTTGATTCATGTTCATATACCTGTTTATCAGATACACTCAGATGAGTACGATGAGTGGAAGAAGCAATTTATAAATCTAGCGGCTCGAGAGTAACTTTATGAAAATCTATAACAATATAAAGCTCCAGCTCAGGTTGGGTGTAGATTTTCATCCCGCCCAATTCATTCCAAACCTCCATTCTCGCTGCCAATGCTGTTCCAGTCCTTCCCATTTGCTGCCACCACTGTTCCAACCATCCATACCCACCGCTATCGCTGTTCCAGCCCTCATCTTCGTTGTCTCCATTGTTCCAGCCCTCCCCATTGCTGTCATCATCCCAGATAGCCATGGCACATTGATATTTATTGTGTACTTGCTGTCCGGAACCCGGAAAACCATTGCCTTTGCTGTTTTCTGCTTGTCGACCACATCGTCCACCATCCCACCACCTTCCTAACCCTCATCGATCACCACCAACACCTCGAGATTCACCCTAGTTGTGTGTCACAAGTAGTGCCATTGTTATATTTCAGCGTGTATTGTGTCATATTTTTTTGTTATTTTTCCTTTCAAGTGTTTTGGTTGTAATCACATATTCGCTTTCAATAATAATATTTATTTTTCCTATTGTGGTTTGCATTTACTCGGGTACCATACTGCTCATAGACAATGAATAGTAACTAAATTTCAAGAGTGAAATTAAGATCTCACACCATAAAGAGTTGGAGATAATGACAAAGAAATCAGTTTGTTTATGTTTATACTTGGGAGAGAACAAGATATTCCTATCGTTGCCGTTACTCTCTCTATTGTGAGAGTTCATATGAAAGTTATCCAATTAGAGATAAAATAGTAGCACTTCTCTTTTGAAGAAGCCAAAGACATTTCACTAATAAGCCCCTAAGAAAAAACCAACAATATTTATTTATCATGGATGGCAAACATCCCCTCTCCCCTCACTTAATTTGCTTGCTCGTATAGAATGCTAAGCCCCACTCTGAGGTTCTATTTATTGTAATAATAAGATAACTTCAATAAATTATAAATCTGTCCAAAGAGGATTTAAAACTAAAAATATATTAACACAATATAATATTTTAGCTACCACCTTCTACTGACTCCTATCAATTTATTACTTCTCATTCTCTAAAATCAACATTAAGATATCTACCATCATCTACCTAATATATTCAAACTTGCTACCTGCCATCTCAAAGCATTATATAAAGAGAATTGCCTTGTGTAAATCATCCCACCATAAGAAGCATTAAAGAGAGGAAGAAACAGAAGAAGGATGAGAGGGGTTTTATTCAAGGGAAAAAAAAACACCAAAAAGGAAGAAGCTTTTGGGTGATTACAAGTAGGTTATTCAAAATTTTCAAGAAAGAAGTGTTGCTACTTTTAGTTTTAGCAGAAGAAGAAACTCTTGGTCATAGCAAAGAAATAATTCTCATTTTGGCTCCTAAATAAAGCAACATCTCCTTAATAAATAGCCTAATTTTTATAATAAGACGGCAGTATTTTCTCTCACGTAGATAAAATAATATTTTTATCAATATCTCCAATTTTGTATGAAGTATAATCCAAAATGTGCTTATTTTAAAATTTAGTGAATTATTTGATATCCATGCGGCGGTGTACATAAGTTTAATTGGACCAAGCCACTTAAATTTTAATATTTTATTTTTTATTTTTCTCTTAGTGTGTTCCTTCTAATGCATGGGGGTACTTTGTATGTCATTTTTACATCTGCTTTCAAGTCTAGATTGTTCCAACATGCAATGAAGTAGCCCTGCCAGCATTCATTGGCAAGCCAGGTTCATGTGAGTATATCTTTGTTCATTTTATGAAACCTTATACAAAGGTTCATTTTTGTTCATTTTACGGCCCTCCTATGTCAAAGTCATTTTAACAGCCATTTTATTTATATTTTGTCCATTCCATCTATTATAATGGCCCCTAGTGGAAAGAATCCACGCATATAAATGGGGTGCAACATGTCATTTTCATATCCTATTTTAATCATTCATTGGCAAGTCGTTGAGGCCCATGTAAGTCATTTTTGTTCATTTTATAGTATCATTTTGCAGCTTGTAACATTTCAAGTACTAATTTCATCTTATTTTTATTCTTCTCAAAATTTGCCGGATTTTGCTGGTCCTAAAATTAGTTTAGTTTATTTTTTGAAGGCTTTTTAGGTAAATTTTGACAAATGCTTTGGTGTCACCTTTGTGTAGGGAGATACTAGGCAAGCTGTCTTGGGGTTTGCTAAAAGAAGAAACACATTTATAAATTAAGGAGTTGTTTTTTGTAAAAGAGAAACACAAGTAGAATATAGCTTTACTTTGCGTCAAAGACACGCTTGGGTATTTGCAAGCTGACAATGTTGCTTCTTATCGCTTGCAGAAAGTCACGAGGATGGTACAATTTGGAGGGAATGTTCAGAGAGAGAGAGAGAGAGTAAGAGAAGGGGAATGGGGGGAAGTGATAATGAAAAGCGTTGAAAACCCAGGAAAAGTAAAGAAAATGTGTGGGTGAGTGGGAAGGCTTTTTAACTGATTTGTTTCTTAAAATAATCTAAACACCTAACATCCCCCTTGCTCTTCACATGGGGCATCATTCTAGCACCCTAACAAGCTCGAATGTAGTGTCCCCAATTTCAAAAACCAGGGGTGAATTTTACCCATATTGATCCTTTAAATATATTATATTTCGAAGTAATATAAAATCATTATTGTCATATTTATATAATTTTTATAAAAAAAAATCAAAATTTTCTATTTAAAAATAAGTGTGTCTGCACTATCTCTGTCATTAATTTTATGGTCACATACAAGAAATTTTATCATCTCCTCACATAGTAATTCTAGCGATAGGGAGTTTTCTTTGGTCTATTTCGACATTTTAAATTCATCAAGCCATTTCATTTTGTGAAATGGGCAATGGTTGAGTGTTGTTTCATGCGAATAGAATGTCCCAAGCTGATTTTCAGTGGAACTATTGTCGTAACATTTAATCATGTCTCTCAGTAAATCATGTAAAGAGATTAACAAAGGTGACGAATTTATTCTATTTTCCATGAATATAAATTAATGGAGGAATCATGCTCAAATTTCAAGAAGAAATAAATAGGAGGAGAGTAGCTAGATAAAACTGGAAAAAAATATGAGCAATTATTTGTACCCTATTATAGGCACATATGTAGATGACTTTTGTCAAACAACATGAATCTATCTCCTATTCTGTTACACCGGCTAAGCCTATGGGTAATTTTCTCTTTTACTAGCTCAAAGGTATATTAGTTTTTTGTTATTTATTAGTATAAAGAGGGGTAATATGTTTAAGGCAAGGGTTATGCATGAGATGTTGTTGCCAGTATTAAGGTTTGAGTTTGGGAGTGATTTCCTACCTCTAGTTTTGTAGGATTTTGGAGGGATCGCCTACCTCTTGAATTGTAAGTTTTTATCTTTTATTTTATATGTTAGTTGCTGTATTGTTTGCTTTGGAGAAATAAAATATTTATTTTACCCTAATTTCTACAAAGAATCCTATCAAGTGGTATCAGAGTGTTTGTTTCTCGAAATTGACAGGATCAAAGTGCAAAGCACGACATTGAGTGCATACCATGCGATCAATCGCGACAAGAGCTAGTTGGGAAGCTACAGGATTGAGCTAGCTTGGAAGAAACTATAGGATCGTGGTGTGCAGAAGAATTGCAGAAATGCCTCGTGTCTTTCTTCGCTTCCCGCTCTATTTTCACAATACAGTCGCCATTAGAGCTAGTTGAGAAGGTAGTGTTAGGATTGCGACGTAGAGAGACCCAAAATTCCCATCTTTCTTCTTAACCAAATTGGATCCGCAACAGAAGCGGGCCTCAAATCAAATCGAACCGATGATGGCTTAGTCTCACGGTACAGATGTGATTCAGACTATATGGAAATCATCAATGACATTCCAACATATAGAGGTATCTATTTTTTGCGATCGAAAAATTTTAGGGGAATAATAGTGGCCAAAAAGTAGATTTGGAGAAAAAAAATGAAGGAAGAGCCGAGTCAACTTAATTCGAGATAAAAGAAATGTTCGCCTCCTTTGAAAACCAATTTTAGCGATTGAAGGGCATGATGAGGAGATTCATCGAGGTGTAATCCAAAACGTTGCTGGCGGTTCAGTTTGCAAAACCTAACCAAGGGTTGGCTGTAAATTCATTGGCTGAATCAAAAGAGAAAAAGATCAGACGTAACATGGGGAGGAAAGCATCACCATCAAGAACCTCCTCCCAGGGCTCCGATGGGGATGAATTAGAGATGCCAAGGGAGGCAATTGGGCTGAAACATGGAGGAGTATGGAGGAGCACAAAAAAGAAAGGAAAGATATCGGGATGGGGTATGACTATGATCGAAATAGAGAGTTTTCCCCTCTATACATGGGGAAAAACAGTAGAAGGAGAGGAAATCAGGGTGGAGACATTAGGGTTAGGAAGTTGAATGTGCCGATCTTCAAGAGGAAAGGTGAACATGGGTGGGTTTACCTAATATAATGATATTTTGCGGTGAATGGGCTAAATGGCAAGGAAAAACTCATGGCGGTAGGGTAATGTTTGAAGGGAAAAGCTCTAACATGGTATTAGTGGAAGGAGGCTAGATATTCGATCCGCTCGTGGGAATACTTTAAAGATTGCTTGTTGGAACGGTTTCAAGCCATTCAAAAAAAAGACCTATACGAGTAATTCTTTGCATTGACTCGGGAAGGACTATCATAGAGTTTAGGGAGAAATTTGAGCTACTTTCAGGAAGACTGAAGGGGATTTCTGAAGCAACATTGGAAAGAGATTTCATGAAGGTTCTAAAACCTGATATACATGCAGCATTTTGACTGTTAAGACCTCAGGGATCGAGGGAGACAATAGAGCTTGCCCAGATGGTGAAGGAGAAGAACCAAATGGAGAACTACAACAGAAGCAACACCATGGGAGAATTACACAAGAATTAAGGGCTTAGAGTTTGGGAGAGATTTCCTACCTGTTGAGTTGCAGGAATATATTTCCTACCTGTCGAGTTGTAGGAATTGGGAGAGATCGCCTACCCATCGAATTGTAAGTGTTTATCATCTATTTTATATGTTTGAGATTGTACTGTTTCCTTTTGATAAATAAATTTTTTATTTATTTTTAGATTTGCATCTTATTTTAAGAAGTTTAATTGTAAATAAGGAATATAGAAGAAGTCTAGGAGTTATTTGTAAAAGAGATTGCAAGGCTCTATTAGAAGCCCAACTCAAGAATGAAAGAGAAGATTTTTACCAAAGTTTTTATTTCTATATCCTATATGGTATCCGAGCTTAACCCTAACAGCCAACTGTCATCATCGGAATCGACATGGTGATCGGTGCAAGCAACTGGGACTGGGTGCATAACTTCCTTCTGCTTCATCATTGCGAAGCAGCCACGATTGAGAAGGCAACGATAGGATCGAGGCTCTCTAGGAAGGCAAAGACGGGGTCACAACTCTCTGGAAAGGCAACGACGCGATTGCAGCTCAATGGGAAGGCGACGGAGGGACCACGACTTGCCAGTGGACCGCGACTTGATGGGTGAAGCAGCGATCAATTCTATCATGTCATGCGATCGACAGAGTCGTGCAAGGGAAGCAGGTGAAGCTTCGACTGAATTGTGTTACAAAAGAGGAGCGACTACGACTTCATGCAGAAGGGTTAAAGAAGGGGCGTGATACATCTATGGCTCTCGGGTTGTGCAAAGGATTTGTGAAGGCAGGGAAGAATGACGAGGAATTGGCTACAGACCCTGCTTATGAAGGATTGAGCGGCTTTGGCTTGTTAAGAAGCCAACCAGTGGATCGCGGCATGAACATGGTCGCGATTGCAGCAAGTTGAGAAGTCGAAGACGCACTTGGGCGTCCCATAGGACTGCACCCACAACACCTTCAGCTACCGGATCGCCGTAGAGTGGTTCGAGCAGCTCGGTGCAGTGGTATAGTGCGTGTGAAATCAGAGCAGTAGAGGAGAAAACTTGGGTTCAACATTCGTGAGAGATCGACGAAAGCTAAGGAATAGTTAAAATTAATGATGCAGGAGGTGAGTCCCATGAGGCTACACTCTGAGCCAAGTGGACTTCCAAATATTCAATCAACTTTGGCTCCATCAAACTTAGGTATGACAGATGTCTAGGGGGAGACCTGCAGGTGCTGCAACCATAGAAAAGTGCAACACCTAAGCAAGTCTTATCCAAAGCCACCCAAAAAGAGAGATAGGTTAAAGTGAACTGTCCAGAGGGTGTGGTCGTAATCGTGGGGGCCTAAGGAGTGGACGAGGGGGCTACAAGGCAAATCTAATGGTACAGATAATGAGGGAAATACAAAGGTCGTCTTTGCTGATGAGAATCACGGATTACTGGAGATGTTAAAGAGAAAGCATAGAGCGACATATAATGTGACTGAAGATGCATCCACCTTATCGTTATCCAAGGGGTAGACTGTTAGTTATGCTCACTCAGCCAAAGGTGCTTGTGATACACATGCTATTGCCTCTATATCCACCACAAATTCACTAGAATGGATAGTAGATTCTGCCGCATCTCTATATGTGAAAGGTGTCGCTAGTGAGTTCTCTTCCTATACTCACCTAGCAATTCCAGAGAGCATTCAGACTGTTGATAGCACAACACAACCAATGGTTGGTAAAAGTACAATGAGATGTACCAATTCTACGGCTTTGTCCAATGTTTTATATGCTCATTCCTTTCCAGTGAACCTTTTATCCATTAGTTTCATTGTACTCCAACTAAATTGTGTTGTTTCATTTGATATTACAAAAGTGATCTTTCAAGAAAAGAGGGCTGGCCAGAGACTTTGGACAAGCATATGACATAGTAGACTGGTACTTTGATAGAGAGAGGATGGACTCAACCTTGGCATCCATGGTTGAGAATGCTGAAGTAAGAGGATCCGAGAGAAGTGTTGAGGATTTATCGCTGCTATATCACAAGAGCATGGAACATTCTTCATCTTGTCTATTAAGTCGATTGTATTCATCCTTATATGAAAAGACAAATAAATAAAAAAACTTGTGTGTGATGCTTGTGAGTTTGGTAAGCATGCCGAGAGCTCTTATGAAATTTATTATGGTAAAAAGAGTTTTATATTTTTGAATTTGTGCATTATGATACATGGAGATCTTGTTCTACAACTTCAATAGATGGTTATAGATATTTTATGACTTTCATTGATTATTTTTCTCATGTTACCTGATATGATTGATGTGCTTGGTTGCTTTAAAGACTTTCACAGGGTGATTTAGACTCAATACGGTGCAATAGTGAAGGTATTGAGACCTGATAATGTGACAGTACCGACAAGGAGTTTGGAGAATACTTGTCCGCCTAAAACAAACGTTATCAAACCACATGTTCATACACATCAGCAAAAAACAAAATAGCATAGAGGAAGAATAGATACCTTCTATAGGTAGCTCGAACCATGATGATTACAATGAATGTCCCAAAACACTTATTGGGATAAGCAGTTTTGACAATGACTCAATTGATCAACAGAATGTCCTCAAGAGTGTTGGATTGAAAGTCTCCTTGTCAGATGTTGAAAGGAGATAATAGTGGAATCCTCCCATTGAAAATTTTTGGCTGTGTATGTTTCGTGAAGAACAACAAACCATCAGTGGGAAAGCTGAATCATGGAGCTATGAAGTGTATTTTCGTGGATTATTCTGCTACTCAGAAGGGGTATGTTCATTGGAGTATGATAAAGAAGAGATTGTTTGTGAGCATGCCTGTGTCCTTTAGAGAACTCGAAACATACTTCACCCTAGAGGTGACCTTACCATTTGGCGACTCATCAGATGCTGAAAAAATGAAGCGTGAAAGGTAGAGCAGTGATGGTTAGAGATTGGTACATGTGGGAACGATGCCTTGTTCCGTTATGTGCGAAGGATCGACTAAGGAAGAGCCAAAAAAATGAGAAAAATTAGCTCGAAGGTGGAGGGATTCAAGCTCAAAAGGAGCTAAGTGTACAGAAGGAAGCAAAATGAGGGAACAGTGTCTAACGGGTCACTTATGCCATCAAGTCTCTTCGTCCCGGTCTACACCGACTCCAGAGACACCTACACTACGAATCTAATTATTCAGGTGATATGATTTCTCTCCCTTCTCCTCCCACTCTTATGGCTTTAGGAAAGACTTCTCGCGTCAATGCAGGTCATTCTCCTGATCACTAATCTCTTGATTTTTTTAGTTTCTCACATGACATTATTCAGTTTGTCATAACCTAACATATCGCCTGTACACGGAGTATTTATCGCACGTTAGACACCGTCTCTATAACCAAGTGTTGGCAGGTAGCTGCAGAGGATCCAAAGTGAAAGGCTGCAATGCTGGAGGAATTTGATGCTCTCAATAAGAATAGGATGTGAGAGATAGTATCATTACCAGCGGGGAAAAAAACAGATGGGTGCAAGTGGATCTTCACAATTAAACAAAATTTAGAAGGCAAATTAGAAGGCACGATTGATGGCGAAAGAATACAGTCTAACATATGACATTGACTATGACGAAACCTTTGCACCGGTAGTGAAGATAAGCACATAAAGGACACTAGTTTCACTTGCTGTGAAAGATGGGTGGAGGTTACACCAAGTCGATGTGAAGAATGCTTTTCTTTATGGTGAGTTACTAGAGCTGTATATGGACATACCACTAGGATTCGGTACAGACTAGACAGCTGGCAAGGTGTGCAAACTCCGAAAGTCACTTTATGACTTAAAGCAATCTCCTCGAGCTTGGTTTGACAAGTATATAAAAGCTATGGTGGTTATGAATACAACAGATCAATGCCAACCATACAGTGCTCTTTCGTCAAAATGATGGTCACATCACTTTGCTAGATGTGTATATTGATGATATGATTATTATTGGTGATGATGAGACAAAGATTGCTCAACTAAAGAGACGATTGAGCAAAAAACTTTATCTAAAGTGAAGGACCTTAGGCAGTTCAGATACTTTCTTAGGATTAAGGTGGCTCGTAGACCGGAGGGGATAGGCTTGTCTCAGACAAAGTATGCACTAGATCTCTTTACAGAAACAAACATGCTGAAATGCAAGCCTGCACTCTTTCTAATTGATCGGAAGGTGAAGTTGAGTGCATAGGTAGGAGAGCCAGATGATTGTGAGAGGTACCAGAAATTGGTGGGTCATTTGATCTATCTGAGTCACACATGTTCTGATATCTCATTTGCAATGAGCATAGTGAGCCGCTATATGCATGAACCAAGGAAGGGTCAAATGAACGCAGTGTAATAGATTCTGAGGTACCTGAGGGGTGTACAAGAGAAGGGTTGATTTCAGAAAGAATGGGCATATATACATTGAGGGCTAATACGATGCTGATTGGGCGAGGCGTGCAGATGAAGAAGATCCACCTCGGGATAGTGCATGTTCGTAGGGGGCAAGTTGGTCTCTTAGATGAGCAAGAAATAATCTGTAGTAGCAAAGTTGCCGCGATGATTGGGCTGAAAGCCTTGACAATCGAGCTTAAGGTGGATCTAGGAACTCAAATGAAGTTGTGGCGTGACAACAACCCTGTGCTACATGATAGAACCAAACATGTGGAGATTGATAAATTCTTCATCAAGGAAAAGTTGAATAACGGGCTACTGAAGCCAAGTCATGTAGCCACTGGAGATCAAGGGGCTAACTGCCTCACTAAAGGAGATAGTTATTAGATTTGTCTAGAATATGCGACAAGATGGGCATAGTGGATATCTTTTGCCCATCTTAATAGGGAGTGTTGAGATTTGTATCTTATTTTGAAGAGTCTAATTGTAAATAGGGAATATAGAAGAAGTTTAGGAATTATTTGTAAAAGGGATTGTAAGGTTTTATAAAAGCCCAACTCATGAATGAAGGAGATGAGATTTTTACCAAAGTTTTCATTTCTATACTGTATAGTTTTGCCCTAATTTATACGGATTAGTGCAGATTATTCTTTTCATTCTCAAGTTTGTAATTGCTCCAAAGTGTGCTCTTTTCACCAAATATGTTACAAGTGCACCGCTGCATTTGCACCACAATCCCAAAATGGAACCAGTTCATGTTTACTTCAAACCTAGGAATGATCATAGAAGCTCTAGCAGATAGAAGGCTATCAATAAACAGATTTCATAAGAATAATGTACGAAATGACTTCAGCTCCAATAACAAAGATGAATTTTAAAATCTGACTCAGGAAAATAGGTTTTTCAATTAAGATCTACAACCGGAAACAAAATTTATGATGCAAAAATTATTAGGTTACTAATGTAGAGGTGATGCAAAGATGAATTGAAAGTTGTCACTGGGAAGTTAAATCAAGTAAAATAAAGTAAAAACAACGACGTCTATAATAAAAGCTTCCCAAAAAAATATAGGGAAAAAAGAAAGTGCGTGTGTGGTAAATGAAATCGGGTTGACAATGATTACAAGAGAACAAGCTTTTAAAGTTTAGCTTAATCCAAAAAAAATAAAAAATTTTATTTAATTCTTTCTAACGAAAAAAAGGGCATTGAGAGAAAAAAAAAAAAACCTTCAGAGCAACTCCCATGGTGATCATGGTTAAAAATAATGGGCAGAAAATCTAACTTAAGACCATTGACAGCATTTCTTTACAAAAAAAAAAATAAAAAAAAAAATAAAATAAAATAAAATAATAATAATAATAAAAAAAACATGAACAGGTTAAATAAAAATTTAGCAGAAAGGAACTATGGATATGTGAAACCAAAAACTAAGTGAAGGAGTGAGAATCCAATACATATAAGACTATGAAATAATTAAAATGGCGTTAGCACTAGTTTATATAAAAGCAGTACTCAGAGCAGTAATTTTACCTCTACGGCAGAAGCCACACGTAGAATTGTAGCCTCTCCCCATGGACGACCAATTAATTGTAGGCCAATAGGAAGCCCTTCTTTATCATGTCCAATCTAAACGATGAATTTAAAATATTAACTGCTAAGCATATATCTGCAGGAATTCATGATTTCATTTGTTGAAATAGTCCCCCGACTATTTCTATTTTAGTCAAAAGTTTATAAAAGTGCTTAATTAATTCCCAGATTGTATTAATGGAGATAAAATAGTCCTTACAGGGACTATTTCAACCATTATTAAAAGAGTATGGGGACCAAATTGACACTACTGTAAACTCTGGGACTAAAATGACAGCCTTGCAAAAGGTCAGGGGACCATTTTGACACTATTCTCATTTTGCTGAACATAGACATGCAAGTGATTCTAGCAGGTCAAATGGAATAAAATGACTGAATTTAACACTTCAACTATAGCATGTTTAGTCTTCTGAAATATAATGCTGAAGCTTATCCAGTTTGTTCAAAATGTTGGTGATATAATTGTAGTTTTGTTATGGGAGAAATTAGAAACGAGTTACCATAATGGGCATTGATAGGAGGATTTACACTTCAATAAAAACGGACCGCTTACTGAAACTAGAATGATAACTAACCAGACATCTGGACGTATTAAGCACTTTCCTTGCAGAAAACTTCAGCCCAACAAAAGGTCAAAATAAAGTTAAAGTGATCAAGTATTGGCATGCTAACCATTTAGAATATGCAAACAAGTACAAGTCATTTCAACACAAATATACATTAAGTGATTAATTCTCTTTATGGAAAAAAATTAAAACAGTGATATCCTAGTCTAGATTTTGAAGTCGCATTTTATTATTATTTTTTTGGATACGAAAAAAGTCCATGAATAAAAGTATTAATAGTTAAAAAAAATGAATTTTATGTTTCATCCAAGAATCTGATAGTATAAACAGTACCTGTAACCTATCTAATTTGATTTTATTATGATTTATATGCATACTCAAATAATCACATGGATCATAGTGAATGTCAATGATAACATCAAGTAGACCGGTTAACTGTCTATTCCCTTCTCCTGCATGAAGTCTCTCTCTGAGAGAGAGTTTTCTCCTTCAATTATAATTTGACGTTGTGAGAGTCAAATGCAAGATCAAAATCTTTCATTCTTTTCAACATCTCTAAAACCATGCGCACGCAAAATTTCAAAATCTTTAAAAATCATTTAATAATCAATCAAATGCATCAAAATTGCTTTTCTTCAACTGCCCAAAATGATAATTGTTATTTTAAAGTTTAGAGACAATGAAATGGCTTGAAGTTAAATACATGGGTTGTTGACGAGATTATTTGATGTTCTTGGTTGGTAAAATACATGAGTTTGTTTTTTCAACATGCTTATGGAAGGGTTTAATTTTTATAAAATCAATCAAACTTTGACCATATATAACTTTCGAGTTAAAAAAGAAAGGTATACTGCGAATTATAGATATAAAAATAGACATGTTAATTTTCTATTCCCCATCATATAAAAATAGACATGTTAATTTTTAGTCAATCAAACTTTGACCATGTATCTTTTCTATTTTAATATATTTGCCCTTGTGGAGTGAGATATCACTTTACCTGACGTTGAAGAAATTTGGGTTGGCACTGTACATAACGGGTACTGGTAACAGTTTGTCATGGAATAAAGACCATACTATTGCACTCATTGTAAGATGTTTGGACACACTTGAAAATTGTTTCAGACTCCACCATAATTTGAGACTCCAACCTCAAGTGTCTCACCAAACTACTCAAGAAGAACCTATTCCACCGGTTGATATGGTGGAAACTGCAACTAGAGAGGATATTGCCACTAATTTTGCCCAGAGGAGCACCTCTCAGTACCTCAGCCCCTTCATGCTGCCGAAAATGAGGATACTCTCTTTTTGGTGCCAGATGATGCTCCATATGCCATGGAAACAATTATTGTTGATGCTTAGGGCTCTCAAACCTTGATGAAGTGCCAAGTTCAAGGTATGCAATAGGTAGAAATAGCCTTCATTGATGATCAACTCAGTGATAAACAACCCTTGGAAGAAGATTGTCAAGTTTAAAAAATCAGGAAGAAGAAAAAAAATGAGAAAATGAACTCAGGAATTTACAGGAGGATGCTTTGCTCATTTCAGTTTGGTGCTCGACTCCCTCTCTAGAACAAGGGAGCGAGGAAAGCCCATTCATCATGATTAAGCTCTCTGGTGGACCATTTTTACCTTTTGGGGAAATTGTCCAGCTTTTCTTTTGGTATACTTGTACATTTAGTTACCTGCGTTTTGAGTGGATTCCAAGCACCCATTCACTAAAACCTTTGTATCTTTTTCCCAACAATGATATATATATATATATATATATATATATATATATATATATATATATATATATATATATATATATATATATATCGGGATGGCGTCGTCTTCTCCCACGCTCGGCTCTGCTAGGGTTACGCCTCATGGCGAACCCTAGCGACTGTTACAGCGATTTATCGCATCTGATCCTTTCCTCTTCTCGCGTCTTCTCCGACGTCGTCTTCCTCACCTCACTGATTTTCGTCTTCATCGTGCGTAGCGTCGTCGTCTCTTATGTTCCGTCTGGAGCTTGTGTCGCCTTCTGCGGTGCTTCGCTGCAGGCTGAACGACGTCACCGATCTTGACGACTCGCGTCGTCTGCTTCGGGCGTAGCGTTGTCTGTTTCATCTGGGACTTGCGTCGTCTTGCTGCTGCAAACCTAACGACTTCAGTCTTCACGCGATCTTGACTGAAGGTTCGCCCAGCTCGACAGCTGCTGCCCGTCTGCTGCATTGCCCTATAGCTCCTCTCTGTTTCCATACACATCAAACCGCCGATCCATAACTCCAGTCAATCTTTCCACGAGACTCGTGAAGTTAGCGGTGGTGACTATACTTTCATCAAAATGCTTGGGGAAAAAAATGGGAAACCTGCTCTTTTTCTCTCTGAGGCTAAAACTACTATTCTGGCGTCTTCTCATTGTTTTGCTATAGTGGAAAAATTCCTTTATGGTCACCCAAAACTTGAGATCATTCGGAAAGATTTTGATGCTATGAAGTTATCGGGGAGTTGAAAATTGACTTACTTGACGGCCGACAAATACTTCTTCAGTTATCTAATGATGCGTATTACACATATTTTTTCTCGAAAAGTAATCAAGATTGATAACCGTTTTATGAAAATTCTAAAGTGGACTGTCGATTTTGATCCAAAAGCGAAGTCCCCTATCATTCCTGTTTGAATAAAGTTCCCGGATTTAAAACTACAACACTTCAACTATGAAATTCTCTACCGCTTAGCAATGACTTACGGTAAACCTCTCAATGTTGATAACCCCACGCTTGCTGTCACCAGACCCTCTGTGGCTTGTGTGTAACTTGAGAGATATATCACCCAACCTGCTCCCGATGAGGTATGAATTGGATCCAATCACAACGGGTATTGGCAAAATGTTGAAATAAATTCACACCCTCATTTTTGCTCTCATTGTAGTATGTTTGGCCACAACTCTACTACTTGTTATCGCTTGCATTCTCATTTAAGGCCGAATATTACTAAAGTTTAACATGCTCAGAAATCTATTCATACTGAATTGGGGGTGGACATCTTGGCACCTACCATCACTGCTGAGAAGGTGCAACCCAATTGTCTTTCCAACGCTGCACATACCTCTGGTCTTTTGCTTGACATTTCTGATGGGAACGTTTCCGATGATTCTCTTATCCAAATATTAGCGGTCTCAGATGAAGAACTCCATAACCAAGTTGTTGCCCTAAAACTTATCACTGATGTTATAGGTGGAAATATTTCTATTGCTTCTCTAACGCTTCAAGTGGAGCATATGGATAGTGTTACTCAGCCACATGGGGTTCATGATGTGCAACAGTTTACACCTGTCCAACCACATTTGGACAAATCCACTGATCAGATAAGTCAATCCTCAGATGAGGAATGACAAGTTTACACATCAAGGAGGAAGAATAAGAATGAAGACCTAATTGCTCAGAAATCTGATGGATGATACTTTGGTTACTTTGCATAATGGTACGCAGCTCACCAATTTGTTAGCCGGATCCCGTACGAGAACTAGAGACAGACGCAAGACTAAATTGGGATGTCCCAAGCTTCTTGCGAGTGTTGGTGGTTTTGGTTTTTTGATCTTATATGTATCTTTTCTTTTTTTTTTTTTTTGAGATTTTGAGTGTGTTGTATAGTGCGGGTTGGACTCCTTTTAGGCACACTCATATAACATATCTGTATCTTTTACTCTTTAATATATTAGCCTTAGGGTTTTTTCCAATATATATATACACACACGCGCGCGCGCGCATGCGCGAATGTTCGAGGAGGGTCACCATTTTTCACCCAATTAGTTAAAATTGATGTTATGCATTTCAAATTCAATATCAAAGCCATGTATCAACCTAAAATTGTTAAAACTATAGTAAGTACAATTTTAAAATATTTTTTTTAATAATCAATTGGATGAATCAAATTTATTATGATCTAATTTCAAGAAAAAAAAATTGTGATTTCAAACCATAGAGACTTGAAATGGTATGCTAATAAAGACGAGATGATATTTAGAGTATTTTATGATTTTGGTAGACTTTCAAGAGGAATTATATATGTCATCCAATCATCCTAAATTTTTCTATAGGTTTGATGAAAAATTAAATAATTAAAATTTGATGAATGTAGATCCATATAAACCATATATATTTTAATGTTGTAGATCACAATCAATGGAATCTTTATAAGTTTGATGAATTAAATAAAAATAGTACATGCAAAATAAAAATTGTGCTCTTTCAAGGATAAAAAGTTTTATCTCAAACTTTTGTCACTGCATCTGTCGCTTTATAAAATCTTCAAACTCAAGATCACACCATTAAATGTGATTTGCAATAAAATAACTACAATTGTATCTAATTTCATCAATTTCTATGAAAAATTAACCACTCATCAAGCATGTGAAAAATATAAGGACGCTCATGTGAAAAGTGTTTTTTTTTACCTGTCTCCAATTATAATTTTTTAATATGGGCAAGATATCATCAGCACACTTATTCGAGTCCAAGTCATTTATACATTCAAATTATAATTAAAATTTTCATGTAATAGAAGACATCCATTATTAAATTTTTAATGTATATAATTCAAGATCAACTGATCATACATAATTTTGAAGTGGTGCAGAACAATAATCTTAATAATATTAAAAAGAAGCAAAATCTATTTGAGAGGAGAAAGCTAATTCTAAAGATCATTCATCAGATGATTCTAATATAGCTACATGCAAGGTTACAAGTCCTTCACTGTAGGGAGGTAATATAATAATCTCATGTTATACTGCATAACCTTCTGATTTAGTCAGCTTTGCTCAATTGATAGTTGTAAAATTCATGATAAATTATTAGAAAGAGAAGAAAAACGGGCCCAATACATTAGACACTAAAATAATGAAGGGTTTCAAGTGCACGATGAAGCATCAAATTATAACTTGGTTTTCTAGAGGCACTTCTTCCACGCAATTAAATATATCAGATAAGATAGGTTGTGCATTCAAAAGAGACAAATGGAACCACAAAAAAATCCTGTAGTAGTTTAACTTCAAATAACAAAGAAGAATTACAAGTGATATGATAGAATTGTGACTTACAGGAACAGATATAGCAGGAAGTCCAAGAAGATTCCCTACTAGAACAAATCGCATGAGATAACCTACAAAATAAATCCTCTTTTTTACTGCATATATTAATCGAAAAACACAGAGCAAGTATATTTTAAATTCTCTTCAATCAGAATACCGCATGTCAATTAATTTCCTTTCAATAAAAAAAAATTAAAATATCTTGACCTAATATTAGATTTTGATGATATCTGAAACATAAAGGCTTCTCCTCAGATGTCTGCTAAACAATTATAAAATTTTAATTTGTAGGTAAGCCATCTCAAATTTGCATAAACAAATACTCTAATTAACCATCAAGAATTACGAGATACTCCAATCAAACCTGGCAATAACTTTTGATGTAATTTAACTATAGATGATCAAAGGATTGGAATAGTAAATAGTGTCAGAAAACATTAGGACAGCAGTTCATAGTATTTTATGGTAAATTTTCAGTTTTCTATTATCATGAGTAATTGCTATTACAAGAAGCTTTCCTTCTCAAGCATTAAGTTTACACAGACAGGCTTCAGCGGAAGGGTAGTATTTTACAGTAGATTCCAAGGGCTATAGGTTAATGTTGGCTAGCTGTGAAGATTGAAAACAATTGCTGAAACATGTGGAGAAAAGAAAGGATGATAACGGAATTAGTCAACCCAGCAAAAATGAAAGCAATTTTATTAAGCAAATGCATTAGGGTTACAAACACTAGAAATAAAACACAACAATACCAATCTCTGATTAGGGTCTTACGAGAAGATCCGAAGGTGGTGGTGGTGGTGGCGTCGGCGAGGCGGTTGAGAGTAGTATTAGTACGGGGATGTGGAATAGATGGTGGGAAAATATGTGTTTTGGTGGCCCGTGGCTAGGAGTGGAGAGAAAGGAATAAGGCTGGAGGAGGTGCTGGTAAGAGGCTCAGTCAGCTGTTTGAGGGAAAGACGAGTTAGACGGCAAAGAAGGCTGCAGGGAAGGAAGATGCTGGGTGTTGGGTGGCGGGTGGATAGACTGGACAGCAAGGCTGGGTGCAGGTAAGGGTGCGGCAGGGGTAAACGGGAAGAGTAGGGGTTGGCCGGCAGCTAAGAGAGAGAATGGAGATTGGTAGGGAGTAAATCAAAGAGTATACAATACTACCTCGAAGCAAGAGACAGCCGAAGCACCAACATCGTCAGATACAACCATAGCAAAGGAGAAGGAGACTCCACACATAATCTGAAATGAGAAATCAAACAAGATCTAACCCTAATTCCAGCAAACAAGCACATAAATAGACTTCCAACAGGTGGGAAACAAAATTGAAAAGAGGGAAGGGGATGGCAGTAGTGCTGCCCCTTCTAAATGCCACACGGTCCAATAGGGACCTGGACCAGCCATCCCAAATCGGCTACTGCCGGTTCAGCCGGCTGGTTCAGAAGCTCCACATCAAAGGACAAAAGGTTAAAATGGAGGGGTATAGTTACAATGCAGGAAGGATTCCGGCCAGCTTCCACAGCTTTCAGAATCACTCAGAGGAAGAGAAAAGGATCACAGCATCCTAGATGTCAAGAAATGCCTGGCCAAAAATTCTAGTGCTGCAAATCTGGCTTGATTCATTACTGCAGCCTTCAAATGAAAAGAAATGAAAATCATTTATGATGAAAGGACTGCAGAAAAGATAGAAATGCCAAGGACTTAAAACAAAAAAAAGATAGCATATTCAGCGAAATTAAAAAATGAATAAAATAAATTATGCATGCTAAAGGCACAGTAGATGGCTATCATCATCCTCAAATAAAAATACTTTATTGTGGCTTGAGTGGATTTTTTTTTTTTGCATGAAATTTATGTTTATCGCCTGAACTCTTGACAATGCCACTGATAAAAATCTGAGTTCATTGATTTGAAGTCATCGGTTTTGAAGGAGGCCGGTGCCTGGGACAATTGTAATTTAACAATTAGCTCATTATGACAGCTTATTCATCAAGCATGCCAAAAGCAACGGTTAAATAGCTTATGGTATATTCTCTGGATCACAGGTTTGAGTCATTAAACGAACTCTCTTCAAAAGCAGGAATAAGACTGTAATAACTGAATAATGATAATAATAAATAAATATAGGTGTCGGTTGTTAGAAGAGATCCACCCGCTCATAAGCAACTTATTTCACGCTTATTTCAAAACTTTCCCTCATTCGAACCAGAGAACGAGCGAGCGATTAGGAGAGTGAAAGTTTGAGAAAGACAGAGCGTGGAGTCGTGCCCTAGCTGGGAGGAACAAGAAGAAGAGGAAGAAAAAAAAATTGTGTTTCTTCTCTTCCCCGAGACTCTACCCATGCATAGCCGTGCGAAGGAAGGGTGGAAGCTTTCAGTGGCCTAAGAACTTGCAAGAGTCACCTTAAGGGAGGACGACATCGTGCGCAGGAGAAGAAGAACCGACATTGTGCTCGCGTGTAGAGGAAGAAGGTGGCAGCATTGTCTTATGTTTGCGATGCTGGATTGACTGGACTGAACAACAGCCGAAGAGGAGGAAGGAAAGGGTCGAACTTCAGCTGTGTACTCGCATAGAAGAAAAGGAAGAAAGGAACAACACGAATAAAAGCCGAGCCTCACTCGGGACGAAGCTCTTGTTCGAGTTTCTATGGGTAGCCGAAGATTATGTTAGCGTTTTTAATGAGCAATTTAATGAATTTCAAATGTGCGTGTGTTTTTTTTTTTTTTTTTTTTTTAACATGAACATAACCTTCTAGGTTGGTGTTGATAAATTAACTCTAAAGTCCTGATAACATGAGAAAATACGGAGGGAAATGCAAGTTTCAGTATTTGGACTACAAACCGTTCCAGAATGAGATTCCATGCAGTTCAAATTGAAATTGATCCAAATGCATGTCAGAAGAGAGACATATCTGGCGGCGGCCCATACAATGCGTGTGTGTTTGTTAGTTATATAATGTTTTAGTAGGAAGTCAAATTAAAATAAGTCACTTTAAGCGAAAAATTTTTAATTTGTTCGATTGGGAGGCACAGATTAACGACGTCAAACAGTAAAGAGAAGGTGAATGTTGAGATTTTATTTGTGGTAAGTAATTAATCAGTAATGTAAAAGCTTATGTGAGGTTTAAATTTTTGGGATTTGAGGAAGATGAATCTAAGACAATTAAAGAAGGATAAGTTGAATTAAAAGATGATAGAGAAATCCAAGAATTGTTTATGCTAGAGCAAGTGAAGGGATAAGTGTTTCAAAGGTCCTTTAAGACAAATGTGAGTAGTCATTTTCTTGTATGTATTAAATTAATATTTTATTAAATGAATAATTGCTTTACTAACTAGATTAAAAATATATATTACACTCATGTCTTGCATTTTGAAAGTTTGAATTATGTTTCATAAATAAGAGGAAAATACCTGACATAAGAAAATACATTTTAAAGAATTTTTAAGTGATATGAAATGATAAATAACGAATTAAATCATACAAGATTACCACCAGATGGTACTAGCAGAGGCTGCAATGTACACATGCACGATAAAAGGAAATGATAAATGTGTACCTTCATGTGCGAATTTTGAGAGTATCTAAGGTACATTTTTTAGGATACCTTTAGGTATGAAGATAATCATGATATGACTCTTAAAGATGCTAAAGGGGTAAATATTTAAATTAAAACCGGAATAGATAAATTTAAAGTGAACTAGAAGCTCCACGGTTGGGTTCAATATTATAATCTTATGAAAATAGAGACATTAAGTAAATTTAAGCAAATTTGGTGGCTAGGCCTATTTGGTGGATACCATGTGTATTAGTGCAATTTTACTGCATTATCTTTTTAACACCTTTCAAATTTACTTATGTGCTTCATAACCAATTTCAAAGGCTAGGCAAGTTTTGTACCATTTTGTAGAAAAATTAATATACATCAATTTTACCTCCATTAATGTTTCTTTGAACTTAACAACAGTACTCTTATCACCTTATTCACTTCATGCCAAATCAACAAACTATGGTGTCACTTCATCATATTGTAATTATTATTCAACATAGGTTTGAGTAATAATATTTTGTTATCCTACTGGGTCTTGGTTGACTCCGATATCATTGATATTAGAGCTAGCCTAACCCTCGTCCTATCATAGGGTTTACCGCTACAAACCAAAAATTTTAATTCCTACCAGCCAACACCCTTTCCACTTCCACAAAATCCCAAACCCTAACCATGCCACCAAGGAGATTCATGTCGCAACCTACCCAGAATGAGGTACAACAGGAGATCCATTGCCTTCAGCAGAGGCTTACAAAAATTGATATCGGGACCCAGAGAAGATTACACTCGAACGCAGTCTGGAGAATTAAAAAGGAGATGGGCAGATCTAAATCCGTTCCACAAGCAAGGTACTAGCGACGAGTAATACCAACCACGCTGCTTTGGAATTATTGCAACCATTATTAATGCATTACTACAATCTTAAACTCTTCAAATTTCCAGTTACTTCCTTTCTCCTACTTCTCTGCAACTACAATCTTCATCACTGTATTGTCACGAACGTTGTCTATTGTTTCAACCTTCATTGCCGCAATGCCATAAATTAGTCCCACTGATGCAGCCTTCATTAATGAATTTCCGCAAATATTTCCCATTATTATCGTCCATATCTCCAACTTGCCACTATTTGGTCCCATTGTTACACCCTTCATTGCTGCATTACCAATTTTCATTATTTTTCTATTATTTTTCCTATGAAAAGAATTACAATTACCCTTCCCATAACTAATAATAACAATATCCACATACCTTGATCCAAGTTTCACTTGGAATTGAGGAGTTTCTTAAAGGAAAGAAAAATTTGAGGCTACATAAAAGGCGTAAAAATTCTGACAGTCTTTTAGAAATTATCAGAAAACTTGAAATGAATGTCATACATTCATTTGCTTGACGAGAGGCGATAAAAAAAACATCTCCATCGCTTACGCCTAAATAACAACGATCTAGGACCTCTAGATATGTAGGAATGTATGGACTAATGAAGGAGAAAGACCTCGAATAATGGGATTTGGAGGTATAATAGTGCTGGCAGCTGCTGTTTGGAGGACTGCAATGAAGAAAAGGGGGGTGATGATTATTCGGAAGAAGATTCACAAATATCAAGGTGGATCCACCACCCATAATCAAGATACAACCATACCACCTGAAAGAGACGGCCATAGCATTCCAATAGGAGCAGAACAGAGAACAAATCTGCAAATAAGCCTAAACCAAAAGTCCCATAAAATATCTAAAGCAAAATATTTATATTAAAAAAGCAAAGTAACTCTAATTATAATCCTAAAGTTAGCAATTAGGGTCCTAATGATCAGCCAATCCCCATGGGGTGGAAATCATGAACCCACTGAACTAGTTAGGATGTAGTGGAACACAAAAGTAAACTTTTATTAATATAGAAATAAGGTTACAATACAACTCAAACAGAAAGGAAATACAAGAATAGACTAATTTCAGATTATAACTTGTGGAAGAGATCCAAAGGCGGTGGTGGCGTCAGTGGGGTGGTAGGGAAAGGTGAGAAAGGCCGACTGGCTGTTTAGGTAGGTTGTTATGATGTTTTGGTTGGTCGCAGGTAAGCTGGACAGCAGGATTGTTGAGGGAGTACAGGTGGTGGCAGAGTGGTGGAGGGATATGAGGGTGGTAGGCTGTTAGGGGAGAGATAGGAAAAGGGTCGGGGAGAAGTAGGAGGAGATTGGAAGGATACAACGCCAGCTCAGAGCAGAATATAACCGGAGCATCACCTGTCATCGGATACAATCCTAGCAAGAGGGAAAAGAACTCCACAGAAAATCTGAAGAGAACACACCCAAAACTGACTCCCACACACAGAGATGATGGTAATTTATATAATTCTAGGAAATTTCTATGCAAAAGGAAGAGAGGAGGGGGGGGGGGGGCAATGAGAATACAAAAAACACAGCAGCAGCCCATGAAGCTTCCCTGGATCACGATAGTTCGCGTCTCCTCCCGTCTTCATAAGAATTCAAGATCACTGCCCTGCTTCCGCTCCGCTTCTGCCATCGTGATGCTTCGCGAGATAATCTTCGAGACGTTGTTTAAGCGTCTGTGTCAGTCTCCTAGGGTTTGGGAAGCTTTGACTTCTTTTGTTAAAGCTCCAGGCGCTTCAAAGTATGGTCTCAATTCGGCGAGGTTGAACGTGGCTGAAAGATTGTAATCCCCAAGCAGTTCAATCATATAAGCATAGTCGTTCAGCTTCTGAAGTACTTCCGTCTACTCTCGACTTAAGCTTCCCAAATGATCCTACGTGAAATCTTTCCTTGTTTAACTGAATCAATAAAAGGTCGGCTTCCTAAAAGTTACTTCCTTCCAAGATTTATTTGCTTATGCCTGCTATTTGCGATTCTGCTAATAATCTCAACTTCTTCATGGAGCCTTTGAATCTCATGAACTCGTTCTATGGCATCCTTGCTAGTTTCCAAAGATGGTAGGATCGACACCAGGATTGTGTCCGTACACACTCTCGAAGGGAGTTTATCTAGTAGTTTGGTTGATGGATCAATTATAGAAGAACTCAACTTGGGCTAAAATAAGATACCGCTGCTTTATCTTTTTTTTTTCCACGAAACATCTCAGGAGATTATCGAGGCTCCAGTTTACTACCTCTTTCTGTCAGTCTGTCTGCGGATGGGCTATTTTGCTGAACTGGAATTTGGTGCCAAGTTTTTCCCATAGAGTTCTCTACAAGTGGCTTAGGAATTTGTCGTCTCTGTCGAGGATGATGGTCTTGAAAATTCCGTGCAACCTTACAATCTCTCTGTATGTATAGATTGGCGATGTGAGAGATGTCTAGTGTCCGGTGATATAGTACAAAGCTGATCATCTTGGAGAATGTGTATTACAACCATTACGGAGTCCATATTCCTTTGGGTTCTTGAAAGTCCTACCATGAAATCCACGAGGACATCCACCTACGGTTATTCTCGTACTGGAAGTGGTGTGTACAATCCTGCATTCTGAGCTCTTGCCTTTGCCTGATGAGAAAGCTTGCATTGTCAAAAATGTCGCTCTACATCTCTTGTCAGTTTTGACAAAAAAGATTATTCCCTTACGAGGGCGAGAATCTTGTCCCTGCCGAAGTGACCTGCTAGTCCTCCACTATGGCCTTTCTGGATAATGGCCTCCCATAGTGAACACCGGAGAATGCACAACTGAATCAGGTGGAACAAGTATCGTTATGTGTGATAATCCTGCGGCCTGATGACGGCCTTTATACCCTCGACGTATCGAGTTATAGTGTGCTCCTCTAACTCTATCAGCTCGCACTTTGGCTGCAACTTGCAAGTAGTTGAACCGAGTCGTGACCTCCTCAACTGAAAGATCTCATTGCTGCAAGTTGGGGAGTTTTAAGAACATGTCCAGATGATATTTTGGTGGGAGGTATTTCTTCTGCATTGACTACTTTATCTTCTCCTACTTAGTTATCTTATCACTTTCTTCTCTTCTCATTTGTCCTTTGTCGATTTTCCCACCATAAGAAATTCTTTTTTAGTTTAATTGCAGATAGCTTGACTCATTTGTCCTCTGATACATCTTTATAATCGAAGATCCATTCGACTGATTGCATCCAGTCGATAAACTCATTGGAGTCCATGCCTCCCTCAAATTTTGGGAGGTCTATGATGTCAAAGTTACACTGACCTCCATATGGGGCCTCTTCCCTTGACCTCATTTGATATTGGATACCAAAACAGTGTGATCGACATTCCTCATCAGCGTGATCTTCCCTGTGGAACGAATTCATCTCCTCGACCATGTCTTCTCTTTGACTCTCTCGATCACGGTCAAAGATAACCTCTTCCTGGTTTCTGTCATCCTGCTCTGCTAGTCTCCATTGCAGATGACGGATTTCTCGTTGAATCTCTTCCCATGTCAACTCCGGTGTATCTCTTTGCGGTGGCATGGCTAGGGTCGGGAATCAGAAGGAAAAAAATTGGTGGAAAAAAATTGGTGGAGTTGGCTTGGGTAGGGGAGGATACTGGGAAACCTTAGGATGGGAATAGGGTCGGGCTAGCTCTGATACCAAATAATACCGGAACTAGTTAGGATGTAGTGGAACACAAAATTAAACTTTTATTAATATAGAAATAAAGTTACAATATGACTCAAAAAGAAAAATAATACAATAAAATACAAATCTCTAGTTATGACTTGTGGACGAGGTTCGATGGTGGTGGTGGCGTAGACAGGGTGTTAGAAAAATGTATGAAAGGCCGGGTAGTTGTTTGGGTAGGATGTTATGGTGTTTTGATTGGTTGTAGGTAAGTTGAACAACAAGGTTGTAGAGGGCGTAGAGATGGCGACAGAGTGGTGAAGGGATATGGGTGTGGGGTAGAACTAGAGAAGGAGATTGGAAGGATACAATACCATCTTAGAAAATGATACAGCCGAAGCACCTCCTGTCATCAGATAAAACCCTAGCAAGAGAGAAAATAACTCCACAGAAAATCTGAAGACAACACACCTAGAACTGACTCCCACACACACAGAGGACAACAATTTATAGACTCCCACATATCCAGAAAACACTGCAGCTGCCCGCGAAGCTTCCCTGGATCGTGATAGTTCGAACCTCATCCGACTTTGCGAGAATTCGCGATCCCCGCCCCCCTACTGCCATCGTGATGCTTCGCGGGGGAACCTGGCCCAGCAGAATCGAAGCACCCCGCTTCGGGGAGCATTCAACACCCGTACCCGGGCGCTATTTAAGCATCTGCGTCACCGACCCAGGTTTTGAACTGGCCAAGACCAGTTGCACCCTAGCCTATTCTATCAATGACAGATCCATGGAATTAAAATGTTCCACCAAGCCCAACAATTCACCTTATTCACTTTATGCCACCACAATGATTGATGAGATTATTAGCAGTACAACAGAGATTCATGAGATTATAACTGTCACTATAATAATCCATGGCCCTTCAACCTCGTAAGATTTGTAAAAAGTCCTTATCTAATTAAGCACAATGTCTAATGAGGTACACATCCCAAGTGAATTCAAATGGATTGAATTTATGCCCGCTTTTACTCAGTTCAAACAGACAAATGATCAAATGAGATCGAAATAGGATGATAATGCCATATAAGTTTTGATGAGTCATGCGAGTTTATAAATGCGTGAATCACTCTAATTAAAAAACAAATAGCCTTGTTTCTACTTAACAAGAATGAGGTGACCAAGCTATGTATAGCAAACTCTCACAAATGACATTTTCTTCTTGCAAATAGAAAACTGAGCCGAATTCAAGTTCCTCGGCAAGAAGAAAATGTCAGCAGGACAGCAAAAGTGTGGGGAGCATAGGCAAGCCCCTTAGTTTGAGCACCCATCAGTCATTCCAATTAAAATGTAAAGAAAATAAAACTTAATTTGTGCTACAATGCTAGCAAATTTGTTAAAAACAAAATGAAAAATCCCAAGATGCAGGATTTGAGTGGTTAAATCTTGATCCTTGCCAGTTCAGAATTTCCCTATCCATTTATTTTAAAATGATAAATATGCATAGAAATTCAGATATGCAGCATAATAAGGAAGCACATTAAAAAAAAATTATCTATCTACAAATTGAGAAACACAAGCAATAACAATAATTTAAAAATAAAAAAAAAACACAACATGGGATGGGTGACACAATCAGGGTATGATACTAATTGAGGCTATTATTGATAATGTAAGCTAAAAAAAAATAAATAATAAATAAATAAAAGGAATTGATACTTGCCTGTAACCTCAAGGTTGGACTCCCCGGTTTTAAGAGCGCTTGAAGAAATTTTAGGTGCCGTCATGCTGTCACAGAAAGAAGATGCCATTACGGTAGATAAAATAATTTGCTTTTTTTAATTATTTCTTTTAACAGCAAATGTGTGCTTCATGAAGTTCTACTCTTTTCTCCAAACAAAAAAAAAAAGTAAGAACTTGAGAGTGTTGACAGATAAAAACTGCAGATACAAACGGAAGCCTGAGCTCCATAAAAATTAAAATGCAAAAAGCCTGCATCTTATGTGGTGTACATTTCAAACTCATTCCATTCCCTTTTTATTGAAAGTTGGAAAATAAAAGGACCAAAAGGGAAACTGAACGATGCATATATATAAAAAATAATAGGCATACTCTTTTTTTCCTAATAATTGTGGTGCCTTGTGCCAATTTCCAAAATACTTTCTTCAGAAGTGAAGCCCTGTCCGTAAATTGTTTCTAAAAACTCAGCTTCGCTAATTTCCAGAAAAGCAATTACAATTAGATAAAAAAATTTAAAGGAACTGAGGCCTTCTTTTCGCCTTTAGCAATGTTTAGCCTCCAGTCTTATGATCCAAAAAGTGTGCAGCAAATAAAAATGTGATTTTCTTAAGTTCGATATACAACTTTCATATGTTTGCTAAGTTTTGTAAATGAAACTGTTGAATAAATTACCAAATAATGATATAGATCCTATCTCTAAAACTTTGCCCCGGATATGCTCTTCATGGTTGAGATGCACCTTCATTATAGGATAGGTTCAGGAAATTAAAAAAAAAAAAAGCATGGTGAGACATAAACCCAAAAACATTGATCCCAACTTTCAACAAGGGTTGATTATTGATGTTAGACCAAGCTTCCACTTTTGCAAGCAAGTTCATTGATCTGTATCCACCTGTTGTATTTGGCCCTCTGGACCATCCTATGCTAGGGACATTAGTGATTCAATTTTGCAATTTGATGATTATGATGTTAGCAAATGTGAAACGAAAAGTAAACAAAAAGCTTCCAGTCTTCTTTGCCAGGAAGAAAAGAAACAGAAAGAAACTATATAATCACTCCAAGATTTATCAAACTTCAACCAAAATATTTTAAATAAGCCTCCGGGGGTTCTCTTTCATCAGATGCTCTCGTTTTCTTGTAATTACTCTATAATATTTTTTTTGGTTCTTTCTCATTCATCTAGCAATTATTTGCTGTTGAATGATGTTGTACTCTTTTTATTGCCAGGTAAAAATTACGCATTAATGAAAAAAAAGGTATTATAGCTTATGGTGGCATGATATCTAATGGGGTAAAAAACGTTTTAGGTTCTTTTACGGATGATCTACTGAATAATCTTATGATTAAAAATAAAAACAAATGAAAAGAGCAAATAGTTTGATTCAGACAAGATGCCCTAATACTTTTGGGTTAATCAATAATGACTTTAATGAATTTCCTGAGTTTGGAAAACTGGAAGACTGGGGAAGTCATTCCCCCTATTTGATGCACAATTTTAGTAAATACACTGTTCATGGTCAATATTTGCACATTTTATAACTCGTCAATTTTATCATTGTTCATGAATTCTGAGCCTTAACATCTATTGAATGTTACCTGCACATCAAAAAATATAAATGCAGAACAGTGAACCTTATTATGGATATTAACCAAATTGCAAAAAACAAAGGTAAATCATACCCTGTGGTTGGGGTTACAATGATGTCAACCTTCTTAAAAGCTTCCTCGTAGTAGTACATTAGCCTTCTCCTGCATAATAAAAAAAAAATTGCATCAATGAAAAAAGAACTATGAACAGAATGCTGATATTACATAAAAGCAACATAGCCGTCATTTATCATGGGCACTGCATAGCAGCATCAGCCTAGTTCCACCTTAACGTTAACAATTTGATATTATGCCCCCTTCTATGCATTTCATAGTGTTATTATTGCAATATAGTTATTGCAAATTGTCTTAAAATGATTTGTTCTTTTCCATGCACAGGATCTTGATATGTTATTATTATCGGACGACTAAGTTGGTCTCGCCCAAAAACTGATGCGTGCTAGAAGATTTTTAGCGGTAGAGTAATAGATTATCTTAACGTTGCACGAGAATTCAGTACACACTTAGATTAAAAAATAAAACTGTAGAAACACTAGACGTTTTTAAGTGAAAAATCTAGAAAGGGAAAAACCACAAGGTCTGACCCAGTTGCAAAAATCCATTAGAAATTGGATTACAGTTACAACTTGTCCCACAGGCAGAAAAGAATTATACAGTCTCTTGAGTTAGAACGTCAGTGCACAGATGAACTTGTTGTAAGAAGTGGGCGGTGACCGATATTGATCGACGACAGCCAGTGAGTGGTGGTCGGCACCGGTCGACTGCCGGTGGTCGGCACCGGTCGACGACCGGTGATCGGCGGCGATCGGCGACGAGATGATGCTAAACTTCAACTCATTCTTTGAGCTTCAAGCTCTTCTTCAAACTTCAAGCTTTCCTCCCTCCTCATGAGAGGGTGGAGCTCTAGTCTTGATTACAATTAATGAAGGAATATGAATCACTTTGATTGGACGGTCCGGAAAGGTTTCCTCGATTAGATGGTTTTTGATGGACATTTGAGGGTCTTAACAATGTCAGAATTGAGCGAACTTGGTCTCGATGGATTCGTCTTGTCGTGACGTTGGATTCTACAATGGACAAGCCAGATTAAGTATCCATTGGACATTCCAAATATTTACTAAATCTAAATATCATTAAATCCAAAAATAATGTTTGGTTCAAGGTTAAATACAGTTAAATCTATTTGAGGTGATTGGCATAATCTACTTGAAATAATTTTTTTCCTGCGTTAAATTAAACCAATAAGTGAATTTTGTAAATCCGAATTAAATTAACGATACAAACAAAATTGAATTAAACTAAACGACAGATTTATCTAACCTATTTATGATGTTCGACTCGATTTAAGTTAAATCTAACTTAAATCCTGTTAAAGGAATCGTACTAAACACCCCATTAATTATGGAGTTCACCTTATGGTAAATGGCAGAAATATCCTTAAATAAAATAATAAAATCACCAAAATAGAACAATCTTTTTTTTAAATAAAAAAAATTCATTAAAAATCATTAAATCACTTGAAATTAAAAACAACATTGTTCAAATTTTCAAAAGTCATAAATAAACTTTTCCAAATTTTCAAACTTAAAAAAAATTTATTTTCAATATAAGCCTATAAAATTAAAAAAAAAACAAAATTTAAAAATTATACAATTATTTTAAATTTCAGAATAAAATCATAAAAATTTGGAAAATAATACCAAAAAAGAAATAAAATTTCATAAAATCAAATAAATAAATATAATTTTAAAAAATAATTCAATAATCAAAGCTATCAATTTATTAAAATGAAATAGAAATTTAAAATATATTAAACATTCTTCAAAAAATATAATAGAAATTTAAAATGATATGTCCCTGTAATTTCTTCAAAAAAAAATTATCTTGGTTGCCTAATTGGATTTTCCTTATAATCTTTCATTTGTTGAAAGAAATAAATTCAGAAAAGAAAATTAAAATGGGAAAATTATAAAAGCACTTTGAAAAAATCCCAAAGACCTACGAGTGATCCGCTCATACAATTGAACAGTTGTTTCACCAGATTTAGGGTGTGTTTTGGGTGTTGTTTTTGCTGTTTACCATTTTCAAAATGTTGATAGGGGTCGTTTGGCAGTGTTCTTTCTACAACTTTCGCATTGATCGTTTGTTGAATGGTGGAAGTTGAGAAGGGGGGGTGTTGGGCATGTTCTACGGTTTGATCTTCATTCCATGTTTGTAATGCCAATGCTACCCCTCTACATCTTTTCTATATCCCTCCTATGTCCCCGCAAATATCCCTTATTTTATTTCTACTTCTCCCATCAATTCTTCTGTCACTGGGATTCTAGGTCAAACTCTTAGTTTATAGTTCTCCGCTCAGCTTGTTCTCGTTGTCATCATTTGTCGCTGACTCTCTCCGTATGTATATCATATCCTTCTGTTGTCCGTTGTTGTGGTTTTATGATTTGTGTTGTACCTTCTTTAACCTACCAGCTTCTCAGTTTACCTATTGATGGTTTGATGCATTGGTGGTTGAGGTTGAATATCCATTTACGTTGTTTTGGTGCTTCGTGGTAACATTCCACCCAAGCTTTGGTTGTTTTTTAACCTTTTCTTGAATCTAGAAATGAAATTTATGAAGAGAATTATGTGCAGTGTGGGTGGTTTTTAAAATATATCCATATGAATTTATTGTGAGCCAAGGCAAGTCTGAAAGTTTAGGTATTAGAGCAGTCAGTAATTTCATTTCACCTCCTCTTCTTCAATCAGAAAATATTTTTAATGGAAACAATAATGTACACTGTTAGTTATTCGTAAGAAATATCCATCAGAAATTATTGTGAGCCAATGCAATTATGAAAGTTTAGATGTTAGATCAGTCAATAATTTCATATTACATCCTCTTCAATGTAGAAAATGATTTTTATGGAGACAATTATGTGCATTGTGAGTTGTTATTAAAACATATCCATCTTAAACTATGTTGAGCCAATGTAAATTTGAAAGTTTATATGTTAGATTAGTCAATAATTTCATTTAACTTCCCTCTTCTTCAATCTGAAAAAGTTTTTATAGAGACTCTTATGTGCATTGTGGATTTTTTTATAAAAATATATTCATCTGAAATTGTTTTGAGTAAATGCATATATGAATGTTTAGCTGTTAGATCAGTCAATAATTTCATTTCACCTCCTCCTCTTCAATCCGAAAATATTTTTTATGGAGACAATTATGTGCATTGTGAATTGTTTTTAAAAATATTCATCAGAAATTGTTGTGATACAATGCAAATATGAAAGCTTAGATGTTAAATCACTTAGTAAATTCAATTCACATGCTCTTCTTCAATTTGAAATTGCTTTTTATGTAGACGCTTATGTGCACTGATAGTTGTCTTTAAAAAATATTCCTCAGAATTTATTCTGAGAAAATACAAATATGAAAGTTTAGATGTTAGATCAGTGAGTAATTTCATTTTACATACCTTCTTCAATCTGAAAATGCTTTTAATGGAGACATTTATGTGCACTTTGGGTTGTTTTTAAAAAATATCCATCAGAAATTATTGTGATTCAATGCAAATATGAAATTTTAGTTGTTAGTCAATAATTTCATTTCACTTCCTCTTTAATCTAAAAATGTTTTCTATGAAGAAACATGTGCACTGATGGTTATTTTTAAAGAATATCCATCAAAATTTATGCTGAGCGAAAGCAAATATAAAAGTTTAGATGTTAGATCGGTGAGTAATTTTATTTCATCTCCTCTTCTTCAATCTGAAAATGTATTTTATGGAGATAGTTATGTGGATTTATTGGTTGTTTTGAAAAAATATCCATAAAAAATTGTTTAGTCAATGCAAATATAAAAGTTTAGATGTTATATCAGTAAGTAATTTAATTTTGCATCTTCTTCTTCAATATGAAAATGATTTTTATGGAGACAGTCATGTGCCTGTGGGTTGTTTTTAAAATATATCCATCAGAAATTATTTTAAGCCAATGCAAATTTAAAATTTTTGAGCCTGCGATGCATTTCGTATTTGAAATGTTATGTAAAGCGATGATGGAAATTAAATATCAAAAGGCTCAACCGGTAACTATCAATTAATTATCTAATTGACAACTAATACTTGTCACAGATACAACATGGCCTAAGATAACACGAGATTGATTTTCACATATAAGACTTAATCTTAAAACCTAAATGATAAAATTAGTGATCTTGGATTGAGCCTTCTTTTATCAATTGATCTCGTCGAGCTTTGAGGGTGTGGTTGGGGCATTGTTTTGGCTACTTATCGACCTTCATTTGAATATTTTATTTTTGCCTAAATTGTGATGGATATATTTTAAAAATAACTATCAATAGACAAACATCTCCATAAGAAAGCATTTTCAAATTAAAGATGAGAATGTCAAAAGAAATTACATCTAACATCTAAACTTTCATATTTACATTGGCTCACAACAATTTTTTATGGAAATTTTCTAAAAACAACAAATAGTGCACATAATTGCCTTTATAAAAAACATTATCAGATTTAAGAAAATGTGCTGAAGTAAAATTTAGGACAAGCCACGAACAGATCACCAAAGGTATGCTCATGGCATATTGGCACTATTACTTAACTTCAAGCCCTCTCTCATTGAAAGAAAATGAGTGGTTTGACCAGTGAAAACCACTTCCATATATAGTGAGTTACGCTCTGAATCCAATTAACCTATTAGATAAATATTTTGCGCATCAATCATCAAGGACGTGCATTCTTTGATGCAGGTTGTTTTTTTATCACTCAGCATTAAGAATTATCCAAAATAATAAATTCATCTGAGTGTGGTGTGCTTTAAAATCTTTAATTTTAAATTGTAAAAATAAAATCTCATTAGTCTTGGGAAATTTATATATCATACATGAATAGGCAACTTGATCATTATGATCAAGTTGTAAGACCTACAATTCTTAATAAATAACAATCATTTGTATCCAACATTCATTGAGACTGACCTTCATGGTTTTAAAATGCGTTTAATTGATTCAGATGACAACCCTTTCCAGGCAGGATGATAAGTCAATTCTGCATGTTTGCTTGTGTGGTTTTTTCTTTAGACTAAGTTTTTGATGTTTCACTTTCTTCGGTGAATATCGCCTTTAGCATTAGGATTCTGAGGTCGTTTGTCCAACATGACGTAAATCCTCACCTTCCCAAGCATTCTCACGATCTTGTGTTGTAGGATAAAGGTTCTAAATTTCGAAATAAAAAGCCAGGATTGAAATACAAAAATCTTCTCTTTCAAAAATGTAAAGCAAAATTATTTCATAGTTGAGATGTCAGTGAGATTTCCTCAGTATCTTCGACATCTCTTATTTTTCCTTCCTTTAGGTTCCAGAAATAATTGTTTCACATTGAGCTTTTCCCAGTTTATTTTCCTACAATCACTGGTAGAATTAAACTCTAAATTCTTGAAGACATAATAAATTTATGTCAGGCATGTCTACTATGGAAGCTATACATTTATTGAGAGGTTTGATGGAGAAGTACATAGCGAGTAAGGAGGATCAATATATGATTTTTATCGATTTAGAAAGCGCTTACGATAAGGTTCTCAAAGTTCTTTGGAGAGTTCGAGAAAAGAAATGTGTTTATGCGAATTATATTCATGTCATTAAAGATATGTATCCTAGAGTTGTTACTTGTGTTCGAACAAAAGGAGGATTGACCAATTATGCTCCTATTTCAGTTGGATTGCATCAGGAATCGGCTTTAAGCCCATATCTTTTTTTTTTCTATTTAGTTTTGGATGCTCTTACTGGACATTTACAGGAGAATGTACCTTGATGTATGCTTTTCGTTGATGATATCCTTCTTGTGGATAAGACTAAAGAAAGTGTTTAGAAAAAAAAACTTGAATTATGGAGGCTTACATTAGTCTAAAATCCTTTGTGTGAGTAGATATAAAAATGAATACATGGAATATAGTTCTAGCAGCAGTAGTAGAACGAGTGGTAGAGTTGTAGCAATGGGTGATCATATCATTAAAAGGTGTGAGCATTTTAGGTGCCTCTAGTGCATTGTTCAAAGTGATGGTGATATAGATGGTGGAGGAATGCATCATGCCTATTGAGTGATAGAAAAGTATCGCATAAACTTAAAGGAAAATTTTATAAGATGATGGTGAGACCTGCAAAGTTTTATGGCGAATGTTGGCCTTTAAATGAGAAGCATAAAACAAAGTTAAGTCTTGCTAAAATGACAATGCTTCGGTAGATGAGTGGCTTGAAACTTAGAGACAAAATGCGAAACGAATGAATCCATGAAAGTGTTAGTGTAGCTCCAGCGGCAGCCAAGATTAGAGAGAGTCATCTTAGATGGATAGGTCACATTAAATGTCGACACCTAATGATCCGGTTAGGAGAGTAGATGTTTTCGACTTATATTATAAAAGGTAAAAGTAGACCAAATAAAAACAAAAAACTTGGGCATGTTACATAAAAAGTAATATAAATTTATTAGAACTAAATGAAAATATGACACTCAATAGGCAATGGAGAAAAATGATTCATGTAGCCGACCCCACATAATGGGATAAAGGTTACTTCTTGTTGTTGTTGTTGTTGTAACTTGTCAGAGAAACAAGCATACACTACCCTTTACTATTTGCTTTTGAAGATTTGATGAATGTCTTATTTAAGTGATTTTGGTATTGAATGTTCCTTCTGATCTAACTTTGTGCTTAGCGGACTTGGTAGTGAAGTTATATAATGTTTCTATTAACTTGCTAGGAAGATGAGCATACCTCAGTCAAATGCTTTCTATTTTGATAAACTAAACGAATGATAGATGCAAGTGATGTGGCCCTAAAAAATTTGTTAGTTCAATGGTTAGGAATTATCAATCCAATGATTGATGCTTTGATGGACTCATTGGAAATTAGATTACACTAGTTTAAACTCGAGCTTTGTACAAATATTGAGATAACTTCTTCGGTCTTTTGTTGTTTTGTTTCGTCAAATTTTTCTAAGAGATCTTCCCTTCAGTCTATGCTTTATGCTTGGTTGGACTTGTTGAAAGAGTAAACTCTTAATAAAAAAAATCCCTCATAATTTTTGTTTTGGTCCTTCGACCAATTGAGATCTCCGGCCAATTTAACTCATCAACTTGAATTAACGTAGAACTTAATAGCTCTGATATTCTTACTACAACAATTTTTATGACTTGTTGAGTAAGCTGGGCTATCAATGATTCAGTCATATTTAAGCATTTTGACTCCAATCTCATTTAAATTCATTTGAGTTCTAAATTTTAGCTAAGAGAGCATACACCTTCCCAACATGGCTTCTTCAAATATAAAGATTTGGAAGCTTTCCTTCTAGGCTTTCAAGAGCTTATCTCCTCGCATGATTGCAAGATTATTTTTGCAATGATCAAACAAGAGAAACTCTTAGTTCTGAATCACTTGAACTTTCCAAATCAATTTAGATCAAAACTTAACACCTGATATCATTAGATTGATAAAATTGGAGCCCTTCTACAATTCACACTTTCCTATGAATTGTTCAGTTAGGAGCATTGTCATCAACTCGACCACAATCGAAAGTGTGAAGTTTAGCCTACTTAAACCAACTCAAGTCCTAGACAAGCTATGGAAATGTGTTTTTTCAACTGGGCTTGTTGAAGTTTACACAACTGAAAATTGCTCCCGCTAGCCCTTCAAAATTTTGGTTAACTAAAGAGATATTGATAACGGATTTAATCCAAATCACAATAGCGACAATAAATATTATTACTGAAAGTAAACAAACGATTACAATCAACACTCTTTAAAGAAAAAATACAATAACAAACACAACTAGTGTATCCCAAGGATGTTGGTGGTCGTCGGCGAGGGTTTGAAAAGTGGCATGGGGGTAGAAAAGGGTGTTGGCAAGTAGTAACAACAAGGAGGGCGTTTCCCCGATGTCGGACAGCAAGCAAACAGTAGGGAGTGATGTGGAAGGATTGCCCGAGGAGATGGAAGCAAAGATGCAAGACTAAAATGGTGGCAACAACAAAGAGGAGGGGTTGGACAACAACAAAACGGCTAAAAAGTGTGGTCCTAGGTTGCGACAACAAGGAAGGAGGGTGGCAGAAATGAAGGGAAGGAGTTGCAACAATGGTAGCAAGTCAGGATACGGAAACAACTGGTCGGCCAGCCGAAACAGCAGAAAACAACCGAAAACAGCTATTCGTGGTGGCGGCAGCGAGTGGGAAGGACTCTGGCAGTGGCAGGGAGGGGTGGGACTGCAGCACAAAAAAGGGAAGGCTTCCTCGGGCCTATGGCAGTGAGGGGGAAATAAATAAACAGTGAAGACGGGTGGCTGGAATGAGTTGCAGCAAGGTGGGAGGTGGCTGAAAAAAATGGCACTAGGTGGAAGAGGTGGTGGCTGGCGGCTGGAGTTGCAAGAAAACAACATAAGTGTTGTCCAGAGGTTCCGGCAGTGAAGTAGGGTTGCGGAGGATAGGAAATCGATGATAAATATCTCTACAGAATCTAAATACAACTGGAGCACCATTCGATCCTTGGAAGAGGATCACCACATCAGACGAGTTACAACTAGAGCACCTTCTCGATTTTGGATACAGCCCTAGAAGGGAACACCGAAAGCCGACGACTGTCACAAACATAAACATACATGTAAAACTGAAAAACCAAATGCACGAAAAATAAAGTATATAGTAAAAGGATAATTAGGAGCGGCCCAAGAGAACCGACCAACTCAGCATAAAAAAAAACTACACATGTTCGGTCCAGGAACAAAAACAACAATCACTTTCGTCGCCGGCTCCGCGCATCACGCGTCGATCGTTGGATTTCGCACCCCTCTCACGCCAGTGCTTCGATCGTGATATTTGCGTGTCCAGCTCAGCGTCAGATATACATCTACTTTTTTAGAATTGTCCTACATACATCTTATCAAGAAATTAAACTTAAGAATAAATTACGTATCTCAACATAAAAATAGGACCAACCCAAATGTATGTATATATATAAGGGGGCCACCTTGTCTTGTAAGGGCAAATTTGTTGTGGTCTAAATATAACAGTTTTACAAAACTACCCCACTCATACAGGAGAAATTCCAATAACTACAAAAAATAAAGCTTTTAAAAAATGCCCCATCTTAAAGGAGACTTCAATAAAAACTTGAAAAAGCATTCTTGTGTTTGAAAAAGCATTATTGTGTTAAAAGAAATTTTCAAGTAAGGTTTCATGCACAAATATTACAAGGGAATTTTGGACACCACAACAAATTCTTTTTAAGAACTCAAGTTTTTGGTAGTTAATATCATAATATCTTTTCTTGCATGTTACTCAATAAAATGCACAAGTTTATGAGTATAATTGTAATAACAAGAAAGGCCAAATTTGACATAAATCAACATGCATATTATTCTCCTTTGAACTAATGCAGCAAAAAAATGATTTGCTTACGTTAGATGATAAATAATTCGTAAAGGTACTTGTACTTTTTTGATGTTATTAAAATGATAATATATTTTATTAAAATTTTGAGATAAATAATTTTATGAATTTTTGTCTCCTTTAACAAGCCTTTATCCCACTAAGTTGGATCAGCTACATGAATCTTTTCCTCTAATTTATCCCATTGAGTTTCATATTTTCATATAATTCTAATAGATTAGATCATTTTTTAGACAATATGCCTAAGTCTTTTTAGGTCTACCTCCGCCCTTATTAATATAAGTTGAATCTAAAATATCTATTCACTTAACCAGATCATCAAAGGGTCGAAGTTTAATGTGACCAAACCATCTAGGATGAATCTTTCTAATTATATTCACCACTGGAGCTACACAAACTCTATCACGAATATATGCATTTCATGGTTTGTCTCTAAGTGTCAAACCACCCATCCATCTAAGCATTCTCATCTCAACAAAATTTAACTTTGTTTTATGCTTCTCTTTAGAAGGCCAGCATACTGTGTCATAGAGCATTGCAGGTCTCACCATCATCTTATAAAATTTTTATTTTAAGTTTAAACGATACTTCTCTATCACACAATAGATGCGGTGCATTCCTCCACTTCAACCAATCAACTTGAATTATACTGATAACATCCACATCTATATCACCATCACTTTGAACAATAGACCCCAGATATCAAAGATGTTCACACAAAGATTTGGTCTCATTTAACATAGTAGAAAAATAACTTGCAGAAGATTTAGTATAGATTGGATTGAGAATTTCTTAATGCATATATAAAGATTTTAAAGAATGTCTAATTTTTAATTCGTCTTAAAATTTGAAGCTTCCAAGTAGAATCATAACAATAGGTATCAAAGCAAGATCATATCAAAAAATTTAAATTATGACAAAAGAGCAACTAGGATGATCAATAAAAATTTTATAAGATGAGATATAAGTTGATATGGATATCACGTTAACTCTAATGTATTTTGCATCTCCGAACTATAGATTTCTATAGAAAAAAAAATATTGATTGAAATACAATTGAAGCCAAGAAAGATGGATTGCATGCTAGTGGGAACAATGATACTATTGATGTTTTCATTCTAATGATGGCGATAGTAACTTAGTTGATTCAAAATTCTCAAACAAAGTCTAATAAAATTATGACGGATAAATATTCAAAATTGTTGCAAGATATCAGACCCCCACTTTTTACTAGATTTGAAAGACCCATTAAAGTTGAGAACTAGCTAGGTGTAACAAGCTAATTGAGGGTATGTTCTTGTAATAATCCAAAATAGGAAAAAAAGAATTGCACTACCTATTGTCGGTTCAGTTGAATTGACCTTAATCGGTTTGTTATTAAGGGTGAAAGACTAAGGTTTAAAGTTGCGTAATTTGTTATTGAGGCATTTCTCATCTGTGAGGCGAGGCATAAGCCTCAAGACATTTTGATATTATAAACCTCGAATTTAAAAAACATAATATATTAATATTTTAACAAATTAACACGTTAAAAAGTAATATAACATTTACCACGTCAATATTCTATTATTAAATCATGAAATAAGATGAATTATACAAATATTAAAATATCAAAGTAAGAAGTAACAAGCCACTATCGAATGGTGTTTAAAGAAGGCAGGAACTCATGTAGAAGCTCACAAAGAGAAGGCCTCAACAAGATCAACTAGAAGTGAAAGAGAAAAGAAGCTCATTTGAAAGGAGGATTCAAGTTAAATCTTGCTCTCAAGTCTTATTATCAAGTCGTCTTTACGGCTCCAACAACTAAATCTCATTGAAGCTGTCTCTCTCTCTCTTCACTATTCTAATCTCTTTCTCACTTTTTCGTTACCACTTCCTTCAACTATTCCTCTATCTAAGATCCCTCCCCTCTCTTAAATGTACCAGAGAAAAGACTCCCTCTCCCATTCTACATCGCTTAAATCCATTTGTCGCATCATTTCACTCTCACCCCCCCCCCCACTTTTTTTGTTTATAAATAGAAGGAAAAAATAGAAAACATGAAACAAACAAGGATTGCATTTTGACTCTTATTGTCTCATCATCGCCATCATAACCGCGACACAAAGTATAATCTAAAATAAGTCACTCATGAAAAACTTGTAGTACTTGTGCGCATCATTCCAACATGCAAGAAAATTTACATTTCAAAAATAGTTTCACTATGTATGGGACACAATGCCTTTCTTGGCATAATGGGTGAAAAGTCGTGCACGCATTTTTTGCCAGAGTGAGAGAAGACTCAAGTAGCTAAAAATAAGCATCTGCTAGCGTCTTTCTTGATGCAAAGGCAGCATTAGTTATTATAAGTTATTTGTGCGGACACAAAGACCCATATGCTCCTTTCTTAGCCCGGAGGGAAAGAATATCAGGCCATAGTACCCAAAACACCAACTATATAAAGTTTGGTTTGATGGTCAAGCCTAAACACCTTTATAGATGACTAGAAAGCTACAAAAATGAACAATAAATTGGTAGATTCATGTGATTGTGGTCATCGATAACTATAAGATACTGAGTCGTTGAAGAATCAGATTTTTGACAAAAAATAGCTAATTTTTAGCCAATGTTTTTGCTATAAGTGTTATTTTTTTACAAATTATCTCCATTAATTAGCACGAAATATAAGAGATAGAAAGTTAAAGAAACTTCTTCAAGCATATTAGTGCAATTTTAGTGAAATCCAGTGTCATTTTCAGCCGCAAGATGGAAGCTACAATATGAATCACCTAAATATAAATATTGGACAAGCAAATTTATTATTAAGGAAATCTCACTTCTGTCGAGAAAGGTAATCCTTGAGAGAAAAAATTTTTCTTGAGAAAAAGTCTTCGGAAACCTATTTTCTAAAGCACTAGACAATTTTTCCCACTTCGTGCACGTCACCTTAAGTTCATTCAGATCATTTTCCAAGTTAAAATCCAAAATAGTACCCAATTATTTGCATGTTGACATTTAGCCGCAGAGTATCACAATTTTCCAATTTAATTCTTCGACTATATAAATCAATCTAAAATAAATGACCCGTCAAAGACGAAATTGGGATCAATATTATATAGCCAAGAGACTACAGTGGGATCTGTTTTCTGTCGCAGTTTCCACATAAGGGCCATTTTTTATCAATTTTTTATAGTCAATTAACTAAATTGGAGCAATGTGATACTTTGGGACTAAATTGACCATATATGAATAGTCAGGAAACTATATTGGGAATTAAACCTTTTTTGCCAAACTTTTCAATAATTTAATAATCAAGTTAGAGATGTTGCACAAGAAAAGTGCCTCAACATAACTCATTAACTTTTTAAAGGTTTTGCATGCATACAAGTGTGGACCCCAAAATTTTGACACTCCAGACTTATTGTTTTTGTGTTTGTGTTGAAAGAGCTTTAAACGTTGAATTTTCAGAAAGCATGTGGAATAGTAGATAAGACACTACCCAGAGATTTCGCCCTCATTTTGCGATGACTTTTTGATCTGGGTTCAAGATTTCCTACAGACACAAGCCACTATGGTTAACACCCCTGCTCATAACAAGAGGGCACTTTCGATTAAGGCCGGTCATTTAGTAGTAGCAGACATACAATTTAAATTATAAAATCTATCACTTAGAGCTTAAAAAAGATGGTGAGGGAAATAATGAAAAATACAATGAAGATCTTAAAATTGACCCCCATAGATGGGATTCACAATCAACACATCCATCATCAAGCATTTGAAACTTTCATGTTTAAGATTCATTTCAAATTATCAACTTTGATATCTTTAACATAAAGGTCATGGCAACTCCAGTTCTAATAAGGAGGGCTAGAAAAGGTGATTTGGACTAGTAAGTTCTTATGTGTGTGTGTGTGTGTGTAAATTTGGGCATTCTTGAAATATACTAGACTCGTCAACTTCATTACTTAAGAGAATCAAACTAGTTATGTGAGAACTACAACTTTGTCCTATAGAAAAGGTGGCTCGATTGATTTTTTCAAAATATGAATTATTTGAATGCAAATTTAGCCATAAACCGTGCAACGTTCATAAATTATTCGATAAAGTTGGAGCGCATGTGAGTGTATATGTTGATTTACATGCGTTTTGATATTTTCTAAAATATATTCATTCTAATTTAATGTATCAGTTAGAAGGTGCCTTAAAATGCACATGCATTGGTATTATTAAACTTTACTGATTGCAGAAATGTTTTGTTATTAAATGCATGTATATAACTTGAGAACATGTTTCTTGAAAGGCTTGCACAAATTTTAGGATATTTATATTCAAATCGAACAACATCTTTAAAGGTTGCAGAGTCATAAAATCATTTAAACGCCTTGAAAGTTTTATTTGAATGTCCTGACATTATGTTATACACAAATCTTCAGTTTGAGCATTGGTGTATTGTAAATTCACTGACGAAATTATTTGAAATTTAATGTTAGACATTTTGCATTTAATAAGTTGACTTTTAAAAGGGTTTAATAAAAAATTTTATTCAAATTTTGAAACGAGCTATTGGATCTCTTATTAAATCTTTTTTTATTCAACTTTCATCCTTATAATTTATTGCACATAATATGCATTTTAATTCAAATATTTATTTTTTTATTTTTAACTTTATTTATTTTAGATTAATGTCCATCCAATAGTCCAAATAATCCAAATTTCAAGTCATTTTTGCAAATTCAAATCACATGAAATTTTGGCAGTCTCCCAACCTCGTCCTTGCTTAAGGGGGGCTGCATAGGGGGTACATGTTTGCTCCGCTGTCTATAAGACGCCTTCGTAAGTGTCGTGAGATACTATGTCCATAGTGAATCTTCTAATTTACTTGTCTATAAGACACGAGTAGGTCTTCGATTATCGACAAAATTCTTTCTTTATTTCCCTTTCTTTCTCTTTACACCTCTGATTTTTAAAGTATTATATATGTGTATATATATATATATATATATATATATATTGAAATAAAAAGGGATACAAAGCAAATATTATGAGAGGGCTCAAAAAAATTGAGCTCGATTCATAAGAAACAAAAGCAACTAATGCTCAAACAGAGCGATACAAAAGTTTGACAAAAGGAAACAAGCAACTAAAGAGGGCGAGGTCTCCAAGAGTTCCCTCTACCCCTGGTTCTAGTAGCACATCCATAAATAATACTCTGCAAGGCTTCTCCATTACCAGGGGAGACCAAAATATCATCCATTAGGTTTCCCAGGGAAAAAGTAACCCCATCTTTCTACTTCCTCCGGGAGGTATACACTTGTCATTCTTCTTCAGTAGACTTGACAGTCTGATCCGAAGCGGGAAATGCTGCTGCAGTGATTGGTACTGTTGCTTGGGATTCTCCTACTCCATGAGCGGGTAGAACAACCAAGGTACCCAGTTGTTCTTCCACAGTAGGAGTAGGCACCTTTTCGGTTGTCAGATTATGAGTGTTTAGTACTTCCTTGTCTTTAGACCTGTCAAGGTGGGGAGTCTGAACTCCCTCCAGAGTAGTGGGTGCCTGAGGTGGTATTATAGCTGCTCCAATAGAAGAAGGTTGAGAGGTGACCATGTCCTGCCTATCAGTGGCTCGATCCTTCTCACCCTGTTCTGAAACTGAGGAAGGCGGTATATCCGTCGCAGGAATGTGTGGGATAATAACGTTTGTACGGGGAGGTTTAAGATTCAGATGCAGGTGGTAACACTGTTGGTGAGAGTGGCCAAGCATACGGCAATGGGTGCAGTACAGAGGTACCTGTTCAAGTTCTGCCGATTGCCGAAATCTACGATGCGTGTACCGATCCAAAGCTCTTTCGGGAAGGGTAACGTAATATCCCGTTCGATCGATATTCTAGCCTTAGAAGGTCTAGATAGATGCTCACGTAGGCGGATCGGTGTGGAGTGGCGTTCCGTATATCTTTGCGAAAGTAAAGAGAAGCTCTCGATCGTAAAGATGTACCGCAAATCCGGGAAGCGTAGCAGCACCGAAATGATGGGAGGTTCGGTGCGATGATCGAAATCCACCGTCCATTTCAACACCTTCATCACCCGATTGTACATCCAAAATATTATTACTAGCAAACACTTGGCGTAATCTGCATCATACGTTAATTGGATGAGAACGTCGCGAGCCATCCGTCTTCACATCTTCCAACTTCGATTGAGCTTCGTTTCGCTCAAGTTCGCTTTCAGATCAGTTCAAGTTTAGGATTGTCGTAGAGGAACTTACCCACTAGAAACAACCTGCAGGGTGCAGCTATGATAGAGATCTCTTCCTCGGTGAGAAAAATTGCAGGTTTGCCGTCATTACGGGATGCTTTTTTAAGAAACCCACTTTCGATACCTTGTTCGAATGCATCATGGAACCACTGCGGGAACATGTTAGAACGTGAAGGGACGCGGGCGGGGTTGTCGCCGGCGAGGGCGGCGGCGTAAGAACGACCCGAGGCCATTGTTGACAGCAGGATGGCGTGCAGCAGACGGGCTCGCTGCAAGATCACAGGTTGACCTGCGGGTTGCGGGACCTAACCCGCAGAACACATCCAGTCGAAACAGAGAAGGAAGACGCAGGTGACGCGAGGCGGCAGCGGCAGCAAGCGAATCCAAGAAAACAAACTACGACACCTTTGTCGAGTCGAGCCCGCAGCTGTAGAAAGTTGGCGTCAAGTTGTGCCGAGGACATCGACGAACACAGGCGACGAGCCGAGTCCTGCAGGAAAGGGTCGTGCTCAGCCAAGGAGACGCAGATGTAGACGAGGGCGTGCGCAGACTGCGAAGCCGAGGAGTAGCAAGACGATTGGGCCAACAGCCGATGAAAAGGAGCCAAACGAAGACGATGGAGAGGCCGGAGGTCACTAACCCTAGCAGAGCTAGCAGATGTCGCCGCCATTTTATATATATATATATATATATATATATATATATATATATATATAAGCTGCTCCTACTGCTGCAGAGGCTAAAAAGAAGGAAGAATCGGATGATGATATGGGCTTTAGTTTGTTCGATTAATGGCGTGCTAAGCTCATCCAGGATTATTGTGTTGTTGATCTCATCATTTTTCATTCAGCAAATGTTGAACTTGTCTTTATCAATTAGTAGTTTTAGTTTGTTTAGTGTTGTGATGGTGCGTACTATCTGTTTGTATTTTGGTTAAAATTAAACATTACAAATTGCAGATCAATTATGACCAATTTTGTTTTCCATATATATATCTTATGTTTAGAAATAGCATAACTGTTTTTGTGGCCACGAGGAGAAGAGAAGTTATGGTTTAGGATCGTGTACACGGCACGGAGGTATTTAAGGAAAATAATATGTATTTTGTTTAAGTGCATGTTGCAAATCAGTGATGCAGGCGAGGAAGGCTTCTGCACCATACCAATATAGGGAAAATGGATGGCTTTCAAGATAGAGAAAAAATTAGGATGTCTTTTTATGTGTCCCATGTAAGGCTCTGTTCTGCATCATAAAAAACACAGCTCCAAACCTTGCTTCATGTGTGGGAGGCATGTGGACATGAGAGCTGAAAAGAATTTCAAATGTCTCTATTCATTGTGATTCTTTCATTGACACCCCGCCGTTTCACATTAATCTCACTGTTGACTTCCCTGCAGTCAAATAGCTAAGCCCCTGCCTAATTGCACGAGTAGAGAAAAATTGTGGGAGAGCTGCGATTAAGGAGTAGTTTCAGAAATCTCAGTTTGCCACGTTCTTGTCATTGTTTTTCCCTCGAAAGGCTTGAGAGAGCTTCAAAGCTCTTATTCCCAAAAAATCTCATTGTTGCCTCTCCCCATGGGTATTGCGCAAAGGGAGAGGAAGGACTTCTGTTTTGGCGCATAGAGCAGAAGAGAAATGGCAATTTTGAAGGTTTTAGTATGTCGTGGTTTCATCGTTGTCTTTTCGAATAGCCATAATCGTGACTGTAGCACGAGAGTAGGCGGATAGAAAGAGGGGAGGCTTCAGTGAGAGCTTTCGATGTCGGCTTCAGTTGAATCGTACAAACACGTGTACGGCATGAAAGACAGAGGAAGTGCAAATCCTTTCACGTGTCTGAGAAAATCAAGCAATAGTAATGAGTGGGATCCATTTATGTCGTTCGGACTTGAAGAAGCTTCGGAAATCTTCGTGTTGAGCGGTCACTTTGTTGTTCCTCCGGTTGGCCCTAACCACTACAATTCACGAGTGGGGCTAGCGAACGGGAACAAAAATAGAGTTGTGATCACGAGAAAGGAACGGGGCTTGCCTTCATCGTGCGATACAAAAAATGGAGTGTGAGAGGTTCCTGCAGTTGAACAGAGTGCGACTGAGAGATAGAAACCTCGATATTCTTTGTTCTCGCTTCGCTACTACTTTTTAGTCCGCCCTAAAAGTAGCGAAGGGAGCATAAATAATTTCGAGGTTTTATCTCTGCCGCACTCTTTTCAGCTGCAGGAAACTCCCACCCTCCTTTTTTGTATCGCACGCAAAGCCCCTAAAAGCTAATGTGTCACGAGGATCACGAAAGAAGAATTCAAATCGAGTGAGAAAAAAAAAAACAAAACTCTCTCTGTGGGGCTAGCAAACAGGAACAGAAACAACGCCATGATCACGAAAAAGGAACGGGGCTTTGCCTTCATCAAGCGATACAAAAAAAGGAGGGCGGGAGGCGCATGCAGCTAAATAGAATTCGGCAGAGATAGAAATCACTAGTATTTATGCTCCGTTCGCTACTTTTCAGTCAGCCCTAAGAGCTACTGTGTTGTGAGGATCACGAAAGAAGACTTTGAATCGAGTGGGGAAAAAGACCAGCAGGCTTTTTGTCTCTGTGGATTTTATTAAACATTCCCCACAACTCTCCAAGTTCTTTTAATGAGTTTTGTAATAGGAATATTTTATTTAATAAATTATTTATTCCGTTTTACTTATTTATTTTATTTTATTTTAGGGTCAACAGCCATATGTTTAATTAACATAATTGTGGCAAAGAAATGTTTTATTTAATCACTGTTTATGAATAATTGATAGAAGTGACGTCAAACGGAAAATGAATTAACCTAGAATCTAGTAACCAGATTAGTAAACCTATTCTAGGCTACAATATCCTATGATATTAGCATCTCTAACCTAAGCTAAACAACAATACAAAATATTCTCTTATATTTGAGTGCAGGCAAAACAAAAACAGCCATCATCATAATTACTAATTCACCAATATTATCTTACTCGTCATACACAAGCCGGCAATTCAGGGTTTACAGAAATAAGTAACATTGACCCACCTTAAGCGCTGTGCAGCTACATAATCTGCAGCAGAGAATGATCTGAAAAAAGCGAGGTTAACTTGTGTATCAAGTGATAGTTCTGTACCCCACCTACAGCATGTAAGTCTCAGCATAAAGGCATGGCAAAACATATTATAAAAGTTCTGGGATAAAATCATAGCGATCCTAATCATAAAATTTGAAAATGAAACCTTGGATTTTAATAAAATTTCAGTCCAAATGATAATCCATACCCATCCTCACAATCAGGGTTTAGAGCACACAATGATTCAGAACCAATTGAAACAGCATGGGCTACTTGCATTTCATGTTGCTCTGGCAATACAATCTCTATAGTCTGGAAATAAAAGAAAATGAATATCAGCATGCGCTGGCCAGAAGATGTGCGAAGAATGTACCCATGCATGCCCCTCAAAATGCACATTAGTGTAAACTGTGTAATCATAAATGGACTAAAAGATCAGAATATTGGTCTGGTTTGCCAACAAACTTTCAACAAACCAAAATATTCTAAAGGTAAATTACAAATAATAAAGCTAAAAATTAAGGATAATGTTTTGGTGGCAAACTTACACTGCAACCATATATTTCTGAAAGACGATTTAGAGCATCCTCGCACTTAGTTGATATGTCAGTGCTGAAGACATCGTTAAACCACTATAGAATGGAAAATTATAAGAATGTAATTGCACTAAATTAAGTAATAATTGTAAGTTCCAACTAGATAATTATATAAAATAAGAGCATAACGCATGTAATTCGAAACAGTATAAGTTTCAATTAGATGAACGAGTAAAGATGAGAAATTCAAACCTCTGAATATTTCCCTAGTTTCACAGATTGCAAGATATCAAAACTACTTGTTGCTGACAAATCTGGCAAACATATAGGTGACTGCATTAAGAATAAACAAAGATCCATTAATTAAAAGTAGGCAACTTACGCAAGACCAAACAACATTGTATTAATTTATCTTATGACAATGTGCAAACCAGTTGTTCCCTAACTTGAGCACTTCAACATATTATCCATAAGTACAACAATAAATAGCCTACTGCTGGTGAAAGGGAAAAAGGAGTTGAATTTCATAATAAAAAATCTTAAACAAGAAAGCTTTGGACTAATCAATAAAATTCTATGTAGCTAATTAGGGTAGGTAATCATTATGTTGAATGTCTTTCCAAGTGATACAGCCAAAAGCCCTTAAACCACTAAATGGGCTAAGCTACATGAATCTTTTTTCTCCATTGTGTCTCATTGAGTGTCATAATTTCATTTAATTCTAATAGATTAAGAAAATTTTTATACATCATGCCCAAGTCCTTTTAGGTCTACCTATACATTCCTTACCGTAAGTCAAATCTAAAACATCTACTCTCCTAATAGGATCATCAGATGGTCGATGTTTAATGTGACCAAATCATAAGACAACTCTCTCTAATCTAATCTACAATTAGAGCTACACCAACCCTTTCATGGATATATTCGTTTAGCATTTTGTCTCCAAGTGTAAAGCCACTCATCCACTTAAACATTCTCATCTCAGCAACACTTAACTTACTTTTATGCTTCCTTTTATTGCTGGTTTCAATTGGTGTTCCTATTTTAGTTGGATTACGACAGGGATTTTGCTTTAGCTATGGATATTCTCACTGGAGATTTATAGGAGGATATATCTTGGTGTATATTACAAATGATAAGCCCAAGAAATAACTGCAGCGTTCAAAAAAAGCTGATCAATTTACAAAAAACACTAATTTAAACTAGTAATAAAATGAAGAAAATTCGCAGACTACACAGATTCATCATTTTAATGACCATCATTCTCACATGCCTATGCCAATAACAGCAACAAGGTAATAGGTCTGCCCTCCTGCAAAGTTCAGGCAAGAGGGTCCGACATAGCAGTAATTGCCTTTATTTGCCTCTGAGAAATAATAAGCCAGAGACGGTTAAAATTTAATGCAAGCGCAAACCTGTGGCATCTAACAATTTGGACAATTTTAGATGCAATTCATAATTTCATTTTAAAAACAGAAATGGCGATAAGCTAATAGTACATTTTTAAGTGTCGGGAATAGAATCAGTGGCAAAATGGAGAATTAAAACATGTACTGTAGCGAGAGTCAAAAGGTTAATCTCATTGCAATATGCTTCTAAACATCAAGTGTGATAAATATTGCCTAAACAAAATGCTAATGAAAACATATCTATATAAATCGATGAAACTCAAAAACTAATGCAATTAAAATAATGTTTATTCTTAATAAAAAGGATGGAGAAATAACCGGTCTTAGACTGATTCTATCATTAAAAGATGAGCCAGCCAGTGCTGCATACCTGAAATGTTAGTTTGCTTGGTCAGAAAACAATAATATTTGCTCGAACAATAGTAGATAAAAAAGAATATTGTGAAATAGAAAAACATAATGAACATTAGCAAGCCTAGCCCCATGATAATTTCCAAAGAGCACAATGGTTTCAGTAAGTTAAAAAGCATATTAAACGCAAAAAAATGTCAAAACCATAAGAGCTAAGTAGAAAAAAAGACAACATACAAAGACAACATGCAAGGGTAAGATAATAAAATATATAATGAAATGAAAGAGAAACAACTGACCTTAAGAATGCATTAAAATTAATAATCCAAAGAAAAAAACTAAAACAATTTTTAAACATTTAGCTCCAATACTTAAAGTAAAGCAAATCAACATATGCCACATCCAAATAACTAACATTTTCAGGACTTGAAGACTTAGAAGCTACGTTAAGGCCCTATGTGTTGGCATTAACGTAATTAATGATCCGATATTAAGTCATCCTCACCCCAACTAAAGATTGACTTAAATTATTCAATCTAATCTTCAGCAGAGGTAGGCTTAGCTATAGCTCAGCGCAATCAAAATTGGGACTGGACAATTTAGTATGATTAAAGCTTGATCTGAACAAAAAAAAAAAAAAAATTTAAGAAGTTTCCCGAGCCGCCTTGATTCACCCTAGGTCTGACTGATTTTCAAGTTGATGCAAAGTCGGGCCTAACTCATTCGTTTCAATCTATACAAAAAATCTATAAGATTTTTAGTATCTTCAATCGACGAGTCAAACTCATGGTCTTAATCGGCATGTGTTATATGATGATGAGGTAAAGCAACCATAGCCCTAGTCATGGATGCAGTTGGTATTTGATTTTGAAGAGGGTAGCACATATTGGTTATACAAAGGGCCAGATTCTATAAACCACCACTCCGAGCAATTTGGATAATACACCACTTGAGATACAGTAATCATTTGCGATTAGTCTAGGAGGATTCTTTACAATTATTTTTTTTATTGAAGCCTACTTTTCTTTTCATTATTAAGATGGGTTAATTTGTAAATAAAGGTTTTATAATTTTAATTGGAGTTACCCTCTTTAAAGTCACTTTCATTAGTTAAAAATGAACTTTTTGGAGGTTTTAGGATTCAACTTTTCTTAAGTGAGGGATAAGATTCCCGGTATGAGAGTTCCAAGAAAATTGTGCACGTAATAGAACCTGAGACTTCATCATCATCAATACCGAAGCTCTGAAACCTGACACAGCAACAACATCAGAGTCGCGAGAAAGAAGCTTGGCGGGCTGGAATAGAGCATTAGGCCAGTCAGTGGCTCAATCTGCAGCAGGAAGTGTGCTTTTCTTGTCATTTTAAGTGCCATAGTCTTTACCATTGGGTTTCTTACTGTGGATTCCAACTAAGAAAGAAGTGGCAATGGGAAGAGCAAACTGCTGGTCGGGATTGGAAGCCGAAGATGCAAACTTTTCTTGAATCTACAATGTGCCATTAATAATTTTGCAGTGAGTACAAGCGGCAACAAGAATTCAATGGGAATAACCTTAGGAGCACTGTTCCACAAAGGAATTCCTCTATCTTTTTAAATAAAGAAGCCTCACAACATCAATTTCTATGCTGTTCACGAGTTTCTTATCTTGTTGTCATGTTATTGAACATTTAGTTGCCTTTTTCTACTTGGTTCGTTTTCAGGACAGCTAGAATTTTTCCAGCAATTCTTAATTTTTATAAGAGGGAACCTAGAAGACATCAGCCATTAGAAGAAAGTGTCAAGACTTGTGTAGATCTCGGTGAGCAGGCCTTACTATATTCTAAAAACCGAACAGTAGCATTCATGGGAAGTCATATGCACCGGAATTCCCTTGAAAATCCATCCATGCAATCACACAGACTAACAAAACCTTATAATTCTATTTACATTTATTTCATGGTTTAGTTTTCAGTAATTTTTTACATAGCTTCCTTATTCATGAACATGTCTAGCCTTCTAAGGATTCTAGCCCAACTTTCAGACTCATCGGTATCCGGTAGTATAGCCCAAGATAGGATGACGCCTAAGAGGAATCACCAATGTCAAGCTCAAGAACAATGGAAGACATCAACAGGAAACTTAAAATTTACAGCTATGCCTTGAATATATGAGCAACAAGAATGAGTGACGCATTCAGTAATTCCAAATGACAATTACGAAAAACATGAAATGAAAAATCTTTTCCATCAAGCATTTTCAAAATCATCTGAAAAAAAGGAGCCTATAAGAGTTTCTAAGAAGGGAAGCAAAAGGCAGCTTCAAGACTACCGGGTAAAGGTGGCTATTCCAGATTATGAGGGTTAATTGGAAATAAAAGATTTCATTGACTGGTTACAAATTGAGAATATATATCAGCCTATAAGTGTATTAAGTTCGAAGCCATTAATTGAAGAAGAGTAGACCAACGCATATAGCTGCTCCCGCCAAACTCACCCACGGTCCCATAAATACCCAATCCCACTCGTCCCCAATAACCGCAGAGGCGTGATCTCTCTTCCATGCAGTCAAAAGCAAAACTCTCGACTTGTTTTTCCCCCACACATGCAGAAACAAACACGGCAGTCACCAAAGCCTTTGTCGCTCCAACATGCCACACCTCTCTCCCCCTCCGTCGTTGCCTCCATCCCGCACAAAACCGCCCCCAAGTACCCACGTTATTCTCCATTCCTGTGCCACAAAGTCTCCATCCCCATAGGATGCCTATAGTGCCGCAAACAAACCTTTACCTTTCACTATGTTTGTGTGACCCAGATGTGCTCCAACCTCTATCGCAACTTATCCCCACATGAAATCTCGTCTTCATTCCCTTCTTCGGTGCTCGCTCGACCACCGCCCTTCTCCCTCACTCCCGTAACTGAAGACCAGCCCATCTCCTACTCAGTGTCTCAAAGCCTACAAACCGAACCCCAACCTTCTCTCCACTGCGAAGAAATATTACATCAGGACTCCGCATCTAGAGTTACATGCGGAGTTCAATCAGTCGGAGCCACGTGGAATCCTGGAATAACACACGAATAACAAGGAGGAATATTCCCCCGTGTTACTTTATGGTCAGCGGTATTTTGGCTGAATAACTCGGAATAACACTGGGAATATTCTTCCGAGTTATTCCGTGTTATTCAAGTATTATTGTGGTGGTATTGTAACACCACCACAATAACACCTAAATAACGTGGAATAACACGGAGGAATATTTCGGTGTTATAATAACACGGAGGAATGATCCCCATGTTATTCCGCGTTATTCAGCCAAAACATCGCTGACTAAGGAGTAACACGGGGGAATATTCCTCCGTGTTATTCGTGTGTTGTTCCGGAACTCCACATGGTTCCTAGCGGTTGGACTCCGCACGTAACTCTAGGTGCAGAGTCCTGATGAAATATTTTTTCTTCAACTGCTACCATCCAACTGCATCTACATTATTTTTTTATTTTTAAAAAATATATACAATATTATAAAGTATATAATACAGTAAAGAATTATAAAAATCCAAGAGGTAAAAAAGAAAGAAAAATATTGTGTCGTATCTTTATCTCAAGAAAAATATTGTGTTATGTATTTATCTCACTAATTTTGTCTTTAATCATCATTGGTTGCCTCGCACCGAAACATAAAAATATGAATTATAAGTATACCCGTTCGGGCTATTCCAATTCTATGAATAAATTTACTAAGTACACATTGAACTTTTTCCAATGTGGCTAGAAAAGTTACTAAATAACTACTCATTCAAATTTTCCAACTAGACAAACAAATTCGTAGGCACCACTGTTCATTCGAGTTCATTGAAGGCCCTTGTCCACTGTGGGTTAACAGACCTCACGACAGCAATGTCGCACCGACATAGACCATAAGCGCCTTATGAGCAGGTTGGCAGGCCCAGTTCTCTCGTCAATGCCTCCTATGTGACATTGGGATATTATAAAATTTTTAAATAACTTGAAGTTTAAAAAATAACTTAAATTTGGACTATTTGGACTATTTAAAATTTAAATGACAATAAAAAAAAGAAAATGTACGTTAAAAAAGATGAAATAATCACTCGTACTATAATTCAAGTCATTTCAAAAGAACAAAGACTTGTATAAAATTTATAAAGAATTTAATAACAAACCAATTAATGGGATTGGACTTCTCTGTTATTTTAAACATAATTAGAATTGAAAATTATAAAGACGTTTGAATGTGATTGAATAAAAATTCAAGTCCTAATGCAAATGAATCATTCATTATGTGATCTAATTAAATACATGAATTGGGCCTAAATCAATATAAATGTCATTTTTAAATGCTAAATAAGTACTTAATACGCCTAGTCGCTACCGAAAATGTATTTCCAATTCACAAACAAAGAGTAGTTTGAAATTTTAAAAAAATGACTTTGCAAGTGATCTGATGATACAATATTCTCACAGTTTCATTGTTTCAAATTATCTTAAAGCTTACCAAAAATTTCATAGTTATGTTCAACTAAAATAATATGCCTCGAAATTCATGTAAATCCTTTAAGATGCACACAAATAATATATCACACTTTTAAGGTGCATGTAAACATGCAAAAAACCCTAAAATACTTTAACCATGCGTGCAAATACAATACGTGGATGCATCAAAATTCGTGTAGCATATCATGTCATGAAAAATACGCAAGTGCAACATATAAATGCGTTAGAAAGAATGCAAGTTTACTATATAAATGTTTTAACAAATCTCAAGTTCTTCTAATCAGTTAATGAAATTGAATACGCGCATGTTCTCCAACCATTGCACTGAATATTTAATCGCAATCTGAGAATACTACGTTAGATAAAATGACTCTTCACTTCAATTGCTCTTATTTCAGAACATGTGTGAATCTCCCTTTCAAAGTTAAAATTATGAATTCCCTGGTTCAAAATTAGGGCCAAGATCATCAAACTACGCATGCTCTCAAAGGACATGTCTTATCTATAGGACGTACTTGCAAGTCCCACTCACCTAGTCTGATCATCATACATAAAAAGACTGGTGTTGACGAGATTAGTATTTTAAAAATATTAAAGTGACAAACTTCAAATAAATCGCAAATAAAAGTATTTCAAATGTCCAAAATCTTTGATAATGAACATGTTGATTTAAAATCTCAAATGGAGGGGTCAATTTAAAATCAAATAAAATTGTAAAATCTCAAATGGAGGGGAAAATTTAAAATTAAATAAAATCGTAAGTCAAAATTGTGAAACTAAAAAATTAAAATATTCAAATAAAATTTACAGTTTAAAACCTAAAGAAAACTCTAGTCACCCTCCACAATAATTAGTCGAGGGAGATAATTTTATGATTGACTTTAGCTTAAAAAGAATTAATATAACATCGAGTATATCGTTATATTCGCACTCAAAAGAATCTAATGCCTATAAAAATGTAACTCGAGTCTTCTGCCTGTGTGGTTGCCCAACGACTACTAAAAATAGTTACGGCCAGAGTCTTCTAACCAGGTAGTTTGATGACAAATAACACCATTAAATTATAGTCACAACTACAGAAAAGAAATGTTCAAGATATCAAAGATGAGTGCCACTATCTAGGACTACTATACGGTATTTAGAAGGAAAATATAGTGGGAAGGTGGTTGTGAAATAACAAGAGAATGATTATATGCGGTGTTGATAGCATTTGGAAGGGAATAGAAGGCGTTCAACAGCAGTCCGAGCTGAAAAAAGCGGAAAGAACCAATAAACAACAAGGTAAGAATGTCAAGGAGGTTCCACCACCTATTCTCAAACAAGCTACAAACACGCCACTTACAAAAGGAAGAGAATACAACACTAGACAGAACAAAAATCCACAAAAATAGGAAATAACATATAAATAGTCTCAAGGAAAGTTTAGCCTTAATTAAATTCAAAATAGGCATAGAAAGGGGGTCCCACAAGAGTCTGTTCCGTTTAAGAGCAATAAATTCTGATTGTGAACTCCTGGGATGGGAATTTTCTTCCTTAATTTGTGATCCGATCAAGTGATTGCAGAAGATTGGTCCCTCATCGTTCTTTTAGGCTATGAGAGGCTTCATCTTCAATAAAAACACCCAGATCCCACTGTCTATTGCTACTCCCCACAAAACACATAAGGAGAATTTCAAAGTTGTAATTCACCGGTCTTGTCTGACCATATGGATGTGGTGTACTATAGTAATAAACTAAATCTTAATACCCAACTTACTTAGTATAGTCTTTCAGAAATAGCTCAAAAACTTCTCATCATTGGCTGGAGAGATAACATATTGGACCTTCCTTGGTAGTGGAAATGACGCGGGAGCTTTTTCCAGCACAGTTTTCTCATGGAACTGTAGCTGCTACAATACCAAAGGAAAATATATTGCGGGAGATAGGAGACGGGAGACGAGCCGCCAAAACATTTTCATTTTCTTTTCTTATTCTTGCTTTCCTATTATCTTTTGTTCATTTTTAGTTATTCCCTATATATGTGTGTGTTAGGGTTTGGATTAGTAGTTTTTCGTATGCTTAGAACCGAGACAGCCGCCCGCATCTCTTCATTCCCTCAAGATTGTAGCATTCCCCATCGATGCAACTCACCCGACAACAAGTCTGTTGTTGTCTCCATGCAGCTCCTCGCCATCCAGCCATCCTTCTCGCTGCCGCAGCCTCAGAATGGTCTCCCAGTCCCACGCCATCAATGCCGTTGTCGCCGCCATTCCAGCTCACAGTCGCTGCCTGGAAACAATCGTTTCGAGCTATTTTCTGTTGTTCCGGCCACCTGGCTATCTGTTCCTCTCATTCCAACTTGCTGACATCGCCTAACCCAAACAGTAAACTGCAACTGTTTGGACTGCCGTCCATTGCTGCCCGTCATTCATGCCAACCATAATCGTTGTTGCTCCACTAACATTGCACGGAAACCCCTTCCCTACCACGTCGCCACCTCCCCGAGTCCTCTAATTATCACCACCATCACTCGGAAGCCACCCCAACGTGAGTTTACGTGTCGCATGTATTGTATTTTCTCCTTCAACTGTGTTGGTTGTAACCATTTATTCGCTTTTAATAATATTACTTGTTTTCCTGTTGTGGTTTGGGTTAACTCTGATATCAGGAAACCAAAGAGATAGATTGTATGTTAGAAAATCCTGCAACACCCTTAATAGAGGATGCTCAATGTCTGTTATTAACTTATTGAACTCACTATCTTATAACAGAACAAATGTTACTCATCTTGCTGCTACTCCCAACATCTATAAAAAAATATTTCATGCATATTCTCAAACTGACTGAACGTTATTACATCCGACTCCTAAAACAAGGGTACAATACACACCCAATGTAAAGCAAGAGTACAATAGTCATCATGATGCGTACATTGATCATACTGCAAAGAACAGCATGATAGGATATGGCACATATCCATAAGTGCCACATCGCACCACACATGCACCTGAAATTTGTCTTCAATAGAATAGTCCACAAGGGATCTCTTGTCAACTATGATCTTATCTCCTTTTTCAACCAAGAAAAGGAATAAGGTTGGGTGTGCTTCATTGTGGTCAGGATATATACCATATTCTGACGACTGTCTGCATCCATGAAAAGAGTACACATTTTTCTTTATGATGCAAATGGGTGTGGAAGTTATTGTAGCGGAACCAATATTATTCTCTCATGGATTCGTCAAACAACTAGCATCTCTCCCTCATCCGCCAGAAGTTGATACTCCTCCCAGGCATCCACATTTTCCTCAACAATGAAAGATACCACATTTCCAGTTAGGAAATCATACGCAATGTGTTGAAAATTATAACACATAGAGCACTTCATGGCGGAACAAATTTTAGAGTGCTGGTGGTCTCCACATTTTCTTCACTCTAAACTTGTTCCTCTCCGGACATGGTAAGCTTGAGTCCTCCAATAGTTATACTCTTAAACACTAATCCAAGTGTTGAGCTCTATCTCTAAGGTGTAATGGTCATCTAGAGCATTGTTGTTTTTTCACCTTGAAAGTTAGGGTATGTATATTGAATAGAGACCAATATGACTATAAGTGTACCATATTATTGATAGATAGCTTCAGTCCTCCATGGTATCTCTAATGTGTGCTCCCTATGTTCTGAAGTCTTTCTTTTCCTCTTCTTAGAGCCTAGGATCTAGCCCTAGTGTTTCCTATCGACTATCTTAGAGGATTAATGACTTCTAAACCCACACAATTTTGAAGCTCAAACCATCTCTTAACTGTCTTATGGAGCATCATATAGATGATCCCAAGTCATCCCCATTTGGTCGAATGGTTATGACCTCAAGCCTTCACCACCTGGTTGAGTGGCTAGGGTTATGTATCATCACCATCGGATCGAGTGGCTAAAACCAACACGTTGGGGCCCAAAGGGAGTTCCAGTAGGGTTTAAAAGTCTTGGAAGGTCCATTACGACTTTCGTGCGTATTCACAATACACAAACACCGCAATTCGTACGTTCACGCACATAAATACTAAAATTTACATCATCTACACCTGTAAATAATTTACCATTAATCAAAATCAAAATTAATATCGCGAACCCAAAATTCGAACAAAACTAAATTTGACGCAGTTTTGAACCGATCGACCCGAACGACACCGGATGATGAAATGAACCGCGTCGGCGCATTCGAAACGTCGATTTACCCAGGAGAAACCCATTTTATATGGTTTTGCGCAGGAGTGATAGTGCGCGAATGGTAGAATTTTAAATCTTAAATATTATAAAATAAAAAAAAGAAAAAAATTCTAAAATCTCTAAATCCCTAACTCATGTAAACAGTTCGCATTCGACCTACTCGAACCCGCCTCCTCTTCCCGCACCTGAGCCCTAAGCCGAACTCACGCGAGCCCTAACTGCTCGGTCGAGCTCCCGTCGCCTCTCTTCTTCGCAATGCTTCAGCTCGAGGTCCCCCACCGAAGCCCTTTACACCTGTCGTCACTCTCCCTGCTGCACCAACGCCACTTCCTCCCTGCATCTTGCTCGCCACTTCTCCCTATGCAGCCTGCTCGCCACTTCTCCCGTCTCCTTTGGCTCACCACCAAGTAAAGTGAAGGTAAGCTTCTCCTCCTTGGCTATAAAAACCCCGTGTAGGTTGGGGGTTGTTGAAGTTTTGGGTTTGCTGGAGCTTTGTTGTTGAAACTTCAAGGGCTGTTGTCAAAATTCCGGGTGGTTGTTTGAGTGTTGGGTTTACAGGAGTTTTGTTGTTGAAACTTTGGGAAGTCATTGGAATTTTGTTGTTGGAGCTCCATTCATTGATTCATTCTTCTTGTTCTTGGGGCCTTTTCAAGCTCTACTGGTCTTCTTAGGGTAAACTCTTGAGCAGTTGATTCTCCTCCCTTGGCTTCTTCTTTGTCGCCCATCCTCCCTTTGCTACTCTATCATCGAGCTGCCCTGCCAATTTCTTTCCTCACATATTTTGTTTGCAGCTCAGTAGCAGCTGTCGGTCGTTAAATTGTTGGAATTAAAACCTTTGAAGAGTGTAAAATGTAGTTTTGTAAAAAAGGGTTTTGATTTAATTTAATATATATAGATTTCTAGAAAATAATATTGTAAATTTGAAAAGAATGAATGGACGAATCTCATTCATTTAGTAGTTTGAATGAATGAGCACAATATCGCAAGCGATGCATCTATCTCGAGGAATAGACATACTGTTTGATGATACGACTCGATCTAATAAACTACAGAATTTATGACATCCGTTCTGGTCTGCGAACATTTTGTGTTGACCGACAAGTTCTCTTATTTAATATAAAAGAATTAAATAGGGTTTAAATTATCTGGGTTCTTAAAACTCCCTATAGAGGCAAGCCATTATAGTAAATTACCTCTCAAATAACCGAAGTCACCTGAAAGAACTCTCGATTTAGAACAGAGGTATCTTCATGAATTCAAAGGTTAGGGTTTTCAAAGTAGTGTGGTAATAGGAAATCCAATAGATGAGTGCTCAAGATTGAAAATGTTTTTATAAGAATCCAAAGGAAAGAAAGGTAGGGGATGTCACGGATCTCAAGCAGAACCTCGAAAACTTCCTAGATTATCCTATTGTTGGGTTTTAAATTTTGGGAATGAATTTATTTAGATTTCAATCCTGCCGATTATTAATTATAGGAATTATATTTACAGAATATCCGATTATGTAAATAACCTAGAAGATAGCAGGATTTACGTTGTATCGGACGACGACCTAGGAATCCTAAGGCGAGTTATGGCTTATATTGCACAACATAGTTGTGAAAATACCTAAAAGAAAATGTGAGGATTTATGTCGCACTAGGCAGATTACCTGGAAGTCCTATGGCTCGTTATTTAAACTAAAGGAATGTTTTGCTGATATAGTCTCATTTTGTTGTTGAAGATTGTCCTTCTTCGTCTGTTGTATCCTCGTCGTACTGCCCTCGAAGTTTTGCTCCGTGCTTCATGTTGTATCAGTGTTGAGTTTTAGATTTAAAAGTGGACATGCAATTGTTGGGTCGGTATTTATGTGTGTTTTACAGTAAACAAGGGTGTATGCTACAGTAAACAAGTGTACATGTTATAGTAAATAGGAGTAAAGGCTACAGTAAAAGGAGAGCAGTAGTGGTAATTTGCAGTGTAAAACAGGCAATAGCAGTACAACACAGTAAAAAGAAAGCAGTGGTAGTAATACATGTAGCAGTAGTAGAAGCAATAAAAAGTGTAATGAAAAATGCTATAAACTTTAGTTACCTGAACGCCTTGTTATTTCATATTATTATTCCTGTAAAGAGAGGATTAAAAGCATAAACAAAGTAGGAGCTAGTATAGAAAAAAAGTGGTCCAGTATTCCGAACTATCTGTGAAAGGTAAAACCCAAAACACCGTGCGGAAAGCCAAAAGCGAGGAAATTTGAAAAGAAATTCGTGAAAAAAAAACACTCGAAAAAAACCAAGATTAGCCGTAGAAAAACCGAAAAGAAAAAAAACCACGAGCAGTCCATGGAAAACTTAAGGAAAGCCACGAAGTACGGACTAACAACCCGAAGGACCGTAAGCATGATGGTGGAGAGGACTCAGAATCAGGACCCTGTGTCAAATCAAGACTTTAGGGCCATAACGAATCATGTATGTGTGATCCAACACTAGTAAAAGGTTCTCAGTCTAACAGCTACAGAAGGAGGAAACTCCTAACCTGGTTCATACGACATACCCGTGAATTTTTTTTTTATAAAATGTTTTAGGAAAGATTTCATTTCATTATTTTTTTTTTGAAATAAATTTTGATTTGTCATTCAATTAAAAGAAATTTTGATATTATTTTTTTCTCTTTTTTTTAAAATGAATGGATCAGTCATATTAGCAGGCGGAAACTTCCAACTACCTGTAGAGGCGAATGGTACCCATTTACTAAGTGTTAGAGATGTGGTACTGCCGATCTCTCATCCTTGTAAGGTCATTGAGTCAAGATCTTGCTAGGACCTCTCACACATGCATAAGTGATTCTTTCATCACTTGTGCCTAGCCTCAACTAACCTACTTTACAATTGCTAGATGGCCCACATATAGCAAAAGGCTATATGTCCACATAGATCATGCAATTTGGCTCGTTGTTCGCGAACAGCTAGTGTTCGGCTCGTTAAGTAGCTCGTGTTCGGCTCGTTCGTTAAGCCTAACGAGCCGAACACGAACAAATTTTTAAGCTCGAAATGTTAACGAGCCGAACACAAACAATCGTTTGTTCTCTCGTGTTCGACTTCGAATTGGCTCGAAATAAAAAAATAATCATATAATTATCTATATAATAATTTATTATATATATTATTATATATTAATATATTATATATATTTATATTTAAGTTTAAATCATAACTCGCTTGTGCAGTAGCGTGGTTATGCTTCGTTTCCATTCATTTGGTCCGGGTTCGAATCCGCGCTAGACATATATTTTTTCAATTAATTTTAACGAGCCAATTTCGAGCCAGAGCACGAGCCGAACACGAACAAGCCATTTCGAACACGAGCCGAACACGAACACACCTTTCACGAGTCATTTCGAACACGAGCCGAACACGAGCCGAGCTAATTTCGAACAAGCCGAACACGAGCCAAGCCTGAGCTCGCTCAAGCTCGGCTCGTTTACAGCCCTATGTGCACACTTATGCTTTGTACATAAGCGCAGAAAACCCAGCCAAGAAGCAAGAAAGGAGGAGACGATCCATCTAAAAGAACGGCAAAAAGAAGATGAGTAGTTCCTCAAAACCGCAGAAAACAAGCGATCCTGAAATGCCGACGACTCCGACCTGACAGACCTAGCTAAAATCTATCATAGGGAAGAGCTCTGACGACTCTCGCAAAGTCTAAGACCTAAGAACTTCACACCTCTTAGAAAGGCCTGCCAGACTTCCTAAAAGAAGTCTCCCTCTACTTCTAAAATGACAAACTAAGACTCTCGAAAATATCCCAAAACCGTTATGCAGGTGACTGCAGCTAATTTGACAGGGAACCTCAAAATAGAGTAGGTCAAGCAGTTTTAGAAAACTCCGAAAGTAACGCTAAAAGACTCCCAAATCCGACAGCCCGAAGCTGCCCAACATCCAAGACTACTCCCTGACCCGGACCAAGACAAAGCCAAATCATCCCAAAATCATAGTCCATAATTGCCCCAAACCCAAGATATCAACATGCCAAACACAGGGCCATCCCGAGTGTCAAAACCGAGCTATGTAAAGTACCAAAATAGAGGCTGCAACAAGCAAAACCGAGCAGCTAACAGGCTCAAAATAGGGCCAGCTCACAGGGTAAAACTGAGTCATATAAAGTACCAAAACAGGGGCTACAGCAAGCAAAACCGAGCAGCTAACAGGCTCAAAACAGGGCCAGCTCACAGGGTAAAACCGAGCCCACACAATAAGCCAAAACCCAGTTGCCCCAAGTTATAAAGTCAAGCCATCATGAGGCAAAACTGAGCCCTAAACATGTTTGAAAACAGGGGGGCAGCAAAGCCACACCCAAGCCCAATCAAATGCCAAAACCAAGCCCCCCGTCTACTCAAATCAGGGCCAACACAAAGGCAAAACTGAGGCACAAAGAGGCAGAAATCAAATCCACACAAGTCATAAAACCGAGCCCGAATAACAGGCCAAACGCAGCTGCCATAAGCCCTGAAACCGAGCCAAGCCTAAACACAAAAGGAGTTTCAAAAAGCATGTGGATACTTTCCAATAAGTGCAAGTTCTTTCACATGTGGAAAGGTACAACAATGAAATAACATAAGAAAGAATCATAATACGTGCTTCTCCAATGTCCATTCCAACACAGAGCCTCACCAACCAATGTTCCCCAAGCCTTGCAAAATCGTGGCCCAAGTTGAGAGCCAAGGACCCAGCACTCCAAGCCTAAAAAAGAGCCTCTCAAGCCCCTCCTCAAACCAACAAGATCTCAACTTCAATGGCCACATTTGGAGCCATTAAATTGCATTTAAACTTTATAAAAGTAACTAACAAACAAAGAAACCTTTAAATAGGCTCCACAACCTTCCAAAAAATACAAGTAACATGGGTGGAAGAGACATATCAATATTTGTAAAGGCTCAAAATGAAGTCCAACTCTCCCTACAAGCACGCTTTCCTTCCCCCCATTTTCCATGCCATGATATCATTATAAGTAAGAAACGTTAAAAGCATAGATGTGCAAGTTCAAAAACTAGTTACAAGAGGGCAATGAAAGTGAACAAAGCAAACAAGCCCAGGCAAGCCCCAAATCAAACAGCCTGCCACGTTCCAACATGTACTAAACCATGCATCAAAGAAGGAAAGGGGAAAGAGAGAAATATCACTTTCACACGTATGCACTTCACAAAGAGGTAAACCCCCAAAGCTTTCAAGTAGAACATGTTAAGCCCAAAGTAATACTAATAGAGGAAGTACGACATGCCATTTAAAGCTTCTACCTAATGCTTGAAACTCAAGCCCCATATATTCAATGCAATTTTCAACAAGGTAAGAAATTATAGAACTTACAATCAGAAGAGAAGAAAAAGGGGAGGAGTAGTTGGTAAAACTTTACCACCGAAAGCACTTCACAACTAACAAGCATGCCAAACCATAGAACAAAAGGATTTATACCTCAGTAGTGCAACAACCAACCAAGCAAAAGTGTCGAGTGAGCCAAATGGGAGGCCGAGAACCCAGCTAAGAGATCGAGCAAGCAAGGGCTCGAACAAACTCAAGAGGAGAAAGAAAACAGGCTCTTCTGAACTCTCTCTCTCACTCTCTCTCTCTCACAAACAGTGAATTAACCAGAGAACATGAGAGAAAAGAGAAAAGCAGCAACTCCCCTCCAAAGAACCAGCCAATCAAAATGTCCAACAACAACAAAAAAATGTCCAACCCCCCTGAATTCCCTAAATTGGGGGTTATATAGTAAGAAGAGATGGGAAGAGCCAAGCTAAACCCAGAATAATCCAAACTCACCCAAGGACTCACCGAATGCCAGCAGACGTAAGAGACGGGTGAAACCATCGCAACAGGCCACGCACCAGGGAGAGGGTCGAGAGAGAAGAAGGAAGAAGCATTGGGAGGAGAGAAGCTTCTCTATTCATGCCAAAGAGGCAGACGCCACAGTCGTTCAAGCACCAAAAAGGAAAGTCCAAAGCGTCGAGAGGAAGGAGCTCGGGCAGAGCCTCATAGGACGTCGCCTCCTCTTGCGTGAAGAGGAGAAGCCAAGGTACAATGGGACGAGACGGAACTGAACCAAAGAGCTCGTTCGAATCAGAGCTAGGGTGAGAGTGCGCACGATCCCGCCAGAGAAGAGGGAAGAAAGGGCATGGGTGCGGGAAAGGCGTTTAGGGTTTTAATTAAAGAGAAAGGGGGTAATTAATTAAGTATAATACAAATTAATATTATATAATTTATCCAAATGCGTCGTATTTTGCGCCGTTCCTTCACACTTGGAACCCTGGCAAAATATATACCCTCCCTAAGCAAATTCAACGTTCCGGACGCACCGGCGCAGTCTATTTCGTGATTCGGAGTCATTCGGACAACCTCGTCGACGATCGGTTTGAAAGAGCGTCGAATTTGATCATGTTTGAAATTTTGGCTCGTTGTCGATCGTCCTGAGATTCTGACTTCAGCTTCGATCCGTTGCGGAGTGTTTGAAGGCGTCGAGGCCGCAAATCAAAGAATTTGTGTGCAGTGGTGCAAAATGTGCACAAGGTCGTCCTAGGGTCTGGTGATCCTATAGGGACACCTCTGGAGTTCCTCACGTCAATTCCAACATTCTATGCGCTAGAGGTACATAATTACGTGAGAGACTCCAAAAAGAGTGATGAGGTGGTTTCAAAACTCCTAAAACGAGGTAAGTCCCACACTAAGGATCTAAGATAATCAAAGGGAAGACCCTAAGGCTAAAACCTAAATCCTAAGGAGGAAACTAGATCTTGAAGAAAGTGAGGTCAACAGCGGCCTAACAGGGCGCTTGGGCCTGCATGCTAGGTTGCATTTCTTTTTGTTATTCATTTTGCATCAGGAAAATTTAATTTGGCTAAAATATGGCTGCAGTTTTTTTAGTAGGTTTGCCCACTGTTTGGGCTGCAATTTTTGGGGTTCTTTGGATGGTTTCGTAGTATAAATGGCTGCAGTTTTTTTAGTGGTTTGCCCACTGTTTGGGCTGCGGTTTCGGAGATTCTTTGGATGGTTTCGTTGTATAAATGGATGCAGTTTTTTGAGTGGTTGCCCACTATTTGGGCTGCAGTTTCGGGGAGTCTGGATGGTTTTATTACATATTTCGCTGCAGTTTTTTTTGCACTGGTTTGCCCACTATTTGGGCTGCGGTTTTGAGGGTTCTTTGGATGGTTTCGTTGTATAGATGGCTGTAGTTTTTTCTGAGTGGTTTCCCACTGTTTGGGCAGCGGTTTTGGGGGTACTTTGGATGGTTTTGTTGCATATATCGTTGTAGATTTTTTGGCATTGGTTTGCCCACTAATTGGGCTGCGGTATTCGGGGTTCGTTGGATGGTTTCGTTCTATACATTGCTGCAGTATTTTTGAGTGGTTTGCCCACTGTTTAGACTATGATTTTGGGAGTCTATGGTGGCTTGCCTGGCTGCGGTTTTGGGAGTTCTTGGTGGTCTGTCCGGCTACAGTCTTTAGGGCTTTTGAAATTATTTGGAGGCCTATTTCTGTTGCTCCTAGCCTTGACTGCTATGATAGTTCTTGCTAGGATTTTGCTCCACGTTGCCCCTAGTCATGGCCTAGTGAAAAGCGCTTCCTATTAGTTTTTTTGTGATGTTTCCCGTTGGTGGCTTATCTCCTGCTGCTGCCCCTAGCTGTGGCTAGGAGGTGCTTTCTATGGGGATTTTTGTGATGTTCTCATTCCCTTTGCTGCCCTTGGTCGTGAGCCCTTAAATTCCCTTTGTTATAATAAGTTTACTCCCTTTCTTTCTCTCTCTTTATAGTCTTTACATGAGAATCATTGGTGCTTTCTATTGATTTTGGAGAGAAGCTTATGTGTTGTATCATTGTAATATTGAAATATTGCAAGTTTTAAATGAGCTTTTCAAATGCACATTGTTGAATGTTTGTCGGCCAGCTTTTGTTTCAATTTTTGAAAGAATATAAAATTTAGTGATTTAGTTTAATATAAAAATGTATATGATTTTGAAAATGGTTTTGAAAGTAGTTTAATTTTGAAAAATGAGACCTCCTGGATCTCATTTGTCCAGTAATTCGCATAATCGTGTCCGATGTCACAAATGATACACGTTCTCGAAAGAGTAATGTATCTTGCGACGGTAGACCCGATCATACGAATTAAAGCTACGTGACATCCGTTTGATCTGCGAACCTTTATGTGTGACCGAACAGAGTTCCCCTACCTAATAGAAAGACTCAGGTAGGGTTTATTTTACTCAGGTTCCAAGCTCCCTATAGAGCAAGCCCCTATAGTTAATTACATCCAAAATGACTCGTGTCACTTGGAAAACTCTCGATAATGATCGGTGGTTTTGTCTTGAGATTCAGGGTTTAGGTTTTCACGTAGGACGTGGAAAAGCAAGTGGGAGTGGCTCAAATGGGAACAGTTATTTTCGGAGTCCAAAGGAAAGAAAAGGTAGGGGATGTCACAGATCTGAGGCGAACCCCAGTGACTTCCCAACTATCCTATGGTGCGACTGCGTTTTGGAGACGATGTTAATTAAATGTTTAATCCTGTCAATTTTATTATTTGGGACTTACACTTGCTTGCATAATACCCGATTATGCAAATAGCCCGCAGAGATATGAGGATTTGTCATACCGTACGACAACCTCGAAACCTAAAACGTGTTAGGACTGTACGCCATGAGACGGTTGCTGACGAAGTTCTAAAGAGGAAAGTTGAGGGTTTATGTCACGCCAGGCGAGCTACCTCGAAGTCCTATAAGCTTGTTATTTAAACTAGAAATGAGTTTTGCTGAAGAAGATCCTCTTGTTGCGACTGCGTTTTGGAGACGATGTTAATTAAATGTTTAATCCTGTCAATTTTATTATTTGGGACTTACACTTGCTTGCATAATACCCGATTATGCAAATAGCCCGCAGAGATATGAGGATTTGTCATACCGTACGACAACCTCGAAACCTAAAACGTGTTAGGACTTACGTCCACGCAAGACGGCCGATGTAGCTCTAAAGAGGAAAGTGAGGTTTATAGTCACGCCGGGCGAGCTACCTCGAAGTCCTATAAGTTGTTATTTAAACTAGAAATGAGTTTTCTTCGAAGAAGATCCTCTTGTTGCTCAATCCAAGCTCCTCATTGTCTGCCCACGAGTTAGCTCGGCTCCAAGCCTATCGAAATGAAATCCCAAGGTCTAAGGTTCAAATGGTTTTGTCAAGTGTGTTCCAATGTTTCGTGTTTTGTTGTTTTTTCGGCTTTAGCATGTTGCAGTAAAGTAAATTGACGAAGTAAAGTTGCTAGAAAGTAAAGCGCGATAGAATAAACCGTAAAGTCGCATCTGAGCATCTGTATACAGTTAGTATAATTTGTATTGCGAGCGTGTACGATTTGCAATGGATTTAAATAAACTTGCAAACGAAGTAAGCGAGAAATAAAAACCGGACACTAAAGTCGGAAAATAAAGAAAACAAGTCGTAGAAATCGCAAACAAACTCGTAGTACGCATATGGAAGATCAAGATCGAGTATAAGACATCGGAAAGGTTGGGCTCGAAGTTTGATCATGTCTTATCCTACGCTTGGATAAGAGTTACTGAACTCGACGATCTAAGGAGTGGTAATCTTAACCCAATCCAAGTAATTAACAATGAACGCTTTATATATTTTATATGGAAAAATTCTTTTATTTTCATGCAAAAGTTGTTTAAGATTTTATCACGAGTTCTTTTAACAAGCAAAAGAGATTTTTATTTTTGTTTTTGTAAATATTTTGTAAAATGATAGAGTCCACGGTCGGTCACTCTAATCGTGCTTGTGACTATCGACGACCTAAGATTGTCTGGAGGAAACAATCTAACCAAAGTCGGCGAATAGTATCACTCGGTCCTTTCCTCTCCCTATGGAGTGTCCTCGAGTGAGAGATACTATTCTAATTATCCCTCATATCCCTCTATCCCTCGTGTAGCACACATAAGCATTATTATCATCGCCTCGCCACCTAGCACCTCGTACTCACACCAGTCCGATGATCTATATGTGTAGCGAAACAAATGTCCCCAATCGCGGTGAGGATTTGATTGTGAATGTTCAAGTCTCAAATCTCGGCGTTGGGTTTGAGTATTGGTTAAGTCGTTTCAAGAATTCCATTATTCGATTTGATTAAGGAAGGGTGAACCAAGCCCTCGGTGCATTCTCCTGTCTAGTGTCTTGAATGGCTTTGTGAATTAGGTCGAGTGCCTAGTTCACTATGCATTCGAAGCTTAGGCAGATGGGCTCTCGCCTAGGGTGTGCTCCAAGGTCCAGGGAGCTCGCAGAGTGAAGGTTAAGTGAGTGAATCACCTGGGTGTGCTCCTCAAGCTCAGGAGGCTCATGCTTCTGTGGATTAGGTGAGTGACTCTCACCTGAGTGTGTACCTAAGCACCAGCGGAGCCTACACTTTAACTTGTGTCTTCAGTGACTAAAAGTGTTTTACTCTTCCTCAAGTTAAATCAGAAATTTCCCATTTTTTGTGACTTAACCGTTAAAATAAAAGAAACAAAACAAAAGAAAGAATACCGACTCAAAATAACAACATTTAAAGTTTCCATGAACATGTAAATCAATGATTAAATGATGCCTAAAATCTTCATGAAATAAGCCCCAAACAACACTTTTGAAGTCCAAAAGCAGTAATTTCAAAATATCTCAAACAACCACTTCGAAATGCTTTAAACAACCACAGCAAATTCAAATACTCCAAATAACACTTTTAAAGCTCCAAAACAGTAATTTTAAGTCTCTAAACAACCATTTAAAAGAACCCCAAATGATACTTTTATGTTAAAAAAAAAATGCTTAAGACTAGCCCAAATCAATCAACAAAAAGGCTCCAAAATGGTGCATTTAAAGGTCCCGAGACTGTAGTAAAGTAAGCCCTAAACAGTTCCAAAACATCCCAAAACAAGGTGTTTTTAAATACTCCGAGACTGAGGCAAAACCGGCCCAAACCAGCAAAAAAAAAAAAAAAAAAAAAGTGACAAAACCTCTCTAAAAGGGTACAAAATAAAAAAAATAAAAAATTAAAAAATTAAAAAAAGAATGCAGCGAAACCAGCTAAACCAATCCCAAATCAGTGACAAAACTTTCATAATCAGGTACATTTAAAGCTCTAAAAACTGCAACAAAATCGGCCTAACCAGACATTTTAAATGAGACTCCAAGCCCTCTAAAATTAGTAATGGATCAAGCATCCGAATGACATATAGAGCTTCTAAAATCAGCTAGTAAGTCAGCCCTTTAATCACAGGTAAAGTGATAAATCCACAAGGGGTTAAAACTCATAGTGTTATATGTGAAAATTCTCAAGGAATTATTTGCTGCATATGTAAATTCACTATTAAAGGGTGAGAGGAGCAAAGCATAGTATTGTGAGGCCAGCCATTCTTTCTCTAGTAATATTGATACAGTAAAAAAAAAATTTTTCATAAGATATTAATCCTCCAGATATTTGCATTTTTTTTTTTTTTGACTAAATCATAAATCCGATTAACATGATTGAGTGATAAGTGTTTGGAGATCTCCAGAAAAAAAAAAAAACAATCCCTAAAATAAAGCTTCAAGAGAATTACTGGAGCATGCTAAAGTATCAATCATTCTTAACAATTATCGCAGGATGCTTTGTATCATGGGATAAAAAGCATTTCCAAGGTCAAATTAACAACATAGATTTTTCAGAAATCCACAATGACACCAAAACAGGCAGAGAAAATCATCACAACAGCTTGTTAGACATTAAAGAGAGCATGTAGATGGCTAATTGAGAAGAGGAGTTCATGAGAAGAATCCAAATAAAAAAAAGTGAAGTCCTTTCAAACCTTTGGGAAGAACGGGGGCTGAAAAGAAAAGGAGAAGTGCAGAAATTTTGGCTCTGTTCGCTTTGACCTCGTCACTACCTCCTTGCTAGCTCTGTTCGTAACTGTATCGTGAAGGGTAGGTCACAGAGGCGATGGTTTCGGGCGAAGCAGTTGCTGAGTCGTGCGAGAGGGGGGAGACCTTCGCTGCGGGAGACGTCGAGCAGGCGCGAGGCTTTCTGTCGGAGAGCAGGGACGCGGGCTTCGGTTGCGCGAGAGAGAAGGCGAGGCGAGCAGGCGTCGAGCGTGAGGAGCGGGGAGCAGGCGAAGCAAGCGTGGTCGTGCGAGACAGAAGAGGAGACGCAGGTTCTCCGTGCGGTGAGGAAGAGGCGAGCAGGAGAGCGAGGCGCAGGACGCAGGCTCGAGCAGCGATGGATTTCGGTGCGGTGCCAAGGAGAGGCCAGCGAGGGAGGGAGGAATTGAGGCGCAGGCGAGCGGCTTCTGCGTGGAAGAGGCGAGGGACTACTGTCGAATAAGGAGAAAAGCGATCCGCCTATCCTATAGCCGCGTTCGTCCGTTACAGGTGATTGGGCGCCAAATTAAATGATTTCCATGCAGGGAGGTGTTTAATTGGAAAATATTAACACCTGATTACATTTAATTGATATGAAATTAAATAATAGATTTGAATTTTAAATTTGAAATTCAAAAATCAGTGAGCTGAAATGTGCAGTTCGAGCTGTACCATGGTTGAACCTAGATCGAGCCTAAACCAGCATTCCGCAAATTAAAAGAAATATGCATCAATTTTCGTGTCGACTGCTCGCGCGCGGAACCATAACAATATGGGTATCCTTCCTAGCTAAATTCGACGTCCCGGACGCATCCGTGTGGTCCATTTCGTCATCCGGGGTCGTCCGGACAAGTTCGCCGACGATCGGGTCAAAAAGTGTCAAATTATGTGTGCGTGAATTCGAACGTCATTAAGGGTTCACCTAAAGCCGTCTGCCCCTATGGGAACTCATTTTCGGGCCCTCTACATGTTAGTCCTCGCCTTCGCAACAAAGAGTCGAGTGCTTCGGGACTACTCTGCGCAGGTCTTACAAAATGGGTCTAGAAGTGGCTCGAAGCTCTATGTGAGGTGGGCTCCATTACTAGTCCGCTAGGATGGTCAATACGGAACTCTTAAGGCTAGATCCTAGGGTCTAGGAGGAAGAAAGCTAAGACCTCACTAAAATGAGGTCAACAATGTTATAAATTGTTTTGGATGTGGTTTTGATGTTCGATCCACCTTTCACTTCTTTGCCTTTTCAGATGGATTAGTCTCTCCTCTCTCTCACCCCATTTTCTTCTTTTCTTTCTTTGCATTTTGATTTGATTTAGTTACTAAAGTCTAAAACATAAGCGCGCATATATGGTCGTGGCTATATATGAACCATCAAAACAAGCTGTAAGTTTGATGGTTTTAGAGTTTAAGGATGATGACTGTCATCTGCTTATAAAGCGGAATAATATCGCATCCTACGATAACGGAACTCGATTTAGGAACCTGATGCGTATGTAGGATGTATATATTATTCACCGATAATAGGCTAGCGAGACACCTTGCCTTCTTAAGCTCCTAGCAGTCCTAGCCCGACAGTGTGATCGACTTGTGGACGATCTATTCTACAAAATATACAGATCTAACGACATAACATATATTTTCCTTACAAAAAAAAAAAAACTTTCGATTGCTAAATAAAACAAAGCTACTTTTGCCTATATGCATGACAAACCACAAACTTTAAATGATATGACATGAACATCCACTTGTCATTTACATGTATTTGGCTAAGAATTGTTCTCATAAGATTGAATTGTTGGAAATTTCTAGCAGAAAGTCGGGCTTTATGTACGTGGATGATAGATGGTTGTCTATAGAGTCCTTCAGGAATGACAAATCTGAGTCTACCCCGACCTGAATGCCTACAGTTTTCCTTGATTTCCCGTATGTTTCCTACGATTTTGTTTGAGTTTTCGTGGGTCACTTGTGATTTTCTTCGAGTTTTCCATGTATTTCCTATAGTTTTTTTCTGAGTATTTACGGGTCGCTCGTGGTTTTCATCGAGTTCTGTCCGTCCGAAACATTTTCCCCACCTGCTAAATTCTATACTATACTTGTTTACTTTTATCTGCGACGCCAATCTCATTTGTAGGAGCAGCAGACACGCCAAGTACACAGGTTTATTTTATACTTGTTGTATTTTATCATCTTTACTGCACATCTATTATTTTTCTTTATTGCACATTTTACTGTTTTCCTTACAGCTCTTTACACTGCTTTCTTTTACTGCACTTTCTTCTAACATATCTTATTTATATTAATCGCAAGACCTTCAGGATAGAGAACAATAGTCAATTTACCTAGGGTGAACCATTGTAAAACATTAAACATGAAACTGCTACTACATAAAGCATGGAGCAAGCTTTAGTGGGCAGAACGATGAAGATATAGCGTACGGAGGATGACAATCTACAATAGCAAAACAAGCCGACATCAGCCAAACCTTTCTGTAGAATAAATAACATAACTCATAGGACTTCCAGGTAGTCTGCTTGGAGTAATGTAAATCATCACCTACGCAATATAAGTCCTAACATTTTTAAGATTCTGAGGTTGTCGTGCGGTACAGTGTAATCCTCATATCTTCTCAGGCTAATTTTACAATCAGGCATCATGCGAATGTAAGCCATAAATCATAAAAACGACAGAATTAAATGCTAAATAAAATCATTTCAAAGACATAAAAAGCCCAATAATATGATAGATGAGAATTCACTGAGGTTCTCCTCGTATCTGTGATATTTCCTACCTTTCACTCATTTGGCCTCCTAAAAATAATTGTTCCAACTTGAATCATTCTCTTTTGACTTTCTCACGCCCTACCTTGAAAATTAAACTTTGAAATCTTGAAAATAGAACCACTGATCTTAGTAGAGAGTTTACTTAAGTGACATCAGTCATTTAAGATGTAATTAACTATCTTTATTACGTAAGAGAACTTGTCTTTCGTACACAAAAGATTTCGCAGACCAAACGGATGTCACAAATTCTTTAGTTTAGATGGTTAATGCTACAAACAAGTGAAATGACTATCATTCATGATAGCGTATTACTTTTGGTATTGCGCTCGATCATCCAAGCTATCAAATATGTGAGACTCATTCGGTCTCGTCATTTATTTCAAGAATTAAAATATTATTTTCTCATTTATTTCAAAATTTAAATATTATATTTTTCAAGTTCACAATTACACTCTTATATATTAAATTAAATTTAAATGATTTTTTCAAAAATTTCGGCCGACGCCTTGGTTCTAGCAACTTATACTTTAGCATGAGTTAATCAACTTCAATCGTATACTCTTGCACAAAAGAATCTTTTTGAGGTAGGTTTTAAAATGTAATGAACATATACTGTCAATAATGCGGCGAAAAATTATTACACTACATCCACCTTTTCATCTTAGAACATATGGCAATCCTTTTCTTTTATTCTCGCTATAAAAAATGTTTTATATTCTCCCACCGTAGCAAAACGTTCTTCTTGAGCTTGATGTCTATCAATCTAAATCTATCGTCCTGAAAACGTCATTATACTCAAAAATTGATTCTATTATTTGAAGTTACTGAATGAATTTATTTGAATCCATAAGATCGTTAAAATCTGATAAATACATCTTTACTTCATAATCACCGTCTGCTATACTCAATCTTGAATCTATGTCGCATTAGCTCTTCATCGCTCAAAACTTCTTTATGAAAAGCGTTTCTTTATCTCCATCTGTATGATTATTTTTTTTGTTATAAGTAACTTCTCCAAATTGTCTTCTTTCACAATCAGCTCACATGAAAGATCCGGCTGCATGTCCTTAATAAGCTCCTGAACACCTCGTTAAGGATTTCTCTTGGCGGCCACTATAGGAAAAGGCGTTATAAGCGACGACATCACAGACAACTTATTTTATCTCATAAATATTGGTTTAATTTCCAACAGCTTGGCGACAGATACTTAATCTTTAAATTTTCCTGCAGTATTACTACTCTCCAAGACGTCGCTTTTTAACATAAAACATTTCTGACAATTTAGTTAGACTTACCGAAACGGTAAACCGTCGCTTATTATCTAAATTAAAACCGACGAGTAGCTACCATAACAAAACTGTCAAAACTTATCCTTTATACCGCCAAAATCCCTAATTCTTCCGCGTTGCTCTCGGTTTCACGCTATTCTTCCCTTTCCCCTCTCGATTTCGCCCTAATCTTGCCCTCCCGCAACTCGCCTACTCCTATCCCGGCTACTCAACCGCTCCATCGACTTTCGTTCTCTACCGTCGAAGCTCTGTCTATCACAACTGACAGCTCACAGGTAAGGTCGTATACATGTAAAAATTGAAGTTTAGGTGTGAGATCTATAAATACTTATAAATTGAATAAAATACATGAAAATTTCTCCTTTTTTATTTTTTTGGTCGAATGCGTTTAAGGTTCAGAGTTTAGGAACTAGAGCTATTACTTGTGTTCGAACAGAAGGGGAATTAACCAAATATTTCCCTATTTCAGATGGATTACATCAGGGATCAGCTTTAAGCTTATATCATTTTGCTTTAGTTATGGATGCTCTTACTGGACAACAACACCACCACTATCGTGTTGTATGCTTTTCTCCAGTGATATCCTTCTTTCGGATAAGACTAGAGAAAGGGTTCAGGAAAAGCTTAATTTATGGAGGACTACATTGGAGCCTAAAGTCATTCATTTGAGTAGAGCTAAAACTGAATTCATAGAATGTAGTTTTAGTAATACTAGCTCTAGTGGCAAAGTTGTAAATATGGTGATCAAACATTAAAAGGAGGGAAAACTTTAGATATCTTGGGTCTATTATTCAAAGTGATGGTGTTATAGAAGGGGATGTTGTTAGTAAAATTCAAGTTAGACTTATGTTAAGAAATGTAGAGGCAGACCAAGAAAGACTTGGTCATTTTGTATAAAAAAATGATCTTAATGGACTAGAATCATAAAAAAATATGACACTCAATAGGACACGATTGAGAAAAAGGATTCATGTAGACGACCCCACTAAGTGGGATAATGGCTTGTTGTTGTTAGAGATAAAATGCATAATGAATATAGCCGTAGATACTGTTGGTGTAGCTCCATTGGCAGACAAAATTAGAGTCATCTTAGATTGTTTGGTCGCATTAAACGTCAACCATCTGATGTTCCGGTTATGAGAGTAGATGTTTTAGACTCGACTTATCTTAAGGAATGTAGAGGTAAACCTAGAAAACTTGGCATTTTGTACCCAAAAAAATGATCTTAATTTATTAGAATTAAATGAAATATGACACTCAATAGGATGCAATGGAGAAAAAGGCGTCGAATTTAATATTTATGTTGACCCCAAGGATTACAATGGCTTAATTTTCCAATTTTGGCATTTGTGGCATATAAAATCAAAGTAATTTCTCTCCCTCATCTTATTTTGGCTTTTGTAGCACATAAAGCCAAAATATTTATGTACATATCAATAAATTTCTATGTATTTATATATCTAACACTTAAACTTTGTATTTTAATACAATGTTTCATGTACATGTAAGGTTGTATGCTTGCAAAAAATAAAAGTTTAGGTATTAGACATATAATAACATGAGAATTGAGGTAGAATCTCCTATCTATAGCTAAAGCATAAGCCAAAAAATGATTCACGCCGTGTCAGATCAAAATTTAGTAGGATCTATCCACTATGTGATTTCGCGTGTAGGTTAGGTCTATGAATTTAGAGCTTAGAGCTTTTAAAATTTATGTTGTGCATATGCAAATTTAGGACACATAAAGTTTATGTTATATATGTGCTATGTAAGGCAGGTCTATGAAGTTAGCTAGAACAACGACAATCACTCAAAAATTAATTTTGGGTCGAATTTTTTGAAAATCTTCGGCCAGATCAAAATCGGATTGTTTAATATCATATTGATTTTAAGTACGTCAAAGATCATTAATCAGTCTATCATTGATTTGAAAAACAACTGAACGTATAAATCAATTACGAATTAATATATAGGTTTTATGGTGTTTGTCTTGATTTAAAATAAATTTATTTATTAAATCCACTAAGACATCTCTTCTTAATATTGTCAACAACTGTAGTTACTCCAACCCTTTCACGGATATATTTGTTTCGTATTTTGTTTCCAACTGTAAAGTTAATCATAAAACTAAATGTGGAAAATTAGAGAAGAAGAAAAATAATTCTGTATTTCTTACTTTGAATTGGTAATACAAGTTGTTATATAGAGGAGATTACAATGAATAAAAAAGAAACTGTCTACCTAATTCCCTTGATTTAAGGGATTACAAATTAATACAAATTGATTCTTAATTTATTCTCCCAATCTATTTACTGAGATAAATCCGAAACTTCAACACTCCCTCAAGTCGAGGAATAGATGTCTTCCATTCCCGACTGGATACAATATCGTGGAAACTCGAACTGTTCGACCGCTTCGTTAGAACATCTGATCGATTGTTTCTACGATGGAACATAAGACATACATACTAACCCTTCCTCCAGTTTTTCTTTGATGAAATGTCTATCAATTTCGATATGTTTTGTCCTATCGTGTTGTATAGGGTTATGAGCTATATTAATAGGTGACACATTATCGTGATGAAACTTCATAGGACCCTCCCGTTGGACTCTTAAATCATCCAAAATAATTTTCGACTACGATAATTCACATACTCCTTGAGTAATAGCACCGATTCGATTCTGCAGATGACCTTGCAACAACATTCTGCTTCGCTCTTCCAGTGTCACTTAGCTCGCTTCCAAGAAAAGTACAATATCCTGTAGTAGATCTTCTGTCCACTAGGGAGCTAGCATAGTCAGCGTCAGTGTAGGCTTCCAGAGTAAGAGCGTCATTCTTTTTGAACAAGATTCCTTTCCCCGGATTGCCTTTCAATCAATGTAGTACCCTGTAAGCTGCCTGAAGATGAGGTTCTCTTGGATCATGCATGAATTGATTAATCAAACTTACAGAATATGTTATGTTTGGTCGAGTGTGAGCAAGGTATATGAGTTTGTCAACCAGCCTCTGGTACATTCTTTTGTCCACATTTGGTTCTTCTTTAGCTTCTTCCAACTTATAGTTTGGATCTATTGGAGTAGAGATCGGCTTACACCCAGTCTTCTCTGTTTCTGTCAATAAATCAATCACGTACTTTTGCTGAGATATGAAGATCCCCTGTGTAGAATATGTCACTTCAATACCTGAGAATCTTCGATTTCAGGTTCATTTGTTTGAAACTCTTTTCTTAGTCTCGTGCCAATTCATGTTTCTCTTTTCATCATTTCAGATAATTATGATGTCGTCCACATAGACTAAAAGGCGATCACTTCCCTGCAGTTGAATGTTTAATGAAAAGAGTGTGGTCGCTTTGAACTTTGTTTATACTGGATTCGCTTCATGACCTTTGAAAATCTGCGCCAAACGAAGCTCTGGGAGATTGTTTTAATCCGTAAAGTGCCTTTTTCAAGCATGCACACCTTGTTACTTGTGTCCTCTTGAATCCCGGTGGGATGTTCATGTAGATTTCATCATTTAAATCACGCATGGAGGAATGCGTTCTTAACATCATACTTGTATACGATTGTCATTTGAAGTGAGCGACCAATGATAATGGGATTCTCACGAGTGTTCATCTTTCTTCTTGGAGCGAAGGTTTCACGATAGTCCACCCCGTAAGTACGAGTGTATCCTTTGCTATCTTAACTTTGTTTTATATCTTTTAAGTGATCCATCACTCTTGTATCTTGATATAAAAAACCACTTGCAATCAACGATGTTATTTCCTTTTGGTTTATCGACGATCTCCCATGTTTTATTCTTTTCTAATGCACTCATTTCTCTCTCATAGCATCCCTCCATTCCTTTTTGACAATGCCTCGGACACATTTTTGGGATGGCGATGGTGTTTAAACTCACGATGAACCTTTTTGAGCGAGTGATAGGCGCTTAAGAGAGCATAGTGAGATAGTGGATAGAGGTTACGATCTTCTAATGATTTCATTTCCAGAATTTGGAATGGATTCTTGGAATTGTGTCGGTTCAGGAACGGTCTTTCTCATTGAATACACCTGAGAAAATCTTGAGAAATTGTGAGTGATAGGAACGGGTGACTTATATGTGATTGGTTTTGGGGACTCGGGTTCAACTGGAGCATGAGAGTTTGGTTCTGGGAATTCCGGTTCAACAACACGAGGCCGGCACATGCGGAAGGTCGAGGTTTTTAGTGGTGGTTCACGGGACTCCAGCAAGTCTTATCTTCCCTCATTGAAATCTCCCCCGAAGGAGGACTTGGAGAAAAAGGTTTATTTTACGTGTGAAAGTGACATCTCGCAGAGATGTAAAATTTTACGGGTAGAAGGGTTGTAACAACTTGTATCCAGTTTTGAGTGGATGAGTAGCGAGGAAAACACATTTGATGGCTCTGGGTCTAGCTTCCTCCATGTTGTTTGTGGACATGAGCAAGGCGAGTACACCCGAATATCACAGGTTTGAGGCCATTTGAGGTTCGAAGTGAGGGTAGAAGTCTATTAAGGACTTCATGGGGCTTTTGTTTTCTAACACGCGGAGGGAAGTACATTTATCATATATTTGGCGATGAGAACGGCTTCTCCCCAACAGAATTTAGAAACATTCCTTGAAATAGTAAGGCTCGGGTGGTGTTGAGTAAATGTTCATTCTTTCTTTCAGTCTACCCATTTTGTTGGAGTGTCTCACACATGATGACTCATGGATAATCTCCCAGTGATTGAAAGTAAGGTGATAGAATCGATTGAAGTAGTCTCAGCATTGTCCGTCACTAAAATATTTTATTTTGACCCAAAATTGATTTTGAACCATCTGAATGGAAATTAGGTATAACGAGTGCTTAACATCGGATTTTTGTTTAAGAAGAAGAACCATGTAACACGGTGCAATCATCAATTAAGGATACTAAAACAACGAGCTCACGAAATGTTAGGTATAGTGGAAGGTCACTATATGTCACTTATGAATCGAATGAAAAGGAAGAACTTCTTTATTATTAATAGGAAAAGATATGCATTGCTATGTTTCTTAGTTCATGAGTTTCATAACGAATTCGAAATATCCAATCCTTGGAATAAGTGAGGGAACATTATATTTAAAACCCTAAAGAAGGATGACCAAGCGCAAGGTGATATAGCCGAATGACATCTTTGTTCGAGAACTTAGGAAAGATAAAAGATAAATTTCTCTTAATTTTCCGTGATGGTTCGAGGCGGTAAAGGACGCTCCTTTCCTCATGAAGTCCAATCCTCCTCCCGTGTCACAGTCCCGAAAAACACAATAAGAAGAGTAAAAAATAACATAAGCATTTGAGATCATGAGTCGACTTTTGAATGGATACGAGGCTTGTTGACGCTTAGGTACATGGAGAACGTTTTTAAGGATAAAGCTAGGTGTGATATGTATATCTCCGATCCCCGCAACAATGCGTAAAGCGCCATCGTCACAACAATTTTCTCGTTACTTGGACATGGGGTATATGAATGGAAGAGTTGAGATGTGGGGGTCATATGGTCCGTAGCACTGAGGTCATGATCCAAGAGTTGTTATAAATTTGTCAAGACATTCATGCAAACGAATTACTCGAAAGAGCCATCGAACATGTTCCGGACGTTTTCTCAGAGATCCCAACAAGCTTCTTAGTTTCTCGATTTATTCACTCGCTGAACCCCCTTTTCCGAATTTTCCTCAATATTTGGCCGTTGCCATACATGCGCTCGAGGTCTTGTTTGCCCCATTCTCGGCTGGAGGTTTACCATTCAGCCTTCCAACACTTCTCCGCTTGTATGCTTTGGTTTCTTGCAGTAGGTACGCTAAAGATTGTCTTTGTTCTCCTTCACTTGGTTTTCTCTACCCGAGTGTTTAGGCAGATCATTCTTCGATTTCTCTTGATTTGTTTTTTGCTACTGAGGTCGATCCATCCATAAGCATGTGGTTCTAAGCATGACACTCAGACTTTCTTCGCTCGGATTAGTGAGATTGTCTCTTCAGAGACAGGCAGTATCCTCCTTACCAAGGATTTGGATCCTAACCTGATCAAATTCAGAATTTAATCCTGCCAAAAAATCATATATCCAATCGTTCTCAATGAACTTCTTCAAGGTGGCCGCATCATCAGGGCATTTCATCTCAATTACCCTATAGTGATCCAATTCTTGCCAGAGAATTTGTAACAGAGTTGCGTACGTACGTGACAGTTTATCTCCTCGCTTTGTGGCTCCGGTTTTCGCCTCGATTTCGTACACAAGGCGGCATCACGTGCCTTCGAGTATGTGCGGTTGATGTAATCCCAATTTCTTTTGCAGCATTCAAGAACATGCAAGTGTCACTAATTGTTGGGTCCATGGAATCCCATAGCCAGATCATAATTATGGAATCCTCCTCATCCCATGCTACAAAGGTTGGATCCCTTTTTCCTGGTCCGGTTCCAAGGAGGTGACTAAGCCTCCCTTTGCCCTTTAGGTATGTGCGGACGATTTAAGACCATTTGAGATAGTTTTTCCCGTTGAATCTGCTGGATACTCGAATATTCTGCAATTCTCCAATTTTCTGAACATCATTGGATTCTTCGGACGAGTTGGAATTGCTGGAGATAGTTTCTGACATTGAAATGGTGATGGATGGGAGAAGTTCGTAGCAATAAAGGCTGCGGGAAAAACTCCTGCGGGAAAGAGACAGAAATGCCCATTCCGGTTCGGCAATAAAGACTGAGGAGACGTTCCTGTGCCTGGATAATCCGAACGGCGCGCAGAATGTCGAGAAGGTCATGCAGGAAGGAGGCGCTGGAAGCTACGGCGAGTTCGGCGCAGATCGTCGAGGATGTTCGCGCAGGAAGGAGGCGCGGACGACGCGTTCGGTGCTACGGCGAGTTCGGCGTGGACGAAGCGGATGAAGCTTATGACGCAGACGATGCCAATCGACACGAAGGAAGAAGACAGAAGCAATGAAGGCTTCGATTTAGGGCTCTGATACCATGTGGAAAATCAGAGAAGAAAAATAATTCTGTATTTTCTTACTTTGAATTGATAATACAAGTTGTTATATAGAAGAGATTACAATGAATAAAAAGGAAATTATCTACCTAATTCCCTTGATTTAAGGGATTACAAATTAATATAAATTAATACAAATTGATTCTTAATTTATTCTCCCAATCTATTTACAGAATAAATCTAGAAACTTCAACACTAAATATTCTCGTCATCGCAGCCCCTTACGCGATTAATTGCACATCTCGAAATATTTTCTTAAAAGAAGATAGTTTATACGATGTAAGATTTTTTACTGTTTCCTCTATTGCAAAATCTAATTTTCATCGTCAAAAAAGAAATTCAATTTGAAAGCTAATTTTCATTTCCAAAATGAAAATTCTTTTTAAAATCTAACTTTTCATTTTCAAAACGGAAATCCACTTAGAAATCTAATTTTCATTGCCGCAATTCTCAATTTGGCAATGCAATGTGAATTTCCATTTTGGGAACGAAAATCAGATTTCAAAGTGAATTTTCATTTTTTCAATAGAATTTGACTTCGCATTAAAGGATGCAGTGAATACTCTTACATCATATCAAATATTTTCTTCTAAGATTTTGAGATACGGGTTACGGAGATAAGAATGTTTAAATGTATGATTGACTCTTCACTTGAAAAGAAAAAGTGAAAGAAATAAACTCGTGCAAGGTTTGGTGTAGCTAATGATAACAGACAAAATTAAAACCAAAAATATAAAAAAAATTTAGACCGATTAACGATCTTCGACGGCCCTAATAGCAGCAAGTCGTTAACATTCCGCTTTCTAGCCGATTTGAATAGGATAGAAAGAAATTTGATCCAAATTTTTGGCTTGTAACTCGGCTTATTTATTTTGATTTGATCTCTATCCGAACCAAAATTCAAAGCAAATAATTTTCGTGTAATTAATGTTCTTCGAGCTATCTAAACCTTCTAGTTCTTTTAACGATTTGATCGCTCATTATAACTTTCTGATTATGTCAACTACTAAAATTAAATTTTATATACTCATTCGAATGCACTTTGTAATGTGTTGATTGTTTTCAAGTTTGTAAGTAAATATGAATATCTATACATCAAGATCGTGGATATACAATAGGCTTTATCCAGATTAAAAAGGGATCACCGAAAAGTTCTTGAATGGTGTAGACGCATTCGTTGTTGCGGCATCGTAACTTCCATCTTACCTAAGGGTAGGTTTCGATATTCACGTTCAAAACAAAGGAATCGAGCACACTTAACGACTGATGATGTATACTATGATTTATATCTTCGAGGGGTTTCAGCCTGATTACTGGATCTAGACTTTACATGGGGAGGTTGTCATTGCAACCGTCATCGCAGTTCCTTCGATGAAGTATGATCCTCCACATGGATTTCCATCAATTAGATTTGAAGAGAAGATTTTTTATTAGACAACGCAAAATTACCAGAGTCAATTGCAGGAAGACATACCAAATCAGGAGGCTCAAACTTTTTATGATTTATTGAATGTTGCTCAAAGGTCACTGTGGGAAGGATGCACTTCTAATTCTGATATATGTAGCTCTCAGCATGTTACGAAATTAAAATTGAGTTTAATATGCCTCAAGTGAGCTTCAATCAGTTTGTAACAAGATTGAAAGAGACAAATCCAAAAGAAAATTTAATTCCATTAGACTTGTACCGAACAAAAAAACTGGTCCCCAAATTAGGATTGAAAAACAGAGAAGATTGAGTGTTGCGTGAATGAATGCATGTTATTTTATGTCCAACGCAGCATAGACTCAGTGTAGAGTCTACAATTCTTCGATATTTAAACTTCATAATAAAAAATAAGAGGCTGAAAAAAGTTACTTACAAGCATCACTTCTATCTACCGTTTATCCTATGTCTTCAGAGATTATTTGTTTCTACATGTACTGCTCCACACAGCAGGTTAAGAGATTAATTCAATGAGTCATCATGCAGATGCAGAAACATGGAAAAGTTTTGATCGTCTAAATCCCAAGTTTGTTAAGAAAGCACGTACGTGAGATTTGGCTCATGCTCAGATGGTTTCTCATCATACAGTCAGACCGCGACGTCCTACTCTTGTTAGCCAGTGATCGTTGCGCTATATAATCCCCTCCCCCACCCCCCCCCCCCAAAGATGTGCATGACAACATCTTTTTTATTCTTAGCCTTGATAATACCAGGTATCGGTAGTCTTAAAGGTCAGATTGATGTATATTTGGAATCACTGATAGATGAGCTAGAGATTATTTGGGAAAGATGTGTCATGACTTTTGACGTAACCATGAAATATAATTTTCTGATGAAAGCATCATTGATGTAGACAAATGGTAATTTTTCAGCGTATGGAATGTTATCTAAGTGGAGCACGGTAGAAAAATTAACATGTCCAAATTACATAAATTCATCTAAGGTGATCACGCTTCAAAATGGTAAACAAAATTTATTGTTTGATTGTCACCGTATGCTTTTAGATGATTAACATCCCTTCAAGAGGAACAAAATGCATTCAAAAGAAACAAAATTGAGAAACCAACGCCATCTCAAATAGTTTCCGGTGAAGATTTATTTCATATTGTATGAAATCCAATGGGAGACACCTCTCAACCATTATTCAAAATGTCAAAAGGGGGAACGAGAAGACAGAGCGATACACAACGTTAGTTCCTACCAACTTACTACCGCCAAAAGTTGTATACTCTAGCATACGAAGTGGAGAGATTGCATCACCAAGTGACCTTCCCTTGCCACTATCGAGCAAAACCAATCCACAAGTCTGTCACAGCCATGAAATACTGCAAGTGCCACGGATTTGGACATGTGGAAGTAAAGTGCACAACTAAGGGAGTGATCTACTTCACCGAGCAAGATGTCACGAAAAAGTTGGGAAAAAGACATCGCGGACAATGAAGGCGATAAGAACATAAACGAGAACAAACTACCAGTTTAAGAGAGGAACAATGATCAGGAAGAACATACAAACTTCAGAGAGGGTTGTCATTTTTCAACCAACAAGAAAGAGACGCTACCAAATCCAGTTGAACCCGAGAAAAAGATTCCAACTGAGGTAACAGTCAATACTCTAAAAGGTAGTGACTCTGAGATAATGGGTAGCTCAGCGGCGCATGAGATGATGGTGCCTCGAGCTAGCCTCTTACAGACGGTGAGAGGAACATCAGCAAGAATGATCTTGGATGTCTACAAAGGTTGTGAGTTTGGGGAGCCGACATCAGATTTAAGTCCACCCCGGAAAAAAGAGATGCGGATTTTTCATATGTATAGGTCCGCTCTGGAGTTGCACCAAAGGAGAAAATTTCAGCATCTCCGAATGAGTTCATTGCGTTTCATGTCAAGAACATTACATGGAATTTTTCAGAGGTTACTTTTAGGTCAGCATTACACACCTCGTCAGATATCCAGACAGGAGAGATGAACCACAGCTTTGTAGTGGCGATAAGGAGTTTGATGGGGACGAAATTTATGCAATAGTATCCAGGTCCTATCTGTGGAGAAGAGGTCTCTCCTGAGGAGCTAGTGAAAGTGGCGCAACTTGCCACAAATTTCAACCCATAGTGGATTTCTCCTCAAGAGGGTGTTGAATCGGCCCCTCCCCTCTTTTCATTAGGTAAGAAATTTGTCGTCTTCTTATTTTCATTTACCGTCCATCTCACTTCTATTTATATGTGTTTATAAGTCTTAGGATTTCAATCTACATTATTTCTAATTTCATATTTGTGAGAACGGCTGTCGGCGTCCTATTCCCCCCTTGAGGGTTGTATTCGATGGTTAAGGTGGTGCTCCTGTTGTATCCCTCTCCTCAGTGGTGATTTATCTTCTCCGACGTCCACCTCTATCTCCCCACCTTGTCGCTTAAAGTTTTCCCGCAGCTTCGGCCCTTTTCTCCCTACAGCCATCCGTAGCATATCCCCAAGCAGACCAATTGTTGGTTGCTACCTCCTCCTCCTCTTCAATAGTTGGCCTACCCGTCGTTCATGCATCCCATTAACCCACCACAGGCCATCTCCTTCCACCCAATTTTTGTTCCTGCAGCTCCTCATTGCCCCCTAAGCTGTTTTCCGCCATCTGAGTCCCCTGCCTTCTCGTAGCACATCCTCTAGCCCCACTTCAGCACCTCTTTCCAAATTTCCAGCCGCGTTATCATGATATTTAGCCTCTCATCATCTACATTCTCCAGTCTCACTACACCCTCCTGCTCTGTTGTAAGCCTCCTCAACCATCCCAAGCCCTGCAAGCAACCATTCCCCGACTCCCAGTCACTACAACAACCATTCTCAGAACCCAGATCCACTGTCCAGCCATCGTCCACCACCCTCACCTCCACCTAGGGTGTTATCCATATTTGTATTGTTGTTATTTTCCTGTTATCAAGTGTCCATGTTTGTAATCATTTTTTAATTTAAGCAATAAAAATTCGCATTTGGATTGTGGTTTGGGTACTGTTGACCTCACTTTTTGTCGAGGTTTAGTATTCCTCCTAGATTTAGGATTCTAGCCTCAGGAGCTTCCCCGACGATCCTAGATTCCTAGCGATGGGACCCACCTCGTTTTAGAGTGTCTGGAAGCCACTTCGTTACTCTTTGAAATCTCGTACGATATTCCGTACCGCTAGTCCATAGCTGGTCGAAATTGATGTCGGGAGTTCAAATTGAGTCCCTATAGGACTACGGACATTAGAGACGACCTCGTGCACGTCTTACACACCTACACCATTCCGATCGATCGAGCTCGAGTTGAAATTTTGCGACGATACTAAATTTCGACGCAATTTTGATGCGACCGTCGACAAGGTTGCCCAGACGACCTCGGACGACGAAACGGACTGCGCTGATGCGTCCGGAATGTCGATTTCGCTTAAAATCGACGTTAAATTTGCGACGATAGCCGTCGAGTGCGAAAGTTAAAGTTCGGGGCTTATTTTTAAAATAAATTAATATTAAATCCTTTAAATTATAAAATTAAGCCCTAAATCCTACCCTTCCCCATTCGACTCGTTCGGCTAGCCCGTCTCCCGTGCCTTGGTCCCGCGAGAGTCCTCTCGCGCCTCTTCTCCCGCGCTCGACTCTTCCCCCCGCCATGGCGCGTTGGCTCCTCGAGCCGCGCGTGGTTTCCTCCACTCCTTATCTTATCTGCGATGGATTCGGGCTCGCTCTCTGTGCGCACTCGAGCACCCTCCCAGCGCCTCCCTGCAGTATCTTTTACCCATCTCTTATCCCTGCGAGAGCAAGTTGCTCCTTGCGGCGTTTCCTGCGCGTGCGTCCCTACGGCTTTTCCCGCGTGCGCAAGTGGCCCGAGCCTCTGCTGCTCATCTTTGCGGCATTTCCCTCCATCCTGCCGCACCTTCCCCGATCCTACTCGACTCCGCGGTAGGAGCGGCACTTCTTCTCCTCCTCTCGCCTATATAAACCCCATTTGAGGTGATATTTAGGGTGGCCGAATTTTTAGAGGGGAGGTCTTGTTGGATCGAGCCTCGAACTCCTTATTCTCCTTGTTCTCCGCACTAGCCGCTCCGTGTTGGCTTTGGATTCATCGTAAGAGGAGGTGCCGCCGGTTGGGAGTTGGATTTTTCGCTCTTCTTGTGCCTTCGACACCCTCCGGTATTTCTTTCTCCCTCTATTCTTCTCGGTTTGGCCTGGGGAGGCTGTATTTTGTGCCGTCGATTTGGTTCTCCTCGTTTCTCGTTTCGACTTGGGAACCTACATGCCATGGAATGTTTTTTTTACTTGGTTGCTTAAATGATGATTCCTTGCTTTTCCCCCATAGTGGCATGCTAGTAGGTTGTTATGTTTAATTTGAGGGGGCTTTATTACATGAAGCATGTGTAGGAGTAGGGAATGTGGTATTACACTAGTTCCTTCCTTTGCTTTATTTGTTTAACATGGTGGAAGTATAGCATGACATTAGCTTCTCTTTTCTTTTATTTTCAAGCAAGTTGAGTTTGATGTAATATAATTTTGGGGCGGAATCAGCCTCTCTTGCTAGCATATGGGAAGATTGGGTTTAAATGTTCTAAACATCATTCTTTATAAAGGAAAATGCATGCTAGCGAGTGTTGGGAAGGAAATCCTATGTGTGTTCTTATTTAAAGCAAGTGCTAGTCTTTTACGTTTGATATATTAAAGGCATGTGTTTAAGGCAAAGGTTGGTCTCGTATGCAAGCATGTTAAGATAAATATTGAGATGTCCCTCGCTCACTTTTGCTTGGCATGAATCATGGAAGGATTTATTTGGCTTTTTTTCAATATACATGTGGGGGCTTGTTTCTTGCTCTTTATACCTTTCCCTCACAAAGATTGCATGCTAAGAAGAGGCTTATTTTAGTTTGAGAAGTTTCACACTTTTCCTTACATGAAGCATATGGTGGTTCTACATTTTGAATATATGGAAGCTTGGTTCTTGGGTTCCTTGTACCTTAGCCCTTTATAAAAGCATGTTAAATGAATGTGAAAAGTCTTTATGCTTATCCTTGCTTGCAAGCATGTTATGATTTCATGAGTTGATATATGAAAGCATGGAAGTGTTATTGTAATACAAGTTTAGCTTCTCTTGCAATCTCAAGTCAAAGCTATGTTCAAATATATATATATACACATCCTTTGTTTGATGAACTCTCAGAGATATTTGTTGTAACCTTATGCTGGACTTGAATTTAGTCTCATGTGGCTCAATTTTTGTGGAGCTTTTGCTGTGTCTTTTGTTTTGGCTTAATCCATGGTTTGATTTTAGCCTCATGTGGCTCGGTTTTGACTCTTTTGGCATTTGACTTTGAGTCATGATTGCTGTAATCCGATTTTATGCTTGTCCCCAGCCTTGCCATGGTTCGGGTTGGGCCGGCAGTGTCTTGGTTTTACTCTTATGATATTCATCTTTGCCTTGGCTTTGTTGTGAGTGGGCTCTAGTTGAGTATTGGCTCGGTTTCACTCTTGTAGTGATCTCATACTTAAGCTTTGTGCTCGGTTTGTCTTGATTTCCACTTAAGAGCTTATTTTGATATATACGAATGCTGCCCCTGTTTTAATGTTTCAAAAGACCTATTTTGGCCTTTAGGTGGGGCTCGGCTTGCTCACTTTGGCCCTTACCCGAGAGCCTGCTTTGATAAGTTGTTGGTTCTCATTTTAATTTCTTAAAAGACGTATTCATGGCTTGATTTTGGGACTCATGTTAGCTCGGTTTTAAGCTCTATGCTTAGCTCGGTTTCACCTCATTTGATGGCTTAATTTGATTATGGAGAGGAGTGATTAAGCATTGTATTTGGGGCAGCCCCCTTTCTTCCTTATCCTGAACTTGCACTTTGGCCGTGAGCCTCCTCTCATGCTTGTGCTTTAGCTGTGAGTGTTGGTGGAGAAATTAAGGTTATGGTAGTCTTGATTTTTGCCATCCTTGCCTATGGAAATTGATTGAAATGATTTGGAGACACCTCTTAATTTGTTTGTGAGAAGAAATTTAATATCATGCTTGGGATGTTCTATTTGGTAGAATTGGAATTGACTTGGAAGATTTAGAAGAGACTTGTCCATTCACTTTCTTATATGTTGGAAGCTTTGCTTTCGAGTGGTTTCCTTGCTTTGTTACCTTACCCGTGAGCCTCCTTCTCCCTCGTTTTGATTTGGCCGTGAACCTCTACTTGCTTTTATTTGAGGAATTTACATTCATAATGTATGCGGGAGTGGTGAATTTAATTGGGAGTTGGATAATTTCATTACTTGAGGTTTGGAAGTGTTAACAACCAGTTTTTGCCCGAGTCATTTTCCTTTTGCTTGATTTTAAAAGATTTTGAACGATTTTCTCCGGATTTTGCTTTTAAATTCTCTTTTGCTATAATCATACCTGAGCGAGAAAGTGACACCCTCGGGGTCGATTCGAGAGAGCTTGGACTTTGCTTCTAATGTTTTATTATTACATGTTTTGGGAGAATTTTAAATTAACCCACTCAGTCGTCTTACCCTTCAAAATTCGAGGGTTGGTTAATCTTCTTTCCTCCTTGTTGCTTTACATGTTTTCCCGCTTCACTCGGAGTTGGTTTTGTTTTTGGTTTTGGGGCGATGAGGCGATGATGCAAAAGCATGCTGAGTGATAGAGTAGAATGATATCCCATCCTACGACATCGGGACTCGCTCAGGGCCCCGGTGAACCGTAGGATGACGGTATCCTTCACCGCTCGAAGCGCAAGCGGCACCGTACCTTCTTAGGATTGTTAGCGATCCTTTACTCTACGAAATGATCGACTCGTGGACAATTATATTTTTCAAAATCGATAAAAATACGATACTACATTTCGCAACAAAAATATCTTTCCACCACAATCAAAAAAATCGATAAACTCTCTTTGCGTATGTCGAAATCCATATGCATGCTAAAAATATAAATTTCAAAACTACATTATAAAATTTAATTGTCCACTTGTTGATTATTAGTCTTGGGTGGGGGAACACTCTCTTGAGTCAGGTTTAGTTGGACACCTTTCTTGCTGAGTGGCGGGCTCTATACACTCGTGTGACCGAGTGGCACTTCGACGTTCGTTCGAGCGATCTTACGCGGTTCCGAGCCTGACCGACCCGAGTGCTTGCGGTTTTCTTCGGGTTTTCGTTTGATTTTTGATGAAGCACTGGTGGTCTTTTTCCGGGACTTCCCGAGGTTTTGATGATTTTATTTTGACTTTCGTTTATTTTCTCGAGCTTTTCTGTTATGAGTCAGTCGCCTTGTTTTCTCGAGCTTTTCGACGACTCTTTGCTTGGCTTCGTGCGACACACTCACGTCTGTCGTGTTCGAAAGACTACGGATCCCTGGGTATACGGGTTTGTTTATTTTTACGAGCGTGTTCCTTTATATACGTATTGCTACTTGCGTGTTATACTCGTTTAACCGTTACTTTTTGTCACTTCTTACCGCATGCTTCTACTCGTTGCTTATATACTTATACTTTCGTCACATGTTTTACTGTTTTCCCTGTGCTGCATATCCTGCTATACACTGTACAACATTTAAACATATTTGCATAGGATGTTTAGGTGAACTCGACCATAGGGCCACCTGATTGAACATTTTGACTTGCCACCTTAGAAAACTTCACTGCAAGGAGCTTGGGGCTAGCGGTGGGCAGCACGACCATCTTCAACAAAGAAAACACGTCTACAACAACTAAACCACTCCTTAGTGATTAAACAACAATCCATAGGATTTCGGAGTTGTTCGTCTAGTGCGACATAAATCCTCAACCTCTTGTTGGGCTTTGTATAGCTTCTGTCGTACTAATATAAGCCCCGACTCGTTTTAGATTCCGAAGTTGTCGTTCGTTACGAACTAAATCCTCACATCTTCTAGGCTATTCGTGTGATCGTTTCACACAAATGAAGCCTTAATTTAATAAAAATTAGCAGGATGAAACATTTAAATAATATCTCCCCTAAATTTAGGCCAAATCATAGGATAGCTTGGGAAGTCACTGAGGTTCGCCTGCGGATCTTTGACATCCACTAGTTTTTCCTCCTTGGATTCTACGATAAATGTTCCGGATTTGAGTCGGTCCCCTTCACACCTCTTTGTCCGATTACGTTGAAAAGTTCTATCCTTTTCGACCTCCTCGAAGATAATATTTCCGATTTTTATCGAGAGTTTTCTTAAGTGATTTCGGTCATTTAAGATGTAATTAACTATAGAGACTTGCCTTATATGGAAGTATTTCAAACTCACTTAAAATAAACCCTATTTAATTCATTATATTAAATAAGTGAACTCATCGACAAAATAAAATGGTTTCACGAGACCAAACGGACGTCATATATTTCTTAGTTTAATTTGATCGAGCCTCACCCTTAAGTCTTGTGTTTGTCTTTTCGGGATAAGTGCGTACGACTTGAGGTGTAGCGGCTTCTTTCATTTAAACTATGAAAAATATGGGGTCGGTTTAATTCCTTTTTTTCGTTGAAGGATCCTTCCGAAGCGGGCGACGGGATTTCGATTCCGGCGACCGACAGCTTCTTACGGGCACTTCACCGGCACAAAACAACGCCGACAGGTACTCCGGCATCAACAATTTTATTTTGTTTTTACTTTGTACTTCTGCGTTTTCAGTTTAAGCAGTTTATAGATAGCACTTTCAGTTTAAGCGGTTTAGGGTCCCAGGTGCCAGGTGCCGACATATAATGATGTCCCATACGATAATGGATTTATCCCTTGAAGAGGAGACGATCATGTCGGTGTTGTCGATGGGTGCAGCGATTGCCGTCACCTCGTTAGTGTGACCGCTGAGAATCCCTCGAAAACCCGAGCGTCCGACATTGCTTCCGCTTGTGGCGTCTTTCCTCCGAGCAAGATAGTTAAACCACTAGAGCTTGCGGCGGCGATAGATATAACTAGCAATAAGATTAGGGTTTGAACATAAAGGGCGTGGATTTATATTGGACTTGGATGAGCGGTTAATGAAGCTTTTCACTTGGGTCAAGCGAAAACCTTGTTATTATTATTATTAATTAATTAAAACCCTTTTCATAAATATTATAAATTCTTATGCGTCTACATTTTTCATGTTTACAGACAAAAATTCAAACCTTTAATCTAATATGATAATTATATTTATTAAGGCATGCTAGAAAATTCACAGCGGTAGAGTGATAGATTATCGTTTTAGCATTGCACGAGAATTGAGCACACACTCACGTCAAAAAAAAAAAAATCAGTAATGATACCCTAAGTTTTGCATGGAAAAATTCCAGAAGGGAAAAAACCACGGTATATGCCCCTTGTTGTAAAAATTCATTGTAGGTTGATGATTACAGAAACATCTTGTCGCACATAAGGGAAAGAGTTACAAGACTTTCCAAGTTACAACCTTAATTGACGGCACGTGGTTGGTAGTTATTGGCGACGATTGATGGTGATCGATAGATGTTGGTGGTTGTTGATGGTGATCGATAGAAAAGGGCAGGGTCTACGGTTTAGGGTCCCAGGTGCTGACATATAATGACGCCTTCCCAGCCGCTAGCACATCCGCTGCATCTACTTCCACTGTACAGGAGGAAAAGATTCGTCGCCAGGTTGTTGCTGCAGTTGACGACCAGCTTGCTACTACGTTTGATGCCCAAGTCGTTACCCGCCTAGACGCCCTGAGATTGGAGATGAAGCGGAAGATGAAAGAAGAGATCAAAGCGGTGTTGCGTTCCCAACTACAGAAAGGGAAGCAGGCAATTCATGAGGATGAGGTGAGGATGAGGAAAAAATCGAAGAGGATGAGTAAGGATTTTTTTTATGTTTGTTTATGTTAAACAATTTATTAGTTGCGAACGATTTTTTATTGGACAATTCATTTCGTTTGGTTCAATGTGATATTTTTTTATTAATTTTGTACATGGTTGATCCGTTAATTAGCATCATTATTGTGCTGTGTTGTGTGTAGATTGTATTGTTAACATTGTGTTGTGTAAATTGTAGTAAGTTTTTCTAATGCTACAGGTTTTCGACGGATTTTAGAAGGTGTATCGATAAGTAAAGGCCATACAAGTATTGTACTTTTGCGATGGAAATTTTTGTCCGTAATTTTCCACGATTGACCTACGGTTGTGCGACACTTTACCGACCGAAGCGTAATACTTTTCCGGCAGAAGTGCAACACTTTTCTGACACCAATATGTGTCGGTTACAGTACCGACAGGCAAGCTACGGTTAAATATAGAATAGTTTTGTATCAATAGCGATGAGTAGAATACATCAGATAACCGTCGGTATACATAAACAGTCGATAAATCCGCGAGTTATTTTATAATTGACAAGCAATTTTGCTACGTGGATTAAATCATAGCTAGACCGTCAGTAAATTTACAACATATGGTTCAATTGTTATCACTCGCGGAGCTAAATTCCCGTAATGGGCATGACATCTCGTTCTTCCAGTTGAAATTTCAGCTAAAAAAGAAAGGAGGATTTAGATTTAGGGTTAGGGTTAGGTGGATGATGTGTGGATAAATTCTTTTGTTGAACTATTATGTTAGGTTATTTGAAATTTTAATTTTAATTAAACCGTCAGTAAATTTATTACATACAGTTTAATTGTTATTACCCACGGTATTTGACGGTCAGTAATCAGCTAAATTCTTGTAATGAGCATGATAACTCGCTCTTCCAATTGAAATTTCAGCTTAAAAAAAAATAAGAGTTTAGATTTAGGGTTAGGGGGATGCTGTGGGGATAAATTCTTTTGTTGAGATATTATATAAGGTTATTTGGATTTTTAATTTGAGAAGAAGGAAGACAATACCCAAAAAATTTAGGTTTTGTTGGACTCTGATACCAAATGATACCCGTCTAGGACTCATACAAGGTTTTTAGGAAGCAGATCTAGTGGAAATGTGGATTTGGCACAGCATGCGAATAATAATATGTGAGGTCGACTGTGTTTCAAAGGGAATAGGAGGCTTTGGACAGCTATCCGAACTAAAAAGAGCAGAAAAAAAGCATGAAATGATGAGGTACGAATGGTGAGGGGGTGTATCACCTATTCCTAAACAAGCTACATAACATCACCTATAAAAGGAAGATAATACATCACTCCTTAGCACATAATCAGAAAATACACTATTCAAAATACATAAAACAAAATAATGGTCCTCAAAAACAATAAATAACTACATATAAATAGTCTCAAGCTCAAGTCCCTAATCAATTCAAAATAGACATAGAAAGGTGAGCGCATAAGAGTCGGTCCAGTTCAGGGGTGGGAAAATTCCCAGTAGACTCTCAAGTTGCTTCCGTGGATCATTCGCGATTTGATCCTGCAACCCTCAAGGACCAAGGTAGATTGCTCCCGCAAAAATGAGTCTCCTTCAACTAAGGAGAATGACATTTGTAGTTTATCTAGGAGGATCCTTTTTATAATTATCTTTCATCATTAGGACCTATTTTCTTTTCATTCATTTTGAATGGGTATATTTATAAATATGGGTTTTATAATCCTTAATAGAAGCTATGGATTTAAGCACACTCAGGTAGAACTGAGTTCTTTTACGAGTTAGAATTCAAGTTTTCCACATAGTGAGCGAGGATTATCTCTTCTGGAGAGGTGGTGAGGTGTATGAAGTACAATCCGGTAATCCATTACCATTGTTGTCAGAGCTCCAGAAGCCCTCTTCAGGCTACTTTTCAGGACTATAGCAAGCATCCTGTAGCTGAGGGTTGAGCAACAACGGCAAGACATGAGTAGGAATGTTAGCAAGCTAACGCAGGTCCTAGTGTCATTCTATGGCTAGCTGGGCAGCACGTAGTTAAATTCACTGGTCAATAGAAGTGCCAGTCTTTAGCATTGGGTTCCTTCTTGTGTTTCCATTCAAGAATGAAGCGGCAAGCAAGGGGAAGAGGAAAACTACCGGAAGGCATTGGAAGCATTAGATACAACCTTTTCCTGAATCCACAAGATACTAGAAGTGTAATTTTGCAGTGAATCCAAGCAGCAACAAGAATTCAATAGAGTAAGGCTTGGGGACAATGTTTATGTGTCCGTTATCTATTGCCTTGTTATTGACCATTTAACTACCTTTCCTCCTCGGTTGGTTTCCTGGACATTTTCCAGCAAGTTTTAAATAATGCAAGAAGGGAACTGGAAGATAGCAGCCATTGCAAGGAACTGTCAAGACTCCTGCATAACTTGGCGGGGCTCAGCCTTGCCAGATTTTTCAAGCAGTCCCCAAAAGTCCCAAATCTGTTTTCTGAAGGCTGAATTCCTCAAGATGCACTACAAATTTCTTAGGAAGCCATACTTCTATAATATAGTCCTACAAACGTTGTAATCCTGTCTATTTTCATATCTTAATCAAATCAATCATTTTCAAATAGTTTTATTGAAATCCTTGTATATGTCTAGTTTTGCAATTATTCCACTTCAACGTTCGTTCAAACTTCGGTAGCGTTTGGAATTGCTTATTGAGGTGCGGTGGCGCACGTTTGAATATGGCGTTATGTCCATGCGGTATAATACCGCCGAACCGCGCTTCGTAAAATTATAAGCGAAGGCGGAAAGCGGAGCGGGGGAAGCTTATAGCGCGGTTTTAGGTAATTTTCCACGGGAGCCCTCTCTACTGCCGCTCGAACATTCGCTCACACCTCCCATCGAGCACACCCGATCTTCCACAGGAGCCCTCTCTACTGCCGCTCGAACATTCGCTCTCCCGTCCCTCTGCCGCTCGAACATCCGCAGCCCGTCGAGCAACACCTCCCATCGAGCACACCCGATCTACTCTTCTCCTTCGGCTAGATCTGCTTCTTCCGCGTGCCCTAGCCCCGCCTCTCCCCCTCCCCGTCGAGCAGCATCTCGGCGACTCATCCTTCGGCTGGATCTCGCAGATCGGGTAGATCGGTCCATTTTTCCGCGATTTTTCGGCTCTGCGCTACGCTGCTCGTAACACGGCATTTCGAGGTAAGTTATGAAGCCTTCATGCTACTCTCACAATCCTTCCTCAATCTCACAATCATTTCTCTGATTTGGTAAGGTGACTTGAGTAAGGGCAATTATTTCTCTGATTTGTTTTCCAGGGCTTCCTCTTGTAAACAAAGAGGTTATTCTTTAGATGGATGGTTTATATCATGTCTAGGGCACTTCACAAGTTTATTTGTTATTCAGAATTATACAAATTTCATCCATGTAATATAGCTGAGTATGAAATATACATAGATAATGAACATATATATGTGTACACCTTGAGCTCTGAATTTGTATGTGTCACTTGCAGATGATCCTGTTTTACCTTGTTGTAGTGGTTAATCACTGATTTCATGCTGAAATAGAGATCAAGTTGTAGTATTTCTTTCAATTCTTTTTGGGGAAGATTTACATATATGTCACTCAATTCCCAGTATTTATAAATTATTTCAGGAAGATTTACATGCATACCACTTTACTTTTCCTATGCATGTAATGCTGTATTTTTCTTTTTACATGTAAAAGAAGTATTTTTTGTTGTGATACAAAATATTTGGGTGGTATAAATATAAGAAACAAAGCTTAGTAGTTAGATATGAAAAGTTGTTAGATATGAAAAGTTACTAGATAATGAACGGATATAAAAAGTTAAGTATTGGGTGGTATGTTGTGATACAAAATATTAAGGGTTAACCATTATTTCTTTTTTCTTATAAAGTTTTTTGTTTTGAAAAATTTGGGGAATTGAAATGCTTTTACTTCACAATTTTCAATTACCTTGTCTTTAGTGGAAGTTACTTCTATTCATTCTTAGCTTATACTTCTTAATTTTTCATGCATTTGTCTTAAAATTTTTTTTTATGGCAAACTTTGTTTATATATCAATGAATTTCTTGTACCACAATATTTGAATTCTTATAATGTCATTAGCCTAATTGTTGTTTTATAAAAATACGTAAGATACAAATTGTCGAGTTACGTAAGTGGTTGGTGTAGTTGATAGTTTATAGATATCGCTATAAACAGGATCAAAATGAGTTTTGGTATTTATGTTACTATTGCTAAAATTGGTACTACTTTAAAATTCATGTATTGGGTCTTATGTATAAAATAAAATTCATGTTTTTATGTTGCATTTCTTGCATTGTTTTATTAGAAATGGTTAGAATAAATGAAGCCGGTACCTCAGCAATATGGGATAAGGAGAGTACGAACATTTTATGCAACATCTCGCATCGATGAGATTGACGCCGGTAATAGGTCGAACACCCATTTTAGTAAGGAAGGTTGGTTGAATATTGCTCAAAAGTTCAAAGACCATACAGGAAGAGATTATGAAAAAGTACGGTTTAAAAACAAATGGGATCAATTGAAGAAAGAGTGGAAATTGTGGAAGGGTCGAAGCTTAGATATACGAGGTCAAGTTAGGACCCCATTAAACGGACAATCAATGCTTGCGAAGATTGGTGGTCGAGAAAGTTGTGGTAAGATTTTATTGTTTGCAAAATTTTTCTTCCATGCCTCATTTATTATAATTTTTTTTATTCAAGCTATTATATCTCTAAACCCCAATCTCAACGTTCATTACAGTGCTAGCTGGCATTAAAAAAAATTCAAACAGAACGGAATTGAACCAGAGTTGGAAGAAAAACTGGACATAATGTTTAGAGGTGTGGTGGCAACGGGGGAGTATGCAGTCAGCCCTAGTGAGATAGAGTTCTCTGGAATTCCAGATAGTTCTACACCAGATCCAGTGTATGTTGAAGAAATACACAGTGTCAACCAGAGGGAGATGGGTGAGTCAAGCTCACAGTCGAAGAGGCCCAGGCATGGGAGAAAGAAGAAAGAAAAGGACAGTGTTCTATTGGATAAGCTCGACCGTCTCATTGATGCTTTTGAAGCACCACCGCGAGCTCCAGCTCCTGACTGCGCTATCTTTGAAAGTATTCGGATTTTGTCTTCTATCCCTGAAGTGGTTGCGGACAGGCAATTCTATGCAATATCTATGAAAAAATTGGAGGATCCAACACGCAGACAGATATTCATGGCGATGGCTCCAGATATGCGCGTCGAATATCTGCGTGTTATTATGCATGACTGAGCTTATTTATGCTTTTCATATCTTCTGTATTGTACTTTTTAATGTTGTGTACGCAGCTGTTATTTGGACTTATGTTTTCTTGTTAATTGTACTTCTTCATGACTGAACTCAGCATTTTATGCATTTCGAGTTATATTTTAATTGTATTCGGTTTGATCTATCTAATATCTTCCTTGTTCTAGCATGAATATGCAACACGAACGTCGTAAGAGAATGGCATTGGCTGCAGCTTATCGCCATAATATTCTTCGGAGTATTATCGATCAAGCAGCCTGCGTTTACCCCGTATGACCTCCACCTTTGGCGGGGATAAATGGGTGGGTGAGATGCTCACGGGACATCCAATTCGTTTCAGCAACATATTTAGAATGTTTGTCCCGATATTTTTAGACCTACTTCACGAGTTATCTTTAAACCATGGACTTCGAGGTTCTAGGAGAACATCAGCAGAGAGTACGCGCCATAACCCTATATATCCGTCACGAATGAATCGATTAGAGCTGCCATGGAGAGGTTTCGGCATTCATCCGAAACTATCGACCGCTATTTCTCCAAAGTCATACAAGCACTTGCTAGTCTAGCTACTCGAATCGTCAGGCCAGAGGATCCATCATTTCCTCATACCCCATTTCAAATTTTAAATGATCCCCGTTACATGCCTTATTTCAAGGTAATTTTTATTTTCTTTGCGTACATACCAAAAAAAAAAATCTTCTAACATATGCAGAGCAGAACTGCATAGGTGCAATTGATGGTACTCACGTTCATGCTCGAGTAGCCAGTAAGGATAAGGTGGCTTTCATTGGTCGAAGCGGTATACCAACTCAAAATGTCATAGCGGTATACGACTTCAACGTGTGTTTCACCTTTGTCATGGCCGATTGGGAAGGCAGTGCACATGACAGTCGAATTTTCTCTTATGCTACTACGAATAGTATCGCCGGGTTTTCCTCAACCGCCGCTGAGCAAGATATGATTTTTAATAATCCTACTTATATGTGTTGATTTTGCATAACAATGACTATCATAACGAGGAAGTACTTATTTGGTTGATGCTTGAGTACTCTATGCAGAGAGGATATTTAAAGCCATACCCGGATACGAAATACCACATCCCGGATTTTGAGTGTTCTAGTAGGCGTTGCCGGGCGTAAAAGAAATGTTTAACAAGCGGCATTCTTCTTGCGCGGTGTGATCGAAAGAACATTCGGCGTTTGGAAGAAGAAATGGGTCATCCTGCGGGATATGCCGCCGTACCCATATCAAAAGCAGGCACACATCGTGATTGCTACGATGGCACTCCACAATTTCATTAGACGGCATCCCTCCCGGCATGATACAGACTTCAACATGGCTGACGCTGACGAGAGTAATATCCCCCCTACTGAGTTCGATACTCGTACTGGGGATTCTATACCAGAAGAAGTCATACAGTCTGAAGAAATTGTTACACATGATGGGGAAGGTGCATCGGAGATGGTTGATTTGCGGGAGCGTATCACAGATGCGATATGCAACTCCTAAATTCTACACTACTTACCTTGTTTCAATATTATATGTGCCTTAGTAATGATCTCTATTCTGTTAGAACTCAATTGAGTAGAATTTTTGGTAGTAAGTAATTGCATTAGTAATCTGTAGTTTTATGTAATCTAAGAACAGAAAAAGGGATTGATTATGGAGCATTCTCGTGAAGTAAAATCTGCTTTATGTAATTGTGAGGAGCTTCTTTCCTCTAACACTTGTTTTAGCTGATGTGAGTTACGGATGGATTCTATGCTTTGTTTTGGCCAGTATATCCATGATTATCTGTTACACTCTTACATCTAATGTGCTTTTCATTTAGGCGGGAACTCTTCATAAGCTACTTTACATATGTGTCATCAATTTTATGGGTGTTGATGTGCTTTTCATTTAGGTGGGAACTCTTTTTGATGACAAATTGTTCTTATACATTGGCTTGAATCATGTCTGCTTCACCAAGGATTGCCTTAAATTCATCCAAGCTATATCATCTGTAGTTCTTACCTTCTTTGCTTTCTTAAGCGTTGGATGTTTTGGGAGGTTAACATAACGAAACTTAAACCATCTCTTAGTATTTTATTTCTGCTTCATAGTAGCTGTTTGTTTATCATAATTTGCTCATAATTAATTGAATTAGTTGTTAGTGCAATCAATATACTTGCCTTTGCATTTATTTTGAATTCATTTACAATAGTTCAAACTCATCATGCATTAGTGTTCACTTAAATTGAATATTTTGCATTCATTGGTTTAATTTGCTTGTGATATTTGAACTTCTACATCTGTATGCCTACAAGTGATTTTTTCTCTTGCGAACTTTTATTTACATCCAATTTCCCTCTATTTTTATGCATGTTCAATCTATGGCCTAGGTGATATTATCTAAAGAAAAGGAATATGTTTCAAAAGACAATATCCTGAAAAAGTTAATCATCAAAATAATCCTTGGACTTTTTGGATGTATCATTTTTAGTCCCGTAATTTAATCCTCTAATTCGTCAAATCTTAACCACTTTGTCTACTAATGCATGAAAAGTGTATTTCACTTCTTCAAGTTAAAATAGTGGTATTTTTTATGTGATATGATGTATTTGGATGGTATTAATGTAAAAAAGTAAAGTATAAATATCATATATGTAAATATATAAGAATTTGGTAGAGTAAACGTAAATGCCCAAAAATTGAATTATCCTATGTTTGTGTCATGTTGAATCTTCGTCATCATGTCCATATGTGTTTATGTGCTTGTCAATAAGCTTAATTCCCATGTTTTTGGTAAAAATATTACAAAACTCTGGGAAAGAAAAGAGCCCCTCTTTTGCATTTTAATAGTCTTTCATAGAAACTCTTTAGACTTTTCCTCCGTTTTAAAAATTTAGTAATTGCTTTGACATTTCATTGTTGATACCTATGCGGGTCATTTATTTGGCATTATTTCATTTCTGTTAGAAGGGAAGCTAAAGCTGAGTCTAGTTAAAGCATTTTTATTACACTTGTAAGTTTTTATATTCAGAGCATATTACTGGTCTGAACGTAAAATATGGTAGCATCGTTTGTCCTATGAGTCGTGAAATGAAATCAGGCATTGCATATATACATATTGGAACACAGATCCGGAATTATTGTTTAATTGTTCTACATTCAGGATAAAATGTTGTATTACTTCATATACTATTTACAATGTGGGTGTCATAGAAATAATATTGATACTGAATTCTAGCTCAAACTAATGATATTTCCCTCAAAATCATCCTCTTGTCACTAGACTTACGTCCAACCTGAGAAGAAAGGTTTCTTCCCCAAATCAAAGGCAGTGCAAGACGATAGCTTCCACCAGAGACCAGTCTCGTCAGATTATAAACTCCATTAATTAGACAAAAATTTGAATGCTCGAACTCCATTTTCCAAATTATTAGTTGCTTCGAGTTTAGCATAAAAAGTGTGATTAAACGAGGATGCAACAACTTTGTTTCCTGGTCATAAAACAAGATTGATTAGATAAAAACAAAGCAAATCATCTCGTGTTGACAATAGTAACGGAAAATTTGCTCGGTACTCGTTAGTTCATATGGATGGTTATTGTTTCAGCCTTTTGGCGAGTCTGCATCTAAGTGAAATATTAAAAAAAACAAGCATACTAACGATTCATGTACAACAGGAAAGAAAATATATTTAAATTTGATTATCTAAGGCAAGGTGAAGAGTGAAATGAATTGTGGACAATGGCTGGAGAAGATTGTTTTGTTAAGGTTACAAGTTCAAGCCACATATGTATAGTAAGGCAAAAAAGAAACTAAGGTTAAAGGAATTTCGGTTTCCATAATGAGCTGAGTTGGTAATCCTATTATGATTCACCTTATGCCTATTACAGCTATTTGAATGTCTTCAATAAAAGGGAACGAATGGAAAATGTTATCGGTTGTGCATCGAACAACTGGAACATACTCGTAAAGTGGATAGCATAATATTTAATACTACGAGGAAACAATCAACAAAGATACATTGAGTTCAAAGATTCTTAAGAAACAGTAAATAAAAGACTTAAATGCTTGAGTTCTCACAGTCAATCAATAAAGACTGGGAGCTCATTAGTTTCCTGCATGCATTATTTTTTTTTTAATGAAATGTTTGTTATATATGTAAATGCCTCATTTTAAGAAGTTTGGATGTGAGAAAATGGGCTGGATATGTAAATTTTTTAGAAGTTTGCTATGCAAATTTAGGAGATGGATATGTAAATACGCAGGAGTTGAGTCAGGTATTTGAGGTAATACTGCTGTCAGGTATTTTGCATGAATAAAGTAAAGATAAGATTATTTCACAATGTAATGTTCTTTGCCATTTCTATCTTCTTTATTGTAACAACATAACACATACTAGTAGTTATAAGAATTTATGCTACTGCACCTTTACCTTTATTACATTGTAGATGTTATTGAAGTAATTCATTGAATTTCTTTTTAATCGATTTGTGAATATTTTATGCATTCTCTTGTGGTTATCTATAATTAGTTTAATTTTTTATTTTGTAATTATATATTTGCGAGGAAAATGAGCTACGAGTCGCGATAGAAGTCCGAACGAAGTACTTATGTCAGTTGCAGCTTGCCGTCCATAATACTCATGTCACGTCGGGAACATAGTTACGGGCGATTGTTCTACGGATGTCTGAGTGGGGACGAAGGATTAAGACAGCTGAGTTCTTCGGATGGGTTAACAATATGCTCATTATTACATTATCCGAACGAACACTGTTGCTTCGGGGATCCATAGTAACGCATGTTCAAGACATTGCTTCTGGTTCGATCGCTTCCCATACGTGACAAGTTTACTCACGGCTTACGTAGTGTCGAAACGAGAACAATCATTGTGACATGCTCTTACATCATAAAATGAATGCTGTCATTTTCCTACTTGTAATTTTAACCTGCTACTTCTTTTTATTTATGTTTCGTGAAACTCACTATTAGGTGTGGTCTCTATGTTTTTGTATTTAGGTTTCAGATTGTATTTGTATTTTATTTGGATGATCGTAGTTATGTAAATGTATTATCGTATTTTGAAAACCTTTCATTAATATGTTTGATCCGGTTTTAAAACGAAAAATGTTTGAAGTAGTGTATATGTGAATAATTTTAAATGATTCCTATCGTTATCATTTTCGACTTGTTTGAATATTTATTAAGTACAAAAATGGCTCATACTATCATTGTGTCGTATGAATTAAAGCCTTCATGTTTAGCGCAAATCAAATATTTTTATTCTTTTGAAAGCTCATGCTCGGCTTATATTTAACTTGAATGATTTACAAAATTATAAATTTGAATATTATTATTCGGGTTATTTAGAAATCGAGTTAAATAAAATTTTTCGTCTTCTCGCTTAGTTTCTTAAGAAACAAATCGAATACAAGCAACTTAGCTTCGGCGAACACAACTAGCTTTTTTCGACAACCCTATTTACTAACTATTAGCTTATCATTACAAATACACACTTCAAGGAATAAGAACTAATGATTGTAATCAAAATTTAAAGCGAGCTTAAGAACTAATAGCATAGCAGATAAATGATATTTGATTGTAGATTAGAAGCACTTGTGTATAGATTTGAAAGTGATTGGTTAGTGAGATGAGAGTGCACAAGCCTTTACATAGAATTACGATTGTATATAAGTAAATATTTAAATGAAAAAATTTTTATTTAAAAATATTTGTCGTTAAATTTTAATTAAGATTTTATACCTAATAAAATTTTATTAAAAAAAGGAAGCATAAATTGTTATTTTTCTACAAACAATCGCATATAGCGAGCTTTCAAACCGCATAAACCAAACAATTTCAACAACTTATTCATTTCGAAAGCTAAGAGTCATTTATCCATAAACATATCTTAATCACTCGTTTTCAAAACGCTCAAACCAAACGAGACAGACATTTATTCGAATCGACGAATCATCCGAATAAGCGAACTATATCGAATAAGTTGAATACTATTCAATGCTTCTAAACAGTACTCCTTCATCCATGTCAACTTCAGGTAAAATAAATAATATCAGAATGAGTTAAAAGAATATCTCAATGTAAGTAGCTAGCTATCGGATGTTAAAATGGTAGTTGCAAAAAATGATGGTAATGATAAAAATCTAAAAGTTTAAAAAAAATTATTAAATCGAAAATTACAACTGGCAACACTACCATTGCCGGGTCCCAAGCCCCAGATGTGAAAAGTGGAGGGTTGTGTTAGATAGTCGACGGCCAGCGTAAAACTTGTCTAAAAATCATGCAACGAATCCTTTTGATCATTGTGTAAATGCTAGGGCATCCCCTGGAGGCAACGCGTGTATGGCCTAAATACAGTGAAAAGTGTGCAAGAGCTGCTACACCGGTGCCTGGGTGTAGTGTCAAATAAACAAGGATCCCCACATTACGAACGGATGCAGGTAAAGAAAATATTCCATGAAACTAATATTATGATAGAATATTGGAATATAGATACTCTCAATAATAAACTAATGAAATTAGTTGATACTGTGAATCATAGAAAGATAAATATCTTGTGTATTCAAGAAACTACATGAGTTGGAGGAAAGGCTAAGGAGTTTGAGAACTTAGATTTTAAACTTTGGTATTTTGGTAAGAGTCACACTAGATATAGTGTAGATGTAATTATAGATAAGAGTTTGAAAGATAATGTTGTAAAAATTAATAGAATTGGAGATAGAATTATAGCTCTTAAGATTATTGTTGATACTAAGATTTTTAATATTATAAGTGTTTATGCTCCTCAAGTAGATTTAGATATATATCCTAAAGATAAATTATGGAATGACTTAGAAGACTTAAGACAAATGATATCTCTTGAAGCAAGAATTTTTATTCGAGGAGATTTAAATTAACATGTCGGTATGGTAGAAGATTTCAAAAATATTCATAGTGGCTACGGTTTTGGAATGATTAATGAAGAAAGAAGAGTCGTATTAGATTTTGTTTTAGCGTATCATTTTGTTATTACTAATACTTTATTCAAGAAATGAGATGAGCATATTATTACTTATAAGAATGGATCTAATAAAATAAAAATTTATTATTTTCTTACAAGAACAGATAGTCGAAATATAAAGATTGTAAGGTCATCCCAAGTGAGGATTTAAGTACCTAACAACGACTATTAGTTCTAGACTTTAAGATGAAGAGTTGTGAAATAAAGAATATTAGGATTCATCTTCGTAAAATTAGATAAGGGTACCTAAAAGACACAAACAAAATTATTTTTATTAAGAAAATTCAAGATTTCAAAATTTGGTAAGTTCATAAAGAAGCAAATGCTATGTGGGATGAAGTAACAAACACAATTAAGCAAGTGGCAAAAAATATACTTGGAAAATCAAAAGAAAAAAATTTTATAAATAAAAATAGTTGGTGCAATAATAATATGCAAGAAAAGATAAAATATAAAAAGTTATGTTATAAAAATTAGTTTCGATGTAAAAACATAGAGAACAGGGAAAAATATCAAACAACCTGCAGAGAGTCTATGAAAACAATCTGTGAAGCTAAAAATTTTGTTTTTAGTGATCTTTATAATAAATTAGATACTAAGGAGATGAAAACTATATGTATAAACTAGTCAAATATAGAGAAAAGAAAAGTAAATATTTAACTTAAGTGAAATATTTTAAAGATGAAAACCAAAAAGTATTTTTCTTAAAAAAAATATTCTACATAGATGGGTGAGTTATTTGACAAACTTTTTAATGATGTTTCAGAAAATATGATTGACCTTAGTGATCGTATATCTTTAATAATTAAAAAACATTTCATTTTTACCGCCGCATTAGTAAAAAAGAAGTTGAGAGGGTTTAAAGAAAAACAATGGTGGAAAGTCTGTCGGCCTGATGATATCCCAATTGAATTGTGGAAATATTTAGGAGATTTTGGAGTTTCTTGGCTTACTAAACTCTTTAATATTATTTTAAATAATAAAAAGGTGCCTGAGAAGTGGAGGAAGGGTATTTTGATCCCCCTTTTTAAGAATAAAGGGTCTGCACAAGAGTGCGCAAATAAAAAAGGAATTAACTTTAAAATTATGGGAGAGATTAATTGAACATAGGTTATGACATTACAATAATTTCTCATAATCAATTTGGATTTATGTCGGGCGGGTCCACTATTAAAGCTATACATCTACTGAGAGGTTTGATGGAGAAGTTTAGAGATAATAAGGAGGACCTACAAATGATTTTTATTGATTTAGAAAAAACTTACCATAAGGTTCCAATAGATGTCCTTTGGAGGGTCCTTGAGAGGAAGGGTGTTAATATGACTTATATTAAGTCATTAAAGATATGTATAATAAAGCTGTTACTTGTGTTCAAACAGGAGGATTGATCAAATATTTTCTTAGTTCTGTTGGATTACATTAGAGATCGGCTTTATCTTTTTGCTTTAGTTATGGATGGTCTTACTGGACATTTATAGGAGGATATATTCTGGTGTATGCTTGTTGCTGATGATATCCTTCTCGTGGATAAGACGAGAGAAAAAGCTCATGAAAAGTTTGAATTATGGAGGTGTACATTGGAGTCTAAAGGCCTTCGTTTGAGTAGAACTAAAACTGAATACATATAATTTAATTTCAGTAATAGTACATCTAGTGATAGAAGTGTAACTTTGGGTGATCAAATTATTAAAAGGTGTGAACGATTTAGATACCTCGGGTCTATTGTTCAAAGTGATGGTGATATAGATGGGGATGCTATTAGTAGAATTCAATTTGGTTGGTTGAAGTGTGGGAATGCTTCGGGCCTATTGTGTTATAGAAAAGTACTGTTCAGATTGAAAGGAAAATTTTATAAGATGGTGTTGAGACCTACAATGCTCATGGCGCTGATTGTTGGCCTTTAGAAGAGAAGAATAAAACTAAGTTAAGTGTTGCCGAGATAAGAATGATTAGGCGGATGGGTGGCTTTACACTTAGAGACAAAATGCAAAATGAATATATCCGTGATAGGGTTGGTGAAGCTCCAGTGACGGACAAAATAAGAGAGAGTCGTCTTAAATGACTTGTAAATGTCGACAATCTAATAATCCGATTAGGAGAGTAGATGTTTTAGATTCGACTTATGTTAAGAAAGGCAGAGGTAGACCTAAGAAGACTTTAGCTTATTGTATAAAAAATGATCTTAATTTATTAGAATTAAATGAAAATATGACACTAAATAGGATGCAATAGAGAAGAAGGATTCATGTAGCTGACCCCGCTTAGTGGGATTAAGGTTTTGTTGTTGTAGTTGCAAAAAATATAACTAGCCTCCTAATTATTAAACATAATGTCTTTTTTAACAATAAAATCCAGAAGAAAGAATACAGCAGCAAGAAACCACGAATCTCGAGAGTATTTTGCAAGCAGGTAGTGTGAAAACTAAGCAAACATCATATCATTTATTTTTTCATTTGGAGATACAGTGTGTCAAATTAAAAAAAGTGCATTCCTGCAATAATAATAACTTCCATGTTAGAATCCTCAAGCCCCAAACACTAAAAAGTCATCTCCTAGGAGAACTCATGGAAGCAAGCATATGAGGCCAAATGCCAATCATATTAACAACATGATATGATCTGGCTCGGATAGAATAGCAGAATGCTTCTTCATTAGTTTTCCCTTGAAATAAAATGAAAGGTTGAACAAATTCTATCTCTAGCAAAGCTGTAAAACTATTCAACTAATAAACTCTCACTGGATAGTTTAATATACAAATGAAAAACAACCCAGCAATATTATAAATCCATCAAATAAACATGAATATTCAACGCCAAACCACTTATCAAAGATAATAAAAAGATTAGCTTTATTTTATCACCATAAAAAGATGGCTCTTTCAGCGCTTTGTAAAAGCTAAATAGACTAGCAAATTTTAGCTTTATTTGGTAAGAGACAACAAATCGGCAAAAAGAACACAAAACAGTATTTGAATAAGAAAAAAAAAACTTACACAATCATGGCATCCTCAACCGTGGCTGCTATTGGAGAAACTACTTCGACGGTACCACAATCACACACTGATCTACATAAAGAACACTGAGGATCAAATTCTCGAAATAGTAAAAGACAAATTTAGAGAAAATACACTTGCAATCGCTTCCTAAAAACTTTATGGTAGCATAACATTAGAAAGATCATCAGCTCGTAACTATAAATTGGACAAAAAATAATGTATCAAGCATATATCAACCAAGGCAAACAATGGTTCCTCCTCGACAACATAAATTTATAGCTCAAAATGTAAGTCATTCAACCATTCATGCAAGACAGCCAAATCAATACTTTGTTCTGTAAGTAAATGATTTACCTGATACAAGACAGTCGATTTCTTGGGTTTTCCAAAAGCAAAATAAAGAAAAATGCGAATATGAAATTAATGCAGATTGTCCACATTACCCACCAACAGGTTAGGGTGTTAACCTTATCCCTCGTGTCGAATTCTCATTCTTTTCAAAAATTTTGGGCTTTTTGACTTGCTTTCAAAGGAATCAACCATGATTAATGGTGACATCGAACCAAACGAGAGCCTCAGGTATTTCGAACAACTTATTGCTTAAATGGAAAAAATTTTCTTAAATGATCTCAAATTGTGAAAACATTTCTAAAGAGAAAAGGAAAGATCAAACAGCTTGTAAATCTACCTCAATAGCCCATAAACCCAAAGTTTTTACTTTAGAAGAAAATTAATTCCAAGATTATGACATGATTGTAGAATACCATGCTACTGAAAATCAGTGGACCTTCTACGTTTCTTACCCAAGAGACGGGTGTTTTTGCGACCGATGCAGTTGCTCTAATTTATGATTTTTTAAGCCAATTTCGATCTACGTAATGATGTGTTGGGTGTAAGACTTCCTCAAGTGTTCTTCAACAAGTTTCTGGTGAATGAGCGGAGAGTTGGAGAGGAGAATTTTTAGGATCTCGATGTGTGTTGTTCACATCGGATCAGAGAAGGAACATTGAGCACGAGTCCTGTAAGTTTTCTTGTGTGTTGAGAGGAAACTGGTGTGAGTCCTTTGTAAAACTATCTGATTTTCATAGTGAATTTATGGTAGTGTGGCTCCGTAGTATTTTTCCAGTTATCAGGTTCTTTCATGTAACACTGTCGTTGCCGGTCCCAAGCCCGGATGTGAAAAGTGGAGGTTTGCGTTAGGTAGTCGACAGCCAGCGTAAAACTTGTCGAAAAAATCATGACATGAACCCTTTTGATCATTGTGTAAGTGCTAGGGCAACCCCTGGAAGAGACGCGTTGTATGGTCTGACTACAGTGGAAAGTGCGCAAGGGCCGCTACACCGACGCCCGGATGTAGTGTCGAATAAGCAAGGGTTCCCACATTATGGACGGATGCGGGTAAAGAAGTTAGTCCATGATACTAATATTAGGATAGGATCATGGAATATAGGTACTCTCAATGGTAAATTAATGGAATTGGTTGATATTATGATTCATAGAAAGATAAATATCTTATGTATTCAAGAAACTAAATGGGTTGGAGAAAAAGCTAAGAAGATTGATAACTTAGGTTTTAAACTATGGTATTCTGGTAAGAGTCGAACTAGAAATGGTGTAGGTATAATTATAGATAAGAGTTTGAAAGATAATGTTGTTAAAATTAATAGAGTTAGAGATAGAATTATAGAACTTAAGATTATTATTGATACTAAAATTTTTAATATTATAAGTGCTTATGCTCGTCAAGTTGGTTTAGATATAGACTCTAAAGATAAATTCTGGAATGATTTAGAAGACTTAATATACTTGATACATCTTGAAGAAAAATTTTTTATTGGAGGATATTTAAATAGACATGTCTGTAGAGTGGTAGAAGATTTCAGAAATATTCATGGTGGCTAGGTTATTGAGTCATTAATGAAGAAGGTAGAGTAATTTTAGATTTTGCTTTAGTGTATGATATGATTATTACTAATACTTTATTCAAGAAAAGAGATGAGCATCTTATTACTTATAAGAATGGATCTAATAAAATACAAATTGATTATTTTCTTATGAGAAGAAGTGATCGTCAAGATTGTAAGGATTGTAAGGTCATTCCAAGTGAGGAATTAAGTACCCAAAATTGATTATTAGTACTAGATTTTAAGATGAAGAGTTGTAAAATAAAGAATATTAGGATTCAACATCGTAGAATTAGATGGGGTACCTAAAAGACACATAAAATTATTTTTACGAGTAAAATTCAAGATTTAAACATTTGGGATGTTCATGAAGACGCAAATGCTATGTGGGAAAAATTAACTAATATTATTAAATAAGTGGCTAAAGATGTACTTGGAGAATCAAAAGAAAAAGTTTATATAAACAAAATAGTTGGTGGTGGAATAATAATGTGCAATAAAAGGTAAAAGATAAGAAGTTGTGTTATAACAATTGGTTTAAATGTAAAAGCGTAGAGAACTGGGAAAATTATAAAACGACTGCATGAGAGTCTAAAAGAATAATCGTGATGTTAAAAATTATGATTTTAGTGATCTTTATAACATGTTAGATACTGAGGTGAAAAATATATGTATAAACTAATCAAACAAAGAGAAAAGAAAAGTAAAGATTTAACTCGAAGTAAAGTGTATTAAAGCATTGAAAATCGAAAAGTGTTTTTCTTGAAAAAGATATTCAACATAGGTGGGTGAGTTATTTTGATAAACTTTTTAAGGAAGATGTTGAAAATACGATCGACCTTAGTTATCTTAATATCGTTAATAATAATAAAACTTTTCATTTTTATCGTCGCATTAGTATAAAAGAAGTTGAGGAGGCTTTAAAGAAAATCAAGGGTAGAAAGTCTGTAGGACCTGATGATATCCCAATTGAAGTGTGGAAATGTTTAGGTAATTTGGGGGTTTCTTGGCTTACTATATTTTTTAATATTATTTTAAAAACTAAAAAGATATCGGAGGAGTGGAGGAAGAGTATTTTGGTCCCCATTTTTAAGAATAAAGGAGATGCACAAGAATGTGCAAATTATAGAGGAATTAAATTGATGTGTCATACTTTAAAATTATGGGAGAGGGTAATTGAACATAGGTTAAGACGTATTACCAAGGTTTCTCATAATCAATTTGGATTTATGCCGCGCATGTCTACCATGGAAGCTATACATTTATTGAGAGGTTTGATGGAGAAGTGCAGAGATAATAAGGAGGATCTACATTTGATTTTTATTGATTTAGAAAAAGCTTACGATAAGGTTCCTAAATATGTTCTTTAGAGAGTCCTTGAGAAGAAAGGTGTTGATATAACTTATATTCAAGTCATTAAAGATATGTATACTAGAGTTGTTACATGTGTTCGAACTGAAGGAGGATTGACCAAATATTTTACTATTTCTGTTGGTTTACATCAGGGATTGGCTTTAAGCCCATATCTTTTTGCTTTATTTATGAATGGTCTTACTGGGCATTTACAAGAGGATGTACCTTGGTGTATGCTTTTTGCCGATGATATCCTCCTCGTGGATAAGACGAGAGAAAAAGCTCAGGAAAAACTTGAATTATGGAGGTCTATATTGGAGTCTAAAGGTCTTCGTTTGAGTAGAACTAAAGCCGAATACATGGAATGTAATTTTAGTAATAGTAGCTACTAGTGACGAAGTGTAGCTTTGGGTGATCAAATTATTAAAAGGTGTGAACGATTTAGATATCTCGGGTCTATTGTTTAAAGCGATGGTGATATAGATGGGGATGTTAATGGTAGAATTCAGGTTGGTTGGTTGAAGTGGAGGATTTCGTCCGGCCTATTGTGTTATAGAAAAGTATTGTTCAGATTGAAAGGAAAATTTTATAAGATGGTGTTGAGACCTACAATGCTCTATGGCGTTGATTGTTGGCCTTTAAAAGAGAAGCATAATGCTAAGTTAAGTGTTGTCGATATGAGAATGATTAAGCGGATGGGTGGCTTTACACTTAGAGACAAAATGCGAAATGAATATATCTGTAATAGGGTTGGTGTTGCACAAGTGACGGATAAAATTAGATAGTCACCTTAGATGGTTTGGTCACATTAAACGTCGACCACCTGATGATCCGATTAAAAGAGTAGATGTTTTAGATACAACTTATGTTAAGAAGGGCAGAGGTAGACCTAGGAAAACCTGGGCTTAGTGCATAAAAAATGATCCTAATTTATTAGAATTAAACGAAATTTTGACACTAAATAGGACGCAATGGAGAAAAAGGATTCATGTAGCCGACCCCACTTAGTGGGATTAAGGCTTTGTTGTTGTTGTTGTTTTTGTTTGGGTTCTTCCATGTAAAATTCTCGAGCGCTTTTCTAGTTGTTTAGATTTCACTTCTGTGCTTAAATTTATTATTCTTATTTTCTCAAATCATGTGACCCTATTCTGCGGAGAAACTAAAAAGAGATTCATTCAGAGTAGTTTCTCCCAATAAATTGGTATCAGAGTGTGGTTCGATTCGAGTGGGAGCAATAGCCGAAGAAGCAAGGTTAAAAATGGAGAAGTTCAATGGGACGAACTTCGCTTTCTAGAAGACAAGTGGATGATTTTCTGTATTAAGAAAAATTGTACTTGCCACTACAAAGAATAGCAAGGAAACCTGAGTCTATGCCTATGGAAGAATGGGAAGTGTTGGATCGAACGACACTTGGTTTGATTAGGTTACCTTTTTTCTCAACTGTTGCATTCAACATTGTGAATGAGAAAACTAAGGTGGATCTCATGGCGGCACGAGCCAAGATTACGAAAAACCTTCTACTTTTAATAAGGCATTTCTGGTGAAGAAATTATTTAACATGAACCTGGTGTAAGATAGTTCAGTAGCAGTGCATCTCAAGAACTTCAACACTGTGATAAGCCAGTTGTGTTATGTGGGGATGAAATTTGATGACAATGTCAAAGCACTGGAGTTACTATCTTCATTGTTGAACAACAATGATGGTTTGGTAATGGCGGTGAACAATTCTTCAGGGACTTCAAAATAGAACTTCGATGACATTTTTGAACTGATTTTGAATGAAGTTCGCAGAAAAGCAGCGAATGGTGAATTTTCAGGTTCTGCGTTAAATGTTGATAACAGGGTAAGAAATTTGGGTAGGAATACAGGCATAGGCAGATCCACGTCCAAGAAAGAAGAGCTTGAGTCAAGCAGAGGAAAAAGCTGGAATTGCGATAAGAAAATGGTATTTCAAGAAGGGATGCAAAGCTCCAAGGAAAGTTGGTGGTGGAGGAGAGGATAGTAGTTTCTCTACTAATGTCTCCACTAGTAAAATTCAAAGTGACTCTCTATGTTATCCCTAATCAGTACTTAATCCTGGATAGTTGATTCAGATGCCTCTTTCATGCTTGCCTCAATAAAGAAGTATTTAAAAGTTATACTCAGAGTGATCTAGAGAAAGTTTATTTGGAAGATAACAAGGCCTACAGTATAGTAGGAAAGGGAGATATTGATATCAAGTTGCCGAATGGAATAGTCTGGAAGCTTAATGAAGTCAGTCATGTTCCTAGTTTGAAGAGAAATCTTACCTCTGTGAGCCAGCTCGCAAAGTCGGGACTTGTGACTACTTTCACAAGTGATTGTGGAAGGTGACCAGGGGACATTAGTAATGGCTCCGGGCAACATTGAAGACATCATTTACCAGATCAATGAAATGGTTGATTTCATTGATATGACTAGAACCAGGGTGGATGCAGGTCTGTGGCACCGTAGGCTTGGTCATATGAGTGAGAAATGTATGAAGTCCCTACTTTTTAAAAAAAAACTTCAGGGTTTGAAATCAGTTGATCTGGATTTCTGTGAAAATTGTAAATATGACAAGCAGAAGGAAGTTTCTTTCTCCAAGAGCAGGTCAGTGATGAAGCAAAGAAACTTGATCTAGTGCATAATGACGTATGGGGTTCTACTCCAATTCAGCCCATTGGAGGTTCTCGTTATTTTGTTATGTTTATTGATGATCACAGGAGAAACGTATGGTTTTATTTCTTAAAGCAGAAATCTGATGTATTTGAAGTATTTAAGAAATAGAAGACTATAGTGGAAAATGAGACAGGCTTGAAGCTGAACTGTCTAAGATCATATAATGAAGGTGAGTACTGTGATCAGAAGATCAGAAATTTTTGTGCCACAGAGGGGGACGGCATGCGTTCACTATCCTTAGGACACCATAGCAGAATGGTGTAGCTAAGCACAATGAACAGAACAATCACAGAGTATGCTAGGAGCCTAAGGCAGTATGCAGGCTTGCCAAAACAGTTTTAAGTTGAAGCAGTTAATAATTCAGTTTATCTAATTAATCGTAGTCCGTCAATACCTTTAGAGAAAGGCTTACCTGAAGAAGCATGGAGTGACAAAAAGGTATCTCTATCTCATTAGGCATTTTGGTGTTTTGCATATATGCATGTTGATGCAGATTCTAGAAGTAAGCTTGATTTGAAATCTGTCAAGTGCACCTACATTGGATATGGCTCGAATGAATTTGGATGCAAGTTCTGGGATTATCAGAATCGGAAATTTATTAGGAGCAGGGATGTCACTTTGAACGATATAGAGATGTATAAGGATAGAGACAGAACTCAGGACAGTCCGTCAGCTACTTCTAAAGAATCCAGATATGTGGAGATAGATGATACTGGAGATCAGAATGATGGAAAAATAAGAAGTGCTCAATCAGAAAGAGCACTTGAAGTTCCTTAGACACCTGCTACAAAAGTCAGAAGATCCAGCAGAGTGAAACAACCCATACAAAGGCATTCACCTTCTTTACACTATTTGTTATTAACTGATAGTAGTAAAGTAGAGTATTTTGAAGAGGTCGCTTAAGTTAAAGATTCAAGGGGGCAGGAGCTTGCCATGGATGAACAAATGCAATCTTTGGAGTCAATCAGACTTGGGATTTGACGGTATACCAAATGGCAAAAGATCACTGCATAACAAGTGGATCTATAGGCTGAAAGAGGAGTCAGATGGTAGCAAACGCTACAAGGCAAGACTGCTAGTAAAGGGTTTTCAGCAGAGGGAAGGACTAGAATATATAGCAAACTTCTCCCCAGTGATGAAGATAATGACTGTGAGGGTTGTGCTGGGTATGGTAGCAGAAGAAGATCTACATCTGAAGCAGATGGATGTAAAAATAACTTTCTTACATGGAGATCTGGAGAAGGAATTGTACATGATGCAACCACATTACAAAGTTCCAAGCAAAGAAGATTTGGTCTGCGGATAAAGAAGAGCCTCTATGGCTTGAAGCAGACCCCGAGATAGTGGTACAGAAAGTTTGACAAATTTGTCAGAAAATAGGTACTTGAAGTGTCAAACAGACCACAGTTGCTTCATCAAACACATCGGTAAATGTTATATTTTATTTTTTTGTATGCGGATGACATCCTAATTACAGGGGTGAACATAGAAAAAATTAGGGACTTGAAGAGTCAGTTATCAAGTGAGCTCGAGATCAAGAATTTAGGTCCAACTAGGAAGATCCTCGGGATCATAATCAGTAGGGACAAGAGTGCAGAAACAGTAAAGTTGTCTCAGGCGGATAATATTCAAAAGTACTCTCTTAGGCAGCCACTTCAAACAATCAAGGAGCTATCGCCTAATTCTAAAGTAGAGAAAGCGTAGATGGAGAGAACTTCGTATGCTTCAACAGTTGAAAATTTGATGTATGCGATGATTTGGACCAAGCCAGATATTGCACATGCAGTGGGAGTGATCAGCAGATGCATGAGCAATCCAGGCAGACATCATTGGAAGACGGTAAAGTAGATTCTCAAGTATTTAAGGGGAACAGTTAACAGGGCGCTTTTTTATGAGAGTGCAGGATCAGTCTACAGAGATTTGTAGATTCTGATCTTGCACAAGATGTGAAGAGTACAACAAGTACAACGGGATATATCTTCACATTGGAGAACACAACGGTGAGTTGGGTTTCTAGGTCGCAAAAGATTGTTGCACTTTCAACTATGGTGGCTGAATATGTTGGTATTACTGATGCTAGTAAGAAGAGATTTGGCTATAGAGTTTCATGGCAGAATTGGGCAAGGAACTGAGGATTGGAAAGCAATTTAGTGACAATATGAGTGATATTCATCTTGCTAAGAAAGTTATTTTTATGTCAGGACGAAACACATTCAGCTGAGGTATTATTTCATTCGCTCTCTTCTTGAAGATGAGCAATTGTTCTAGGGAAAGAAACACAGCTCAGAATCTTGCGGATATGTTGACGAATGTGGTGATTGAGAAGAAAGTGAAGTTGTACTTGGCTTCAATTCAGTTTCATGAAGGTTGAGACCTGGGGTGAGCCACATCATAGTACGTGAAGATGATACGTGACTATGAAGGTGATTCAGATGGAGGTTCAGGTACAGAGAGCTAATGATGGGTATTATAGTCTCCAAGTGGGATATTATTGTGATTGAAAAGCCTACAGCACCCAAACCAAACATAGAAGCCGGCATTTTTGCGCAGACCTTGGGTCTGAGGAGGTGTTTTTTTGCCACCTATGGGTGCCTTTGCGCCCATGCTTAGGCGCTAGACAAAGAAGGGGTGCCTTTGCACCCATCTATGTTGAGCACGATTGTTTATTACTTAAGAGAGGGACGCTTCTACGTTCGACGCAATTACTCCGCTTTCTGGTTTTTAAAACCAGTTCGAGCGACATAATAATGTGTTGGGTGTAGGACTGCATAGGGTCTTCTTCAACAAGATCCTGGTGAAGGAGATAAGAGTAGAAGAGGATGATTTATGGGATCTCAGAGTCTATTGTTCGCATCGGATAAGAGAAGGAATATTGTGGAGTGCGAGCCCTATAATTTTCCTTATATGTACAGAGAAAACCGACATGAGTCCTTTATAAAACTATCTGATTTTCATAGTGAATTTGTGGGTGTGGCTCCGTGATTTTTTCTCATTCTCAGGTTTTTCAATGTAAAAATTTCATGTGTTTTTCTAGTGGTTTTGATTTTTCTTCTGTGCATAAATTGTTCCGGTTTCCTTAAATCCTATTTCGCGGTGAAACTAGAAAGAGATTCTTTCAAAGTAGTTTCTCCCAAAAGCCTTGGCAATAAAAAATCAAAGTTAAAGATGAGTATTTAAAAACTATTGCAGGACAAGGAAATATCTTAATTTCTCCCAACTTAACCCTCAATAATGAAGTAATGCCCCACGCCTTGCAATTAACATTTTATTCATTCACAAATTTACCAAGCTCACACAACCGCAAAATCATTTTTTATTTACTAATAATTATGGCTTTCAGGATCTCACTATACAGAAGATGACTAGGCAAGCTTGAGAAAAGAATGAGTTACACATTTTTTTAAGATCGAGGCAACTATCATATTATTCTCCTCTCATACTACCGATAACATCTAGGCCCAATGGCCAATCAATATAGATTAGGAAGTTCGTGTAAGTTTCCTTTGTTTTTTAATTTACAAAACATTAAAATCTTTCTGATATTAAACTTAATTAAAAACAACAGCAAAAATAAATATTATTATAGAAATCAAATAGAAAATTACAACCAACTAGCATATAAACATGAAACAACAAGAAGCAAGACACTAACTCCTACTAAGGTTAGATCAAAAGGGTGGTGGTGGTTGTTGGAGGTCTCAAAAGATGACAAGATTGGAAAGTGATACCGAAGTTAACCCAAATAGCAACAAAAACAAAAATATCATTACTGAATTCAAAAAAGGGTACAATCAAGACACCTGAAAATAGGAAAATAATGACACCCACAAAACTAGGACGAAGGTCAGAGAGGTGGTGCTATAGATTTGAGGGGAAGAGAAGTCATGAGGGGTTGTAGGGTGCAAGGACAGCAAATCGGTGATCGGTTGAGTGGATGAGCAAGTGGATGGAGGAAGGTTGTCAGTGGGGTAGTTATAAGGAGGGAGGAAAGCTGGCAGTTTGGGGGTTGCTGCAAAGATGGATGATGGCTAGTTGCATGGGTAAGGAGCGGTGCTATTGCATGGAGGAAGGCTAGTGGAGGGGTTACAGCAAAGAACAAGTCTGGTGGTGGGGTTACGGCAGGAACGAAGGAAAGCAGAAGGGTTATGACAGAAAATGAGAGAGCAACAAACAATAGAGGGAGTTCGGAAGGGAAGGCAGTATGCGACCGGAAGGGAAAGATAAGAAAAATATGAAGGTATTCACTAACTTGGAGCATGATATAGTCGTAGCACCAACTATCATCGGATACAGCCTCAGATACAACCCTTAAAAAGGAAAAACGACATCGATGACAGAAATCTCAGAAGCAAAACTAAAAAACCCTCATCAGAGAACAGAGAATATAGATAAATTGGAGAGGGAAAGCACCCTCCCCTTGGGTGACAACTCAAAACAAGGCAAGCGACTGGCTTCCCCTTGCAACCCATGGTTGAACAAATTCAGCCACTCTCGTCGGTCTAGCCCAATGAGCCCTGCACCGGTCTCCCTAGATTGGGAGAACTTCGACTTCATTCGTCAAAGCTTCTGTCTGTACATTGACGGTGAAAAAGTGACTGGAACGTAAATAGAGGTTACAATCAGAGACACTGTGATGGAAAATAGCAACTGACACGACAAATTCACTCAACAAGGGTGGATTCGGGATGATGGTGGTGGTTGGTGAGGGTTAGGAATCTGGCGTGAGAGCAGAAAATAGCAAGACATCGATTTTCCTGGGGCGAGGCCTCGAATGGATAGTCGGAGGATGATGAGTGAGGGCTATATGGGTTGATGGCAGGTCGAAAGGTGGAAACAGCGACAGCGGCAACAAGGACGTAACCAGAAGCCAGCCGCGACTGGCCAGTCGGTGGGGGAGCTGCGAGGAAGGCTGGGAAAGGGGCGGCAATCGATGGGGAGGGTTGTGTGGGCTTCTGGGAGGATGGCAACAAGGTTGGCAACGGGCTAGAGGCGTTAGAAACAAGGATGGAGGACTGGAATGGTGATAGAGGATGTGGTGGCTTGTTGAACAACAAAAGGAAGGCGGTTCTCGGCAAGGGCGGCAAAGAAAAATAATAAAAAAGTTGTACTTTGGGCGATCTGCAACGTGAGGGTATGCGAGGCAACAAAGCGAAAGGGATGCAGGAGAAATAGGGTAGATAATCACTGTATCGGGAGAGAGATACAGCCGGAGCACCACCCAAACACTTGGATACAACCCTCGAAGGGAAAACTACAGATACCGGCGCTGTCCAAAATAAAACACACAAAAAACCGACTTTGAAACCCTGATACAATGGATATATAAGAAATGACTAAAAATGCATGAAGGATAATAGAAAATAAAGCATAAGAAACGGAAACGAGATTATTTCGGCGCAACTCCACAATACCTATTCCTGCGATACTATAGCAGCTACAGTACAGCGGTAAGCTCCCGCATCATTTATAAGTGCATGTTGAAAAAAAAAAATTCCAACCTCTTACGGTACTAGTTGGGAATAATAATATATTTGTGCACGTTGATAATTTTTCTTCCATCTTAGACAATAGTAAAAATAAGGCCCACACTTCACTATGTTAATGGAGGTTGTGTCAACCAAAAAAAAAATTGGTTCCTTACTCTTTACAACATTAGAGAACTTGTTTTAAGCCTTGTTAAGTCGACAAAAAATATGTTGGTCATGGGTGAGTTAGGTCATATTTAGACTATTCTTCAAAAACAAATGTAATAATATATAGAAATGAAAAGGTTAAGATATATGGCTCATTAAACTTTAATATGAAAAGGTAATTATAAGGTTATAGTTCCTAAAGCTTATTGAAAATTAAATTAAACACTTATATGAGAAAATCATACAGGGGTCACAAATGTTATTTGAATATTTAATTAATCATAAGATTTTATCATAATTTAACAGAATAATCAACATGCATACTATTTCTATTTCTAATGTAATTTAAACTGTAATTATTCCACTTGGTTATTTTGATTACAAATTATATGGCTTATTTAAATAATTCAAGCTTAAATGAGTGAAAAAATAAGGCACTTGGTGATTTTATTGTTCTTTCATTGTTTTCAGATTTAATTTAAATTTTACAAATTATATAAATTTTAATTCACAAGTGATCTAAAGATAATATTTATGATTTAGTCTCCAACTCACCTCTTGATTACTCAAAGTCCTAAAATCGGTTCGTGGCATTTAATGTATACAATCAAATTTAAACCCAAAGCCTCCTGACACATTTCCTGGATTTCGTTCTACAACATCCAGCTCTTTCCTTCTACCGCACACAATCCCTTCCCATTAAAAAATTTGGTCCTAGATTTCCTTCTAAAACATCTGTGAGCTCCACAAAAATCATTTGTCTCCACCAACTAGTAAATTCAACATAAATAGCGCAACTAACAGAAAAACAGAATGAAGATTACAGAAAGATAACAGTGAAGCATCGCTACCCTTTCATGTCAATCCTCCCATATGTTGTCTTCAAGCCAACGATTCCACAAAGTGAAGACGGTATTCTGACGGAACCTGTCTTCAAAAAACATATTAATAGCTTCTCAGTGCCACAATAAAACAAAAGAGTGGCAAGGCTTATATTTTGGCAACCTCCACCATCGGTTCCCAGTGCAGCTGAGCATAAACCAGAGGCGACTAGTGCTGCAGGACCAGAAGAAGATCCACCAGTGTACCTGTCAAGTGAGTGTGGATTTCTAGTTGTCCTGCAAAATAGCTAAAACTTGTAAAAAAATAACTTAAAATTAGAGAGAAGAATGTTAAAGAGCAATTATAGATGATATAAAAGCAAAACTGATAAATTGTTGGAAGATATCAAGACCTAAGACGGCATAAAATTTGGCAAGAAAGACTAGAGGAAGCAGAACTTTACATTTTATAATCAAACAACACATAAAAGTGTGGAAAGAAGAATGAAATCACGTATTCAAGAGCAGAAATGTGGCTTGAAGAAATCGAGTAAAACAAACTTTTCATAGAACATATACAAGAAGAAAATAGAATTTGTAGTCGTTTCATCCACCATGATTTGACTCTTATGCAATAGAGCTCTTATCTCTCGCAGTTCAAATTTGAAATTATTGATTGATAAATTATCAGCAGCTGTCACCCCAACTACTAATGTTTGCTGACTGGTTCTCTTTGTTAATCATCTTTGTGCATTCATGTTAAGTGTTCATTCGGTGTTAACTTCAATTACTATAACTATCATCTTTACGCATTCATGTTAAGTGTTCATTTGGCGTTGCCTTCAATTACTATAACAAATGTGGCTTGAAGAAATCGAGAAAACAAACTTTTCATATAACACATACATGAAGAAAATAGAATTTTTAGTCATTTCATCCACCATGATTGGACTCTTATGCAATAGAGCTCTTATTTATCGCAGTTCAAATTTGAAATTATTGATTGATAAATAATCAGCAGCAGTGTCACCCCAACTACTAATGATGTTTGCTGACTGGTTGTCTTTGTTAATCATCTTTACGCATTCATGTTAAGTGTTCATTTGGTGCTGCCTTCAATTACTATAACTATCATCATCATTAGCACATTAAACTTTCAAGGTGTGCATCACTCTGAAGAGTAGTTAGATTACACAAAAAAGAACAATCAAAATGGAAAAGCATGACATTTAACCAAATCCTATCCCCATATTTGTAAAAGGAAAGAAAAGAAAATTAATCTTCAAGCATTAGTATTTAACTAATAGAATTGCCAAAAAAGAAAGAGTCACTAGCCACAACTAGAGCCTTGTCATGCCAAAAATGTTTCAGACTCATATTGGAGAGAGGCCAACCTCACCAGCCACACATAAGTTGCCTTCCAAATTTTTGGAGTTCCAAATAATGGAACAAATTTTTTATATTTATCAAAAATTTGAACATCATAAGCAAATCTTACACAATGTACCACCTTTGTCCATGTTACTAGTTTATACTACTAATAGAGGAAAACTTGACTCCAGAATAATCAATTATACCTCTATGGGTTACATATCAACCAAAAAAGGATGCAATTGTTACCGTCCAACAAAAAAAAAAGAAAAATAGTTAATATTACTTTGATAAAGCGAGACTTATTTTTGTTGATTCTTATCTTCTAGAGAAGAACTCGATTGTAAAAGAAAAGAATAACAATCTCTTCTAACTAGATCAACCTTTTTCATACGCATCTTCATCAAATTCTAATAACAGATCCATCTCGGTAAATTTAACCACTTCTTCACAAATCTAATAACTCAGATTCTCAAACTAAAAACTTGAAGAAATAAATTGCCGTATTCAAAAAGGATTGCTCCAATTCCAAAACTCATACCAACTCAAGGAACTTCTTCAAGTTCTGAAAATGAGATGATTACAATTTATGAGCCTACCTCCCAAAAAAAAAACAAAAGATGAAAGAAGTGATCATGACATACCAGTTGATTCAGAAAAATATAATGGAGTGCACAACAGTCCATTATATTCATAGAACATTCCTTATGAAACTAAACATTACTTCAATCCCTAAATATTATTTGACAATTGTCCGATAAAGAATCATGGGAATATATGAGAGTAAACATGGAAGTTTTGGAGAAGAACAAAATATGTGAGATAACGTAGTTGCCATAAAGAATTAAATAATACGGTGTAAATGGGTGTTTAATGTAAAATATGAAGCTAGTGGGTTCTCTAAACGATATAAAGATATCAATAGCTCAGGGCCATGCTAAAATTAATGGAGTACATTATCACAAACATTTGCATAAGTAGCAAATATGAATAAAGCAAGTCTTATTATCACTTGTACCAACTTTCTACTGCATTAGCAACAATTTGACATTCAAAATTTATTCATTCATGGTAATCTAGAAGAGAAATCTACATGGATATTCCCTACGATTTTATGAAAATTCTGAGAATCAACAAGTTCTACAAACTACCAAGGATACTATACAGTCTCAAACAGTCACCTACAGCTTAGTTTCAAAATTTTGCAATACGATGACAACCTCAGGTCACTAGAAAAGTCAAGAAGATCATGCCTTATTAATTAAGCATCGGGATAGGAGTCAAAATTTTATTTGTATATATTAATTGTCACAATCCGGCCCGAAGCTTGAAATTAACCAAGACTGGTACGGACGGTCGAACGGTGGATATCAATTCTCTTATATTTTATTTCTATCTCTAATAGTTTAACATTCAAACATTCATGAAAGAGCCACTAAAGAAATAAATTAAAATTAACAAAAATAAATATGTGTACCTTTTGTTTGTTGTTCTCGTCTCTTGTGCACATTATCTCCTCCTCTTCTATTCATCTTAATCAAAAGTTTAAAACTTGAAGAAAGTTAAAACAACATAATGAGTTAGCTAAAGATAACTCAAGAGTAATTACACTTCTAAACTAAAGTAATCCAAGAAAAAGAAATCAATATGCATGTTGGTCATTTATATCTTTATACAAAATATTTTATTATGCTAATTTTTCATATGAAATCTTTGAATATACTAATGCATGTATCAATGACATTTTCTAAATGAAAACACTCTAAATTTCTATATGCATTAACTTTAGCTTTAGTTTTATTTTAAACTCTTTACTACACATCAATCTGCTTTGAGGATCACCGTCAATAAAACTAAACACACCCTTGGTCGACATGGCCCTGTCAGCAGCCATCAGCAAAGCGTTTAGCAATCTACATATTGTAATTGTCTAGGGTGGAATGGCCCTTACCTGCCCCTAGCCGATATTATCATATCAGCACTATGGTTAACAATGTAAACTTCACAATTGTCTGGGTAAGTAAGCTCCAGTCTATTCACCACTAGTCGATATTATCCTGTCGACACAGCGGTTAGTGATCTAACATTACAATTTTCCGAGGTGATAGAAAAAACCTCTACGTGCGCGGGTAAACTGGTGTCCCCTGCCTGTACCATTAAGAGATGAACTCCTCCTTTGAACATGCACATACAAGCATTCATAAATAAGTTATTTCATTCTTCCTTATTATGCATTCTCTTATACCAAACATTTATCTCTATTTGTTGATGAATAATGCAAACTTACTATATCTATAAGTTATGAAATCAACCAACATATGTACATTTACTAAAATTCTAGAGGTTAAATAATAATGTGACATATATATGTGATCACACAATAAACTAATATGTAAATCTCTACTAAAGTCATGCAAGAATCTGATAACCTAAACTTAACTTGCTTATTAGTCTTCTTGATCTCAATTAACCTAACTTCATATTAACATAACAAATATATATAATTTAATATATATAAAAGTTCTAATAATAGACCTAATATAAAAGTTGACCTTAACTCGTAAAATAGGGTTTCAATGGACTTCAATTCTCCACTTCACGCCAACGATTCTACCTCTTCTCTCGTACATAAATTCCCTCAAATTCATGATTTAATAGTTCCGATCCTAATGAAAATCAAACTTAACACAAAATTTAATAAATATATAAATATATAATTTTCTTAACTAGCTTATTTAAAATCTTAATCTACCTGATATAACCTTCAGCTAACCCTAAATCTCGAATGAGCTTCGTCCCGCATGTAAGGATAGGCTCCCGTCCCGCTTGTGCGTCATCTTCTTCTCCTTCACGAGGCTTGACAGCCCTAACGCACGCAAAGCTTGCTTCTGGAACTTCTTCCTCTGATCGCGAGCCCTACGCTCCTCCTTCCTCTTCGACTGCGATGTCAGCGTAACCCAACAGAGCAATACACAGTCTTTCCTTTCTTCCTTGTTGTTATGATTGGTTCTCCCTTTCCTCTTCCTCTTTCTTCTTCTTCTTCTTCAACTCCTTTTCTTTTTTGTTTTTTTTTTTATGCGGCTCGATCTCGATTAAGCAACACGCACATTTCTTCCCTCTTCTTCAATCTCGATGCAACTCAACATTGTGCGTCGCTAAGACATCGCTTCCTCCTAGAGCTATGTTTCGAATTCAAAATAAGTAAGAGATACTCACGAATCATTCAGCTTCCTCACACGAACACATGATGTTTACCCTGAACATCGGCATTCCCCCTCAACAGAGCCGCACACTTCCTTCTTCCTTCTTTTGGTTCTTCTTATTCTCCTCTTTTTTCTCTTCACTCACGTTCCTCTCCCTTCTTTGTTCGTTAAATGGATGAATGAGGGTTGGAGGCGTGCGGTTTAATCCCAGCAAATAATTGCGTCCCTCCTAACAAACACCTATTTTGTTATATTTTAATTTTATTTATTCTTTTTTTTCAATACTCATTTATTACATTAATGATATAATTGTAATAAGAAATGATGATCAAATAAAGAAATTAGGAAAATTGAAATATTTCCTAGTAATATAGGTTTAATAACTCACATCAAAGGATCTTCATTTCAAAACAAAAGTATGGAGAAAAGTGTCGAAATGGTCACATGATTTTTTATAGGGATCCATTTTAGTCATGATGTCGGAGTTACCCAAAGGATAACAGAAATACAACTTTTATTATGAAGAAATAAAAAGGGATTACAATCACAGACATTCATAACTAAGATATAACAATCAACAAGACGCAAAGTCAACTTGGGCTTAGGTCGAGAGTGGTGGTGTGGCAATTTACGAAGAAATAGGAAGTATGGAAGGTTGGATGGTCGAAAGACAAAATGAAAGGCAGCGGCTACGGAATGGAAGGCGAAGAGGGGCTAACAGGTGGCTAAAAGGTGGGCAGCAGCAAGGTTGCGGGGTGATGACTGCAGCAAGGAGGTTGCGATAGAGTGAGGAGAGGGTTGTGGGAGGCTTACGATAGGGCTGGTGCGGGAAGGGTTGGCAACAGGTAGGAGATAGTTGGAAGGGTTGGCAACAGGTAGGAGATAGTTGGAAGGGCTGGCAACAGGTGGGAGGTGGGGGGAAGGGAAGGGTGGTTGCAGGAAAACAACAAATGACCTATTCTCTGAATGGCTACAGCAACTTTCGTGACGACAATAGCGGAGGGGAGGCTATGGGAAGTAGGGGACAGTAGATAAACACCACCTCAGGACAACTTACAGCTGGAACATCTTCTCGCCGTTGGATACAGCCCTAAGAGGGAGAATTAGAGACACCGATGGTTGTCCCGATAAAAGCAGAACAAAAACCATAAAACCTAAACACGAATCACATATAGAAGCCCTAGATAACTAGCATTAGATCTCCCTATAGAAAGAAGGTGCCAATCCCTCATGAAAGAGCAAATCCGCCCTCCCGGGTCTGCACGAATTTGGTCCAGACAAATAAATCGCGGGAGATAGCTTACGGTTCTCTTCACGCCGCTCCCACAACTTCGTTCATGCGCCCACGTCAGTCTCCAGGGATTGGAGGAGCTTCGACCTCATCCATCGAAGCGTTTGTTTCCTCGTCGTATGGTGTCAAACCTGTTACGTTGAAAGTACCTGGGTAAATCAATCTCGTAGATGTTGTCATTCAGGTTCTTAAGGATCCCGTAAAGTTCGTCCACTTTGGGTCTGAGTTTTCCAAAAGATCCCATAGGGAATCTTTCTTTATTCAATATGATCCACATTAAGTCTTCCTCTTGAAAAATCACTTTCTTTCTGATTTTATTAGCTTGTGCTTAATACTTGCGATTCTACATAGTGCTCTCTTTCACAAACTCTTCGTGTAGTCTCTAAACTCTTGTACTTTCTCAAATGGTCAATTCTTGCACACCGCAAGATAGGAGAAAAATTTGAATCGACCTGGGAGGGACCGTTCATGGTGGAGAAGGTTTACTCAGGAGGATCGTACCAGTTAGTCAATTCTCAAAGAGAAAGGACCATGTTCTCGATCAATGGATGATATTTAAAGAAGCATTATGGCCTGAAGAAATATTCCTTCACTAGGGAGAGGGTCTTGTCTCTGCCAAAGTGACCTGCTAGACCCCCGTTGTGACTCTCCTGAAAGATAGGCTCCCTAAGCGAGCATTTGGGTATACACAACATGCTCTGACGAAATAAATAACCATTGCTCTATCGTACGATCCTGTGGGCCTCTCCTGACAATGTTCTGAACTTTCTCTGAAATCCACATCCGCCTCGTATAGTTCCTTCACCGCCTCATATGTCATAACTCTAGCATGTATGGAGGTGAAAAGAAAATGGCGACGGCTCAAGGAATTTGCTACCCGATTCTATTTTTTTGCCTTATGCTTAAGCATGAATTAAAACGATGCCAAGAACTCAACCTAAGAAGCATGTCTGCCCATCCGGTTGCTATTACTGTTCAAGAACCACATAGCCTTATGATCCATTTATAGAGTGAGCTAGCTCGTCAACAAGTTGTGAGTCCGGTGGTGAAGAGTTCTCACAATGGCATAAAACTCCTTGTCGTATGTCAAATACTTTCTCGGGGACTCATTCAACTTTTTGTTGAACAAGGCTATGGGGTGTCCTTTCTGGCTCAATACTACTCCGATCCCCGAATAAGAAGTTTCGCACTCCACCTCGAACAACTAACTGAAGCCCGGTAAAACTAAAAATGGGACCTATGTCAGCTCCACCTTCAGGATGACAAAAATGGATTGGGCTGCCTTTATCCACTTGAACTTCTCTTTTTTCAAAAGCTCTGTCAGGGTCGCTATAATGGTGCAGAAGCCCTTGATGAATCTCCTATAAAAGGAGGCCAACCCCAAAAACTACATCAGCTTGGTAAACGATAATGATGATGTCCAATTCACGATCGTCTCTATCTTCGTAAGGACCATCTGAATGTCTGCACCGGATACAATGTAACTCAAAAATATTTATGCGGCGTTATGAAGTGGCACTTCTTCTGGTTTACTGAGAAATAAGAAAGGTGATATTATACTAAAAGAAATGATACTAGAGTTAACTTATATACCAACTGACCTAAAATCAATTTACATATGATCTACTAAAAGAAATAAGAAAGGTAACTTAATAAACATAGTAATATACCAACTGACCTAAAATCATAAATTAATAGAAGCAAAAGAAGAAGCTCATAAAATGGAAATGCACTAAAAGTCATCTTAATTTTCGTGCATATACAAAGCTGCGTATAGAATTTATTATAAGCATGATGAATCAATTCACATATGATCTAAGGGAGCTTTTTTACTAACATCCTATCTACCAAATTCTTCACTACTTAAAAGCTAATCCTAGAACATAATTTTTTTTTAGAAGAAGCACAAAATTAGATTTTAAAGCCTACATAGATTTTGACTACAGCCAGAAGGTCCACCTACAAATGTTGCATCTTTCTTGGAAGTAATCTTGTAAAGCAAGAAAACAAAAAAGTGATAGAAATATCTAGTGTGGAGGTTGAATTCATAAAAATGGCATAAGATATAAGTAAGTTACTAGATCGAAAATTTACCATAATGATCTAAATATAAAGTTAGATGGACCTATGAAGCTCTATTATAATAGTAAGACAGTAATAAATATTGCACACAATTACATGCAGCTTAATGAGACGAATAGATACTTCATAAAAGAAAACTTAAATAGTAATTTAACTTATACAACTTAAGTGTCTACAAGGAATAAGCTGATAAATGTCTCCGTAGAGGAGCTCAACAACACATAATTTTAGAATAATATTGGCAAGCTGAGAATGGAAGAAATGTATTCACTAGCTTCAGAAGGAGTGTTGAAATGCATATGCTACAGATCTTAATATTGGAACCCACGGAATATGTCCGAAGATGAAAATTAGGATCCCATGGGTCATAATAAGGAAGAAAAATAAGATCCAACGAATTCATGACAAGAAGGAAATCAATATCTCAAAGAATCATGCCAAGTAGCTCCGTGCTTATTTTCAACATTTCAATTTTTTATAATAGTAAATATTTTCTTATTTCATTTCAAAATCAATCTATATATTACATTATATGAAATAGTTTGACAAATATAGTAATTTACAACGTAATTCAAAGGAAATAATCTGTTATGGCAATCATATGAAAATGCTATGATCATACCTATGACATCAAATAGTATGATCACGCTTGTATCACTCTAAAACCCATGTCAAAAAAATTATTGATATGTCAAATTACATGTTTATATATAGGTCCTTGCAATATTCAATGATTAGCATACATATACTTCCTTTTCCGTTATGTTTATACCACTAAATCGTATATGTATATATAAATTACCCCTACTAGCTGATGATTACCTTGAGTAAAGCCACTACTATAGCAAATGAGTTGTAAAGAGGACTTCGGGTGCAGCTAAGGAGCGCCTTTGATTAGGTAGATGAGTACATATAGATAGATGTACACTGTAATTTTAAAAACTTTAGTTCGCACAAGTTGTTCTATAGCTTGTGGGTGTAAGAACCCAGAACTTAAATAAAATTAATTAAAATTTCAAATAAATTTAAGTAAAGTAATTTAATTTATAATAACAAAATTCAAATAATAAATTTAACTTAAAGATTTTTGGGAGAAAAAAAAAAGCAACTTGAACCACCAGCATAAGTTCAACTGAACCAATGCTATTTGGTGCACTCTTATCGCTCTTTAAGAGGGACAAAGATAATATGGGGGGAGAATAGCAAGCTCGTGCGGCTTCCAACCTCGACAAAGTACGAGAGCGATGGACTCAAAGGGGACGACTATTCCCCTATACAAAGACAAGAGGGCAAATGAGGTACTGGAGGCATAGTGATGCAAAGGGAAGAGCTCCGGTCACACTCACAATGAAGATGAGCACTAGATAAAGGCACTAGTGCTCAAGCTTGAGTGAAGCTAAGAACGACGATGCATAAGGTGTAGGAGCAATGTGGTTGTGTAAAGCACAAAGAGGGTGATCTAAACCACGCTCTCAAAAGTGAGAATCATTTAAACCCTTAGTTTATATTACATTAAATTTTCAGAGGAAAGAGTCAAGCTTTTTCATTTTATCGAAGGCAAACTAATTAAAATGTTTCTTAAGTTTCTTGAGTAGGTGAAGTCGAACTCAATAAGGTTACACCTTGTATTTTCTCATTTAGAAGGTAAATCCTTACTTCAAAATTTTTTTTCAAACTATAGTTGGGTAGCGTACATGGTGAATATACATGAGTTTCTTTATGTGTGTGTGTGTGTGTGTACCTTTTTTTTTTGTCGATGCACATGAATGAAGATATAATTTTTTTAGTTAATATTTTTAGTTAATATGATTTGAAATCATTGGTATGTGTTTTAAAACTATTGGAAGTATAGTATCATAAATTATCGATAATTATTGATCCATATTAACATCACATGAACATTATGATTTATGAATAATGTTAATATTGTGAGTTTTGATCAATAATACTTTCTTTAAATTGTATTTTATTAGGAATAAGCAATGACATTGGGCTAATAGGAAGTACAATAGCTTTATCATAAATAGCTTCATAGTTGGAATAGATCTTAATGGGAATTAATTTTATTTTAATAAATGTTTAAATGTGAGAGAACTTCTTGGATATTTATTCAATAACTTCATATGAAATTAAAATTGAAAGTTAACATTATCTACTTGTGGAGAATTAGAATCTAGTATGCATGCATATATGACTTATGATTCAAATACAATAATGTTAAAACTTGATTTATTGATTGATTTTATGTAATTTCATCAAGCATAATAACTAGTTGGATTAGATGGTTAGAACATACAAATTTGTGTTAGATTTAAAGTAATAAATTCTAATTAATTTAAATGTTAGATGCCCTTTTTTAAATATAAGTGTATTGTTTAGTTCAACATTCTCAATTTATTTTGGTTATAAAGATTAAATTAGAATTTTATAAGATAAGAAAATAGTTTGCTATTATATTGTTCCTATTCAAATTTGCTTATTACTTATAATGACCATAATCATTTATGTTAAAAATAAATAAAGAAGATTCGAGTCAATCGTAAATCTTCATTAGTCAAATATCTAATTACATTAATTATAAATATAAGAAATTATGATTCATAATAATTTTTCTTATAAAGAATTTGTAAAATAAGTATAGGAGTATTTTAATGATTTTAATTGTAATAGCATTTGTTTAAGTGTCTTAAACATGTTTTTAGGTTTCGCTTATAGGAATGAATACGCAAGCAGACGAGGAATAAATTAAAAAGTAGAATTTGTACATCTATATGGGATAATTACCTTTCTAAATTGGAGTATTATTACCAGCTTCTAAACCAAATTTTAATCAATATGTTTCAAATTCAAATTCTTCATACTTATGACTTCTATTGGTTTGTTCTATGTTACAAATAATCTATCAGATTGTTATGAATGAAACATGCATGAGTAATAGTTTAAGAGTGTCCATATAATAATTTCTCCGAGCAAAGCATTAAATTATTATAAATGAATATATAGTTATGAGAAGACTAACATACAGTTCTCATAGAAAGATAATGTATGTTATAAAAAATGCAAATGAAAATATTATATCTAAGAATGCTTGCATATGCATATTGATAGATAGACTTCATTTCCTTATAGTACTAGCTGGAGAAATTATATATACTTAAATGTTATTGACCTTCCTGCAGTCAAAATTAGAACCACACCCCACTGTGTCGATAGGTGATGTAATGGCTAGGGGCGAGTTTGTGTCTTTTCAACTCAAACAATTGTGGAATAGTTATTCGCCTCACTGTGTTAACAAGGTAAATATCGGCTAGGGATAAGCTAAGTTGTGTTCAGACGATAATTTTGAGACGAATATATTAATATAAAAAAATATATATATGAATAAGATATGATAAGTCTATTAGCCACTCAAATGAAAAGATAAACTTCATGATCATAAAATCAGGCAATGTTTTTTTAAGGATTTGACAATCTTTATAGTATATTTTGTTAGCATATGTTCAGAAAATAATATGATTTCTTCCATAGTTTTAATTAATGAGTAGCACACTTAACGTTTGTTATCTTGAATTACTATGAATTAGAATTGTAACCATCTTACTGGGTTTTTGATAACTCATTATAGTTTCTAATTTAACTAATTCAAGTATAAATGAATAAGGAAAAAGAGAGACTATGTACCATAGGCGAGTGAACACTGGAGGAAGATATTTATTTTATCTTTAGTTTAGAATCTTTAATAAAATGGCTCTTTCTTTATTTATGAAAATTAGATAATTTTTTCAAAAATATATAAATTTAAATTCAATAATGATCTAGAGAAAATAATTCATGATATAATCACGATCCAACCATTTGTTTCCGTCTTGCTAATTCCAAACTCCCGGATTGAATCGTGACAATAAAATTCTTAGAGTTGCAATGTTTATCTACACGAGTATTGTAATGTGGATCGTCTGAGAATATATTTGAAAGTTACGGATAGATGTAAAGTTTAACATCATGTAATTATCTTGAATGAAAAGATTAAGATTAACCAACTCTTTTTTACTTCGAATGATTTTAATTATTATATGTTGTCATCAACTATTATATCAAATGCCAGTATATGTGATAATGAATTGTCCACATCTATCAATATGTCATTATGTATGTACAGGTTTTGAAAATGAAAGATTAGCAATGTGTTAGTAGTTAACCAATTCTTCCATTGTGGTCATCCATCCCCACCCTAGTTCATTCCAAGTTTCCAAATTGGGCTATGATATTTTCAAAATCAACAACTCGAGTTATTAAATAGTAATATTCTAGTGTAACAAATATAATGTTCTACAACTACACCTCCATATGTGAAAGTCTATCGGAGTATAGCAAAGGTCATTCCAAAGAAAATTCATAAGTAGAATGATCAGAAAAATGAAAGAAAAGAGTTCAATTAACATCACAGCGAATATGAAAGTCACAAAGATAACTCAATAAAAAGACGAGCACAAAGTAATATGCAGATTATAAAAGTTTATATTAAGTACAAAATAATAATACTCAAGTAAAGTGCCAAAATAGTCCCCTAACTGCTTAAATGGGATCATTTTAGTCTCAAGGTCTATAAAAGTATAAAATTAGTCCTCGTGCTCTTTTAACATTGACTGAAATAGTTCCCAAAGCCCTCATAAAAATAACCTGAGACCAAATTGACACATTTATATGCTATGGGACTAAAGACCCAGAAAAAAAGCCAGGGGACCATTTCGACACTTTTCTCAATAATACTTTCTCAGATAAAAAAGTAACTAAGTCCACCTTACCCGTGGATTGGATTATTCCCAGTCGTTCCCATACCCAACTCATGCATATTTGCCTTTCCTATTAAAATGACACCACAACTACGCAATCTGGAAACACATACTGCATCCTTCTTCACCTCCCTTGTATTATGCAACCATGATGTTCCACCTGCAGCAGAGCCATCCAACTGAGAATTGACGCAAAATATTATCCATATTTTCCTCAGGAAATCAAGGTTAAGTGCAGCATTCATTACTCTTTGATGGGAAAGGATAGCAATCTATATCATCTTTTATTGCGACAAATATGCCATCAAGGATAGATAAAGGCTTTCCTGCATGACCCAGTGTAATCAATGTAAAATGTCAATCATATGAACAAAACATTTGGAATCTATCAAGAATAAGTTTCCATCGTATTAACATAGGTCCATTGAGATGAATATCTTTTAAATTTTACAGTCTCCAATCTCAATCTGCAATTCGTTTAATAGAGCAAGAGGTAGACAGAATATTAGAATATGTTCTGCTTATAGCGGAGTGATGTTAGTGAAAATCCAAGCACTACCCTAGCTTCCCGGTAAGATGAAGCCATAATGCTTAGTATAGCCAGTAGCAGGCGAGCCTTTCCTTTAAGGATCCAGGCAGTGAGAAGAGGTGTTAATGAATAAAAAGTTAAAGATGAGTTAGTTTATACGGTGAATATTCAACCTGGGATCAAGTGAAAAGAATATCAAGTATTAGGAAATAAGAATGCATACTAAGAACAAATTAGATGGCCGAGCTTCAAGTTCCAGCAAATCTCGAGGATAATGAGAAGTGGGAGAAGACAAGAAAGAGACATGAGACAACAAATCTAATAATGGAAAAGAAAATTAAATGATGATGACATGATAAATAGTAGCAGAAATTAGATTTGTTCTAAGCCTTACATGTGACAATTTTTAATTTAAACTGTTTAGGAAGATTTTTAAATGAGGGGTGAGCTGGATCAAAATTTATTTTATTGACAAGCACAGTTTAATGTGGTGATTATTATTTCAGTGAATCCGATGATGATCATAATGAAGATTTCAAAAGGTTGCAAGGGAGAGATGGAATATGAGGATGGAATCAGAAAATTTTTTAACTAACACTTTAGACTAACCAACAGAAAGTACAGAAATCAAGTTTCCAAAGTCTGAATTAAGTTTGAAACATAGTGGAATCATCATAAACCACAAATTGCCAGATCCAAAGGAAGGAGTTAATTCCTAGATTAAAGATAAAAGAGCAATGCTTTTGTTAAATTCTGAAAAGCTTAATAATTTCATTTCTTAAATAATAAACTCGTAATCTTTAAGTGCAGCATGCTTTTGACAATCCAAAAGGCTTTTATATGTCACTTAATAAGCATCTGATACCTTCTTCAAATCTTTGGGTAGAGGCTGCAGCTTGCTTTCTTACTTCCTCTGCGCTAAAAAAAACCAACAATGGCATGGGAGGTTTCTTACTGTTATATTCTTCAGCTATCGCAATTACATGCTCTGCAACCTACATAAAAGCCGCTCATGAAAAACTAATGACAAAAAATTCATGTACTTCAAAGTGATAAATATACCAAATAATTGGTAGCTTACAGATGATGGAGTTGCAAGCTTATTTCTATAAGCATATGCAAAATCACGAATTGTCCAATACAAAAATGGTCGAGAGTCCTTATGACACCTTTGACTAGGATCATAAGAGCACAGACAGCCCAAGGCCTTCTCAACCCGAAAAACAGGCTTTTCATTTTCATCCAAGACAGCTACGCCATTTTCTGGTGCTGAGAATGTCAATTAAACAGAGCAGGCTCAAAAATCTACAAAATGACAAAAGGAACAGCTAGAGAATATTCAGAAGATGGTTCTATAACATCATCTTGCAATGGAGAAAAAAATTTCCAATCCCTCAATGTCATTTCCAAAGATTAAAATTTGGCTGCCAACCAGAAAATTTATTTTGACTCTTTGGTTATTAGTTTAAGCTTGATTTAAATCATCCGCTAGGTAACTGCCACTGGTCTAGAATTATAATTAACACCATCCCTTTTCTCCAGCCAGAAAACCATAGAAAACACATGTTTTTCTTTAGACTTTTTTCTCGGTATCTAAGTCAAGGCCTTCTTTCTTCAATCAGCACCAGATCAAGGTCCCCCTGTCTTTCCAACAGGCAGATCATTTTTAGTCTTTATCAAGCTTTTACGTTACTTCATCAGTTAATATGAAAAAAAAAAACTGTCAAACTGACAGGTTTCTACTAGAATTGACCCATGGATACATGAAATCATATTAGGAAAAGTTTGATCTTTCTAAGACACACAATTCAATTTACACTTTCAGATATTGATAGTTTTACACCATTCTTCTTTTATCGTCAGCTTATCTAGACCCACTATAATTTTTTAATCTTTTCATAAAAGCTATTCATTATAAATCATTTTCATGATTTTCAAAATTTCTGCTAAATTTTCTCCATTCATAACTTACAAACACTTTAGAAGTTGGTACAAGTTATTTACAAAGGTCGATATTATATCATACTTAGGTATTAGGATTCATCAAAGATTCGTAGAAGTTTCATCTTAAGAAGCAAATTATCAGAGAAAAATTGAGGTGGCCTAAGCTTGAACATGAAGTAAAACCATCATTAAAGCTTTGGAAATTCAAAATAAAAAATATAAGCTTCCTTTTATTCTTGCCTTTAGAAGAAACTAGAAAATTCCTATTAATCCGTAGTGAAGAATCTGGGTCTTTATCCCTTCTGAATTTACATATCTTTAAGTATGGAGGAAGACTTTATTCTTATTCCCCCAGTGATTGTTCACGGCTTGAGCATTGTCATTATGGTTATTCATCACCATAAATTTTGCATAGCCTAGCCATTCAAAGAAAGGTGTCATCATCGTAGTTTATCAATTAATAATTACTATGATAACTCGTTGAATCCAGTTCCTGTAAATTTCTGAATCATCTGTCAAACTATCACTGGCAAGCAGTCATCATAATGAAACATAAATTAATCTTATCCCAATTATTAGGGATCAGCTTTATGGCCCTAGTAAAACTTATCCTAGCCAAACTAATTAGGCTCTCCAGTCAGAGAAATTTGTGACATGACACCTTAAAAGTTCAAAAAGCGGTTAATTTTGAAAATTTAGACTTCAAATGATTGCACAAAAATCTTGAGCAAACAATCTGAAATCCCTGAAAATTTATTTCCAGTTTTTTATACTTTACGATATTCATAGGAGCTATTACAAATGATTGTATCAAACAAATAGCCAACCTCCTCCTCCCACAAAGGAGGAAAAATGAGCCACCATTAATACTTGCTGAAGGGCAAACGTTTGTAAAAATACCAAATTTTTATGTGAAGGCACCAATCAAAAGCCAAAAAGATGAACTATTAAAAGATCGATAACCACAAAAAAAGGCGCCACAACTTATGTCTCAAAGCGAAAGGACTAGAACATCGACAGAGAGGAAAAAAATCTAATTCATCGAAAATGTCTCATAAATGCATTAGAAAATATTCTTCCCCAAATCCAAATAGATTCAATCTCATCTAAAATGAGAGCCCAAAATCCCTCAAGCCAAAAAAGAAAAGGAAGGATAGCATAATGAGGGAAAATAAATAAAAATGATTTAAATAATATAGAAAATTATTCACCTAAAGGGTTCTTACACGCATGTCTATGGAATCGTCCCAAATCTTTTGCCACCGCCGTGCTTTTACAGTGCAAAAATAGTACACCAAAATTACAGATAATATTTTAAAACATTGTTCCTCTACTTTCTTTCTTTTTTTCTTTTTCTTTTTTTTTTATACAACTATCTTTCTTCTCAAAAGATTCTCAATGGTATACCAAATGGAAAGCATATTAACATTAGAAGCCCCAATGCTATTCCTTCACTTTCTCTTGCAATGCCCTCTATGCAAATGCACCCACCCTCAAAGTCCAAATCCGTTATTACTCTCCTTTGCCATTACTACATTTATAAATGTTTAAATAATTTATAACAATTAAGATGTAATTTTGTGGTGCAAGGCTGCCCATGGACCTTAAGATCAGTAGTTCCATTCTCAATTCCCAAAAAATCCATTCAAATAAATTTATGGGTTTGAGTTCAAAGTTATTAAACAGAAGTACCGCTTCAAAAGCAAGCAACATACACCACCCATTTCATCATGTTTGATCAATTATCAAACATTCATAAAAGTTATTATCTTAGTAAAAAATTTATTCTTAGACATAGATCAACATCAATGATTTTGGTTTTCTATCATGAAGGATACGAGGCTATCCCAATACATAATTTCATTTATAAAATTAATGTATTTATATTTAATATAAAGACATTAAGTTAAATTTTGGCTACTTCATGATATAACTTATTTAAAAGTAATAAATTAATAAGACTACTCATTTTAAACTGAAATAATTAGGTGCCTTAATAAGTTTAATTAATGAGTGCTTGTTGAATATAACATTGCTTTTTCAAAATAATTACATTTTCATTTTTTTTTCTTATATTTACCATTGCTAACTCATTTGCATATAAATGTTGGCTACTTTTTTGTCGATATAAGGGGTGATTGGCTTTGTATAACATAGACCTCCACAAGTCCATGAGAGCTACAGCAAAAAAAGAGATTTACGAGCTGTGACAGCTTCTTTAATTCCCATGAGAAGCAATACTCTCGAGTTGGATGGTTTTATAGAAGAGCAACCATCTGTAAGGAGTTTAACCTTGAATCAAGGGTTAAATCAATTTGGTGATTTCGCTTTTGGTCGTTTTCAAACATTCTAGTAATGCTATTCTTCTTCCACCATATTTGTGATAGCTATAGCGCTTGGACTAATGGTATTCTATCTATAAAAGAATGTTGGATGTTATGAGATATGATTTCTTTTGTTCTCGTGGGATTATATGATGAAGGTTATATGTTTATAAGTTGATCTTGTTTAGCTTATGTTGATCTTAATCCAATTAAAATCTGATGCTATTAAGAGTTCAAAAAAACTCGAACCACATTACAATTTAATTTTTCTCTGAATTATTTATTCTATTCACGCTTTTCTTTTTGACCAATTAGTTTTCATTTTTTTTTTTACTTTTAAAAAGAAATTCTTCTATAAAGCTAATTATAAAACCTGAAATATTTTTCTGAACAATTTCGGATTCATTGACCTTGAGAAATAGATAAAAGATTCTTGAAACATCCTGTAGCAATATATATATATATATATATATATATATATATATATATATATATATATATATATATATATATATATATATATATATATATATTTATTTATTTATTTATTTATTAAAAAAAATTGGTATTTGGCAGGCCAAGTACCGAATCCTATGCGCTACAACCCTATGATGAAAGTCGACGTCACGTACTTATATAATCGAGAACCTCGCGCCACGGGGATCGAACCCCTTGACTCGAGGGTGTGTATATATATATATATATATATATATATATATATATATATATATATATGTATATATATATAGAGAGAGAGAGGATATGATGCGTCGTCTTCTCCTCCGCTCTGCTAGGGTTTCGCCTCCTGGCAAACCCTAGCGTCTGCTACGGTACTACTCGCGTCGCAGCTTCGTCTTCACCATCGAGATTGGGCGTCTTCATCGACTTAGGTGGAAGCTCGCATCGGTGTCGAGCCGCTCGTCTGCTACAGGATCGGGTCGAGCTGCTCTCTGTTGCGCTCGATTCAATTCCCTGCGTCTCCTTTCTTCTTCTGCTTCGTTCGATGTTGTGGCTGCGGGTTATACCCCTGCGATCCTACAGGTCCACAACTTCTGTCAGCGAATGCTGCAAGCTCGACGGGATTCCATCTTGTCAGCGGGTTTTGTGCAGCTACAGAAATGGCCTCGGGTCGATCTTACGTCGACGCCCTCGTCGGTGATAACCTCGCCCGCGCCCCTTCATGTTCTAACATATTCCCGCAAAGATTCCATGATGCATTCGCGCAAGGCGTCCAAACCGAATTTCTCAAAAAAACATCTCGTAAAGACGGCAAACTCGCAATCTTTCTTACAGAGGAAAATATCTCCACCCTAGCTGCACCCTGCCGGCTGTTTCTAGTCGGTAAGTTCCTCTACGGTAATCCTAAACTTAACCTGATCCGAAAGGAATTTGAGCAAATGAAATTGAATGGAAGTTGGAAGATTGGCAGACTGGATGGTCAGCACGTTCTCATCCAATTAACGGATGATGGAAATTACGCCCAAGTATTTGCTAGAAGAATACTTCGTATAGACAACCGGGTGATGAAGGTGCTGAAATGGACGGTGGATTTTGACCATCGTATCGAACCTCCCATCATTCCGGTGCGGCTACGCTTCACGCATTTGCGAGCTCATCTTTATGATCGAGAACTTCATTTATTTTCGCAAAGATCTACAGACACCACTCCAAACCGATCCGTCTACGAAGCATCTAACTAGACCTTCCGAGGTTAGAATATCGATAGAACGGGACATTACGTTACCCTTCCCGAAAGAGCATGGATTGAGTCACACGACACGGGATTTTTGCAACAACAGAACTTGAACAGTACGCTTTAATCGCACTCACTACCGTATGTTTGGTCACTCTCACCAACAGTGTTACCACCTGCATCCGAATCTCAAACCTCCACGTACAAACGCTACTGGGCCACACATTCCTGCGACGGATATACCCTCTTCCTCACTGCTTGTGATACCCATTGCCACGCCCACGCCGGACACGGTGCAAAAGTCTACTGATACTGATTCAGAGCATGTCGATAAGGATCAATTGTTGGAGTGTCAGGATGCGGTCGCTGCCCTTTATTTTGTCTTCTTCCATTGGAGTAGCAATTACTGTGGAGGGTGCTCAGGCTTCCCTCCTTGACGTGATTGAACAAAGGGAAGAAGCGAATACTCACATTCAGATGACGGAAAATGTGCATACTACTACCGAGGTTTCAAACAGTAGCCTTATTACTGCTACTACACAGACACTGGAACCTACCGCTGCACCTGCATTTCCTTCTATGGTCCAGACCGACAAGTCTTCCAAGAAGAATGGCAAGTCTACTCCTCCCGGCGGAAGAAGAAGACTGGGGGTACTTTGCCATTTGAAAATTTAATGGATGATACATTGATCTCTCCTGGTAATGAAGAATCACTTCAGAGTTTAATTATTGAATGCGCTACACGAACCCGTGGAAGAGGAAGGCTTTGGCAACCTCGTCTATAGAAAATATTTTATTTGTATGTTTTTCTTTTGTCCTATCTTTTGTACTTTTTGTTTGAGCTTTTTGCTCTTTGATTCTTATGAGTAGAGCCTCATCTTTTGGGTCATCTCATACTACTCCTTTTGTAACCCTTTTATTTCAATGAAATAGGCCTAGGGCTTCTTTTTAATACACACACACACATACATTATATATATATATATATATATATAACAGTTTTCTATATATTGATTTTATCTTTTGTTGTTAAAGGCTCCACAACTGAAATTATTAGCAGAGTAACACTGATTTTGCCTTTTGTTGTTAGAGATTCCCGAACTGGTGTGTATCATGTGAGGGCAACCAGTAGTGCTTGTTAGTCGATGGATTAATTCGAAGTTTGAGGGCCGAAATAACTGTCGTTTGACATGGTAGCAGCTTGCCCGCACCAATTGGCTTACCCTTGTAGATTGAATACGTGCAAAGTCGATTATATAATGTACAGAAATGAATCTCCATAACCAATAGATTTTAGTCTTCTACTAATAATCGAAGCAAGAAGGCACCTCAATATGCCTAAACAGCATGCACTTTGAAGGCTTACCTTGCGGGGCAAACTCCGGCCGAAACATAGGATTTTCCGGAATCTCCGTGTTCCTCAATAACTCCGTGTAATTGTTCCGTTTCTTCATAACTGATACGATGATCGATCCAATCAGCGGGGCCTCGAGTAGCCATACGAAAAGCTTCAGCGCAAGGCCCGTCAAGTGGGGAGCTGCATTCCGAATTTGCCAATCCATCACAAAGCGAAAAAAAAAGAAAAAAAAAGTAAACCAAACATTTATCCGTTATTGAAACCTAATTTGAAGAGAAAAACGTGCCTGAGATGTTCACTGGTTGGTACTTAACGGCTGCGATGTCGACCTCCTTCGCCGGCAACATTACTCTCTTCTTCCCCATCTTCTCGGCCTATCCCTCTCCCTCTGCCGCCTTCGAATTCTGAAAAGCGATGTATTGAAGAACAAGTCAAAGAAGAATATGTTTAAGCTAGAGTTGATCGAAGAGGAGAAGCTCGTGGTGCAGAAATGGAGGGGAGAAGGGAGAGAAAGAGGAATCTGGGAAATGGAACGGCTGGAAAGGATTAATGGAGTTGGTCAACTGCTCTGACGGCAACCAGTGACCACTGAGGGGAGACTGACAGAGAACGAGCCGAGGAAGAGGGCGGAGACTTCGGAGCGAGCAATGTGCCACTCTAACATTTCTAGCTTCAATATTTTTGAGAACATAACAAAAATATAATATTATCAAATAAAAAAATTGTATAAATTATATTGCGTCATTCCACGGCCGCCGCCCCAAACATAACCTTAATCACCCAAATTACAAATTTAAAACTTTAAGCACCTAAAATTTTAAGGGTCTATTTAAGGCGGCTGCAACTTAATAATAAATTGTTGCGTAGCAACTGTCATAGGAAACTGTTGCGCAGAAGTTGTTGGGTATAAACTAGCTGTTTATTTGTTTTTTCCAGCTTAAAAAAACAATTGTTCTACATTTATTTATGAATAAATGATCATTATGTCTTTGTATAGTAATATTTTTTGCAACTGAACAGTTCATACTAGTATATTATATATTTTAAAAGTAAATATTCAATGCGAAAATGATAGCACCCCCCTTGACAATGAGTAGCATGATTACTAAATTTAAAAAAAATATATTAAAATAATAATTAATAATATAATAATATTATTTTTAAATTGCATACAGCGTATATCACGACCTAAGTCGCCCTGTAGTGATATTCTCCATGTTCGATCACTCTTGGCAGTGGAATATTCCAGCTTATTTGCCCACCAAAAATAATAACAGTTTTTCGTGATTCTCTGAGGGCATATGTAAAACTTTCTTCCGTAATGTATGTGACTAACATGAAGTTGGCAGGGAACTCTAAAGTTCATTGTAGCAGTTTAATCCTTTGGAGGCATCAGAGATCATCGAGCTCATCTTTCCTAAGTGTTTAAGAAACATACTATTGACATAACAAAAGTAAAATTTTATAACATAAGCAATTAATTACTCAGCTCGTGTGTGTCGCATATGTATATCAAAAAAATAATACGTAAGAACCTCAGAAACCATAACACTGAAAAAAAAGAATTTAGTAGTGTTCATTAGGATTTCACGTGTTACGCCAACCGATAGCAACATACAGGTCATCCAGAAGAACCCATAAAGTCAAACGTCTCATCATAGACCTCCAAAACGCTACAAAAAATGCAAAAGCAAAAGAAATCATACAAATTGCGTAAAAAATCAAAACAATAAATATCAAATGCAAAATGAACAGAAGTAAACATGAATTATATAAAAAAACCGATATAATGAACAATGAATGTATTCAACAACCATTACGATTAATAATATGATAATAACTAGCATTCCCTTCAATCACCCTCCAACTATCGCATCTGTAATTTGTTCCCTCAATTATGTAATCTCGCTTACACCTTCCACATATTTAGTGCAGATCTCTTTAACATCATTTTTGGCTTTGTGACAAAAACTGTTCAAGACAGTACACATATGCCTTAGCACGGATATGTTGATGATCCTCATCCGCTTAACGGAAGTCGGTGACATTGTGGGAAGGATGTCGTTGAATATAATTGTGGAGAGTCATTATAGCAACCATAATCTGACATGTATGGGAAATTGGTAAGATGACATATCACAAAGCATAACCAATTTCTTAAAATCAGGTATATGGTATCTCATATAAGGATAGGGCTTGAGATATCCTTGCTGCAATAGATACTCAGCATAGTCCAAATAATATTTACCTTATGTGAATTCAATGATAGTGTTGATGGAACAAATAATTAGGAGAGTCGATTAGTCTCAGGTTAACTTGTGGGTGGATGTCGAAAGTTGTATTTTTTATTTCGTGTTGCAAATTTGAAGATTTGACTGTCATGTTCATGTCGTCCCAACCGGCCACGACAAAAGTGAAGTATATTGTGAAGTCGCATATCGCAATGACATTCTACATCGGGGGCCCACAAAGATCAATGAATGTGATATTCTCATTATTTAGAACACGTGCATCAAGGTGTATTTTATTGATTACTCCAATATAATTCTAAGATATAACAAAGGATTACGTAATTACGATATATATATGAAAATTAAATGTAATAAATAAGAGAATTCACCTTAAAGTATAACATATATCGCGCATCGTGTAAAATCTCTGTGGGGGGTCCATTGAAATGTAAGATCTGTTAGCTTTATGACTTGTGAAGAAAAAATGACAAATGCATTCAACTCTAATAAGAAGTATATGCAAATCATTTCGAAAGAGTGAAGAAATCGCTCCATAGCTCCTCATATTGATTCATTCTGCAATAATATGCATAGGGTTATTACTAACACATCTCATGAAGTCATTCTGAATGTGTCGTGAAGTTCATGATTTCTGTGCAATTCTTCAAACAGATCAGCGAATATCGCCACAGTTATGTATAACATATTGCTAAATCTCGTTAGGTGACCCGCAAACAACTCTCCAACTATTTGTTGTCAACATATAAAGATGTCATGCAAGGGGAGCGCTCTATGTATGAATTATAATATTCGTACATCAAACGTACTGCAACTGTAACTCTTCTCATGCACCTTTCTCTAATTGCATCTATATATTTTGGTATTGAAGTGACTAACACATAAGCAACAATGAATTAGCTACAATCATATAAAATTACGAATAAATACAACATAAGCAAATGACATCACAAAAGTAAATAGAAAACATAAAAATTAATGAATGACTCTCAAGTAAAGTGGCATGTCCAAAGCCGCATAAATATCCAATGCAACATGAAAAACTACAAATAAATAGAAATGTCCCACAATAATCTACTTAAAAAAGTGTATATTTAATGTCACTGCTCCCATAAAAGTAACGTAGGTCAGACACCCGACGTTCAGCAGGCATTATTATGCAAAAACCTTTCCAGATTGAATCTTTAAGCAAATTCATAGAGAACAAATACAACAGCATGTATTCGTCAATTTCGAGAGTTATATCTAGAATTCGCAATGTTGGACAGAAGTTGCTTGTGATGAGCCGGGTCATGGTGCATGAAGCCAGAAATTGTGAGATCTGACTTATAAAGAAAGTGACTCCCTTTTTTTCAACCTAGGGATGCTTTTGACAGACTCGTGGATTCAACATCATAGAGGTCAGGCTGGGGTCTTCATTGGAATTACCTGTTTTATAAGCTCCCAAATTTCCAGGGATGCCACAAAACCCTGCCTCACTGAGGGTTAATCCACTAAAAATTTGATAGCTTTTTAATGTTTATTTCATACCTATTTTTTATAATATTGCACTTTAAAGAAGGGTATATTTCATGATTTCAAGCATGTACGATGATTTCGGGCCTTTGGAGCAAAATGATGCAAAAAGGAGTGAATTCGAAGTAAAATGAGGTAAATTGGACATTTTAACCTAGAGCGTCGGACAACAATTATTATATATGTCAAATAGAAGCAATCTTATTCTTTATCTTCTTCCGAGAGCATAAAAAATATTGGCTAATCATATGTTCGGTCCCTAAATCCGTGGTTAGGTTGAGAGCATACTGGCTCTCACTCCAGAGCTCCTACTTCCCCCTCTCCTGAGAGCCAACTCACGCTTTAGTTTCCAAACAAAAGGACAAAATTGAGAATTTTAGTCAGTCACTCTAAAATCTCTAATTTTATGCCCATCAAAGTATATTTCTCTATTTATTTAAACTTAACCCCATGGACTACATTCTCATCCATTAAATTAAATGTGGTTCCACTTTGTTGAGAATTACACCGTCCTCTCGAATCTTAATGCAATTAAAATGAATTTTAATATTACAACGAGCCCTTATTGTAATGTAAATGAAGTCCAAGTAAAAACCATCACGTTTATAATTAAAACTTCTTCTCACATGTATTTCAAAATCCTAAGCATGAATCATAATCATTACAAAAGAAAAGTAGAATGAAAACAACGACATAATCTTCTCATGCCACTATTTCCAAACAAGAATAAAGAGTAAGAAAAACACCTCACAAAGCATAAAGAAAACACAACAGAAAAATTCATTTCATCAAAGCAAATCTACAATATAAGTGTTTACAAAATCATAACATAATGAAGAACGCAATACTTAGATTTTTCCCCTTGAAAGAAAAATGAAAATCTCTCACACAAAGTCTCCCGCTGATTCATGCAATACTAGTACATTCTCTTACAGATTCTCTCAAAATTCTCTCTCCAATCTCTCCAAAAAGGTAAAAATCTACATTTCTACTCATATTCTAAAATCTCTCAACATTCTTCTCGTTTTTACTAACATACCAACTACATTTTTAGACATAAAAACACTATTTATAATGTAGGGACGACTTTCCCAAGAGTTACCTCAAGCACCCTTCCAAAAATCATCCAAATACATTAAATCTCGGTCATAACTGCCAAAAAATCCGTCCAAATCGTCTGGCGCCATCGGCGCTGTTTTTGGGCGTCGTCGGCGCCATTTCTCATCATTCTCTGGACTCGGGCACTATCGGCGCCGGTCTGCAGCAGCTCCACCATTTCGCTCCATTTGGCTCCGTTTCGCCATGTTTCAGTTGCATTGCATTCCTAACATCTTTACCGACAATATAAGCATAAAAAAACATTTCTTTAAAGTGTAATTTCATTCAAAAATATGAGAGAAGTGTAAAGGAGATTAAGCATAGAAAAACATCGAAATGTGTAAGGTCATAATTTTTTGTTTTGCTCGTTTTTTGCTCCAAATAACATCGTTTTTACTTTATTTTCACCAAAAGTTCATTTCTTATACCTGAAGACAAAAATATACAAAATACATTCCTTTAAAGTGCAACATCACTAAAAATCAACCAATATAACATTAAAACTATTTGAAAAATTAAACATTTTTTAGGTGTTTCAACTCCCCCAAACTTAACTGTTACTTGTCCCCAAGCAACACTATCACTTTTAGAAACAAAATATGTTGACTTGTGGTTGTGGATTTCATTAGAGTTTCCTATAATTTCATCTCAGATATATTATAGTATAACTTAGGAGAAATTCTAACAAATAAACATAGGATTAGACTGTTAGAACATCTCATATTCAACTTAGGAATCCTAATTTGTTGTTTACTTCAAAAGTTATTGAAACTTGTCAAACTAAAGATGCATAGAAAGTATAAAAACAGAATTTAAGTACCTTATTTATACCAATTTGACCAATACCTTTTTGAAATAAAAATAAACTTATGATTGTTTTTAAGTCTTTTCATTTAAAATGATTCAAGTGAAATCAATTTTTGATTAGGCTTCTCCTCAAGCTTCTTCTCACATGTTTTTTTTTACTTTTCTTTTTCTTTTCTTTCAAGATCATTTTAATCCTTACTCCTTTTTTTTCTTTTTATGCGAGGATTACTATATCTGGATAGGTCTTTAATAGTTTTAAATTTCACTATCCTTTTTCTAAAATCCAAAACTCAAAACTTTTCATCACTTTTTAAAAGTGTAAGTATTAATTTGAAAAAGGTTTCAATAAAGGCTCATTTATCTAAGAATCTTAACATTTCATATGTTCAACTTCATTCTACCGTAAATAATAAAATCATTTTCCCAATGTTTCCTACAAAATATCTTAACTCTAGAACAGATTCTTCGCATAGGATTTCAACTAAGTTATTTTTCTAACATTCATAAAATTAAAAATATAGTAACCTAAAGGTAACACCACATACCAAAAATCATTTTAAAAATGATATCAAATTAAATACAGACTACTAAGGACAAACAAAGTTACGTTTTAAAAACTTTTCTTCCCCCCCTAAACTTGAATTTTTAAATATTTTGAAATTAAATCCATAAAATGTAGCTGAAAGAAAAAGTAAAACTTGAATCTATTAACGACTGCAACATCATATCAAATTCATATACATGCATAATTAGGATAGAATGGTTGTAGTTGAAAGTAAATCTAACCTAAAACATGTTTGCAATAATATTAAACTTAAAGGAAGTATACTCACTTTAAAATTTTATTTTTCTTCCTACCCCCAAACATGATTTTTAACATGTATAGAATTTAGTACAAAAAACATAGCAGGAAGAAAAACATTTCAAAAATTTTATCTGCCGTACATGCTTATAAGAAACATATACAAATATTAATTAGGAAAGTAATCATGTAGCGGAAAGTAAATCCAAACATGCGAGAATAAAATTGACTAAATAAAAGTTTAACTAGCATAACAAGTACAGCATGAGAATATAAAAATATCATTCAAGTCTTATATAAAATTGTAACACAAAAACAAATTTAAAATACAAATAGAAACACACATGATAAATGACGTCAAATCATCCTTAATTCATCCAATCTCACTACCTTACATCCAATTTCTAAAATAATCACTACACTAAATAAATTAGGTATTTTAGAATGATTTTATAGAGTATAATCCCAAAGATAAGATTAACCCTGATATATTGGCTCTCGGGCACCAATCCCAAGCATCAACTTATCCTTTTAATTAAGCACCTCTAATAGTTATAAAGATAGTGTAAATCATCCATATGTTACTCATCAACTAGGCTCACGACTCATATCGAATGAAAATAAGGTTAGAGAAAGGAAGTAACAAAATTGAGATGGAATTGTCACTGTTAATTGCATTAATAATATGCCCCAGTTGGTATTCTATATTCCTAATTGTGACCCCTTGACTTTCCAACTCACTCTCTTGACTTTCCAACTGACTCTCCAATTGAATCACATCCTCTTCTAATAGTGACTCCTTTTCCTCATTATGTGGGTTGAAGTTAAAATTATGACGAAAAGAGAGTTCGTCATTTAAATCACACTAATTATTCTAATTACATGTTTGATTAAATTGATTATCTTCCCAAACTTGATTTTCTCCTCCAAAATTATTATTTCAGTTAAAGTCTGAATAATTTTTCCAACCTGGGTTATAATAATTAGAATAAGAATTGTGTATTTCAAGGCCAATTTCAATCCATCATCCAAATAAATTTTCTTTAATAACTGAGGGTCCTTGAGAATAACTCTCTATGTATTGATCTAACTTCCTCGCAATATCAGCAACTTGAGAACTTAAAATAGCAAGTATATCTTCTTGAAAATTTGCCACTCTCTTGGGGTTTACTCTTTCGATGCAACTAACATTATAATTCAAATACGAATATCCTTTATATCATTGATCCGCCACTTCTACAATAAATTCATGATGTCTTTTTTGATTCATCATCCCCCTAAAAGTTTTCTCTAAATCTGAGTCGTAAAATCCAAGGTCTGCAGTTCCTCAACTACACATACAAATTTAAAGACATAATTAATATGACAGATATCAAAAACATTTTTGATATTTTGGATTTTCTTTAAATTAAACACACAATAATTAAAAACACTAAATATTAATACTATAAATTTCATATCTAAGTCTTACATGTTTAACTAAAATTCTCCTAAAGTTCTCACCGTAGCTTCTCCGTCAATAGTGCCAAAAACTTCATGCGCACATAGTATGTGTTATTTTTCTGTGATATTTATGTCAATTTAATTTCCCTGAGACGGTACCAAAAACTTGACTCGACTAGTAATTACGTAGTAATTTAGCTTCCAAAATTTAGCCAAAAACTTGATCCAATTTATATTTAGCGGTTAATGTGCAAAATTGAAATGTTATTAAATATAAAAAATAATTCACACACTATGAGTTCTACGCAAGTGCACGTATCACTTCAAGTAATATATGGCTTTCCTTAAAAACCCCAATATCGATCCCACTGAGAAGCGAGGTAAGAAATCTCTTAGGCTCATCATAGTATACTACTATCAGTCCTTAGTTTGAAAGATCGATTAAAGTGGATTTTCTAACAAGTACTCCTAAAGGTAAACTTAAGTTTAGAATAACTAATAACTACTCCTTAAGGAAAACATTAATTCTAAAGATAACACTTTCTAGATGAATTAGTTTGGAGAATTTTGAGATGTTTAAAACTACAATTCTTATGTAGAGAATTGGTTAATGATTATGAATGAGATACATTAAATAATGCATGTGCCAAATAAGAGCAATCCTATTCTTTACCGTCTTCCGAGTGCATAAAGACTATTGATTAATTCTATGTTTGGTCCCTAAATCCGTGGTTAAGCTTAGAGGATACTGGCTCCCACTCTAGAGCTCAGACTTCCCCCTCTCCCGAGGGATAACTCTTGTTTTAGTTTCCAAACACAGATCAAATTGGGGATTTTAGTCTGTCACCCTAAAATCTCCGATTATACGCCCATAAAAGTATATTTCCCTATTTATTTGCACTTAACCTCAAGGATTACATTCTCATCAATGAAATTAAATGTGATTTCACTTTGTTGAGAATTACACCATCCTCTCGAATCTTAATGTAATTACAACGAATTTTAACACCACAACAGACCCTTATTGTAATGTAAATGAAGTTCAAATAAAAACCATCACATTTATAATTAAAGCTTCTTCTCAATTGTATCTCAAAATCCTAAACATGAATCTCACATTGCAAAAGAAAAATAAAATGAAAACAATGACATAATCTTCTCATGCCACCATTTCCAAATAAGAAGAAAGAGTAAGAAAAACACATCACAAAGCATGAAGAAAACACAACATAAAACTTCATTTCATCAAAGCAAATCCACAAGATAAGTATTTATGAATCATAAGATAATGAATAATACAATACTTAGATTTTTTCCCTTAAAAGAAAGATGAAAATTTCTCCCACAAAGTCTCCCGCTGATCCACGCAATGCTACTACATTCCCTTACAGATTATCTCAAAATCCCCTATCCAATCTCTCAAAAAATGTAGAAATCTATATTTCTACTCCTATTCTAAGATCTCTCAACATTTCTCTCATTTTTCCTAACATACCAACTACGTTTTCTCACATAAAACAATATTTTATAATGTAGGGAAAATTTTCCCAAGAGTTACCTCAAGCACCCATCCAAAAATCGTCCAAATACATTAAATCTAGGTCATAATTGCCAAAAAAATCCATCCAAACCGTCTCTGGCATCGTCGGTGCCGTTTCTGGGCACCGTCGACGCCAGTCTGCAGCAGCTCCATCATTTCGCTCCGTTTGACTCCGTTTCGGCCTGTTTCAGTTGTGATGTGTTTCTAACACCTCTACCTACAAGATAAGCATAAAAACAACATTTCTTTAAAGTGTAATTTTATTCAAAAAACATGTGAAAAGTGTAAATGAGATTAAACATAGAAAGACATATCGAAATGTGTCAGATCAGAATTTTCTTTCTTGCTCGTTTTTGCTCCAAATTGTACCATATTTATTTCATTTTCACCCAAAGTTCATTTCTTGTACCTGAAAAAAAAATATGTAAAATACCTTCATTTAAAGTGTAATATCACTAAAAATCAACAAATATAAATATTAAAAGTATATGAAAAATTGAACATTTTTTAGGTGTATCAAGTATCCTCAAATCATCCCCCTTCTCTACGTTGTCTTTAATACTTTTGGATAACTCTTTGCTTCTACCAGCTCTGTTCCCTCTTCCTCTACTTAACCTATCCCCTTTAAAGCCAAAAAAGGCAGAAAGTAAGTTACCCATTATCAATAATAAATTGTCTCTTATCTAAAAGTTAATGTCAGGAATTTTTATGGCCTTAATGGTGATGTATGCATCGTTAACTACAAAAGCATAGTTAATGAGCATAGTCAAGATGTTATTTACTTGATTGAGTCTGATCTTTCTACTTATACCAATTTTTACCTCTTTTCTATTGGCCAATTAGAATATTCACTTCAAAATGAACCACCAATTACTTCATAATTTCTTTTAATGGCCGCATCTAGTTAAAATTAAAAATTTTCGCTACTTCCTTCTCCATGCTAAAATCTCATGCTCAATTCACTCATGATTTTATAACTTTCTTTTATATGTTTGATTTTTATGCAACATTTTCTTATGTTGACAATAGTGATACAATAAGAAAATATATATGGGCATTTACCACCTCCCTTATTGCCATTACCAATGGTCATTGGATTCTTTTGAGAGACTTTAATTGTATTAAAATTATTGGTGAAAAGTTTAGCAGATCCACCGCTATTTCTTATAACCTAGTTGACTTTGATTGTTGTATTTTCAATTTTGGATTAATGAAACACCTTAATAAGGGACACTCCTTTAGTTGGTTAAACCAATGACTAGATAATTCTATAAGGTGCCTACTGGATAAAGCCCTATGTAAACACAATTAGGTGAATAACTTCATGCTACGAAGGACTTGAACAATTGACCTATGATCACTCCCTTGTTATTATGCATTTGGGCAGTAATTTCAAACATACTTATATATTTCTTCATAAGAATTATTGGAGGTCACACACTAACTTTCTTCACAAATTTTCTGATGCATAAATCATCAAGTCAATGTAGTTCTAATTTTTTCTCTTTATAATAGATTAAATAATATCAATTTGGCCCTCAAAATTATCATATGTAATTCTTTCAACTACACCTCAAGCTTTATCTAATGTGGACAAATTGAAGCCACAAACTATGAGATCAAATAGGTCAAACAAAAAGCAAAATGTATGTAGCTCTCTAAAGAGAAAATATGTCATCAAATTTTTATTTCATATGACCAAGATTAGGAATAATGAAAACTTTCTTAGAGAGCTTTTATTTAATAACTCATATATTTCATATTCAATAAAACAATGCTATATAAGTTATTTCTCATTTCTCTTCTTAAATCCTCATAACTTACTATCACTTCCATTTATAAGGCTATACATATTTGTCAAATTCTGAACCTTCAAGAACAAGAGCAACTTCTTTATGAAGCCAATGATGATGACATTTAATAAGTTTTTTTTAGTATTGAAATATGTTTAATTAATAATTACGAAAAAGAATTATTCATTTACAGCTCTATTTAGTCGCTAATTAATTTCTCTAATGTTGAGCAAAGCTTAGTTATAACTCTCAAAATGATATAAATTTTTATTTATGCAAATGTTATTAGTAGGGTCTTTATCAAGTAAAGTAATTCATCTAAGTTCCCATCTTTTCACTCCACATCACAAGTAAATTCTTTTAATAGCTTTTGTAAGGAGAAAGAGTATTGAACTGTTTATCTTAGTTTTCAAATTTAAGGATCATTTGGTTCTCAATATTATAGCCATGGAGCAAACCAATATATATATATATATATATATATATATATATATATATATATATATATATATATATATATATATATATATATATATATATATATATATATATATATATATTATGTTTGATTGGAAGTAATGTATATGCAAAGCACTACATGAAGAAATTTGAATTGCTTGAACTAGTTCTCAAACTCAACTCTTTTGAACTTGTCAGCTCACCTAAAAAAGGTGACCAACTAAACTAATTTTTTGCTTTAAAACTATGAAATCTAGCTAAATAAATGCAAAATAAGTAAGCATATTATTTATAGTTATATAGTCAATGAGACTTGTAACTCAACCATATATATCAAGCAGCCAAACTGTACTACTATGTAATGCCTATAACCAATGCATCAATTTACTCCTTTTGTAGTTTATTTAATTATCTTGATTTATTTTGATAGTTGTGGGTATGCGAGTTATGCATGCATGCATTGTCCATCAAATTCAAAGATTAATAAGAGTAGGTGTTGGAAAACAATGCCTACCCGTGTTATTCAGCGAAATAACACGGGGAGAATATTTCTCATATGTTATTCTGTGTTATACAGGTGTTATTGTATCATTATAACACAATTGTGAGTCTAGAATATCACATAATAACACGGGAGAATATTCTCCCGTGTTATTATGTGTTATTCTATCAAAATAACACCTGAATAACACAAAATAACACAGGAAGAATATTCTCCCGTGTTATTCAGCGATTTCACGGTGGGCTACGCATGGTGAGATTTGATTGGGCTCCGGACGTACCTCTACGTTCGGAGTCCGGACAAAATAAGCGTTCTATTATAAGGCATGGAAAATTTCCTTTAAATTAAACTTTCAATCTCCTTTGAGTATCATACAACTATCAAGAAAATTTAATAAGAAACTTATAAGATACAAAAATTATATAAAAAAAAAGGCTAATGCTTCTAGGGTTCCACAATGCATTACCTCTCTTCCTAATCCTCATCACAAATAACTAGCTTCCCACCCTTTTTACAGACCGCCTGTTCCCCAATCTCTCCCACCACCTTACCATAACTGTATCTTAATGGCATGACGCCCAGCAACCGATGGAACTCAGTAATGCAGCTCCCCCTTCTCCCCCAATGCTCCTTCCTCGAGCTCAACCCCACCCTTCCGGTATCCGTCTCCCCTTTCCCCCTATTCCGCGGATCGCCATAATCCCTAACCCTACCGCCGACGAGCAAAGGACCTTCGCCACTCTCCATGGCGGCGACGAAGTTCATGAGGATGTCCTCGCAGTTACGCTCGCGGTCCACCACGGCCCTGGCGGGGCTTAATCTGGTCCAGCAGCTGTATTTGTGAAGGTAATCGGCGCGGAGGAGCATGAGCTTGGTGAGAAGAATGGAGTAACGGTCTGGGTGGAGGGTGTAGATCCAGGATTTGGAAGGGAGGTCGAAAGCGTGGGAGCGGGGGAAGAAGCCGAGGAGGGAGAGGGGGTGCTGGTTGGTGAGGGAGAGGGCGAGGGAGAGGGAGTGAGGGGAAGGGGAGATGTCGTCATCGGAGATGAGGATGAAGCGGGAGAGGAGGAGGGAGGGAGGGAGGGGGAGAAAGCGGAGGTTGAGGGAAGGGGAGGGGAGGGGAAGGAGGTGGAGTTTGGGGTGAGGGGGGAGGGAAGGGGGAGGGGAGGAAGGGTTGGACCAGAGGATGACGATGGAGGAGATGAAGGGGAGGGAGGAGTAGGAGAGGGTTTGGCGGCGGAGGAGTGTGGAGCGGGAAGGATAGTACGCGGAGATGAGGACGGTGAGGCGGTCGGAGGGGAGGGAAGAGAGGTTGGGGAGGGAGGCGCAGAGATCTGAGATGTTGAGGGTCGCGGAGTGATCTACGGCGGCGGCGGCGGCGGCGGCGGAGGAGATGAGCAGGAGGAGGAGGAGAAGGAGAGGGGTGCGATGATTCATTCGGACGAGGTGGTGGATCTGGATGGGGAAAGTGGAGGAAACAGTGGTGGGTGCTCTTGAGGTTCCTTTCCAAGCATATCACCCAATTTTTATATATTTATACATCTTATCTTTATACTTATAATTATAATAGGGCTGTCATTCAATAAATGATCCGACACAACAATCTTACTCGAATCAGACTCAAAAAATTCGGATGAGTAGCCTTTGGGTCTAGAATTTAAACCCAATCGGTGATCGGGTCGTGTTCGAGTTGACTTTACAAATCCATTGACTGACTTGATAGACCGTTGAAGGTGATTAACATCTTAGTTAAAATCAAAACACGAATTTCCTAAGGGCTAATGCTAATTTCATATTGCATCGCTAGCCTTTAAGGGTCTGTTCGGAGCGGCTGTAGCTATGTGAAAAAATAACTGTAAAATTATTGGAAAAAAATTCGTTGTTTAAAAAGATGCGGCGACTATTATAAAATTCTTTGTTTTTTGAAAAGGTCAACCTCAACTGTTGAGCTGTTATCATAAATAGTCAGGTATGGTGAGAAAATGCAGCTTTCAACTGCAGTTTTTTAAGAACACAGACAAATATTATTTTGATAAACAGAAAAAACTACGGTGTGGTGCCGCACGACCAATGTAAATGAACATAAGTCGCGAAACTTCTGGAGCTGCTATGTTCTCAAGAATAAAGTCATAATCACTCGATCTTTCCCTCTCGTGATTCTCATCTCTTGTCCTCAAATTCACCCTTATGCAGCTTGCATGTTTGTTTGCTAGTCTGCTCTCTTCCTTGAACATCTCATGGCCACTAGTGGCTAACTGGCTATGGCTTGGCCACAACCTCATTGTAGCCCATGGGTAAGTATATCAGTCTCTCTTTTTTCCTACGTGGCTGCAGTTTCACATATTGTGGTTGTACAGTTTGCAAAGTGCAAACCTAGGTTGCGAAATCTCCTTCAGCTCTTATTCTCTCACGTTCTTCATATTTTGAATTTCGAGTGGAAAGTGGAAAACATATAGAGTTTACATGATCAATTATTTAAGACTTTTTATATGATCAGATTGACTCACCCAAACTTTAAATATAACTATAACCTCGCCCACCACTTCTCTTTCAAAAGAAAATAAAGATTTGAGTGGTTGAAATATAAATTTAAGTTTAGGTTGCCAAAATGTTATATTTTAAATTTTGGATAATTGGTATGTAAATGCCGAGTATTTTTTTTAGCTGCAATGCTGCATTATATGATTCTATTATTATATTTTCTTTATTAGGGCCTTTTACAATCATCTTTTAGAGTATTTAAGAGATATGTGCCTTCTCTATATATTTATGAATCTAGGCTTAGATGTTAGAGAGTTGTGTTGCATCATTGTTCTTTCTATTGTAGCTTTGGGGTTTCATTTTGTAACTTCTAAACAATATGATGCTCTTTATATTTTCCTACTTCCTGTTGAAAAATGTCTGAGACCTTCATGCCTTAGAAATCATTTAAGCTTCATCAGGGATGAAATAAATGGAGAGGGGGGCATTTACTGGTTACTCCCTTTTCTTATTTTTCATTTAGATGAAAACATCAGCTAACTCGTGTGTTTTACATATAATGCATAGTTGTCATTTGTTAATTAAGGATTAATATACATTTCTTTTAATTTTCTTAGATGAAAGATTTTAATGCATTTGCTGGTAGTACTCCTCTTGATATTAATGAGCCAATTGCTAGTGAGAATCATAAAATTATTGAAATGAATGAAGGAGATAATGAGCAAATTAACAAAGATGAAATGGATGGAGTTAGTGATAGAACAATTAAAAAGAAAAGGTGGTTAACTTCATCAGCATGGAGGTTTTTTTGAGATATTGCCCCTAGGAGATGATGATTAGCAAAATTGTAAGTGTAAAAAATGCGGCTCAACTTATCAATGCGATAGTAACTTTGGCACTGAAAACTTGAAACATCCATACAAAATTGCGAGAAAAAGATAATTGTAATATTAGTCAACTTATTCTACTAACTAGCTTCAATTTATCTTTGCTTATGTCCAGCATAGTCTGATCAATAATTGTTTGGTGAGTTGTTTACAACTTGTATTGTTATGCAGGATTTAATGTTCCAATGTGTTGAATGGTTTGGTCTTGGAGCATTACCATGCTATTTGTGTAGATATTTACAATTTGTCTCAAGAAATATTGCGCGAAATGATTGTAAGATGTACCAAAGAAGGAATAAGTTTGTACTTTGCCACGGAAATCATCTAGTAATACTAGCTTTGAATTCTAATTTGTGGAGTTCAACCAAAACTAATGAATTGTTTGTTTGACTGCACATTGTATTGATAATGCTTGGCAATGACCAAAAAAATTATAAACATTTAATTAATATCACAGCTTTATGGGACTGCCTTGAATTATTTGAAGTGATGCAATCTTTTTTGACTAATTGGGAAATTGGAAGCAAGATTTTTTGTATCACTTTAGACAATGTTTTTTCAAACTACTATCTTTGCTGACTTCTTAGAAGATTATTTGAGTGTATGAGGACTTCAATGCAATTCATATACAGTGTTGTGCACATATTATGAACTTATTTATCTAGGAAGGGATAAATGAGATAGATGATTATGTTTCAAAAGTTCATGAATATGCTAAAGTTTTTCAAACTAGAAGCATACATTTTTAAATTGTGCAAAGAAAAATAGTCTTGATGATAATGATGTTCTACTAGGTGGAGCTTGACTTCCATCATACTTGATAGTTCCATACATTATACTCATGCTTCTTCACATTTATAGTTGAGTGACTCTAATTAAAAAAACAAATTATTCATCAAATAGTTAGTGCGAGAAAATGGTTCATATATGTAATTTCTTAGAACATCTTTGTGAGATTACACATGTGCTATCTAGAACAAAATATTCAATATCAAATCTTTATTTCTCATGTATTTATACTGCATGTGCTATCTAGAACAAAATGCTTTTATATGTTTATCCAAGATATATGTTCAATTACATTGAATGATGCTACAAAAACATCATTCAAAATGGAACTCACATGTTTCTTTTTCACATACATCAAATGCAAGTCAAACATTTCAAAGCAACAATTTAATGGGTCTTACTTCAATAATCATCACTTCTCAATTTTTGCTGGTGATTTTCTTCTTACACAGACATTTCTTATATTTTTAGGCCTAATATTATTATTAACGTAATCTACATGACATTTATATGATTTTGATTCCTTTTGATGAAGAAGATAGCATGCCCATGAAGTAATTTAGATGAGCTCGGGTTTGGAACAAAGATGGAGTTGAATATTTTGCATTATTATAGGAGTAATGAGTTGATAGTTTGTGTGAAATTATTCTCAAATTGGTGCTTGCTCATCGTTCCCCCTAATTCTCTTGTATTTATATATCTACTAGTTAAATTTTAATTTTTATATACATGCCATCTTATATACGCTTGAAAAAAGGTGCATTCCATTTTTTTTTTTAAAAATTTAAAACGGTGGTATTTTTATGTGATATAAAAGATTTGAACGGTATAAAAATAAGAAAAAAAATAAAAGTTCAGATTTTTTATATGTAAATATATAGGAATTTGATGGTATGTATGTAAGTGTCCCTTCAAAGGTGAAATATATATATTTTATGGGCATATATGTAAAAATTAAAATTCAGGTTTTAGATTTGCAAATACATAGAAATTAAGTGGTGTGAAAGTTAAGTTTTTTTTTTTTAATCGGCACATGAAAATTTATTTCATAATATTTTGTTTTTTTAGTATTTTCAAATTCTTTTAATCACTATGATAATTTGATATTTACTCTTATAATTTTAATAAATTTAAAATTTAAATGTTTGGAATCAGTAACTTGAAATATATCAAAAAGCACTCTAATTTATAATAACTATAGAGGATTAAAATAGGTAAAAAAGATAAGAATATAGTATTACTCTGCCTACTAGTGATACTAAACTCTTTCTTTGTTTTTCTATCATCATACTGTAACAATTGAGAGGAAGCAAAACTTTTAATTTTGAAAGTGGGATTTTTAATTTAATATAACGTCTGTTAATTCAGTGGATTTTTTTTAAAAAAAATAAAAGTCTTCATTTTCTTAAGAATTCTTTTGTTGCAATGAGTAAATATTGGTGCAATTTAGGTTATGTTTGGTGCAGCTATAGCTTCTCTATTTTTTAATCTGTAGTTACTGCTCTCAGAAGTTGCTACTGCAGTAAGTTCGATTGTCATGTTTATTGCAGTTGTGTGGAAACAGTTATAGAGCAGCTGATTCAGAAAAAATGACAAATAAAGTTGGCATAGCATAAATATGTGGAGCATCTCTCACATGCCAATGGATGGGGTAACTTTCACTTTCCCCACGCAACAGGCTATGGTTTCCAACCAGTGATGAATCCCAATATAAATAAAAATTAAAAAATCATGAGCACTTGGTTGTTTTTGTTCAAAAATCACAGTTTCCATAGTTCATATTTTAATACCTATTAATTAATAAAAAATATTTTTATAATGGTAAGTGTCCAATTTTTATATTATTGCATATCTAACAACAAAACTTCACATTTTACATTCAATCTATCCAAATTCTTCACATCAAATCAATTGTTCCACTATTTTAGATAAAAAAAAGGGGAGAAGTTTACTTACATACCACACATGCTTATGTGTTTACATATCCAACACCTAAATTCAATATTTTCACTTATAACATATTGTTATCATAAATCTATAAATGAAAAGTTGTACCTTTAAAAATATGTAATGTTAAATATATTGAGTGGTATACATATAAATATGAATTATTACATGTTAGATGACTAAATACATAAGAATTGTGTTGAATATCTATGTAAATGCCCCAGGAACAAAATCCACCTTTTTATGCATAGATAAAGTGGTATATATATAAAAATTTGAGTTTAGGTGTTGCATATGCAAATATAAATACATTGAGTGGAAAATAGATAGAGCTTCCTTTCATAATTTATAAAATGACCATTTGCCAGCTGAAAAACTCCAAAGCGATTTCTCTCAGTATAAGTTAAAATAATATCAGTCTAGCTCAAAATATTATCCAAAGAATATTTCAAATTATCCTACTTATAACACTATACATGATTTATCGAAAACAGAAAATATCATACTTTATAGGGGCGATGCATCTTCCCAATGTAAATGGATTTAGCTTTTACTCGCTCATGCTACATATAATAAATAAGAAGATTTACAAACATACTGCTCAACCCTTAATGTATTTACACATCTATACTTCAAATTTTGCATATATATCAGCTTATTAATGCATGAAAACATTTATTTCACATTTTTGCTTAAAATGATGATGTTTTAAATGTGATATGAAAATTTTAGTTGATATAAATGTAAAAAGTAAACTTAATATACCTTAGACTTGGTATGTGGGTGGGTAAATGCTCCTAATTAGAAAGTGATAAAAAAATTAGTGAGAAAATAAAAATAGTCAAATGGATGATTGAATTGATTCTAAAGAAGCCATTCATTAAAAAATATTTCTAAAATTATTTGTTTAATAATTTTATACAAATTGATACGATTTTAAGTTAAGCGGATCAATCTCAATTTAGAATATATTAAAACTCAAGAGAGCGAGTTTCAAATTTTAAACACACGTAGACTAAAATTACATTCCATCATATAAATTGACCAAATTCGCATATCCATATAAAATTTAGTGGTATTTAAAATTCATTAAAATGAGTGCTTTGGATGTTTTTTTACTTCTTTATAAAATAATATTTAACATTTATTTTATTCCAACGTTTTAAAACTCTATATTTATACCTCAATACCGATACAAAACCTAAAAATCACAAAGTTACAACAAAATTAGAATTTAACATTTTTGCTTTAAATAAATTCTGAATAATTTGATTGCACCATCTAACTGTAACACTTCATTAAAACTAAGTATTAATTATATTACTAAATATATTTTTTTAAAAATCATAGATGTAAATCTCTTATTTTTTACTAATCTATATAAACAAATTTAAAAAACAGCCTTTTTTTTAGATAATTGCCCTTTTTTTTAACAAATTTATTTGAAGACAACCTACACATCCCTCAAAGTTTCGCTTACCTATCCAAAACCCTGCCCATCGCACTCGCTAGTCCGCCCTCCTACAGCCAACCTCACATGGAGCAGCCCAATGGTCTCGCCGGACGGCAACCACCGAAGTCTGCTTCCGTCGACGAAACTAAACGAGACAAGAACAAGCGGCAGCCTCCGAGCCCAGAAGAGATACTCACATTCTACGAGTCCCAAGGATTAGACCACCGCGCCGCCTCCCTCAAAGCAGTCGAAGACCTCCAATCCGCCCTCCTCCGTGGCGCCGCCGCTTCCCGCCGGAACCGCCTCACTCCCCCCGGCGATCTTCAACGTAAGCTCGACAATATCAACACCCGCCTCGCCGTCCTCGAAATGAAGCTCGACTCGAAGCCCGGCTTTCCCGAATCCCTCACCATCGGCCTCGCATCCGGCGCCCTTCTCCACGGCCTCTCCGCCGCCGTCCGCGCGCTTTCCGACGCCTGGCGCTCCGTCGCCTCCGTCACCAAATCCCGCACTCCTCCCTAAACCCTCCTCCTCTCTCTCTTTCTCTCTTCACCCTCTCATTGTACGAAGAGAATTCTTCCTATTTCATATCAAATCATTGTAGGAAATGGATTGTTGTTTTAATGTGTGTTTTTATCTAACAAATTTCTTCGATATATAAATTTCTGGTTATTAGTGCTTGAGGATAAGGCTCAGGAGTCAGGATAGAGCAGGAGGATGATGGATGAGTAGGAGAGCATGGGGTAAAGGTTGGAGTTTAGGAAATGGCCAACCTGCTGTGTGACGGTTTTTTTATTGTCGAGATCGTCGGATAGAACATCGTAGGGCGGTGGCTTGGCTGTGTCAACGAGGGGTTCCCAACGGAAGCCGGGGCGGGCCGGGAGGGTGATGATTGCTGGCAGGTGGCTGGCGTTGAAGGCTATGTAGATCTCCCTCTTCAGTGGGTCAATCTGCTTGGAACAATCAGAGGATGAGAAGTTGAAATAAGGTTTAGATTGTATAAACTGTAGTGTACCAGTGAGAAGGCAACATATCGGCTTGTCTCCGACCAGTCGGGTGCGCCGGGGTGGTGGCCGTGCCATTGCAGTCTTTTCCCTGTGGGGAAGTCATCCAGGCGAAGGGATTCACACTCACTGCATGGAGAGTTGAGTTGAATGTTAATAGAAGATAGAATATTACGTAGGAAGTCTGTATCCATACAGATTTTATGTACAACATTGTTGTATTCTGTTATATAACATACTTATATCAATGTACAACACTGTTGTACATGGAATCCACATGCATGGGCTCTCCCACACATACTAATTTTTCTAATGGAAGAGGTGATTTGGTTAAGGGGCATTTACATATCTAACACTTGGGTGGTTTACATGTAAAAAAATGAAGTTTAGGTGTTATATATGTAAAAGACATAGGAATTGAGTGGTATGTATGTAGATCTTCCTTATTAGGGTTTGTGTTATGGGTAGAGAGTTTATATTACTGGCGGAATTGGGTCATAAGGCGGCAGAATCTGTAGAAGTCGGATGATGCTTCCTCCTTCTTGTCCCATCTGTAGTAGTTAAGCTGCATAACAAATAGGAAGATGATGATGATGGATTAGTTATTTTGATGATACGAATAGGTGGAATGTGAGGGCAGTGTAGGAACAGAAGAGAACTACATGATTGTCATGGCAATATGTGTTGTTGTTGCCTTTCTTCGTGTGGCCATATTCATCACCCATGTGGATCATTGGAACGCCCTGAAAGATAATCATAGATTTAGAGGCCATTTGGGATTACTTTTATTTTTTGTTTTATATTAAAAAAAAAAAAAGAATCCCAAACAAATGTTTAGGGTTTTGAAAGCTTGCAGCTTTAGGTTTATGATAGTGAGGACTAAGGATCCATTACCTGAGAAACCATGAGGCAGAGGAAGAAGTTACGCATTTGCCGTTTCCTCAACCTTTGAACAGACAAGCCTGCGGACTCTCCCTCCTGCAGTATTCCTAAAACACATATTAGCTAATCTTAGCTTTGTTCCCCATTTCTTATATCCTATGAAGCAAGGACACTTTCGAGATTACATTCATCATGTGCACATTCATGCCGATTCTTCATAGCTTACATCTAGTTTGCTACATTTTTCACACTAAAAAAAAAAGGATGGTAGCAGCACTTTCAACATTATTCCTTGCAGAACTACATATAAATAAAGCAGCTTTTTGGGGAGGAAAAAAAAATGAAATATAATAATTCACAATTAATTGATTATGTTCATGCTAAGAGATAAATGTGAGCTGAGCTTCAAAGTAAATTAATTGAATATTAGTTATTACCTCGCCACAGTTCCAGCTCAAGTTATGATTCTCTCCATCTCTGTTATCTTCACCATTTGCAAAGTTATTTTTGTTATTGTATGTGACCAGATCTGAGAGAGTGAATCCATCATGTGCACAAACAAAATTGACGCTGTTCCAAGGCTTTCGTCCGCCCTCCTGATTAATGTTACAAGTGAGAAGTATAGTTGATGTTAGGGTAATTACTGTACCATGAGAATAATGGGAGTGGTTCATGCATTCTAGATAGCTTAGTCCATAAAATCCTACCTGATATAGGTTGGGGCTTCCGCAAAGGCATCGAGCAAATGCTCCTGCAAATCCATCAGTGCCTTTAATAAATTGCCGCACCACATCACGGTACTGAGTAGAATAGAAAGAAAACCTCTAGTTATGCCTTGGTAAAGAAAGCCAACAAAAAATTGCAACTAATAGCACGTTAGTCGAGAAATTAAGATTAGTGCGTCAACATCAAACTTCACCAAAGTAATTGGAGTCAGTTTAAAAGGAAAAAAAGTTTATAAATAACGAGCACCAAAAGATTTTCATTATTCATTTTTATAGATAACATGAATAACGTTATATAATTGTTAGAAGTAATAATATTTGAATGTCCCCCGTCACAACAAGAAAGACAAGTATGGGCACTGAGTGGAGCGCCGGTACAAGCAATCATTATGTCCACAATGTTATTTAGGGCGCATTTCAAGGGGTTCCTACACAAACAAAATAAAATATAAAAGAGGAAATAAGCTCCATACCATACAAGAAAGATAAGAATTATGGTGGCAATCTCGCTCCTATAACATCATGGCATGTTTGCAAGGAAAGGGGAGAACTTAGTGATTGTGACAGGGATGAAAGAGAGATAAAGAGGCAAGATCAACAAAGTCATAATTGTGTTGGGTTTGAAGGAGAAAACGTGCTCAGGTGAGGACGAAACATAAGAGAAGTGGACGAAGGGGGGCTCACATGCACGAATGCGAGCGAGCTAAACAAAAGAAGAGGGGGGTTAATTTTCTATAAAACAATTATGACTTAATGAAATAATAATGGCAAATGCTTTCTAGCAATCCTTTCTCTCCTTATTTCCTTTAGCCTACCCTTGTCTCTCTTGCTTTCTCAATCTACCAATCCCCTTCAACTTTTCTCCTCTCAACTTACTCCTTCAAGCCAAGCTTAACAAGCACTTGAAGAATCAACCACACCTCTTCCTGCCTCTATAACTCATGCTTTGTTTTAAGATTACATTTGATTAAAAAGACTTATGTATCACTGCTAAGATTTTTATCAAATATAGGGTCCTATTTGTAAATAGATGAAGTCAAGGGATTTATTTGTAAATGTTGTAACTTTTAAGGCTGTATATAAGCCCCTCATCAATGAAATGAAAAGAGATTTTCTTAGCAAATTCTTTCTTTGTGGTATTAGAGCCTCACAAAGGTCAGCCGCCTCTCGCCTTCGTCTTCCTTGAGATCGTAGTCTCTAGAAACTACGGTGGAGAGGTGCGGAACTTCTTAATGTTCCCTCGAAGTGGGAAAATATTTGCGTACGGAAGACGTACGCAGAGCTGCATACCTTATGAGGTTGCAGGAAGGGTATTGGGGGGTTATATCCCGATTATACTCCCCTGTAACTTACAAATAACCCCCTGTAACCCTCATGTAATTTGAGTTCCGCGTTTCTGTTTTATATATTTATAGGTTAAAGGGAGATTACAGGAGAGTTATTTGTAAGTTACAAGGGAATATAACTGAGATATAACCCCCCAATATGCTCGTTGTAACCTCCTAACGTACGCAGCTCTGCGTACGTCTTCGCAATTTTTTCCCTCGAAGTGACATCTTTGACTTCCCAGCGTGATTGTCTGGCAGGGTTCGGTAACAGTTCTCTGTGCACTGTGAGCCCTGCATTGCCTCCCGACTGTTTGTTGCGAGAGGAAGGAGAGGAGCAACGAAAGGGAGAAGCAAAGAGGACCGTCGGAGCTTCTGTGCAAGGGCTTTGACGTGCGAAGAAGAAGGCAAGAATCGGATCGGCCGTGCGAAGGAACGCGGTTCAGTGTGGGGCTGCAAGGGAGATGTGATTGGATAGGATAGAGGTGAATTGCGCTTTGGTCGCGGGAATAGGGAAAAACGAGGGAAGCAAGCGAAGCTTCTTTGGTTGTTCTCTGTCGTGCAAGAGCAGAAATAAGACTACGGTGCAGAAGAGTGAAAGAAAGGGCGTGAGACCATGTGGCTCTTGGGTCGAGTGAAGGATTTGTGAAGGCAGAAAATAACAAAAAGAAATTAGCTGCGGTCTCTGCTTGCGAAGGATCGAGCGTCTTTGTCATACAAAACGACGAAGAGAATTGTCGCTCTGTATTGCGGAAAAAAAGATTGTGGTGGTGTGGTCTTGCTTAATCCATGTAATCTAGACTTACATCCTTGTGATTGAGGATGTCAAGGGAAAGAGATAGTGCAGGAGGTAAAGAATTGTAGCTTCTGGAAAGATGAATCCTAAAGATCTGAAGATCTTTTGGTCGGGCTCATACATGAAACTAGCGTCCTGACAAGAGCCACTTACCTCAAAACGTGTTTAGGCTCAGCCAAGTGGACTTTCAGGAATGCGATCAACATTGACTGCTTCGAGCTCAGGTAGGACAGGTGCTCACGGGAGAAACTCACAGGTGCTACCACTACGGAGAAGTGAGAAATACGAGCAAAATTTTCCTAAATATACCAAATGAGAGAGAGATGGGTGGATGTGGACAGCCTAGAGATCATTTTCGTAATCGTGGGGGCCAAAGGAGTAAAAGAGGGGACTGTCGTGTTAATCTAATGGTAGTAGAGAATGAGGGAGAGACCGATGAGAATCATGAGTTATTAGAGATGTTGAAAATGAAGCAGAGAGCAACAGATGATGTCACTGGGGATGCATTCATCTTATCGTCATCAAAGGGCAATACTGTTATTATGCTCACGCAGTCAAAGATGCTCGTAATACGCATTCTCTTGCTTCTATATCAACTACAAGATCACCAGAATAAATAGTAGATTTCAGTGCATCTCGACATATGATAGATAACACTAGAAAGTTCTCTTTCTAAACTCATAATAGTTCCAGAGAGCATTCAAACAACTGATGGCACAACACAGCTCATAATTGGTAAAGATATAGTGAGGTGTACTGACTCTACTACTTTGTCTAATATTTTGCATGCTCCTTACTTTTCGATGAACCTTTTATCCATTCGTGGTCATTATTTCTAGTTAAAATGCATTATTTCTTTTGAAATTCCTCAGGTGATATTCCAAGAGAAAGGGACAGGTCGGACACGTGGGACTGAAACGTGACATAGCGGACTCCGGTACTTTGACCGAGAGGATGGACTCAGCTCTATCATTCATGGTGCAAAGTGTTGTGGTAGAAGAATCTGAGAGGAACGTTGAGGAGATGTTACTGTTACATCACATACGCGTGGGACATTCTAGTATTAGTTTAGTGAGTCGTTTGTATCTATCTATATATGAAAAGACAAATAAGGAGAAACTAGTGTGTGATTCTTGTGAGTTTCTCAAGCTCACGAGGAGCACTCATGTCACTTCTAGGAAGAGGAGCTCTAGTGTGTTTGGTTTGATACATGCTGATGTATGGGAACATTGTCCTACTAGCTCTATGAATGGTAATTGTTATTTTGTCACGTTTATTGATTGTTTTTTTCATGTTACTTAACATACACTTGATGAGAAAGAAGAGTGAAGTAGTTGTTTGCTTTAAAGATTTCTACAAGGCAATCTAAACTCAATATGGTGCAGTTGTGAAGACACTGAGAACTGATAATGAGAGAAAATATATCAACAAAGCATTTGGGGACTACCTGTCAGCCCAAGGGACACAACATCAAACCACATGCCCATACACACCAGCACAGAATGGAGTAGCAGAGAGGAAGAATCGACATCTTCTAGAGATAGCCCGGAGCATGATGATGGCAATAAATGTCCTACAGCAGTTATAGGAGCGAGCAATGTTGAAAGCTGCTAAGTAGATTGATAAGATGCCCTCAAGAGTGGTAAAGTTGAAAGGAAACAATAGTGAGATCCTTTCATTGAAGGTATTTGAATATGTATGCTTTGTGAAAGACAACAGACCATCTATAGGGAAGGATCCCAGAGCTATGAAATGTGTGTTTGTGGGTTATTCTGCAACTCGGAAGGGTTATGTATGATATAACCTGATTAAGAAGAGACTCTTCGTGAGTATGGTGGATCTGTCATTCAGGGAGTTTGAACCATACTATACTCTATAGGTGAATTCATCCTTCGATGATTGAACATGCACTGGAGATATTAGACAAGAGAGAGTGAGTAGTAGTGGTGATGGAGTTGTGCAAGTTTTAGCAATGCAATGTCCTGTGATGTGGAATAAATCAATTGAGGAGATGAAAATCGAGGTGACTAAACCCCGAGGTGGTGAGACTCAGTCTGGATGTGACTTAAGACTGTACACATGGATGAACAAGCAAATTGGCGAAACAAAGTCTGTAGTGCCAACAAGTCCTTTGTCCTGATTTTTCCCAACTCTTGAGACACCTACATCTTCCACATTTGATTCAAAATTCTCAGGTGATATTATTTATCCTCCGTGCACTCCTCTCCCCCCACCCCCCAACGTTAAGGAGGACCTCCCGCAGTAATGCGAGACATCCTCCTAATCATTTTGGGTAAGAACTTTGACATTGTGAACTTTATTTCTTATTCTAACATCTCAACTTTGCATGAAGAATTCATTGTATCATTAAACTCTATCTCTATACTTAATTGTTAGCATATTGCTAAAGAGGATCCCAAGTGAAAAGCAACGATGCATGAATAGCTTGGAGCTCTTTAGAAAATCAGAACACGGGAGATTGTATCACTACGAACAGGGAAAAAGACTGTTGGATGCAAGTGGATCTTCACAGTAAAGCAAACGCAAAAGAGGTGGAGTGGTTCAAAGCAAGACTATTAGCAAAAGGGTACAATCAAACGTATGACATTGACTACAACGAAACCTTTGTACCAATAGTAGAGATGAGCACTATGAGAACACTGACTTCTCTGGCCGTGAATTATGGTTGGACAATCCACCAACTAGATGTGAAGAATGTTTTTCTTAATGAGGAGCTACTGGATGAGGTATATATGGAAATACCACCAGGAGCTATTGCATTTTAAACTTTGTTAAACCATACTCGAGGAAACTGCTTCAAGTCATACAGTGACTTCCTAAGCCTACACTTGAAGCAGTTTCCTCGAGTATGGTTTAACAAAGTTTAAAATGCAATGGTTAGCATGAAATATCAGCAGATCAATGCACACCATACGGTTTCTTTCGGCAACATGAATGTTACACTACCATACTTGCTGCGTATGTGGATGACATAATTATTACTAGCCATGATGAGGCAAAGATTGCTCAATTGAAGGGAAGATTGGGGAAGCAATTTAAGGTAAATGATCTGGGACAACTCTTACTTTCTTGGGACTAAAGTGGCCCATGGACCTGAGGGGATGGTCATATCCTAGAGAAAGTATGTATTGGATCTTCTCACGGAGACAAGTATGAGGGGGTGGAAACCTGAAGCCTCTCTAATCGATCAGAAGGTCAAGCTCAGTACCGAGACAGATGAATCGGTTGATCGTGAGAGGTACCAGAGGCTGGCGGGCCGCCTGATCCATCTGTGCCACACTCGACCCGAAATTTCTTTTGCAGTAAGTGTGCTGAGCAGCTACATGCATGATCCAAGAAAGTCATATGGATGCAGTGTATCAGATTCTGAGGTATCTGAAGAGTACAGTAGAGAAAGGGTTGATATTCCAAAAGAATGGGCATGTAGATATTGAGTTTTTTTTGTCATTCTGACTCAGCGAGTTGTGCTGATGATAGGAGATCAACATCTAGATGCTACATGTTCGTAGGGGACAACTTGATCTCTTGGAAGAGCAAGAAACAGTCGCTAGTAGCGAGATCAACAACAGAGACAGAGTATAGGGTCATGACCTTAGGAGTTGCCGAAATGATGTGGCTAAAAGCCTTGTTCGTAAAGCTCAAGATGGACTAAGGAGCTCAAATGAAGTTGTGGTGCGACAACAAGTCAGTGATCAACATTGTGAATAACCCGGTGCAACATGATAGAACCAAACATGTGGAGATTGATAGGTTCTTCAACAAGAAAAAGCGGAAGAACGGACTACTGAAGCTAAGTCATGTAGCCACTAGAGAGCAAGTGGCTGACTGCCTCACAAAAAGACTTGGCTCGTTAGATTTGTCTGGTTATGTGAAAAGATGGGCTTAGTGAATATGTTTGCCCATCTTGAGGGGAAGTGTTGAGATTGGTATCTAATGTAGACTCCTATTTGTAAATAGATGAGGTCTAAGGATTTATTTGTAAATGTTGTAGCTTGTAAGGCTTTATAAAAGCATGTCATCAATGAGATGAAAGGAGATTTTTTGAGCAAATTCTTTCTTAATAACCTTCTTTTTTTCCAGCTAGAATGAAAAACTGCCCATATTATTGATTAAAAACGAAGTTTACAAAAAAATTACAAACCAGCAGGAAAAACACAAAAGGAAACTGCAAGAAGATGAACAATTGAGTAAAAAAACAGCATCTCAGGCTCTTACTTAAAGTTAAGCCCAAGTGAACTAGCCAGCCCATCTTATTACCCCAACCATCCTCTATCTTCAAGCTAAAAATGCTGCTTAAGCCATCACAAGGATAAAGTTTAACCAGGCTAATCATAGTTATTCACCACACATTTCAAGATTAATTTATACTTTTTCTCAACCAAATGGTTGTTTGTTAATCCGGACTACCGTAAAAAGCCTAAAGACTAGTGGGGTTATCTTTATTCATATAAAATAAACCAAACAAGACATAGGCTTATTTTACAAGACAAAACCCCTAAAATTCAGGACATCCTTGTATGACATGACACCACAATACTAAATTCCCTAAAATTAACAGGCATTAGTGCAAGCAAAAACATTAGCTTCACATTTCATCCGCCAACTCTTAAAAGAACCATGAAAAATTTAATTGAAGGGGACTGTTGCCCAACTTTCTTTATCCCGTATTTCTACGCACCTTTAATTCCTCTACAACACTCTAAGCCTTCTTTTAATAGCATAAATCTACACTACTTAATTCCTTTATTACTTCAAGGTCTTCAAGTCATTTTAGTCACTGAAAATTTAATTCAGAGTTTATTTTACACATGCTACAGTTCTGCACATAATCTTAATAAAATTGCGAGATGGTAACTTTGGTCTCAAACTTAACAGAGGTAACTCCTTCAAGCCATTTGGTTCCCGAATTTTCTATGCACTTCAACAGGACGCAATGAATGTCATATGGTTAAGATGGCAATGTTAATGTAAAAATCTGAATAATTCTCCTTATTTGATTCCATAGATAATTCACCTATAAATAGGTGAGTACAAACAATAGAAAGAGGAAAGACATTAAGTACATCCTATAATTACGAAATAACATAAATTCCCTAGAATTAAGGAATTAATTACGGATTTATTCTTTGACTACATATAGTAAGTATTAAATATAATAATGAGCGTAATTCCACACCCCCTCAAGTTGGGTTGTACAGATTGTACATGCCCAACTTGTTGTTTAGCTCATCAAAACTTGACTTAGGGAGAGCTTTGGTGAGAATGTCTGCGGTTTGGTCTCTAGAAGGAGTATAGATCAATTCAATGATTCCATTGTCCACCTTCTCCGAAATGAAGTTTCGATCAATCTCAATGTGTTTCGTTCGATCATGATGAACATGATTCTTTGCGATACTAATTGCTGCTTGATTGTCACAGAGCATCCTGATAGAATTTTCTCCCATAATTTCAAGCTCCTTGAGAAATCTTTTGATCCACATTCCTTCGCAAATACCAAGTGTCAGCGCTCTGTATTCTGCTTTTGCACTACTTCGAGATACCACTGATTGCTTCTTGCTTCTCCATATCACTAGATTGTCGCATACATAGGAGCAATACCCAGAGGTTGATCGTCGGGTGGATATATCTCCTGCCCAGTCAGCATCAGTAAAAACTTCTACCTTTTGACTATCATTCTTTTTGAATAATAATCCTTTCCCTGGAGTCATCTTTAAATATCTTAAGATTCGGTTAACAACTCCCATATGTTCATCAGTAGGACAGTTCATGAATTGACTCACTATACTTACTGAAAAACTTATGTACAGTTCAGTGTGGGATAAGTAAATAAGTCTTCAACAAGCCGTCGATATCGTCCTTTGTCGACTGGTAAACTATTCTTCTCCATTCTAATTTTTTTATACGGGTCTATTGGAGTATCTATTGGTTTGCATCCAAGCATACCAGTTTCTTTCAATAGGTCCAATGTGTATTTTCTTTGAGTCACGGCTATCCCCATTTTGGATCTTGCAACTTCCATTCCCAAGAATAACTTCAAGTCTCCGAGGTCCTTGATTTCGAATTCCTGGGCTAGAAACTTCTTCAGCTTTGTCAATTCTTCAGTGTGATCACCGGTAAGAATGATGTCATCAACATACACGATGAGTACAACAATCTTCTTCTCGGATCTTTTCGTGAACATTGTATGATCAGCCTGGCTTTGAGTATAACCGCATTTGATTACTGAGTTGGTGAATCGGGCAAACCAAGCACGGGGAGATTGTTTGAGACCATACAGAGATTTCTGGAGTTTGCATACTTTACCACTAGGGAAGGATCCTTCTAGACCAGGAGGTAAATCCATGTATACATCCTCTTCAAGATCTCCATTAAGGAATGCATTTTTGACATCAAGTTGCATCAGCGGCCAGTCTCGGTTTGCTGCAATGGAGAGTAGGATTCTAATGGAGTTCAGTTTGGCTACTGGGGCGAATGTCTCTTGGTAGTCAATTCCGTATGACTGCGTATAGCCTTTTGCAACCAGTCGGGCTTTCAACCGATCTATGTTTCCGTCTGCCTTACATTTGATTGTAAATAACCACCTGCATCCTACTGGTCTCGTATTCTTGGGCAAATCAGACACAATCCACGTTCCATTCTTTTCTAGTGCAACAACTTCTTCATTCACAGCTTTTCTACATCCTGGGTGTGAGAGTGCTTCCTGAATAGAATTCAGGACCTTTATGCTGTCAATAGTAGTAACAAATGCATGATAGGGAGGAGATAACTTCTCATATGAAACAAATCGAGAGATAGGATGGTGAGTGCGAGAACATCCGAATCATCTCTCACGAGCGGGGTAAGCTCATAATCAGCTAAGTGTCATAGATTTCGTACACGAGTGAGTTTCGGGGAGGTTTGGATCCGGATTAGATTCTTGGACGAGCATGTAAGCGGTGTTTGGTTCTCTATTCTTTCAGCGGTTACGTTCAGTCTTGTATAGACCGAAGTTCTCGAGTGCGGGAAGTGTAGACAGGTTTGGAATAGAAGATGGAGGAGGTTGAATGGTAGATGAAGGAGGTTTGACAGTCGGTGAAAGACCCGTGTCAGTTGGTAAAGGAACACAGGGCTGTTGTTCACTGCGACTCTCCCCCTGAACGACAAACTCTTGGTAGTATGACTGATGTTCAAAAAAGGTTACATCCATAGAATGATAGACCTTTTTTGTTGAAGGGCAATAACACTTGTAGCCTTTCTTATTGGCCAAATACCCTATGAAGATGCATTTGATCGATTTAGGGTCTAATTCTATCGCGGTGTTGTTTGTGAATATGAACAAAGACGAGGCAACCAAATAGTTTGGTAGGGACAACCGAAGGGAGGACACGGGTAGTCGGAAAGGAGCGAAGGATGACATCAATTGGACTAAGGAAACCCAGGATACGAGAGAGCATCCGGTTTATGAGATAGCAGACGATCGATGTTGCCTCGCCCCAATAACATTTAGGGACCGATGTGGTAAACATGAGACATCGGGCTGCTTCCAATAAGTGACGATTTTTCCGCTCGGCAACCCCATTTTGTTGGGGAGTCTCAACACAAGTGCTAAGGTGAAGGATGCCATGGTGAGTAAGAAAAGCTCCTCGGTTGAAAAAATCTCGTGCATTATCTGTTTTAAGAGCCTGAATTTTTGTGTCAAATTGAGTGAGTATCATTTGATTGAAGGCACGAAATATTGATCCTACCTCGGATTTATCACGCATAAGATAGATCCAAGTCACACGAGTGTGATCATCAATAAAGGATACGAACCATTGGGCCCCGGAAATGTTTTTTTCACGAGAAGGACCCCAGACATCACTATGGATCAGAGAAAAGGGATGAGAGGGTCTGTATGATAAACGAGGAAATGAAGTACGAGTGTGTTTGGCAAGTTGACAAAATTCACAATTAAACGAGGTAGGACTTTTATTAATAAATAAATGAGGAAACAATTTCCCAAGGTGTATAAAATTGGGATGACCTAAACGATAATGAAGTAACATGATTTCACTATCGTTATTAACACTGGAATGAAAGACAGATGTATTAAGAGGATTTAAGCAAGACAGACTCGATACACAACCAGTAGGTGAAACAAGACCAACAGAGGTTTGTTGAGAAGATAGAGACCATCGCTGTAACTCAGGATCGCCAATCGTCCTCCCCGACTTCGAATCTCGAAATTCACAAATATATGAAAAAAATTTAGCAACACAATGACAATCATGAGTGAGCTTACTAATAAAGACCAGATTACAATCCAAAATAGGAACATGAAGCACAGAAGTGAGGAATAAATCTGGAGAAATGCGAACAGAACCAAGACCAGCAACTTTGGAGGCTGTTCCATCAGCAATCCGAACAGTAAGGGTCGGATTACACGGTCGGTAATCCACTAATAAGGAGAGATCCCCGGTCATATGATCGGAGGCACCTGAGTCAACAATCCATGGGCGAGAAGAGATTGAATCCAAGACGAAAGCAGATGGGGAAATACCTTGTTGGGCAACAAGGCCGGTGGCACCCGATGCTACACTAGGAGGTTGGACTGAGTGACGAGTCGACCGAGCATCTTCCGGAGGGCATGAATCTGGTCTTCGCTGAACGGGCTCGTTCCTGGAGAGGCGTCGGTGGTGATGGTGGTAGCAGCCCGAGGATCACGTTTGGGCTTCCCATTGGCGGGTTTGCCATTAATCTTCCAGCACGTATCCCGAGTATGGCCAGGACGGCGGCAGTGATCACACTAAGGGCGGCCCTGGCGTTGGCGGTTGTCTGTGGGTGGGATGTGAGCAGCAAGGGCGGACCCGTCGAGGACTGAAGTGGACGAGGAAGCACCTAACATGACCTTTTGGCGACTCTCTTCGCGGCGCACATCGGAAAAAACTTCACGAATTGTTGGGAGTGGTTTCGAACTCAAAATCCGTGAGCGAGTCTGGTCAAACTCAGACTTGAGGCCGAGGAGAAATTTGAAGATGCACTTCTGTTCCACGATTTGGCGAAATATGATAGTCTTCGGGACACTTCCAAGGGTACACCTCGAATAGATCTAGTTGTTGCCAATACCGAGTAAGAGTATTGAAGTATTGAGTGACGGAGAGATCACCTTGACGAAAATCATGAAGAATAGTCTCAACAACAAATAGTTCGGTTGTATTATCTGAACTAGAATATGTCTCACGGGCAGCATCCCAGATATCCTTAGCCGTGCTATAAAGAAGAAAATTCTCGCCAATATCAAGGGCCATTGAGTTAATAAGTCAGGCCATAACCATATTATTTTCGAATTTCCAAGCCTTGTATGACGGATCTGTTGTCGCCGGAGCTGGAGCTTCACCAGTGAGGTAGTCATCTTTGCCTTTGCCGCATACAAACATCATAACTGACTGCGACCATTGTAGATAATTCTGGCCTGTGAGTTTGTGGCTGGTGATGAGGACAGAATTATTGTCTGAATTGCTGGGCAGTGGAGACCCAGCTACGGAGGGGTGGCTAGAAGTGACATCACTAGTGGAGGAAGAGTTGCAAGCATGGCCGTATTTAGTCATTGGAGAGGATAGGAGGCCAGCGGAATGACCAGGGAGAGGCTGCGCCGACGAGGAGCACGGCTGGAACGGGCTGTGCTCGCGGTTGGTCGATCGCGGGAGAGCACGGCTAGAAGTGACCCTGCTGTCGACGCCAAGTCGCAGATAACAGATTATCGAGCGAGAGTAGGCGCGAGCGGGACGAGGCCGAGCGGATCGCGGAAGAAGAGTAGGCGCGAATTAGGGCTGCGCTCGGATGCAGACGCAGACGATCTCGCAGACGATCGCAGATGCAAACGATCGCAGACGCAAATGATCGCAGACGCAGACGCAGACGATCGTCGATCGTCCAGGATGGAGACGAAGCTTCGATCGAACGGGATGCAGACGATCGAGCGGGAGACGCTTCGATCGAGCAGGAGAGACTTCGATCCGAGCGGGACGAGCGGGAGAGGCTTCGCCTTATGTCTCTGATACCAGAGGAAAGACATTAAGTACATCCTATAATTACGAAATAACATAAATTCCCTAGAATTAAGGAATTAATTACGGATTTATTCTTTGACTACATATAGTAAGTATTAAATATAATAATGAGTGTAATTCCACAGTTAACGATAAGAAATTGTATCAGTCTATATAAAATTCCAAAAATTCAATGAAATTCCTCCATATTATTTGAGAAAAACAACCTCGACTAACCTGCCCATTCCATTCTGACCAAATTCGACAATGAGGGAACCGGCCAACTTGATAAAGGCCTCCCGCATCCCATGCCTCAGCAATCAGCTATTGCATATGTGAAAAGAAATTGAAATTTAAGCACGGATATATTCTGAAGAAAATTTGAAAAAAACATTATAATAATTCCAAGGCTATAGAACCAAGACCCTTTTAAAGATGCAAAAGCTTAGCTATGTCTCACAAATGTAACATTAGAGATCATGTCGAATTCAGATTAAAAAAATGAATGGGCATCATTACCTTGACCCCTCTAAGAACTGGATCATTACTAATCATGTCAATTAATGGAGGGTTGCTAAGAGGGGTTCCCATGGTGAGTAGGTCCCCTTCTACTTGCCTTCCATATGCACTAACTGAATCCCATAAACTTAAGGAGAAAAAATGTAATATAAACATAAACTATAATTACAGGGCATATTTTGTGAACATTGAATTGGTCGATATTTAAAATAGTAAAAAAACCTGCTAGCCCTTGTCAGTATAGAGGCAAGGTCAAAACGAAAGCCATCAACATGCATCTCTGTAACCCAGTATCTGCAAAAATCCACTCAAAAGCATATGAGAAATAGGAATCAAAGTCTTATAAGATTAACTTATGCCATCAATTTTTTATGACTCAGCTTTGATAATATTCAACAACACGCTACTCAACTGATTGACCCATAATGCTCACATGGGGTCCTGCAATCCTTTTGTAAAAGGCCTTTTGATAATAGTATTATTGTCCAAAGCCTGGTTTGGTAAAACTGTTAAAACTAATACATTTCACTAGTTTTGGATCAGTTTTCACCGGATCTAATACGAAACATAGTACATAGTATCAGTTTTGGGTCATAATGATGAGTTTAGATCAAATTAGATCAAATTTGGGAAAAATCGGGTCGCACTTTCACCCCCTTTGGAGATAATATTGGGAATGAGATTAAAATTTCAAAACATAAATAGAAATTAACTTAATGTTTTAAATTATGAATAAATGTTCATAATTAAAAACAAAATAAAATATTGAATATCTTTTTAGCATTCAAATTTATTCATCAAAATTAGGTTAAAGTCGGAAGAATGAAAACTTCGTACTATAAATTTCACTGAAATGGTATAAAAGCATAAAGTATTTAAAAAAAAAGGAAATATACATACATAGCACCTAATCCTATGCATTTACTTGTCCTAATCAAAGTATGGGTGTGAGATAAGTAAATGCATAAGAATTGGCTGCTATGTATGTAAATTCCCCTTTAAAAATGCATCTTTATATAGGGAGGACGGGGGTTATCTCAAAGATTATTTATGTCATATGATGGAATTGACATATACTTATAGAATTATGATTAGAATATATAGTACATAGTTCTCATTGGTTTATTTTTTAAAAACTCTAAAATAACTTTTGTAAGGCAATATATTATTTTCATACCAGATTCTCTAAAGATATATGCTGACAGATATCATGACCAGAGGGCCTACCTCATACAATCTTTAATGAAACGACGGACAACTGGATGGTTACAATTAAAAGTGTTCCCACACCCAGAGTAATTGTAGAACTCGCCCTGTAGAAAAATCAATAATTTGCTGAAACTCAGCTATCTTTTTGTCAATCTAAATGTTCAACATCTGCCGTAGGTAGCAATCTATTAGGGGAAATAAAATGAAAAAGACGTTCAAGCAAGATGTGTGAAACTCAGTCTACAGGCACACGAGCACAAAATGTGTTAAATTGATAATATTGTTGAATTTCAAAACGTAAATGTTCAAATTGAATTGCAAGTATTTAGTTAGGTTTACTTAAAGTATGTTTTTTGTACGTCAACAACGCCAGCAAGATGATCTGAAACTGGAGCATCTTTGTGTCTTTCATCATCACTAACAAATAGGTGTTTGGGACTAATAGAATGTTTTCATGTTGCATGTTTTATTGTCTATCTTCTTCTTTATCTCCCTTCTTGTTCCTCATCTTTTCTTATGATTGGCTAAAAATGTTACTAACTTTATTTCCGATTTATATTAAAGACCAAAATCTCATCATTGGAGTGGGATTGCATCTGTTCTCTAGTTTTTTCATTGCAGTAATTTCTTTGAACTAATAGCTTACTTTACTGTGAAATTTGCAGACAGTCTTGTTATAGGTTGCTTGCAATAAATTTTTAAAAAGAACAATTACATATAACGTCTCTACAATGCATACAAAATCCTAAAACCCAAAATGTTCTACGTCACAAGATAAGTTCGGAGTATTGACTATGACAGCATCTAAAGTGTAAGTGTACGTGCAAATCGCTTGGTAAAATGTGCTCAGATGTAAATTATTCATATTAAATAATTTGAAAAAAAAAGTAAACTGAAAATTCAGAAAAAACCTTCGGCGCAATCATATAATAAGTTCTGTTATCAATGCCCCTAAATGATATTATGGGACCATTCTCGTTTCCCTCAGCAGTATGATTGAAAACAATATCAATGACGACCTGGCCAGTAAATTAACAGACAAGTGATGAGAGAAGGATAATAACAACAAAAGTTGCATAAGAAGCAAATATTTCGTCACCTCAATGCCTCGTTTGTGAGCTTCTCTAACAAGCATTTTGAACTCATTTACACAGCCAGCATTAGCCGTACCAGTAGATGAATATCTTGACATCGGTGAAAAAAAGTTGATCGTTGAGTAACCCCAGAAATTCATCCTAACATTAGGACTAGGAATTTTTAGAGAAAGAAAAAGATGAGTTCCAAGCACAGGGAAAACACTCTGGTGAAGACAATTAAAAGTTACAATATCTCCATTAACCATATGCATGAAGAATACAGAATTTGAAAACAAAATATGAAGTAAAAATTATAAGCTGATGTCCTCTATGCTTATTCCACCGTCCAATGAAATTGGCATACAATGTATGAGACGTTGAGCAAAATTACCTTAAATGCCTCAATCACAACAAATTTACTCCACCATCGCCTATTTTGCAAAGCAACCTATGCCGATATATTCAGAACATTTACATATATGAAGAAAAGATACCCATAAATCCCCCAATCCACCAAACAAAAAAAGAAAAAAATTACTTGTGTGGCGATGAAACCAAAATTACCACTTTTGCGCTTTCCATGCCAAGCCATAATTCTCCCATCTCAGGCAATGCAGCCTCAATGTTGTACATATATCTCGCGTTCCACCATTAATATAAATTACTAATTAGGAAAAAAATGAAAACCAACTCATTCTTTCCTCATTCACACATAAATGCAAATGAATTTAAATCGCTTAAAGATGCAACAAAATCATAATTTGCTAAATTCTGCAATATATATATGCAAGCGAACATAATATAATCAATAAAACTCAAAATGAAAAGTTGCTCTCTTAAATAACAATGTGTTCATCAATAGCTACACTGTCAATTAACTCTAAACAAATTGCAAGTTAAACAAGCGAAGTATTACAAAACATACTTGCCCTTGAAACTTTGCTTATCCAAAATTAAATTTGAGCATATGCTCTAATAAATGCGTCAACATTTAACCCTCAGATCAAAATAATGCACGTACAAAAATAAGGCAAACAAAATCATGCCTATGAAACTTCTCTAAAAAGATGTGTCATTTTTTCAAGAAATGTGCAAGTTCCCTTTCAAATTTAAGCTTAAATTTATCAAGCTAAGCATGCTCTCAAGTAGATAATATTTTCTATAGAGCAGGATCTTAAGTCTCGCCATTTTTAAGTATGATCCCTCCCATAAAGGCGAGAGTCGATGAGAATGAAATTCTTTGGAAATATTAAAGCAATAAATTTCAACAAAATTATAATTATACAGTGATCTTAATTCATACTCTCATTATAATCCAATAAATAAACTTAATTGTAGATTGAAAACTAGATACTTAATCTTCAACCTCTCAAAGTTAGTTTGTTTTATGTTTGCATAAGGTCTTCAAAACATTCAACCAACAAAAAACAAAAAACCAAAAGCATTTCAAAATGCATGCTCTTGAGGCCACCTCCTCTGTAATACAAGCCACAAATCACAATCTAAAGATCCAATTCTCTACATATGTGGGTAGAGCAAACAATGAATCTGATCCTCTACAAGCAAGCGAATAAAATTGATAAGATTTAATATAACAAATTCCAATCAAGCAAACAATCAAATGATAGACATAGCTAAGACACAACGTAAATTGAGTGGGTTTTTTTTTTTTTTTTTATCATGCTCTCAAATTGCTGAAATAAATTCTTCAAGTTTTATAAACAAATGATGGATGGCCCTGTTAACAACAAAATTCAACCGGAGGGGATCTTATTATCAATATACCCTCAAATCTCAAAGCAAATTGTTCAGGGTCCAGATTCCAATATAAAAAAGTAAGAATTTAATGTAAAATTATAAAATAAAAAAAAAATGGTCAACCTAAATCCTCCATTCAAAGCTAGGAGAAACTATCAATCCATTCCCCTCACTAGATTTCAAGCTAATGATAGTATATTTCCTCTATCCTACGACAACTACACCAAACTAAATAGTAATTAGCACCTATCAACTAGCCATATTCAAGCATTCTCTCTCATGGCAAGAGGAGTAATTAATAATGACTTGTGCCAATGGAAAGCCTCGAACTAGTATATAAAAACCTAGCCAAATGAGGGTGAACATTCTTGCTTAGTGTCTTATCTGAATGCTGCATCTTAATTGATATCAATAAATCTTCAAAAAAACTTAAACCAGAAAACAGTCTCATAGAAGTGATAGGCATTATTCATAGCCCAGATCTGAATGAAATTTAATAATGATTGGTCATTCACTTATTAATGCAGTACATGGTCTCATAGAAGTGATAGGCATTATTCATAGCCCAGATCTGAATGAAATTTAATAATGATTGGTTATTCACTTATTAATGCAGTACATGGTCAATTACCAGTCTTGTAAACAATAGTTTTGATTAATTGCTTAGAATTATTTCTTTAGACTTTAATTTCTATAATACTACATATTTTTATTCACTATTAGCACATGCTATGACTCTCAGTTTGTATGTCTTTTAGTGTGTTGGATGGGTGCTGATTATCAACGAAAGAATTCACTTGTATTTTATCATCTTTTCATCAATTGAAATAAAAATTATTATCCTTTCTTCTCATCTTGTTCAGGGTTTTCAAAGCCCTCTCCTATTGCACTAGTTGGTATAAAAATTGTTTCGTTGCTCAATGAAGAGAGATACTAAAGGAGGATCAAAGCAACATAATCGTCAATTGTAAGTCCACTGACAACAAACACTAGCTCGTGCGGGGTAACATCATTGAAGTTTTCATTCATAGCCATATGTAGATCTTGAATTCGTTGGTTGTGACATAATTCAAGGGTGAGTTTCCTTGAGTGGAGAGAATAGATGAAATAGATGACAGATTATTAGTCACCTTATAATTAGTTCCTATTTTTTTAATGTTGTCTATAGATTTTTAAAGTTCCCTAATCATCTCTATCCTTTTTTAACTTGTAATTATTTGTTAATACCCTTAGTTTGCATGAGTTTAATTATAAATAAGAAGACTCACTTGTATTTCATTATATTTTGATCGCTTCAAATTAAAAATCATTCTCTTATCTCTTTTGTGGTTTTCGAAACTCAACCCTGCTGCACCACTGATTTATATAAATAAATGAGGAGCCACATCTCAGTTTAAAATAACCATATACCATAAAAAGCAAGTAGTAAGTTGAGTCGATTAGATATCAAGTTATAGATGCTTAAGAGGATGTTATACTGTTAATGATTGGCAATCATACCTATTCTCACCGTGCATAGAACTGTTGAAGTATTCAAGTTCATTGAATTCCTGGCACGGCATTAGCTCAATACAGTTGATTCCAAGCTCCTGAATATTTCATGTTAGTAAACACTAATTCAAAAGGAATAGATGCCAATTTTGGCCGGTTGATAAGAAAATGAATCCATGAAGCATGAACAGGTTTGTCTTTTAAGCCCGTGATAATCGAACTTCAAGAAAAAAATTATATTCGTTATGCAGAAAATTAACACACCGCATAAGAAATAATGAGCCATGCGATACTTAAAACTAATGAGCCATGCCATACCTAAAAATAATGCTAAACAAGTAGCACCGATTCCATTAGATATATATGGTCAGTCGAAATATTGAAGAGTTCAAATAAGATTTTACATACATACATGCATAACATCAGCAGAACTAACATGATTTGTAAGCAGATAACTATCCGTGCTATAACAGGTCAATCAATAACCAGACTAAACATTACCAGTATGTAATGTGATTGACAAAATACATGATCATATGAAATATTGTGGAGTCTGAGTTGAGCCTTTACATAAGTAATGACCTTGTCTTTGGGAGTAGATCATTCTCGAACCTTGGCTGTCGGTTCCATAGGACAGCCTCAATCCATCATGACTATTTTTGATCTTTAGAACCATTGATCGAGTCCAATTCAACATTTCTTCGCATGAGTGTGTGATGATAGGTCGAGTCACTCGTGGTCAACCCGGTTAGTTATTGTGCTCAAAAGTTGCATCATCGAGGCGTACATTGATGTAGATTGGGCGGGATCACTAATTAACAGGAGATTGACTTCTGGATACTATACATATGTCTAGGGAAATCTAGTTATATTGCGAAGTAAGAAATAAAATATGATTGTGAGGAGTGGTGTGAAGACAAAATATAGGGTTATGGCTAATGAAGTATGTGAGATGTCATGGTTGAAAAGAATCCTGGAAGAGTTGTAGATTAAGCAAAACATGCCAATGAATTTGTACTGAGACAATAAAACAATCATAAGCATTGCAGAAAATCTAGTGCAACATGATCGTGCAAAGTATGTCAAGATAGACGAGCAAATCATAAAAGAGAAAATTGATTGTGGAGATATTTGCATGTCGTTTATTACTACTACTCAACAAAAAAACAAATATATTCACAACAGGACTTTTAGGCCTAGTTTTGAGCTATTTGTAAGCAAGTTGGACATGATAGATGTCTATGCTCCAACTTGAGGGTGGTGTTTTGAAATTTTAGAAAATTTTTTGTTTTTATATCTTACTTATTAGCCTTTTCTATTTTTGGAATCTCTTATTGTTGCTAAATTGTAATTTATATTTCCTAATTTCAGCATGGAGGTTTTATGACTTGCCTAATTTAGCAACTTTTCCCCTATTTATCTTGTAATGTTTCTTATGGAAAAAAAGAGGAAAAAATTATTGTTTCGTGCTCCCAAAAACTATACCTAATTTTTAGATCTTAAAGTCCTAGCATAATCCATTGTTTCGTCTGTCTTCTTAAAAATTGACCAGAAATCCCGTGGTAAACTCCCTCATTTTCTTACTTTTTGAAAGAGGCTAGCGTGTCAAATATTTGGAGCCCACAAGGAGTGAAAGAATCTCTTTAGAAAAATTAAGCAAATAAATGGAGCTCATCATATTTATAAACAAAAAAATAAATTATTCGCTTGCACCCAACTTTAGCAACTACTTTGTCGAATCACTATCAAGTATAAATTGAGCATCTAAAGTAAAGAAATTCGTATGTACAAAGAATAATTAAATTGGTAGTAAATTATATGGCTATTACATTAAAGTGAGAGCCTAAAAGTGTTCATAATATACAACCATGCTGCTAACCATTTAGGGAGAAAAAGGAAAAAAAAACAATGACAATTTCTAATAACTCATCAAATGGAATTCATGGTAACTATTAGATAAAGACATACCTTCAAGTAATCTAGCTTTTTTATAGCACCGATATAAGTTCCTGGCAAATCCACCTTACTCGAATCATGTTTTGTGTAACCACGAACATGCATTTCATAAACTATCAGATCCTTTTGAGGATACCGCAAAGGCAAGTCACCTTCCCAATCAAACTAAAACTAAAAATAGTGTTAATTGAAAATCAATGCAAAAGAATTGCATATTCCAGTCAACTATAAAGAAAAAAGGTTTTTTCGTGTCTCAGAAGCAGGTAGCAATAGTAAATAATTGAAAAAAGAATAAATGATTTATTCACATCAATATATAGATTATAATATTTCAGTGAAAAATGACCGCTACAAAGAACACAAAATAGAACTTTGTCGTTGCAATATGTTACAAGAAACGATATCACTCAATTAATTCAACAAATTACAACACGCGATGCATTTACAATACATGATGTAACTCAATTAATCAGGGAAAAAGTGTATGTTAAAAGAAGTTAACAAGTGATTCATCCACCACATCCTACCACAAACTAAGAAAAAATTAGGATTTAAGGCTAGCCTCATAAAAAAATTGTGCTTTCAAGTTTTCACATCTTTTATGATGAAATTTCAATTATAATAATAAAATACTACTATTAACGTTTCAAAAATTAGTTGAATATAAACAGCTTCAAGGAGTTTTTTAATGGTTTCAAAATCAAAAGCAAACAAAATCTAAAGATTTAATTCATGCCAACCCACTATGTATTTTCATTTGTTATTGTGAAATTTAAAATAAAAAAATCTTTAATATTGAATACTATACATGGGCCTTCATTATTATCATCACATTTAGCCAAGCCACAATTACTTTGGGTTGGTTTTATGAATCCTCATGGCATATTCCCTATTATCGAGTATGAAATGAAGACTAATTCAATTATGCAACCTATTTACATAACTTATAACAATATTGCCATTTTGCCAAACTATTTATCTTCATAATCTTTTTACAATAATGCCATCTTTGCATTTTTTTGGTGCATTTCAATTCTCTATTGTACATACACAACTATAAACTGTCTCATCTTCCAAAGGTGTACACATACCATCCATCATTGTTACCATGCCTAAATTGCATTTCAATGACTTCTTTGTTTCCCAACCCCATGTTAGTATAGAAGTGTGTTAAAAAATAGAGACAAAAAATATGAAAAAAGGATTTACTTAATTGGTTCAAACTGTAGAAAAGATACATCGATATATTTTAAGTGTCAAATGTTACCAATTACTAGTCCTGAATTAAGGAAAAGTTAGAACAAAATTAAAGAGAGAGAAATAAGAAAGTCTGGAAATTATAGATTATTGAGATGGACAATCATGTGGCTGATTCAATTAGAGCACCCTGATTTCTTGATGAAGATCTAGAATGGGCCATGATTAGGATTTTTCTAGAATTATCGACGCCAACAAAAGTTGAGAATATATATATATTGTGTTGATTTTTTAATTGTGGCCCACATTGCCCACAAACTCATTAACATTGGTTATTTACCTTTATAATAAATGAAAATTAATTAATTAAATTATCTTAAACCTTTTTTTATAAGTAACCCTTATGGATGGTGGTTACTAATGTGAGTCATTTATTTTAATTAATTAATTAAATTATCTTAAATCATTTTTTATAAGTAACCCCTTATGGATGGTGGTTACTAATGTTTGTCATTTTTTTAATTAATTAATTAAATTATCTTAACTCATTTTTTATAAGTAATCCCCTTATAGATGATAGTTACTTATATTTGTCATTTATTTTAATTAATTAATTAAATTATCTTAACTCCTTTTTGATAAGTAAACCCTTATGGATGGTGGTTACTAATATGTGTCATTTATTTTTAATAATAAATTTCAATTAATTAATTAGATTTTCATAAATCCTACTGGTCAGTAACCCCACTAATGGATGGTGGTTAAATACCACATGAATCTAGAGAAATGTCATTTCTTCCAACATACTGCGTACATTTCTCTCCATCGTAAATTACAGAACGTTTTAGTGGATTAGAGTAAGAAATTTCATCTCATCATATCAAATTTTACAATCATGAATACAAGTATGTTTTCCTCTTATGAATGAATATGAAAAAAATTACGAATTCAAAGATTTTGGTCATTATATATATAAAGTGTTTGGGTCATAAAATTGGATCACAAATGAAAAATACTAACATGTGATATCAGAATCTTGATTGTTGAATTTGTGATTTTTCATTATTTTTATTTATGTTAATTAGATTTACGCTGTAATTAGATCTTGGAATTATATCGCTAAAGTTAATTGGTGAATCAAAAGATTATTTTGAGTTTTGTTAGATTATGAATTCGGTTCTCTATGGTCGGCCTTCTTCGCTATTCTACATGATCCTATAATTTATGTTATTATTAATTTATATTATGAAATATATATTGTTGTGATTGAAATAATTGTTTATTTGATGTTTATATTATGTTTAATTTATTAGTCACCAAAGTGACTAAGATTAAGTATGTTTAATAGATGTCAAATTAAATAGATTCAAATTACTTCATTGAGTATGTGGTGCTTATTATGAAACAATTTTGTATTTTATTAAATGTATATTAAAATTCATTGATTATAAAATATTTGTGGATCACCCAAAGGTTGATTATTTATTTTATAATGTTTGAATATGATTATGACGTATTTATATACTTGGTTAGATATGTTTATATATCCAAAGATAATAGAAATGTCTAATTTGAGTATAAACAATTGCTTAATTATATTAATTTAAAATCAAACATCAATTTTGTCTCTTATTGTGTATTGTTATATCACAAAAGAAGATTTTCAATACACTTATTAATGTTTTCATTTAATCCGATTGGATATGCGTATACTATTTAAGTTTAATATTCGAAGCATTAATGTATGAGTATTTCTATTATTTGCAGTATCTACTCATATTTCTCTTTATTCACAAGCTACATCTATTTAGACGTTCAATGGCCTTAATTTCTTTGAATTGCATGAGCAAACCCAGTTTCACTTTGGTGTTCCTTATCTTGATTTGACACTCACGACTGAGATGCCTCGTGCTCTTACTGATTTTAGCAGTGTTGAACAAAGATTTTTTTATAAAGCATGGGAAAAATTAAACAGATTGAGCTTAATGTTTATACGAATGACTATAGCAAACAAAATAAAGTGTACATTTTCTAACACTGAAAGTGCTAAGGAATTTATGAAGTTTGTTGACGGATGTTCTCGGTCGACTACCGTTGATAAGTCTCTTCATTAGAGACATTTATTGAGTACGTTAACCAACATGAAATCCGATGATTCTCGTGCTATTCATGAACATGTCGTTGACATGACGAACAT